>WOXC01004225.1:0-600000 GCA_011680675.1 Gymnobelideus leadbeateri | reverse complement strand
TAATAAAATGCTTGTAGAGATATAATAAAAGCTTAAATGAATTAAATTAAAACCACCTCCTAACTTTGATGATTCTGTCATCAATTTATAAAAGTCTTTGGTTTTGTTCTATTTCCAAAACATTTTTTCTTGATTTCACTTTTCCCCCCCTTTTTGGAGGGGGGAGGGCAATTGGGGTTAAATGACTTGCCCAAGGTCACACGGCTAGTAAGTGTTCAAGGCTGGATTTGAACTCAGGTCCTCCTGACTTCAGGGCCAGTGCTCTCTTCACTGTGCCACCTAGCTGCCCCTAGATTTCACTTTTCATGGTTGAGGCCCTTTACCACCCCCTTTCTTTGACTAGTCTACTCCTTGTAGTGACAAAGGACTTGACATTTCCAGAAGTATAGGGTCTTCAAATTTCAATTTTTGTAATTAACAATCATTCATAGATTGTTGTAATGGTAATGGAGATTTGAAGATCTTCCAGTTCCTTAATAGGCCTAATGGGATTTAAAGACCTTCCCAGTCCTTAAGAGGTCAAATGTAATCACATGGTAGGAGGAGGAGAGGGGGGAGGGAAGAAAGAGCTTGCTGAAAGGGTGGAACAGGAAGGGTGGAGCATGAAGGAGCCCCAAGAGAAAGCCAGAACATGGAGACTGAGCAGCTAAGTGTGAGTGAGGTGATTCTTGCTTAAGGGAGTCTGTTTTGTTTTGAAGACCTGTCAAAAGTAAGGTTTGGGAAGGCTTGGGAATGTTGGTGTTCGCTGCATTGGTTAGGTGCACCAACTTCATGGTATTTGAATAAATGCTTTGGTTCTGTCCTCCATGTGGAGAGCCTGTTACATTTTGACTCACAACCACACCAGCATATTCATTAGTCGCTGTGGGCATTGGCATTATAATTGCTAAGGCAGGAAGGTACATCAAAAGATCATTAAGACTTGCTCTCACCACTGGGATTAGGAGGGTGTTAGAATTCTGGGATGAAAAAAGTGAGAAACAAGATTTTTGTACCAGGTTTTTGTCTTCTTTTTTCAGTGTGGTCCTCCCCCAGAGAGCATTGACACTATCCACTGCCACCAGAAGTCGGAAAGAACCTGAAGAACTTTGCCTCTTCAGTTCTTTCATCACAATCCCAACAGCATCACTGGCATTTTTCACTCGATTTAGGCCCTGTCAGCAATACAGGATTAAAAAGTCAAAATCAAAGTTTTCTTTGGTCATGAGAAAGAGCAAGAATGAAATTGAAAGCCCTTTGTTCACCTGCTCAACTACTTCTCCAAGGGGTCTGCCCTCCTCTATGCTTTCCCGTTTGTTCCAGATGTACTTCTGTTGGACTTTGATCTGAAACAGAAAAAAGTCCTTCAGGCTAAAGTTAACTTGAGTGCTTTGGCTTTTCTTGTCACTGACTAAAAAAATTTACTTAGCCAGCTATAGAGACAATTTCTAGTCTACAATGTAGCCATAAATAACAGCTATGATACTTTTGTAACAGGTTACATAAAAGGAATTTAAACTGTAGCATTATTATCTTTGCAGGGACCCACAGGAAGTCTATATATCAAGGCTACATGAGAAAAAACAAGGCTACAGATTTAACCCCCCCCCCCCCCCCCGCCTAAATTTCTAGGGAGTCTTAATGACCTGGTTCAGGAACCGTTCATTTGAGGTTTTGAAATTCTTTAACCAGGTTGAGGCTTTCAGGGGTTGATCGTAACGTTCTTTGTTGTAGGTGGACTGCAGAAGATCCCGACAATTTTTCACCCAACAGTGAGCTACGAGAAGGCACAAGGAAGTAAGTAAGAATCTGACCACAATGAGCTATTCACTGCAAAGATTTAGACTGCTGCTTTCATTTTTGGGAAACCATTTTAGTATCTGATTCATCTACACTGGCAAGTCATCTCCCCTCTCAGCTTCTTTGGTTCCTCTCAGAAGTTAACATCGTTTTCATTATCACTTTTACAGAGAGACTGTGCATCTGCTGACACAAAGCCACCTTAGAGATAACATGATCCATTTTTGGGGAGCTTACTAAGCTAGATTATGTGGGCAACACAGCACCAAATGAGGACCTGAAGTAAATGCAGATAAAGGGAACATTGTAGAGTGAAAAGAACCCTGGATTCTGAGTAAGAATACTCGGGCTCAAAGCTCCCTACTGATGCATGGCCCTGCACATTTTTTCTCAGTCTTCTCATCTTTAAAATGAGAGGACTGTACTAGATAACATAGGTCCAAGAAGTCTAAAGGGTGATATGTGTTTGGTGAGGAAGGTACTGAGTCATGTTGTTGTTCACCTAGGCAGAGACATGCCTCTTACCACCATGGGAAGAGCTCAAAGGATACTTAAAAAAAAAAACAACCCAACAAACACGTCATGGGAATAAGGCTAGAGGCAAGTGAATAGGCTGAGCTTTGTCCTCCTAGGTACTAAGTACTAAAAGAGGGAATGCCACGTTGAGACAAACTTGTGATGCTGAAGGAGTCCAGGGAGTATTAATTATCACATTTCCTTCACCTTGCAGCTTGTTTGTGTCTCTAATCATGATGAAAGAGCTCAGACTCCTCTGTCTACTCACTGAAGAGGAAGCCTTTTCCTACTGCCCTTAAGTGTCCTGGTAGTAGATTAAAACCACAGGGTGAAAGAAGAACTAAGAGAAAGACCCGATCTGATCTGAAACACTCACCATCTGGAACGTGCATTATCAGCCAGTCCTGTTTTGCACAGAAATGAACCGCATGGCAAAGAGTAAGAGTTTTTCCTGTGCCCTTCTCACCATCTGAAGAACCTTTTGTTAAAGAAAACACAAGACCCAAGACTCATTCCAGCTCACAAAAGCAATCTCCTATTTTCCTTGTTCCTTAGCTCAGGGAGAGCTGTCAGAAGGATACAGAGGACATATCGGATAGCAGGGTTGGCAAAATTTGTATTTTTCAAGTAGTGCAGAAGCTCTAGGGCTGGCTCCCGGACCATCAAGCAGGCTTCATTGAAGGTTTTCACCTAATTAGAGTGGAAGAAACAGAATTTCTCACTTGCTCTCAGTAGACACAACATACCACATTAAGGGACCAAAATTCAGGGCTATAATTTTATCAGCATAGTCCAAGCAAAGTCTGTATTATATTTTAAAATTAATCTGGAACCTAAGAGAAGAATGAGTTGAAGAGCAAAACATGTCATAGTAAGTAATGAAATAGCTAGTCCTTGATTATTCTTACTGGGAGTAGGGGGAGAAAAAGGGGATAGGGACAGAGATTATACTGATAACTGAAACCTACAAACAATCCAGATGTATTGTTTTGATCAGCACTTACCACCTCTCTGTCTAAAACTATCCTCAGGGCCTCTCAGAAGTAGAAGTAAGAAATGGAATTACTGATATAAGCAACTGTAGGTCACCTGCACCTGAGATACTATGAACCTGGGAGAAGGCAATATCTGAAACAAATGTTTAATGTTGTGCTAGCCATTCCTCTATTATCCAACAGGTATCTAGCCATCCTTCTAGCTTTTGTGTTCTATGGAAACAAAAAGGGATGCTGGGAAAAGAAATAACACATGTATAAAAATAGCATGTGTTAACCCTGGAGAAAAGTTTCATTTAAGCTAAACCTTAAGGGGGGCGGGGGTAGGATTTTAACAAGGGAATTAATTATATATACAGAGAAGAAAGTAAGGGGAAAGTACTGAAGTTGAAAAATTATACCATATTCAGGAAAGGTAAAACAAAGGAATAATAATAAAAATTAATAAAAACATTTCTATATCAGAAATAACACATATTCCAGAGCCAAATAGCTACATTGTTTTTTTCCTGTCCATTCTTATGGTTTATTACAAGTTGACTTTTTGGAGAGGAATGTTTTATACTGAAAAGAGTGATTTTTGCTGTAGAGCCAGCAATTCAAAGACTGGACTTGTCCTGCTAACCTGATGGATACTCTTCTAATCAAAATTGAAATAATGGGCTGAACTGTAAAAATTCTAGTAGAAAAGCCAGAAAACAAATGAAAATGAGTGCAAGAAGAAAAATGAGAATAAGGAGTACTGAAAAGTCTCTCAAGTTGATATTGATTTTATTCCTCTAAATGTATTTAAAACATTAATTTCCCCATATAGCTAGAAAAGAACACACAAATAATTCAGTTAAATATAACTTTCATACCTTTAAGAAGGAAAAATAGCAGTTTACTCATCTGAAACTATTTGAATTGGTTTTTTATTATAGTTTAGCTCATAATAAAATTAAGTTATCCAAATTCATATAACTGGCCAATAAACCAAGGCATTTCTGCACTGAGAGTGGTTTTCTGAAAATGAATCCTCATGAGATTGGAATGACTGCTGGGAGTAGCTCTGATTAAAAAGTATTCTCCAAACAATATGTAATACATGCCTTAAAAATAAGAGTCACAAGGCAGGGGCGGGGCGCAGAGCCAAGATGGTGGAGTAGAAACAGGACTTCCCCGAGGCTCCGGCTTCCACCTCCTCCAATACATGTAAAAAATAATTCTAAACAAATTTTAGAACTACAGAACCCACAAAGTGATAGAGAAAAACAAATCTCCCGCTGTAGGCATCCCGGCGCCATCGCACCACGCTGGGAGCTGAGCCCAGTCCTGCAGGAGCCAAGCGGTTTTGGTCCCAGGACATGCCAGACCAGCAGCAGCCTGAGAAGCCTTCAGGAGAGTGAAGCACCTGCAGCTGTGGCAGTTTCCAGATGTCTCAACCCATAAACGCTAAAGAGAAAGTAAAAGGTCAGTGGAGAACTCTGTTGGAACAGGGTTGGACAGAATAGCCTGTGTTGCCCCCTGCCCCCAGGTGAGAAGCAGTGGAGGCGCCACATGGCTGCCTCAAGAGCTCCTGGCCTACAGACTGTAGGGGGACCAAGCAACCATTTAGAGGGCAATCACTCTTGCTTTAACCTGCTTGGAACTGGATCGTGGTCTTGGGTGGAGGTCCTAGGGTGTGTGCCCAGGTGCCAGAGCCTGTGGAGGCTTCAGAAAGGCTTCCTCCTAACTGCTCTGGCAGCTGCGAAAACCCCAGCAATTTGGGACAAAAATTTCCATTCTGAAAGCAGAGTCCTACTGTGGCAAAGAGTTCAAAAGTCAAGCAACTGACTGGCAATATGAGCAAGCATAGGAAACACAATCCTACCATAGATTCCTTTTTCGGAGACAAAAAGGATCAAAGCATGGAATGGGAGGAAGAGGGCAAAGTTAGAACTCCTGCATCAAAAGCTCCCAAGAAAAATATGAACTGGTTACAGGCCATGGAAGAGCTAAAGAAGGATTCTGAAAACCAAGTAAGAGAAGTGGAGGAAAAATTTGGAAAAGAAATGAGAATGATGTAAGAAAATAAAGAAAAGTGAGTCAACAACCTAACTGAAGAAAATAACCACCTTAAAAAATAGACAAATGGCAAGAGGCCCAGAAAGCCAATGAGGAGAAGAATGCCTTAAAAAGCTGAATTTGCCAGATGGAAAAGGAATTTCAAAAACTCACTGAAGAGAATAATTCCTTCAAAATTAGACTAGAGCAAATGGAAGCTAATGACTTTATGAGAAATCAAGATACTATTAACAGATCCAAACAAATGAAAAAATAGAAGACAATGTGAAATATCTCATTAGAAAAACCATAGACCTGGAAAATAGATCCAGGAGAGAAAATTTAAAACTTATTGGACTACCTGAAAGCCATGATAAAAAAAAGAGCCTAGACATCATCTTTCAAGAAATTATCAAGCAAAATTGCCCTGCTATTCTAGAACCAGAGGGCAAAATAGAAATTGAAAGAATTCACTGATCACCTCTTGAAAAAGATCTCAAAAAGAAAATTCCTAGGAATATTATAGCCAAATTCCAGAGTTCCCAGGACAAGGAGAAAATACTGCAAGCAGTCAGGAAGAAACAATTTGAGTATTGTGGAAATACAATCAGGATAACACAATACCTAGCAGCCTCTACATTAAGGGACTGAAGGGCTTGGAATATGTTATTCCAGAGGTCAAAGGAGCTAGGATTAAAACCAAGAATCATCTATCCAGAAAAACTGAATATAATGCTTCAGGAGAAAATACGGTCATTCAATGAAATAGAGGATTTTCAAGAATTCTTGATGAAAAAACCAGAGCTGAACAGAAAATTTAACTTTCAAATACAAGAAGCAAGAGAAGCATGAGAAGATAAACAGGGAAAAGAAATCATATGGAACTTATTAAAGTTGAACTGTTTACATTCCTACATGGAAAAACAATAATTGTAACATAAGACTTTTCTCAGTATGAGGGCAGTTGAAGGGAATATATATGTATATATACACATATATATGTATGGGAGGGTGTAGGTATGTATAAATATATATGTGAGGGTAGGTATATGGTATGTACAAGTATACATAGAGGGCACAGGATAAATTGAATATGAAGGGATGATATCTAAAAAATAAAATTAAGAGAAGAGAGAGGAATATATTGGGAGGAGAAAGGGAGAGATAGCTTAGGGTAAATTATCTCATATAAAAGAGGCAAGAGAAAACTTTTATAATGGAGGGGAAGAACAGGAAGGTAAAAGGGAATGGGACAACCTTACTGTCATTGAATCTGGCTTAAGGAGGGAATAACATACACACTCAATTGGGTATCTTACCCTACAGGAAAATAGGGAGGATGACAGAAGGGAAGGCAGATTGGGGAAGAGGGTAATTAGAAGCAAACACTTTTGAAAAGGGATAGGATCAAAAGAGAAAATAGAGTAAGTGAGGGGCAGGATAGGATGGAGGGAAATATAGTTAGTCTTTCACCATATACCTACTATGGAAATGTTTTGCATAACTACACATATACAACCTACACTGAATTGCTTATCTTCCCAGTGGGGATGGGTGAGGAAGGAATAAGGGAAAAAATCTGGAACAAATGTGTATTTAAAAAAAGAGGAAAAAACAAACAAAAATAAGTCACATTTAAGCAAAGTAAGGAGCATTCCTGTGCCCAAGCATATCATGAAGAAACATCAAAAGGTTAAAGGCAGAGGGCCTTATGCCTGTGTGTAACATTTGGCCGCAAATGTCAGAATATTCTGCATGGCTGAAAAGCTGTTAACGATACCTAGGGCTTGGTGTACTTGGTGTACAGCTGTATTCTTGCCAGCAGCATGTTGAATGACAAGGAATTGTCTAGAATTAATTTTTTAGGCCTAGAATTAATTTTTTTCATGGTATCTTTCTGATTTTTAGAATGATACATCATCTAGAAATACCCAATTCTAGCTTTAAATGCTTGTTGTGTATTTCATTAATAAATCAGAGTATGAGTTCCTGCAGACTTCACTAGGAATGGGGGTGGGCGGGGGGGAACTGGGGCGCTGCTGAGACCCCTAGCTAGTCACCACAATAAAACATTGACAAATTAGTCAAGATACTACATAGGGACCTAAGATTAATTCTTTCTTAGATGGGGTAATAACCCAAATAAAACAAACAACAGCAACAAACATTTTTATAACACTATTTAAGCTTTTTGTAAAGGGCATTATACATGTTACCACATTTGGTAACTATGCTCATTTTATAGACAGGGAAACAGGTTTAGAGATGTGTCCTAAGGTTGGATCTGATCACGACTCCCAAGTCCTTCATTTGTTCCACTACAACACTATCCTCTCCAAAAAGTCAACTTGCAATAAGCCATAAGAATGGACAGGAAAAAACAATGTAGCTAATTTGAAAGTGATTTCTGTTTCCCTCTGGAATGTGTGTTATTTCTTTCCCCAGCATCCCTTTGAATTTCCACAGAACACCAAGCTAGAAGGAGGTCTAGATACCTGTTGGATAATAAGAGGAATAGCTAATACACAATTAAACACTTGTTTCAACTAATACACAAAACAGCTAACATAAAGTTACTATCATGCTGTAATGGAATGAGAACCAGATTTGGAGATAAGATCTGGGTTTAAGTCCCAAGTTTCATACTTTGTAACTATAGGATATGAGAAAAGATAGCTGACTTGTGTATTAGTTTCCTCACCTGTATAATATTGCCATTATTTATCTTATAGACTTGTTATGAGCAATGAGTTGTCAACCTTCAAGTGTACTATCAATGAATTATTATGATCTCTTTTTCTCAAGTTCAAGTCTTGTCTTTCATTTTTTCTTTCCTTGCCCTTCTTTGCTATCCCTTTGTTTCCCCCAATTCCATTCCATATCCTCCAATCCCAATCCAGTGCCACAAGCACCTGCATTCCAAATCGAGGTGGCAGTCCATGTGGGAAAATGGTCTTCAATTCCTCCAGGGGAATGCTGTAGTGCTGACACAGGTGCTGCTCCCCATGCTTGGCCTGGGGAGACAAAATATGAACATTCAGGATCAAGGGTGGATAGAAAAATGGGATATGCTTGGTCAATAGACAAATTCCCTGGAGAAGTAGGGAAAGTCTGTTGTACTAAGGTGGGAAAATACAAATTTCTGAGAGAACAGGTATATCTTAGACTGCATGACTATAAAGATATTATAAAATTCTGGCTGTTGTGGCCAAACACAAAGTGTATTAACCAGTGGTGGTCTGAATGATGAAGCTAGTTGCCCAGCAACACAAACCCTACATGTGCGGTATGAGAGACAATTCTTGCCATCTGGATTCTTCTGTGCTGAGTACAGAGATGCTCTAGTCATGTGACAAGATCATCTGCATGCTGCTGTTTCTATAGAAACCCCAGAGGAATCAGCAGAGAAAGGGACTCCAATTACTGAGGAAGCTGAAAGGCACCTTTAAAGACTTTGTTCATTTTACTTCATTTTGTATTTGTGAGAAAGCATGGACTTTATAATAGTCATATTTTGAAGCATGGAGATATATTTTTTCTTCCTCATATTCTTCATTAACTTAGTTGAAAAGATATTTTGGGTGAAATGGGAAAGGGAAGGAGAAATGCTGCTGAATGCCAAGTTTTTCACATTTAAGAACAGACCACACAGCTCATTATTTATGAGCAACAATACAAAGGGAGGAAGAAAGAAGAGATCAATACTTATTTTAACAGGACCTGAACCAGCTATAGCTTTGTCAAGCTTCTCTGAATGGTTTTGGTCTCATGTTGATGCAAGCTGATTCCCTCTTCAAAGAGTTCTGTCTTGGTAGCATTACAGAGGAGAGGAAAAGGACACTGGTCAGAGGATAAGGAAACTGAGATTTTTCTTTTGTTATCCATGTGACCCCAGGCAGGGCATTTGAGTTTTAACCTCTGCACAGGTAATTATAATCCTATCCTTGAATATAATTATAATCCTATCCTTGAATATAACTGAAGTCAACATTCATTCCATTACAGAGACCTGGGTCTGGCACCAAAGGATAACTCATTGCCTGTGTGATTTTGGACACTTTGCTTTGTCTCTCTAAATCTCAATTTCTTCACCTATAAAATGAAGCAGTTGGGCTGGATAATTAAGTTATTCTTCTAAACAGCAAATGCTACACACTGAGACAAAATCAGAAACATAAAGGCAACTTACTGGGTCGTTCTCTTGAGTTCGAGAAATGGTTCTGGATTTTTCACTTGGAACCTGGGCATCTAGACCGACAGCAATGCTTTGTGATACCTTGGTGCCCACATGCAGAAAGCGCCCTGGGTCCAACTGTAAAGGAAATTAACCGGCTGTGACAATCTGGCCACCATTGCGCATTTTATGCCTGCCGTAAATTATGAGAATCATGTTTGAGGTGATTGGGAAAAGACTCTACTCTTATTTCGATTTTTCTTCTGTAAGTTTCCCTGAATTACTCTCACTTCCTTTGATTCATCCCAATCCATGTGCTGCCATTTCAGGTTTGAGTCTTGTACCTAAATAAGTGATTCCATTAAAAAATAATTTAGGAGCATAGCATAGCTATTAATGCTCCATTTCTGGGAATGTCCCATAATGCTCCTACCTATAGTGATGAATGGTGGCTACAACTATGCAATTTGGAGCTGTCTAGTAATCCATAATCACCTCAATTATCAGGGGATTAGTGGAATGATCCCCACTTTGATATTTATAATTACACTCCCTGCATTGACTTTCTTGCTAGCAGTGCTCAAGCATAAAGAATCTTTCATTAAAACCATGCAATAAAGGAATATCTGAAGTATTCAGTTAAGTGAATACAAAAACCCCTCTGTAGGAAATTCACTCTAGAACATGATGAACATTTTATTGGAAGAGGCAGAATGAGAGAAGATTTCAGGCAGCAAATTTCAAGGAAAAGGTCAAAAGGAGAACCTTTTTCTTGAACTTGAAGATAAGAGTTATGTTCAAGCAAAACACTTTCAGAAGTGACAGTGGAAGGAAGCTGACAAAAATTAAAAAAAAAAAAAAAAAAACTAAAAAAAAAAAAAAGATAACCTACTACTAAAGAATAAGTGGACATCAAAGAAAAAATCACAGAAATAATAATTTCTAAAGAGAATGATAACAATGAGAGAATACACCAAAATGTAGGGGATGCTGCTAAAGAAGTAGTTAGGTGAAATATATCTCTAAATGTTTACATTAATAAAACAGAGAAAGAGCAGATAAATGAATTGGGAGGGGAATTAAAAAAACTAAAAATACTAAAGAAAAAAAAAGATCAAATTAAAAATCCCCAAATAAACACCAAATTGGAAATCCTGAAAAATCAAGGGAGAAATGAATAAAATGGAAAGAAACACACAACTAATAAAGTTAGAAGTTGGTTTTATTGAGAACCAAACCCTGCCCCCCCAACCCAATAAAATAGATAAACCACTGACTAATTTGATTTAAAAAGTAAAGAAGAAAACCAAATTACCAGGATCAAAAATGAAAGGTGTGAATTTACCACCAATGAAGAAGAAATTAAAGCAATTATTAGGAATTATTTTATCCAATTATATAGCAATATATCTGGCAATCTAAGCAGAATAGATATTTCCAAAGTTGCCCAGATTAAAGTGGAAATAGAATATTTAAATAATCCCACTTTAGAAAAAGAAAGTGTTGCACTGGCCCTGGAGTCAGAAGGACCTAAGTTCAAATCCAGCCTCAGACACTTGACACTTACTAGGCATGTGACCTTGGGCAAGTCACTTAACCCCAATTGCCCTGCCCTCCCCCCCACAAAAAAAAAAAAAGCAGAAAAATAAAGTGAACATCAGTGAACTCCCTAAGAAAAAAATCTCCAGGGTCAGATGAATTCACAATTCTATTAAACATTTAAAGAACAATTAATCGTAATACTATATAAACTATGTGGAAGAAGAGGTAAAGAAAGAGTCCTACCAAATTCCTTTTATGATACAAATATGGTGCTATATACAAAAATACCTAAATCAGGAAGAGCTTAAAGAGAAGAAGAAAATTACAGACCAATTTCCCTAATGAATATTGATACAAAAATTTAAATAAAATATTAGCAAAGAGATTACAACAATATGTCACAAGGATAATATACTATGACCTGGTGGAATTTGTACCAGGAATGAAGGACTGTTTCAATATTAGGAAAACTATCAGCATAATTGACCTTATTAATTACAAAACCAACAGAAATCATATGATTATCTCTATAGATGCAGAAAAAGCCTCTGACAAAATATGACACTCATTCCTATTAAATACATGAGAGCACAGGAATAAACAGTTTTCCTTTCCTATCTATCTAAAACCATCAGCAAGCATTCTCTGTAATGGGGATAACTAGAAGCCTTCACAATAAGATCAGATGTGATGCAAGGATGCCTATTATCACTAATATTATTCAACATAGTACTAGAAATGCTAGCTATAGCAGTAAGAGAAGAAAAAGAAACTGAAGGAATTAGAACAAGTAACAAGGAAACAAAAGTATTACTGTTTGCAGATGATATAGTTTACATAGAGAATAAACTAAAAAACTAGTTGAAATAATTAACAACTTTAGCAAAGCTGGAGGATATAAAATAAGCCAACATATATCATCAGCATTTCTACATATTACCAACACAGTCCAGCTGCAAGAGAGAGAAATTCCATTTAAAATAACTCTAAGGGGTACCACCTAGCTGCCCCCCTCCTTCACTTTTCTTAAGTCTAGATAACTGACAAAATAAATCAAGCCTTGATTTGTGATACTTGCTGATTTCCTTTTTTTTTTTTTTTTTTAAGCAATTGGGACTAAGTAACTTGCTCAAGGTTACACGGCTAGTCATTATTTATGTGTGGGTGCTCATTTTCTGAGGCCGGATTTGATCTCGGGTCATCCCAACTCCAAGGCTGGCGCTCTTACTCACTGTGCCACCTAGCCGCCCCTTTTAGGGCAATTGGGGTTAAGTAACTTGCCCAAGGTCACACGGCTAGGTTTTTGTTTGTGTGGGTTAAGTGTCTGAGGCTGGATCCGAACTCAGGTCCTTCTGACTCCAGGGCCTGCGCTCTACTCACTGCGCCACCTAGCCGCCCCTACCTGCTGATTTCCTAGGTGCAAATGCTCACACTGAAAATTTTACCGTCTGGGGTAGCTAGGTGGCGCAGTGAATAGAGCCCCAGCCCTGAAGTCAGGAGGACCCAAGTTCAAATTTGGCCTCAAACACTTATCACAAAAACTAGCTGTGTGACCTTGGGCAAGTCGCTTAACCTGAATTGCCCTTTAAAAAAAGAAAAAGAAAAGAAAGAAAAAAATAAATAACTCTAGAAAATAAAAAATACCTGGCAGTGTACCTGCCAAGAAAGACCCCAGGAGCTTTATGAATACAATTATAAAACAATTTTCACACAAATAAAATCAGATCTAAACAACTGGAAAAATATCAACTGCTCATGGCTAGGCTGAGTCAATATAAATAAAATGAAAATTCTACCTAAATTAATCTATTTATTCAGTGCCATATCAATCAGGCTACCAAAAAATTATTTTACAGAGCTAGAAAAAATAGAAAATTCATCTGGAAGAACAAAAAGTCAAGAATATCAAAGGAAATAAGTTTTTAAAAAGTGAAGGTAGTCTAGATATACCACATCTCAAAGTATATTATAAAGTGGTAATAATCATCAAAACAATTTGGTAGTGGCTAAGAAACAGAATGGCAGATAAGTGGAATAGACTAGGCACCCAATACATAATAGTAAATGACCACATCAATTTAGTGTTTGTTAAACCCAAACATACAAGCTTTAGGAATTGGAAATTATCATATGACAAAAACTGCTGAAAAATAGTATGGCAGAAACTAGGTATAAACTAACACCTCATACTGTATATTATACTCTGTAAGGTCAAAATGGGCACATGATTTAAATATAAAGGTTGATACCATAAATAAATTAGGGGAGCAAAGAGTAATTTATTTGTCAGATTGATGGATAAAAGAAAAATTCAGAACCAAACAAGAGAGAACATTACAAAAGATAAAGTTGTTAATTTTGATTATTAAATGAAAAAGTTTTTGCATAAAAAAATCAATGAAACCAATATTAGAAGGAAACAAAAAACTGTGAAAAAAAATTTTTACAACAAGTATCTCTGATAAAGACCTCTATCTCAAATATATAGAGGATCAAGTCAGATTTATAAGAAGACAAGTTATTCCCTAATGGATAAATGGTCAAAGACATGAACAGGAAGTTTTCAGAGAAAGTAATCAAAGCTATCTATAGACTTACAAAAAATGCTCTAAATCACTAATGATTAGACTAGAGAAATGTAAATTAAAACAACACTGAAGTATCACCTCACACCTATCAGACTGGTTAATATGATAAGAAGGGAAAATGATAAATGATGGAGGGGCTATGGGTAAACTGGGACAGTGATGTACTATTGGTGAAGTTGTGAACTCATCAACCACTCTCTCCCCCCCCCCATCTATTTAAGTTTATTATTAGTTTTCAGCATTCACTTTAAATAAGATTTTGAGTTCTAAATCCCACCTCCTTCTCTCTCCCCAAGATTGAATGAAATCTGATATAGGCTATACATTTATAACCACATTAAAAGCATTTCCACATCAGTCATGCCGTGAAAGAATCAAAACAAAAAGGCAAAACAAAGAGAATTGAAGACTCCATAGTTTTTTCTCTGGACATGGTTGGTATTTTCCATCATTAGTCTTTTAGAATCGTCTTGTTTAATGTCATTGCTCAGAAGAGCTAAGTCTAACAAAGTAGGTCATCATAAAATGTTTTCCTGGTTCTGCTCATTTCATCCAGCATCAGTTAATACAAATCTTTCCAGGTTTTCTCTGAAATCTGCCTACTCATCATTTCTTATGGAACAACAGTTTTCCATTACATTGCATTCCCTCAATATCTAATTCTTCACTACCACACAAAAAGAGCTCCTATAAATACCCTTGTACAAATAGGTCCTTTTCCCTTTCTTTTGATGCAGTTTGTGTGCATACCCTTTGCTCCAGCAATACCATTATTGGGTCTGTATCCAAAAGAAATGAAAAGAAAGGAAAAAAGGACCTATTTGTACAAGGGTTATTTATAGGAGCTCTTTTTGTGGTGGTGAAGAATTGGACATTGAGGGATGCCCATCAGTTGGGGAATGGGCTAAACAAGTTGTGGTATGTGAGTTGAATGGAAAGGAATACTGTTGTGCTATAAGAAATGATGAGCATGATGATTTCAGAAAAACCTGGAAAGACTTACACTAACAGATACAGAGTGAACTGAGCAGAACCAGGAGAACATTGTACACAGTAATAGTAATATTGTACTTTAGCCATTTTCAGCAATACAATGATCCAAGAAAATCCCAAAGAACTTGTGATGAAAAATGCTGTCTGTCTGCAAAGAAAGAAATGATGGAGTCTGAGTGCAGACTAAAACATACTATTTTTTACTTTCTTTCTTTTTTGGTTATAGAGTTTTCCTTCACAAAAAGACTAATATGGAAATATTTTACATGATTGCACAAGTATAACCTCTATCAGATTGCTTACCTTCTTAGAGAAGGTAAGAAAGGGAGGGAGAGAGAGAATTTGGAACTCAAAAAAAAAGTTACAAATTATTTTTACATGAAATTGGGAAAAAGAATAAAATATTATTTACAAAAGTAAAAAAATAACACAACTGATACCCACAAATCAAAGGCTAACCTTTTTTTAATATTTTGTATCTATCTCTTCAATCCAGAGGCCATTTGTCTTACAATAGGTTATGTGACTTTATTTACCCAAGTGGTATTGATACCTACAGCTGAAAAGCAGTGAGATTAAAATGCAGTAGAATATTCTAATTTTTATCTTTAGGGAGGGAGGAAGTTAAGATACATATAAATTATGTGTGTGTGTGTGTATGTGTAGATAGCTAGATATAGCACATACAGGGAATACCTCTCAGAGTAAAACTGCTCTATCAATGCAGATCAGCATCTTCTGCAACCTATAATCTAGAAATTTCCTGGGACACTCTGAAGATGGATAATTTGTCCAGGATCACATGGTCAATATGGGTCAGCAGTAGACCTTGAATTTAGCTCTTACTATTCTAAGGTAAGCTATTTACTCCCTATTCTATGCTGCCTCTCATTTGTAATCATACTTTATCAACCTCTCCCTTAGTGTGTCTGAGTTCCCCCCAACGGTACTGAGCACAGTAAGTCTTTTATCACTATTATATCACTTAAGTGAAAAGACATTTTGAAGACAAATGAGAGAGTAAGTCTTTTGCCTTCTTTTGTAAGAATATGCATATTTATTAAAAAAACAAAGGGCTATACTAAGTGTGGTGAGGAGCTACAAAAGAAGTTGATGAACTTGTTCTTGGTCACTAGAAGCTTGTAACTAAAACATCCTGTCAACTTCAACATGGATCATAGGACCACAAACTAAGAGCTAAAAGGGACTGTAGAGATTGTTTAATCCAACCCTCTCATTCTATAGTTGAGGAAAAAGAGGCGAAGGATCATGTGTAAAGTAATACAGATAATAAGTGGCAGAATCCAGGGCTCTCTTATACCACACTAGATGATGGTACCTTTTCAGTTTTATGGGTTGCAGCCCCACAATTATTTTGTATTCTCTTCTCTTTATTTATTACATCTATCTAATCAGTCATGCCATTCTACCAATTTTACTGTCATGTTTCATAAATATGCTCTCTTCTCTGTATTTTCACCCATCCATAATCACCAAATCACCATAGGTGATTGATCTAGGTCATTTCAACCTAGAGTATTTTAAAAACTAGCTTTGTAGCAGGTTTCCCTAACTTTAACCCAGTTCTCTTCCACTCCATCCCCCCTCCACATAAGCTGTCAGAATAATTTTCTTTAAAATATTATTTTCATGTATCACATGCTCTTTGTGACACTTCCTCTTCAGATATCTCATTTCCCACTGGTCTTATTCATATTGGACTTCTTTCCCAATACCTTCTCCATAGCTTTTCAGCTTTCTTTTATATGTAGTCTTCTCCATTCATATGTAAGCTACTTGAGGGCAGGGAATATCTTTCTTGTTTTCTATCTGTATTCCCAGCACTTAGCATGGTGCTTTCCACATAAATGTTCTTTGCCTGTTGACTATCCAGAGGCTATTGTGGCTCCTTCATTTCTATCATATCAACTGGTTTTCTACTTCTCTAGGCTCAGCTGGTTAGTCTTTAATACGTTCCTTCCGCTCCATTCTAGTTAGACCTTACTAGATTTGATATATATAGCTTAATCATTTCTAATAATAATATCTTTGTTCATGTTGTTCTTCAAGTTTGGATAACTCTTCCTCTCCATTTTCACTCTGTTTCTTTTCCCAATCCATGCCCAGTGGTAGTTCAATTACAGAAGTCTTCTTCATTAACTGCCCTATCCTAATGATACCTTCCCTACCTTTGCCCTTTATTTTCTAGTATAACTTATCCTTTATCACACAGAAGGATACATAAGCAGGAGCACTAGTTTTCCAATTTCTATTACAGACTTACCTATACCTGTAACAGCTATGCTTTCCTTTCTTTTCTCCTGACATTGGAGACAGAGAGAAGTAACAGATGAAGGGTTCAGGAAAATGATTATAAGACTAGCATGTATGCACAATGTAATAGTGCTGGGGGGATATTTAATAGAGTTCTCTGACAAAAGCAGAACATGTAAACATTTCCAACTTGGTTTAAAGAAAATTATCATTCAAAAGATTGGGAAACCAATGAGAAGAATTTCTAGTCTGGATCTGATTCTCAATCAATAGAAGAAATCATTTGCTTGACTGCATCTTAGATATGAGAAAGAGAGCAGTCAAGTGGAATCTAACATGTCCTCTATTTTGGCAGAGCAGATTTCAAAGGTCTCAGAGAAAGGATAAGTAGGATCCCTCGGCCTATACTTTTACAGGGAAAGCCAATTCAGGAGGAATGGAGAGTTTTCAAGAATGAAATTCTAAAGATGAAAAGGAAAACAATTCCTATGAAGAGGAAGGGAGAATGTAGGGAGGGTGTTGTGTAAAGAGACTGATGTAGATAAGTGGATTAAAGATGGGATAACCTATAGAGATAAGGTGGTGCTGCTCAATTGGCTTCACTCCTGTTTTTTCTGACAAGAAGCCCGATTTTTAGATTAAGAAAGGTAGAGAACAAAAACTAACAGGAATATAAACCAAAATATTCCTAACATCACTTTGTGGGAGCAAAGAGTTAGAAACAAAGTATGTGCACATCAGCTGGGCAATGGCTGAAATAAACTGTTATATGAGTATAAGGTAATATTATTGTATAGGGAGGAATTATAAATGAGGAAATCAAAGAAATTGTTGGGGTGGCTAGGTGGGGCAGTGAATAGAGCACTGGCCCTGGAGTCAGGAGGCCATGAGTCCAAATTTGGCCCCAGACACTTAACACTTACTAGCCGTTTGACCGTGGGCAAATCACTTGACCCCCCCCCCAGGCAAAAAAGAAAGAAAGAAAGAAAGAAAAAAGAAAAGAGAAGATGCTGAGAATGATCAATCCAGTGCTTCTTCATGTTGGCTGAGTATAGATCATGCTGAAGAGGTCATGGGTGGAAAACCCTGAATTCTATATAAACTGATGGAGTAAAATACCCAGAACCAAAAGAAGATAGAAAAACCAAAACAATCCAGGCGAAAAGATCACTAAAAGGATACTGAATTCTTAGTTATTAAAGCTATAGGACTATGACTACTAAAAGGAAGAATACTGACACAATTTGAGATGAGATCGATGTATATACACGTATTTATTTGATGTTCTTATGTTGCAAGGGAAGCTTCAACCTGGAGGAGAGGTACTTTCCACAAATGACAATGTTGTAAGAACAAAAGGTATACATGAAACAAATTTTTAACATGAGTAATAGGGACCTGAAACTCAAGATAGTTAAACAAAACAGGACAAACAAAACAAACCCCAAGCTACATAGCTCTTCTTGATAAGCCATTATCAACAGGCCCAGTTGAAGTACATTCCAAGGTATTAAAAAAAGTGGTATATGTGATTATGAGGCCACCCTCAATTGTATCTGACAGATTATAAAGAATGGGGGAAGAAGTAAAAGAGACAAAAGAAATTTTTTGTCCCTAATTTTAAAAATGGCAGTTAACTGATCTCACAAACCACATGCAAGTGGGCTTGATTTCAATATCTAGCAAAATTCTATAATGTAGCAATACTACTATTATTTTTCTGTAATGAATTAGAGGGATAGTTAGTGAACAACTAAGAAAGGGAAGATGTGACCAGAAAGAGACTGCATTATTTTTATCAAAAATAGGTCCTAGCACATTAATTTAATTTTCTTTAACAGGATTCACAGATGTGGGAAGGTTATAGATATAATTTGCCTAGATATGAGGAAAACAGTTCACAAAGACACTCACAATATGCTTGTGGGAAAAAAATATAATGTGGTCTAGTTAATAATTTAAACAATGATAGGGGGCAGGAGCCAGGATGGCATAGTAAAAGCAGGGACTCACTTGAGTTCTTCCCCAAACCCCTCCAAATACCTGTAAAAAGGACTCTAAACAAATTCTAGAGCAGAACCAACAAAATGACAGAGTGAAACAAATTTCCAGCCCAAGACAACCTGGAAGGTTCACAGGAAAGGTCTGTTGCCAACAGTCTGAAAGAAGAGCTCAGTCCAGTGTGGGCTATACCGGCAAAGACTGGTCCCAGGGGAACCTGGAGCAGGCTTCAGGGCAGCTGTGGTGGTTTTCAGACTGCTGAACTCACAAACGCCAAAGACAACTTATAAGGCCAATAGGAAAGGTCTGTTGGACCTGGATGAGAAATGCGTGTGATCTGGCACCATGCTGGTTGATGGTGGCAGTGGCAGCAGCAGTTGTTTCTAGAGCTCTCAGCCCACAGACAACGGGGGGATGAAGCAGCTGATCAGAGGGGAGTTGTGCAGATCTCTTTGCTGGTGCTGAGGAAGGATTCTCTTGTTTGCCTGTGTTTGGATATGGGTCCCAGTCTTGAGTAAGTGGTGGTCCTGGGGGGCAGCTAGGTGGTGCAGTAAGTGGTGGTCCTGGGGGGCGGCTAGGTGGTGCAGTGAATAGAGCACCGGCCCTGGAGTCAGAAGGACCTGAGTTCAGATCCGGCCTCAGACATTTAGGAACACACAAACAAAAACCTAGCTGTGTAACCTTGGGCAAGTTACTTAACCCCAGTTGCCCACAAAAAAAAAACAAAAAAATGAGAGAGAGAGAGAGAGAGAGAGAGAGAGAGAGAGAGAGAGAGAGAGAGAGAGAAACCTGCTCCTTCTAATATTTCTACCCCAGAGGAGTGTAATAAAAAAAAAATCAGAAATTATTAAAAAAAAAAGTGGTGGTCCTGGGGCAAAGTGGAGCTTATGGTTGAAGTGGAGAGGGAAACCTCCTCACTGTTACAAAGCAGAAAAGAGTGCCTGTGGTCACTCACAGAACAGCACAGGCCAGGAGAAGAGTAAACACCTCTCCCTTGATCACAGAAACTTGGAAGAACTGAAAATTTACAGGTCCCTAGAAATACACACCTTCTACACTGGAAGCAGGGTACTACCTTAACAAAGAGCTAAAAAGTCAAGTAACTGGCTGGGAAAATGAGCAAACCAGTGGGAATAATTCAGACGATAGAATCTTACTTTGGTGACAAGGAAGATCGAAATCTTTCAGAAGAAAACAACAAAGTCAAAGCTCCTACATCCAAAGCCTCCAAGAAAAATATGAATTGGTTACAGGCCATGAAAGAACTCAAAAAAGATTTTGAAAATTAAGAAAGAGAAGTAAAGGTAAAATTGGGAAGAGAAATAAGAGTGATGCAAGAAAATAATGAAGAACGAGTAAACAGTTTGCTAAAGGAGACCCAAAAATGGGGCAGCTGGTGGCACAGTGAATAAAGCACCACCCCTGGAGTCAGGAGGACCTGAGTTCAAATCTGGCCTCAGGCACTTAACACTTACTAGCCGTGTGACCTTGGGCAAATCACTTAACCCCAACTGACCCGCCCTCCCCCCCAAAAAAGAGAGAGACCCCTCAAAATGCTGAAGAAAGTAACACCTTAATGGCAAACGAGGTCCAAAAAGTCAATGAGGAGAAGAATGCCTTAAGAAGCAGAACTGGCCAAATGGAAAAGGAGGTCCAAAAGCTCACTGAAGAAAATAATTTCTTAAAAATTAACATGGAGCAAATGGAAGCTAATGACTTTATGATAAATCAAGAAATTACAAAACAGAGCCAAAAGAATGAAAAATAGAAGACAATGTGAAATATCTTACTAGAAAAACAAATGACCTAGAAAATAAATCCAGGAGCAATAATTAAAAAAATTATTGGACTACCTGAAAGCCATGATCAGAAAGAGTCTAGAAATCATCTTTCAAGAAATTATCAAGCAAAACTGTCCTGATATTCTAGAACCAAAGGCAAAAACAGAAATGGAAAGAATACACTGATCACCTCCTGAACGATATCCCAAAAGGAAAACTCCTAGGAATTTTGTAGGCACATTCCAGAGTTCCCAGGTCAAGGAGAAAATATTGCAAAACAGTCAGAAAGAAATAATTCAAGTATTATGGAAACACAATCAAGATAACACAAAATTTAGCAGCTTCTACATTAAGGGATCAGAGAGCTTGGAATATGATATTCTGGAGGTCAAAGGACTGAGGATTAAAACCAGGAGAGCGGCTACCCAGCAAAATTGAGTATAATCCTTCAAGGCGAAAAATGGTTATTCAATGAAATAGAGAACTTTTAAGCATTCTTGATGAAAAGACCAGAGCTGAATAGAACAGCTGACTTTCAAATACAAGAATCAAGAGAAGCATGAAAAGGTAAACAGTAAAGAGAAATCATAAGGTATTTATTAAAGTTGAACTGTTTATATTCTTACATGGAACAATGGTATTTGTAACTCACGAGACTTTTCTCAGTATTAGGTTAGTTGGAGGGAATATATATATAGATGAATGTAGGTATGTATGTGTGTGTGTATGTGTGATGGTATCTAAAAAATAAAATTAAGTGGTGAGAGGAGAATATGCTGGGAGGAGAAAGGGAGAGGTACAATGGGGTAAATTATCTCACATAAAAGAGGCAAGAAAAAGCTTTTAAATGGATGGGAAGATGGGGGAGGTGAAAGGAATGAATGAACCTTACTCTCATTGAATTTGACTTAAGGAGGGAATAACATATTTTATACCCAATTGGGTATAAAAATCTATCTTACCCCATAGGAAAGTAGGGCAGAAGGGGATAAGACGGGGGGGGGGGGGGGCGGATGATAGAAGGGAGGGCAAAAGGGAGGAGGGGTTAATCAGAAGCAAATGCTTTTGAGGAGGGTCAGGGTCAAAGGAAAGAATAGACTAAATGGGGGTGAGGTAACATGGAGGGAAATATAGTTAGTCTTTCACAACATGACTGTTATGGAAGTGTTTTGCATGACCACACATGTATAACCTATATAGAATTGCATGTTTTCAATGAAGGTAGGTGGGGAGGCAAGAAGGGCGAGAATGTGTAACTCAAAGTTTTAAAAATGAATGTTAAAAATTATTTTTACGGGGGGTGGAGCCAAGATGGCAGAGTAGAAACAGCTCATCCAAGCCACTCTGCCCCCAGACTCCCCCCAAACTATGTAAAAGGGGACTCTGAACAACTTCTGGAGCCCCAGCACCCACAGAATGACACAGAGAAGCTAACCTCCCACTGAGGACAGCCCAGCAGCCCTGCAGGAAGGACCAGCACAGTGGTCTGGGAGCCTGCAGCAGGCAGAGCGCCGGGAGCTGAGCCAAGCTGAGCCCAGGTCCCCGTGAGCCGAGGTTTTAGCCCCAGGGCGGCCAGGCCAGCATCCGGCTGGAGAGACCCCAGAACACCAGCAGCTGTGGCGACTCCAGAATTATCAACATAGACATGCCTAGGACAAAGTAAGAGGTTAGTGTCCTATGGACTTTGGGACCAGTATTTGGGGAATGCATCAGCTCCCTCCCCTGGGGGCTAGAAGCCACTGAGGAGATGCGCCATTTTGGTTTTCAGAGGCAGCTCCAGCTCCTGGCCTGCGAACTGTAGGGAGATCCAGCGATCAGTCTTGGGGGGTAATCGCTCTTGCTTTAACCTCCCTGGATCTGGATTGTGATCTGGGGTGGAAGTTGTGGGTGGGTTTCCAGCTTGCCAGAAACGGAAGTTGCCCCCCACATGTTCGGGATGAAAATTCCTCTAGCTGGCCTTAAAGCCATAGTGTGGCAACAAGCCCAAAAGTCAAGTAATTAAGTGGTAACATGCCAAGGCAAAGGAAACAGAAAAATGCAACCCTAGACTCCTACTTTGGGGGCATAGAACAAGAAAAGGACTGTGAGGTCAGAAGTCCTGCTCCAAAAGCCCCAGGGGAAAACATGAGCGGGTTGCAGGCCATAGAGGACCTTAAGAAGGACTTTAAAAATCAAATAAGAGAAGTGGAGGAAAAATTAGAAAGAGAAATGAGAAGGATGCAGGAAAAGTATGAAATGAGGGTCAACAGCCTGACTGAGGAAAACAACACCTTAAAAAATAGACTAACTCAAATGGCAAAGGAGGCCCAAAAGGGTAATGAGGAGAAGAATGCCTTAAAAAGTCGAATTTGCCAGATGGAAAAAGAATCTCAAAAGTTCACTGAGGAGATTCATTCCTTCAGAGTTAGACTGGAGCAAATGGAAGCTAATGACTTTATGAGAAATCAAGATGCTGTTAAGCAGATCCAAACAAATGAAAGATTAGAAGGCAATGTGAAATATCTCATGGGAAAAACCACTGACCTGGAAAATAGATCCAGGAAAGACAATTTAAAAAATTATTGGACTACCCGAAAAATTGTTTTTACAAGCAATTGGGAAATAAGATATATAGGCAAGGGGGTACAGAAATCTATCTTGCCCTCCAAGAATATAGAAGAGAAGGGGATAAAAGAAGGTGGGAGGAGTGATGGAAGGGGGGGGCAGAATGGGGAAAGGGATAATCAGAATGCACACTATCTTGCAATGGGGAAAGAGGAGAGATGGGGAGAAAATTTGGACTAAAAATCTTTTGGAAACAAATGCTGAAAACTAAAAATAAATTAATAAAAAAAAAAAACCAATAATGATAGCTAACATTTATATAGTGCCTGCTCGATGCCAATCACAGTGCTGATCCTCACAACAATCCCAGGAAGCAGGTACTATTATTATCCCCATCTTACAGATCAGGAAACTGAAGCAAATAGAGATTATTGTTTGAGGTCATATTTAAATTCAGATCTTCCTAACTCCAGGCTCAGTGTTCTATCCACTGTACCACCAAGTTCCCCCAAGATGATGACAACATCTAGACTGAGTGGGAAATGGTGGAACAGCTGGAGCCATACAGTTGGTCATTAATGATTAGATGATAGTTTCTAGTGTCTTGCCTCAGGAATTTCTGTTTAGCTTTGTGTTACTTAACGTTTTAATCAATGATGTAGAGAAACATACACAGAAGACATAAAACACCTGGGAGTAGCTGGGATTACATGCATATCGAGATTAACTATTCCTATCTCAAAATTTTGTCTGGGAGAACAGTCTACATGCCATAGCCTCCTGCTACATGAACTCACAGCTCAGGCCCATCTGATCAGTAGTACAGTTTAGTTACCTTGTGGATTAAATAAGATTTTGTGAGCTGCCACATTTATGATATTATCTATGCAAACTGTTGTCCAAATTTCAAATAACCAAACCTTGGTAACACAGCCTGTTTTGTAAGCTGCAGACTGCCTATACTGTGCTGCACTACACCCCTACATATCTGGGGAAGGTCATCTTCTTTTGTATGTCTCCAAAGCACATGTGTGTGACGGCAATAGATACTCAAATGTTTAGAAGAATGGAAAAAGCAAAATGAAAAAAGCAGCAATGCATGTTTATTAGAGTATCATAATGACAACTGTTAAAGTCCTAGATTCAAGTAATCTTGGGAAATGCATATACTTTAAGCTGATAGCTATTTTCTGAAAACCACCAGCAGATCTCCCCCTCCCATTTATTAATTTATTCCGATTAAACCCATTTTCCTATTAGTCACACTGCACAGAAAAAGTCTAATAAATGGGAGAAACCATGAGAAAGAAAAACAAAACAAAACAAAACAAATTAGTCTGCTTTGCTCCACAGTTCTTTCTCTGGATGTGGGTGGGTTTTTCCATCATGAGGCTTTTGGGATTGCTTTAGGTTCTTGCATTGCTGAGAAGAGGGAAGTCTATCAAAATCAGTTATCACACATAAGGCTGCTTCTGTGAACAATGTTCTCCTGGTTCTGCCCACTTCCACTCAGCATCAGTTGATATAAATCTTTCCAGGTGTTTCTGAAGTTGGCCCGTTCATCATTTCTTATTGCACAATAGCATTCCATTACATTCATATACCACAACTTGTTCAGCCATTCCCTAACTGATAGGCATCCCCTCAATTTCCAGGTCTTGGTCACCACAAAAAGAGCTGCTATAAATATTTTTGTACATGTGAGTTCTTTTCCCATTTTTATGATCTCTTTGGCATACAACCCTACAAATGGTATTGCTGAGTCAAAGGGTATTGCACGTTTTTATAGCCCTTTGGGCATAGTTCCAAATTGCTCTCCAGAATGACTAGATTAGCTCACAGCTCCACCAATAGTGAATTAGTGATCCAACTTTCCCACATCTTCTCCAACATTTATCATTTTCCTGTTTTGTTATGTTAGCCAATCTGATAGGTGTGATGTGGTACCTCAGAGTTGTTTTGATTTGTATCTCACTAATTAACAGTGATTTAGAGCAGCAGATCTCTTTGGATTCTAAGTTTTCTGAGGTTCATTTCTTCTGTAGCTACAAACAACATTTTGCAGTGGGTGCTGTGCGTACAATGGATGCTCTAATAATATAACTAGCTGACAAGAAATGTGTTTAAATCTACATTTACTTTACTGGTTATAAAAGCAAAGATATTCCTCAAATTTGGCTTAAATAGGAAAAAACTCCTTACTATGGTAGAAATACTTAATATAGGGAAAAAGGAACATGGGATAAAAAAAAAACCACATGAACTTAAGCTTCTTTAAATGACAACACTAGCACTTGAAAAAGCAGAGAGATTCGGAATGGCCACAGGGTGGTGCTATTTCAACAGTAATCTCATGGCTTTATCAGTCATGCCTTTGTTCAGCAAATCAAAGGTTAGGAAAGTTTTTTTTTTTTTACTTCTCACAGGTTTATGTATGAAATATGGTATCACTCAGTTGGTTGTCTGTTTCCAGGGGAAACAACCAGCTGCACCCCTGCCTTTGCAGTTCCAGAACGCAGATGCCAAGTAGCATTCATGAGTCAATTAAACAGAGGTCACCCTGAACTAAGTAATAAAACCAACATCCTTTCACTGACATGTCATGGCCAGGGGCATCTTAGAACCCAGGATTTTAATACAAACCACAAATACTTCTTGCTTTAATTTTGTAGGGCTTAACAGGCTTTTTTTTTTAATATAAAAAATGGTATAAAGACTCCTCTTTAAAAAAATCTCAATAACGTGCTCAATAAGAGACTAAAAACCATAGCTCAACACCCTGTTCTGTCTTCCCTTGTGGTTTTATTCCTACCTATCCAGTAGTACTCAAGAGGGACATGAATATATGCAATATTTTCTAATGGGGGGGGGATGGGGGGGTGCTTCAGAAGGATATGACTGTTAAATTCCATTAGGAAAAAGGCAGATAATTATAAAGATGCCTGGAGTAAATCTTGTCCATGGGACAGTTACTGAACTGTTAAGTTTAGAACCTGTTTTTTCTCAAGCACCACCATTCTATTGAGATTCCTTTTTGAGTATAAATTTGCCACTGAAAGCACCAGGCCACTTGCTATTCTCCAAAAAGCATTAAAAATGCCATTAATTACCCTTTGTCATTTTACCACAATCATTTCCAGATATAACAACTCTTCCCCCATCCTGCAAACTGGGGAGACAACTCTTCTTCTTCTTCTTTTTTTTTTTTTTAAAGCAATTGGGGTTAAGTAACTTGCTCAAGGTTACACGGCCAGTCATTATTTATGTGTGGGTGCTCATTTTCTGAGGCCGGATTTGATCCCGGGTCATCCCAACTCCGAGGCCAGCGCTCTTACTCACTGCGCCACCTAGCCGCCCTGAGACAACTCTTCTAACAAAGAATAAGAAACAAGGAGAAAAGTTTTTCAGTAAAACCAACCACCCCATAAACTGCATTTGACAATATGGGGATTATGCCAAACTCATAGGCCTTTACTTTTGCTGTGAGATTAGGGAGGTTCATTTTATCAAATTTTCTCTGAGGCCAATGTTAGTCATTATAATTACACAGTACCAAGTTTCATTTGACTAATCTTTCATTTACTTTGTTTTAGTTACTGTGTATATTGCTTTCATGATACTGCTTACTTCATTCAAGCCTTCTCAATTTCTATGTATTCTTCATATTCTTTATTTCTTATAGTGCCAGCAATATCCTGTAACACTGAATATCACATTTTTTGAGGCTTCCTTCTTAATGAATGGGCACCTAAAAATGCTACTATGAATATTCTGTTATACGGAACCTTTCTTCCTATGTTTAACATTTGCCTATGCCTAACAGTGGAATCTCCTGTGTCAAGGGTATGGATATTTTAGGCATTTAAAAAAAAAAAAAGCAACAATTTCAAATGGTTATGCTTGCCTTCCTACAGTCCTGCCAACATATCGATGATTTCTCTTTCTTGTCATCTTGGCCAGTTTGCTGGGTTTGAGGTGAAGCTTCAGGACTGTTTTGGTTTTCAATTTCTTGGTATTATTGATAAGGAGTAATCTTCCATTTGGTAAACAGGTTTTAATTTTTCTTTTGAGAACCATTTGTTTCCAAATGGCTCTTGGTCTTATGTATTTATTTTAATTCCTGATAAATACTTTGGAGGTAAGACCCTTAAACTGAAATATCTGGGGCAAAGATCTTTTCATTCATCGATAATTTCTCTTATGATAGCTACCCTATTTTATTCATACGAAAGGATTTCAATTTGCTGCAACAGCAATCTTAGAATTTTCCATTTTGTAACTGTCTTTATTCTTGTTTGTCTAAGAATTCTCCCTCTAGGATGCAGAAACATGGGCACGCTAATGCACTGTTGGTCAAGCTATGAATTCATCCAAACAATCTTTAAAGCAATTAGAACTACACCCCCGCTCCAAAAAGTAACTAAAATATCTATATCCTTTTTGGTAGCGATGCCACTGGTAGGCATCTATCCCAAGGTGGTCAACAATAAAAAGAAAGGTCTCCACATATGCCAAAATATTTGTAGCAGCAAAAAATCAGAACCAAAGTAGTTTCTGGGAAATTGTTAAACAAGTTGTGGTACATGAACGTAATGGAAAATCATTGTGCTGTAAGAAAGGTAGTATATGATGAATGCAGAAGAATGGGAAGACACCTAAACTAAAGCAATCTGAAGTAGAACCAGGAAAGCAACATACACAATTACTTCAACAATGCGTATTAGAAAAAAACAATAAAAGTGAAACAACGCTGTGAAATTATAATGACCAAACCTAGACTCAAATAAGAGATACAAGAAGGTGTCTTCCTTACCTTCTTTGCAGAGGTGGCGGGGGGGGGGAACCACTACAGGCAAGGAGCCCAACTATGTCAGATTTTGTGAATATGCTAGCTAGCCTTACTGAACTGTTTTTCTTAGGTTTTGTAGAAATAAAAGAAAAACAAAGAATATGCTCTCTAGCCATTCTTGTGAAAGGTACTTGCTATGATTTACTTCTAATTTTTAAAGATGTGATCTTCCGTATTCAAGTTGTATATTCATTTAAAGTTTAGTATGGTACATGGCATCAGGGGTTGATCTCAATCCAATCTTAGCCAAACTGCTTTCCCTTAACCCCAGCAATTCTTATCAAATATGGAGGTTTACATTCGTGGGTTTATCTAACACTGGGTTGTTGCTTTCAGTTAATTCTCGTCCTTGTTTATTTAGCCTGTTTCACTGATATCCTTTTCCATTTTTTTAACTACCACCAAATAGTTTTGAAAGTTACTGTTTCATTGTATAATGTGAGGTCTAAAGTATGTTACTTCTTCATTCGTGTTTGCTGTTATTTCCTTTGAGACTTGAGACTTTTTTGTTCCTGAAAATGAGTATTATTTTGTATAGCTTTATAAAGTACTCCATAGCATAAAACTAAGTTTATAAATTAATTCATATAATATTGTTATTTTTATGTTGGCTTAGTCCAACCATGTTCTATGAATATAAATTAAGTAATTCTTTATTTCTTTAAAGAGTATTTTGTAATTGTATTTATGTAATTGTATTTGTATTTTGTATTAATTGTATTTGTATTTTGTAATTGTTTTTATGTAAGTCTTTAGTGTCTTGGTAGACTGATTCCTAAGTATTTTTTGCATTTAATAGTTATTGTGAATGAAATTTACTTTTATTTCCTCCTGGGTTTTGTTATTGCTATATGAAAATGATGATTTTTGTGGATTAATTTTCCTATCTTGTTTCTTTAAGGAAACTATTAATTATATCAATTAGTTTCCCTGTTAATTCTCTCAGTTTTTCTAATTAAATCACATTATTTAAACAAAAACTCATATTATTTTGGATGTGGGATAAAAATGGCACTAAAATAGAAACTTGGCGAAAGAATTATAAATCTGTTGAAGACTCACCTTATGGCTCTTGGAGATCAGCCTTATTACCTTTCTCAGCATCATTCCTAAAAGAAAAAAAAGTGAAATTTTATTGGAGCCAATTCACTGTCATTTTCTCTACAATAAGTAGGATTTCTCTTGTTTTTAGCCTGGAAGAATGGCCCCATAATCTTGGTAAATCCACAAGAACAAGTGGATGGTGACATCAGTCATCATTCAATTTAAGTTGAAAACTAATTTCTCTGTAGTTTAAAAGTGGACTCCCAGAGTTAGAAGAAGTCATCTAGCCTAATGTTGTAGAATACCTTCTAAACATTCAAGAACAATGGAGAATTTATTACTTACAAAGCAGTCCATTCTAATTCTGAAATGTCCCCAATTGCTACTTATTAGGCCAAGGGTCGTCCTCTGGATCTTACACTGAAAAGATTGCGGTGCCTCTGGAGAAGAAAACCTCATTTGATAATTTATTCTTCTAAGATGCCACTGAGTTTTCAGTCTGAATGGACTGCACGAACTTTAGAATATGAGTTTCAGCTTCTAGTCATACTGGTCAGAAAGTTCAAACCAGTGCATTAAAGTAGTAATCCTACCCCACCCATCCCCATTCATTATTTGAAGGACATGGATTTCTGTCATTTAACTGATATACTAGCAATGTACTATAACCAAAGTTCTCCTATGATATCTAATTATGTCATGGAGGTGACCCTGAGGCTTGAAGACTATGCCACAAAACCTGCAAAATGTAAATTCCTTGAGGTTATGAATTTTTTTGTTTTGCCTATTTTTCTAGTATCCACCATAGTGTCTTGCATATAGTTGGTATTTAAAAGTTTGTGGGAATGGACTGTTGGACTAGTTTAAGTTAAGAGAGGTATAACCATGAAGTGATTTTTTTTTTTTTGGTACAGCAATTTATGAAACCATAAAAGGGCATGGAAAAGTTATGATCTGTATCTGAGAAATGAGTAACCACTGACCACATTTGTGAAATCACTTTTGAAATATGAAGTATGAAAGTAACAATCCTTAAAAAAAAAAGATTTAATAGACATATCTTAAAACAAACAAACAAGAAAAACTCTCTAAGTTCTAAAAGTAAAGGATACTATGCTACAGTGGAAAGAATGCTAGATTTCTCAGAGTTGGGTACTAGTTAAGCCTGAGATGAGCTTCTGAAAAATTAAATGGAAATCAAATAACTTAAAACTAAAAAATTAGTGGGCCAAAGAACAAATTATACAAACAATTTCACTAAAGATAATGACAACAATAAGACAATATACTAAAATTTGTGGTGATTCAGCTAAAGCAATACATGGGGGGGGGGGGAAGATTTATATATCTCTAAAGGCTTTCATAAATTAAAGAGATAAAGAACAGATCAATAAATTGGGCAGGCAATTAAAAAAAACAACTAGAAAATTAACAAATTAAAAAAACAAACAACTAAACACCAAGATGGAAATCCTGAAGTTACAGGAGAGATTAAAAATATAGAAAGTTTAAAAACCCATTGAATAAATAAAACAAGAAGCTATTTTTTCAAGGAGAGAAGAACCCCCAATGAAACAGTTAAGCCATTAGCTAATTTGATGTAAAACAGTAACACTACCACATTACCAGTATCAAAAATTAAAAACGTAAATTAACAACCAATGAAGAAAATAAAGGCAATTATATACAATCTAAGTGAAATGAATGAATATTTGTAAAAATATAAATTACCCAGATTAACAGACCCAGAAATAAAATACTTAAATACCCCTACCATTGAAAAGAAATTGAACAAGCCACAAATGAATCACCAAAGAAACAAAAACTCAGGACTTGATGATTTTACAAAAGAAACCTACCAAACATTTAAAGAGCAATTAGTTCTGCAGTAATATACTCTTAGAAAAAAACAGGTAAAGGAGTCCTACCATACTTCTTCTATGACACAAATACGGTCCTGATATCTTAAACCAGCAGAGTCAAAATAGAAGGAAAACTATAGATCAATTTCTCTAATGAATATCGATGTAAAAAAATTTAAATATTAGTAAGGAGATTACAGCAATATATCATAAAGATCACATATAATGACTAGGCTGGACTAAACCCAGAATGATATGATTCAATAGCTGTTTTCCACAGAATACGACACTTATACATGTTAATGCAATAGGAAGTGAGAACAATCCCACTGGCACTCCAAATGAACTTAACTCTCAAAAGCAGAAAAAGATCTACTTCAATTTCTAGGACAAGCACAAACACGGACACTGGAAAAAAGTCCACAGATGGAATTGATAATGAGGCACAGCTTTGCTTTGTGAGTTTTTAGCCTTATGTGATATGATATACTGAAAATTACATTTTATTATAGTATTTTAGTATTCAATATCACATTCTGTTTATCATGGGACAGATGTGTAAGGAAGGTTTTCTATTAAGACATTAATGGTAGAAATTAGGGATTAATGAGAATTTATCAGAGAGCCTCTAGGTAACAAAAGGAAGGAAATAAAAAGATACCCACATAAAGATATCAAAACATTTCTCTATAATTGCTCAGTTTTTCACCCCTGGGACTCTCCATTATCTCTACTTCTTTAAGAAAGAAAACTTCCGGGGCGGCTAGGTGGTGCAGTGAGTAGAGCATCAGCCCTGGAGTCAGAAGGATCTGAGTTCAGATCCGGCCTCAGACACTTAACAAACACACAAACAACAACAACAAAAAAAACCTAGCCGTGTGATCTTGGGCAAGTTACTTAACCCCAACTGCCCTCCAAAAAGCAAAAAAAAAAAAAAAAAAGAAAAGAAAAGGAAAAGAAAACAACTTTCTACTTTCCAATCTAATAATTTTGAGATAAAATAAATCAATCCCAGAGGCTAATTACTTCTTTCTCTGAACAACTTCAGAATTTGTGCTTTTAAAGGAAATACTTGGGAAGAATTTCAGAGTTTGAAGGAAGCTTAGTGGTAATTTAGCCCAATGTGTACCCTTAATATTTATTTATTACACTACTGAAAATTCAGAAAATATTCTAATAAGCCTTTCTCCAGCTAAAGCTAGATCCTACTGCTATGCTACAAACCCAATGGGATCAGCACAAGGTATACTGAGTGAACAAAACAAGGAAGAGCTTATGCTATGTTCAGAAATATATACAGAAATATACTAAATTAAACTATAGAATCTCATAGTAGGAAGATAACTTGTAATTTACTTACCACATGATACAGAAATCCCTTCAATGACATCTCTGATAGGTAGGTGGTCAACCAGTATCCAGTGAATACTTTTAGGGAGAGAGAGCTCTCACTACTTCATAAAAGAATCAATTCTATTTTGGTAAAAGTCTAGATTTTCTAGATTGAGTTGAAAACAGATTATCTATAACTATGATCAAATTGGATCTATAACTATGATCAAATTGGTCCAAATTCAAGTGTTTTAAGCGATACAGAATCATGCTTTTTTTCACACGACCATCTCTGACATATCTGAAAATATCAATCATGTCCTCTATTCTCTCAAGTCCTCTCTTTTCTAGGCAAAAGATACCTATTTTCTTTCAGCTGTTCATAAAAACTTTCATCCTACTCACCACTCAACTAAACATTTATTAAACTTCTATGTGCTAAGCACCAGGGATACAAAGAAAAAGGTGACAGTCTTCAAGGAATTTATAATCTAGTGAGGAAAGATAACACATATAAAATAAAATCGAGATGATTTTTTGGGGGAGAGTAGCTAACAGCTGGGGGCGGGGGAAGACCAGGGAATAGAAATTAGGAAAGGCTTCCAATAGAAGACAATGGTGCCTTGAAGGGAATCAGGAATTCTAAGAGGTAGAAGTGAAAGCGGTACACATTCCAGGCCCAGAATTGGAGTGCCATGTGCTAGGAACTGTAAGGTTGTCAGTTTGGATGAATTGTAGAGTGCATGAAGGGGAATAAAGCATGTTAAGGCTGAAAAAAATGATAGGAACAATTTTTGAAGGGTTTTAAATGCCACACTGGTATATTTAACTATATTTAATCCTACAAGAAATTGTAAGCCACTTTAATTTATTGATGTGGTCAGGCCCGGGCTTTAGGAAAATCATTTTGGCAGTTACATGGAGGTTGGATTGGAGTAGAGAGAGTTAGAGGTGGAGAGACCAATTAGGAGGCTATTGCAATGGTCCAGGTGAGAGGTGATGAAGGCTTCCTAACTGATCTCTCTTCCTACTCGAATTCATCTTCCTTTTCAGCTGCCCCAGGTGTGACAGCATCACTTCCGTCCTCAATGAGCACAAGAGGGCTGCAGAATCAAACGGAACCATCTGGCATGTAAAGGTCTTCACAACCTAGCCCATTCCTACCTTACTAATCTTCTTCTACTCTTCTTCACATTCTCTATAATTCATCAATATTGGTCTACTAGCTGCTCCTAGCTCCCCTGCCAAGGAGGATTTATAACCTCAGCTGTGTGACACTGGACAAGTCACTTATCCCCTCAGTAACTACCTAAAGAGGCCTATTCACTGAATGGGCACTATCTCACTCAAAGTAAGAGCCGAAAACGACCTTAGCCTAAAAGGGCCAGGGTCTCCCATTGCATCCCGGGCCATCTCCAGTCATCCTGATGAATATCAAGCCATTGGACCCGGATGGCTCTGGAGGAGAAAGCGAGGCTGGTTACCTTGCACAGTCCTCCCTCACTCAAATCAAAGTCAACTGCAAGTCATGTCATCATCTCCCTGATGTCATGGTCCCCTTCAAGAGCAAAGGACAAACACAATTCTCCACCCCCCCCCCCCCCGCTTTTTGGAGGGCAATTGGGGTTAAGTGACTTGCCCAAGGTCACAGGCTAGTAAGTGTGTCAAGTGTTTGAGGTCAGATTTGAACTCAGGTCCTCCTGACTCCAGGGCCAGTGCTCCATTCATTACACCACCTAGCTGCCCTGACAAACACAATTCTTAAACTGTAAAATAGGGATAACAACACCTTCTTCACAGGGTTGTTGCGAAGATCAAATTAGATAATATTTGTAAAGCACTTCAGAAATCCTTATTTCCTCCCTCCCCTAAGTAACTAGTAAATTGTTGTTAAATTGAATTCAGGGAGGGGCCACATATATGGGTGACTAAAAACAAGGACTCAAGGATGACAAGGAAATTCTCAGAGTATTGTGTGACTGGAAGGTTGGTGGTCCCTGGAATCAAAAAGCAAAATTTGGAATCTGGGTGGGGTTCTTTTGGGAATGATAATGAATTGTGTTCTGGACATGTAAAATTGGGATGTATGCACAAATGAGCTGAGTAGAGAGATCCTAGGGTTGGGCATACAGATCTGGGAGCATAGAGATTATAAATAAACTCATCAGAGTTGATAAGGTCACCTAATAGGAGAGTAGAGAGAAAAAATGACAGGAGGCCTCGGAGAGCCAAATTGTCATTTGGGAGATCACTTAACTACCACATGGCCATACTAGCAAAGGTCAGGCAAGAGTTTCAAATCTGTCTCATCTGACTCCAATTCCAGAGCTATTATCATTTAACCTACAATTCCTCATCTTCTCTCCAAGAATACTATGAGATATTGTACTGAATGATTGTCTGAAATGAAAAAATAAAGCTACATTATTCACAAAAGGTCCCTGTGGTGTGACTCTGGGTTAAGAAATGTAAAAGGCCAAAGTCTAGCAGGCTTCTCAGAAGCCTGATGACTGTATGTCATGAACATTTTCTTTAAAAGAATTAGAAATACTGCAGAATAGAGGAGCATAAGGAAAGAAATCCGACTATAACTTGAAAGAAAGGAAATGAATGGTTACAGAAAGAGCAGTGATTTCTGAGTCAGCCATGTGCCAAGTCAGATTACTAACTGGTTACAACAAAAGGTCAAAGTAAATACCAAATCAAAAGGCAAGGATAAAGACGAGAAGAATATAGTGGGTGGAATAATAACAACTCCAACCGAACCTCTTTAAACATTCAATCTATAAGCATTTGGAAGTGTTCAATATGTATGCAAAGAACAAAAAATCCTTACTCTCAAGCACAGAGTTCTAAATTTAATATTCTGGAAGAAAAGTATATAAGGAACAAATACGAAGCAGTTAAATAAAAGGTGTCTGGGAGTGAGAGCACAATCAACGAAGAAAATCTGACAATTTGCTGACTATGAAAAATGGGCTACTGATTTTGCTTGGAGAAACTAAACTGATTCAAAATATATTCCAGAATGATGAGATAAGAAGAGTTCAGAAATCACTTTAGGGCAACTGTGGCGGACAGCATGCACTCATTTTGTTTGTGCTGCAAAGGGTGTGGCTACAGTATAAACTCTGGCAGGCTTTGTGTATGCTCCTAACAACAGATTAGGACTGTTTTCAGTTAAGTAAAGAGAGGCTCATCACTAGTAGGCTCAGTCACTTGGTGATGAATTTGTTGGCTATGTCAACCAGACACAAAGTAGAATAAAAAATGTTCTTCAGTCCTGATAATCCCCATTCCCTTTCTACATTGACAGTGAAAGAATAGCAAAAAGGGGGCAGCAACTACCAGAAGTCATAATCCAACTAACTTACATAACTTAACAGTTGGTTAACTCTAAATGTAATGTGAGAGACTTGTCCAATGACTGAATGCATATAATAATTAGTTTACATTTATATAGTGCTTTACAATTTTCAAAATGTTTTACATATATAATCTCATTTTATCCTGGCAACAATCCTATGAAATAAGTGCTCTACTATCTCCATTTTACAGATAAGGAAACCGATGGTAAAAGAAGTGACTTGCCCAAGGTCACAATGCTACTAACAAGTGTTTGAAGTCAGATCTGGCCTCAGGTCTCCCTTAACTGCAAGTCCAGCATTCTAGCCATGCCACCTCATAGGAAATGAATCACTTCAATCTTGACATTCTTGCCAAAAATGAAACTAGAAAACAAAATGTAGCTAAATGCACAGGTTCATCTTTGAGGCAAATAAAGGAATTGGTAGAGCTGGTTTTTATCACATATTTAAAAGCAACAAGAAATATTTCACAGGATGCTTTGTCCCCTCATAATTCAATGTTCATAAGAAGTGTTTGCAAAAGGTCACCAGGAAGGTAAATTTAGCCCATGTCAACAAAAATTATTACAGAAAATAAAGAGGTAAAGAATTCTACTAGGTCATTGCTAAGATCCTCCAAATTAAAACAATAAATACTCTGATTCTTGGGTGACTTCAATGTAAAGGTAACCATAGGGAGACAGCACTCAGCACTCTATTAAAACACTTAATGCATGTTGATCAACTGATAATGAATAGAAAACATGGTTAAGAAGAAACCAGAGAACCTAAAAGCCTTCAAATTACATAGAAACATTGCAGATATCTATCTGTATGAACATTTTCTACATAGGTATGAACACTTCCTACATAGGTAGTAGACACAGTGAGAATTAAAAGACACCACCAAGAAATGAAACTGATGATATTCTAACAGACAAGAAATTACTGGTCTTCAATGAGCAAGTCTTTTCTGAATCACTTGTCTATTTACAATCAGACCATAGACTTCTTAGAACAAATAAAATAAAACCCAAAAAAACAGTAAAAATGAGGAAACTGTAGCATATAAATAAATAGTTCCATCCTATTTAAAGATACTAAATAATAAAATATGGAAAAAGGTTAGTAAGAAAAAAAACTGATATAAATTGTTACTATTTTCTTTCTTTTTTTTCTATTACAAACCACAATTCTAGAGGATGGATGATGAAACATACTACCAATCTTTTTTTTCCCCTCCAAATGCTCTGGTTTACATCATTCATTTCCACCAGATTTTTGAGTTACAATTTCTCCCCCATTTTCCCTCTTCCCCCCACCCCAGAATAGCAGTCCCACAGGATATCCCCTCATCCCATCTGCTCTCATCCATATCCACTTTGACTTTTTCAGTAGGGCAAGGTGAATCTCTGTGCCCCAATGCTTGTATATTTTATTTCCCAGTTATATGTAAAATAGTATTAATAATAGTAGTTATATATTTTTAAACATTTGATTTTAAAACTTTGAATTCCAGATTCATTCCCTTCCTCCCTTGTCACCCACCCTTACTGGGAAGATAAGCAATTCATTATATGTTGTACATGTGTAGCTATGCAAAACATCACCATAGTAGATATATTGTAAAAGACTGCCTATATTTCTCCTCCCTCCTATCCCACCTCCCACTTGGTCTATTCTCTACTTTGATCCTGTTCCTTTTCAAAAGTGGGTGCTTCTAACTTCCCTCCTATCCCCTTCCCCCTACTCTCCTGTAGGGTGAGATGTCCCATTTAGTATGTATGTCATTCTCTCCCTATTCCAAATTCAATGAGAATAAGGTTTTGCCTTCCTGTTCTTCCCCTCCTTTGTAAACATTTTCCCTTGCCTCTTCTATAAGAGATAGTTTAACCCATTCTGACTCTCCCCATCTTCTCTCCTTGTATTCCTCTTTCACTTCTTAATTTCACCTTTTAAGTATCATCCCTTCCTATTTAAATTTGACCTGTGCCCTCTATCTATGTATACCTGTAAACATATACACACACATTCACATATGTATTCATATACTCATATGCCCTTCTTCAACTATTTTCATACTGAGAAAAGTTTCATCAGTTACAGTTATTGTTTTTCCATGTAGGAATGTAAATAGTTCAACTTTGATAAGTTCATTATGATTTCTTTTCCCTGTTTACCTTCTCAAGCATCTCTTGCTTCTTGTGTTTCAGTGTCAAATTTTCTATTCAACTCTGGTTTTTTCCTCAAGAATGCTTGAAAGTCCTCTATTCCAGTGAATGTCCATACTTTCCCCTGAAACATGATACTCAGTTTTGCTGGGTAGGTGATTCTTGGTTTTAATCCCAGCCTTTGCCCTCCAGAATATCACATTCCAAGCTCTTTGATCCCTCAGTGTAGAAGCTGCCAGGTCCTGCACTATTCCTGATTGTATTTCCACAGTATTCAAATTGTTTCTTCCTGGCTGCTTGTAATATTTTCTCCTTGATCTGGGAATTCTGGAACCTGGCTATAATATTCCTAGGAGTTTTCTTTGTGGGATCTTTCTCAGGAGGTGATGGGTGGATTCTTTCAACCTCTATTTTGCCCTCTGGTTCTAAAACATCAGGGCAATTTTCCTTGAGGATTTCTTGAAGGATGGTTTCTAGGTTCTTTCTTTGAGCATGGTTTTCAGGTAGTCCAATAAATTTTAAATTCTCTCTCCTGGGTTTATTTTCCAGGTCAGTGTTTTTTTCCTATGAGATATTTCACATTGCCTTCTAATTCTTTCATTTGTTTGGATCTGCTTAACGGCATCCTGATTTCTCATAAAGTCACTAGCTTCCATTTGCTCCAGTCTAATTCTGAAGGAATAATTCTCCTCAGTGAGCTTTTGAGATTCTTTTTACATCCGGCAAATTCAGCTTTTTAAGGCATTCTTCTCCTCATTGCCTTTTTGAGCCTCTTTTGCCATTTGAATTAGTCTATTTTTTAAGGTGTTATTTTCCTCAGTCAGGCTGTTGATTACCATTTCATACTTTTCTTGCATCTTTCTCATTTCTCTTCCCAATTTTTCTCCCACTTCTCTTATCTGCCTCTTAAGGTCCTCCATGGCCTGTAACCAGCTTGTATTTTCATTTGGGGCTTTAGGTGCAGGAGTTCTGACCTCCCAGTCTTCCTCCTGTTCTATGCTTCTATCCTCTTTGCCCCCAAAATAGGAGTCTAATGTTGAATTTTTCTGTTTGTTTCCTTTGCCTAGGCATGTTGCCACTCAATTACTTGACTTTTGGGCTTGCTGCCACAGTAGGACTCTGCCACCACCCAGGGGAACTTCAGTCCCAAATGCTGGGATTTTCTCAGCTGCCAGAGGTATTAGTTGGGTGCCCTCTCTGAAGCCTCCACATGCTCTGGCAAGCTGGTCACACACCCCAAGACCTCCACCCCAGACAGAAGTCCAGATCCAATCCAAGAAGGTTAAAGCAAGAGCGATTACCCCCAAGACTGATCGCCTGGTTCCCCTACAGTCCACAGACCAGGAACTGAAGCTACTGCCTGTGTCCTTGACTGTGATGAAGCATCTCAGTGGCTTCTCATCCTTAGGGAAAGAGGCCAACGTACTCTCCCCACTAATGAGCCCCAAAGTCCATACTACACTGACCTCTCACTTTGTCTTTGGCATCTATGTGTTGGTAATTCTGGAAACACCACAGCTGCTGGTGTTCTGGGGTCCCTCCAGCTGGCTGCTAGTTGGGCTGCCCTGAGCCCAGAGTGCTGCGCTGGCTGATTCCTGATGGGCTGCTGGGCTGTCTTCTGTGGGAGGTTAGCTTCTCTGTGTCATTTTGTGGGTTGTAGAGCTCTAGAGTTTGTTCAGAGCCCCTTTTACATGAATGTGGAAGTGGTGGGGGCCAGAGTGCTGTTACTACACCAACATCTTGACTCCGCCCCCTTTTTACCATTTTCTAAAGCAGAGAAAGACTGCTGGATTTGGAGGCAGAAGTTATGACTCTAAAACTTTCTGGATTCAAATCCTGGCTCCAGAACTTACTAGCTGTAGGACCCTGGACAAGTTTCTTAGTTCTTCTAGGTCTCAATTACCTTATCCTGTTAAATAAAGGGTTTGTATAAGATGACCTATAAGAGTCTATCTACCTCTGTACTTATGATCCCATCAAGTTTAAACAAAGTAAATCAATCCCCCAAACAAGGAAAAGTCTAGAAACCATTTTAACGAGTAAGTACTTGATCTCACTAAGAGTGGGAAAATGGTGGAGGGTGAATGGAATATAAGATCTCCCCTGTCCATTAGTAGGCCTACATAACATGTGTTATTTTTTCCTTTGGAACATGGGCCGTGTTCCCAGGTCTAAGGGTATTTTCAATCACGGATGTCTTGCTGCTTTTAACTTCTGGGTCAGTTCACACCTGTGATATAGCCTAAGTCACAGAGAGCCCATCAGGTGATTTTGGGAGAGGAACTTGCCTAAGGAGAAGCTTGCTTAAGGGGAGGCTTGCTTCCTGGAAGGCTTTCACACTTTTTAGCACTGAGCCAACGAGGCACCAAGACAGGGGTGGGTTGCAATGCCTTCTGGCTCTAACCTATTAATTGAAAACTATACATAGTGGGAGGTTGGTATTTTATGTTGGGGCTCACTTGAGAAGAAATGTTTCTCTGTGTTTTGGTCAGATGAGACTCTGGGTAGCTGTTGTTAAGAAATCTCCCTGGCTGTGCCTGAACCCAGATGTTGGTGCTTCCTGGTCTGGTGATTAGAGATCTACTACTCGATTTAGACAGTTGGAGTCCTGTCTATTGGATTCTTTATAGGATACTCACTTCCTTCTATTTATCTGAACTTATTCATCTGTTAATTAAAGTAAGAACATTAATCCCTTTAAAGCTGTCTTTCCTTCAGAAAAGCAGATCAAAGAACCTGTGCTAGCAGTCCACCCTGTGTGCTAGTGTGGTTGCTACTACAAATGGCAGCCAAGGTAACAATGGTTTATAAATGTTTCTAAAATCATATAGATTAGAATGGAGGATAATTATTATGAGCAATATCACCTTATAAAATAGTGAGAATGGAGAAAAAAATTATAGGAAGCATGTTAAGAAGCCTAATTAAACCAGATGCTCCTTAGAGCATTTAAGGATGAAGTCACTGAGGCCAAGGTTTCAAATTCCTTTTTTTCTTTTTTTTTTGGAGGAGGAAAGGCAGGGCAACTGGGCTTAAGTGACTTGCCCAGGGTTACACAGCTAGTGTGTCAAGTGTCTGAGGCTGCATTTGAACTCAGGTCCTCCTGATTCCAGGGCTGGTGTTCTATTCGCTGTGCTACCTACCTGCCCCAATTTTCTGCATCAACGATACCACATTTGGACTCTGACATTAAAATAACTAAAAAAAAGATAAGTAAATAAAAAAGTAAAGATAAAGTAAGCTGTGTTCAATCAATCTATCAAAAATTTATTAAGTGCCTATCATGTGCCAAACACCATTACAGATGCTGAGGTTACAAATACAAAAAATGAAATAATTCCCACTCTTAAGGACCTAACATTCTAATGGGGAAGACTAATACACATAAAAAACATGTAGTTAATAAATATGGATGTATGCAGAATATTTAAATGTAAGGTAGTCTGGAAGAGAGTGCACTAACAGTTGGGAGGAAATGGGACAGATTTCATGCAGAAGATGGTGCTTAAGTCACATCTTTTTTTTTTTAAACAAATGCTTTATTAACTTCTGTTTTACATCATTCATTTCCTCCAGATTTTGAGTTACAATCATTTTCCCCCTGTTGTTCCCCTACCCAACCTCCCAGAATAGCAGTCCCACAAGATATCGCTTCCTCCAATCTGCTCTCTCCCATACCCCCTTCGACTTTTCCATCAGAGGAAGGTGAATCTTTGTGTCCCAATGCCTGCACATCTTATCTCCCAATTACAAGCAAAAGAGTATTAATAATAGTATTTATATACATATTTGAAACATTTAATGTTAAGACCTCGAATTTCAGATCCATTTCCTCCCTCCCTTGTCACCTAATTCCCTCTGGGGAGATAAGTAATTTAGTATATGTTGTACGTCTAGCTATGCCAAACATAATCATAGTAGATATATTGTACAAGGCTGCTTATAATTCCCTCCCATTCATCCCACCCCCTACCTGGTCCATTCCCTACTTGATCCTGTCCCTCTTCTATAGTGGGTACTTCCAACCTCCCCTCCCCCCAAGGATGCCCTCCCATCCATCATCCCTCCTCTCATCCCCCTTCTCCCTATTCTGCTGCAGGTTGAGATATCCCATTTAGTATATATGTCATTCTCTCCCTGAACCAAATTCAATGAGAATGTGGTTTTGCCTTCCTATTCTCCCCCTCCCTTGCAACCACTTCCCCTTGCTTCTTCTACATGAGATAGTTTACCCTACCCTGTCTTTCCCCATCTCCTCTTGCCACTTTCCTCTCTCACCTCATAATTTCATCCCTTGAGTATTCTCCCTTCCCAAGAAATTCAACCTATGCCCTCTATCCATATATAACTGTAACCACATATACACACATTCACATATGTATTCATATGACCACACACCCTTCTTCCATTATTTTCATAGTGAGAAAGATTTCATCAGTCACAGTTATTGCTTTTCCATATAGGAATGTAAATAGTTCAACTTTGATAAGTTCCTTTTGATTTCTTTTCACTGATTACCTTCTCAGGCATCTCTTGCTTCTTGTGTCTGGATGTCAAATTTTCTATTCAATTCTGGTTTTTTCCTCAAGAATGCTTGAAAGTCCTCTATTCCACTGAATGACCATATTTTCCCCTGAAACAAAATACTCAGTTTTGCTGGTTAGGTGACCCTTGGGTTCATTCCCAGTTCTTTTGCCCTCTGGAATATCATATTCCATGCCCTTTGGTCCCTCAGTGTAGAAGCTGCCAGGTCCTGGGCTATTCTGATTGTGTTTCCACAATATTGAAATTGTTTCTTCCTGGCTGCTTGTAGTATTTTCTCCTTGATCTGGGGATTCTGGAACCTGGCTATAATATTCCTGGGAGTTTTCTTTTTGGGATCTTTTTCAGGAGGTGATCTGTGGATTCTTTCAACCTCTATTTTGCCCTCTGGATCTAAAACATCAGGGCAATTTTCCTTGAGAATTTCTTGAAGGTGATTTCTAGGTTCTTTCTTTGATCATGGCTTTCAGGTAGTCCAATAATTTTTAAATTGTCTCTCCTGGATCTATTTTCCAGGTCAGTGGTTTTTCCCATGAGATATTTCACATTGCCTTCTATTCTTTCATTTGTTTGGATCTGTTTAACAGCATCTTGATTTCTCATAAAGTCATTAGCTTCCATTTGCTCCAGTCTAACTCTGAAGGAATGAATCTCCTCAGTGAACTTTTGAGATTCTTTTTCCATCTGGCAAATTCGACTTTTTAAGGCATTCTTCTCCTCATTGCCCTTTTGGGCCTCCTTTGCCATTTGTTAGTCTATTTTTTAAGGTGTTGTTTTCCTCAGTCAGGCTGTTGACCCTCATTTCATACTTTTCCTGCATCCTTCTCATTTCTCTTCCCAACTTTTCCTCCACTTCTCTTATTTGATTTTTAAAGTCCTTCTTAAGGTCCTCTAAGGCCTGCAACCCGCTCATGTTTTCCCCTGGGGCTTTTGGAGCAGGACTTCTGACCTCACAGTCCTTTTCTTGTTCTATGCCCCCAAAGTAGGAGTCTAGGGTTGCATTTTTCTGTTTCCTTTGCCTTGGCATGTTACCACTTAATTACTTGACTTTTGGGCTTGTTGCCACACTATGGCTTTAAGGCCAGATAGAGGAATTTTCATCCCGAACATGTGGGGGGCAACTTCCGTTTCTGGCAAGCTGTAAACCCACCCACGACTTCCACCCCAGATCACAATCCAGATCCAGGGAGGTTAAAGCAAGAGCGATTACCCCCCAAGACTGATCGCTGGATCTCCCTACAGTTCGCAGGCCAGGAGCTGGAGCTGCCTCTGAAAACTACAAAATGGTGTGTCTCCTCAGCGGCTTCTAGCCCCCAGGGGAGGGAGCTGACGCATTCCCCAAATACTGGTCCCAAAGTCCATAGGACACTAACCTCTTACTTTGTCCTAGGCATGTCTATGTTGATAATTCTGGAGTCGCCACAGCTGCTGGTGTTCTGGGGTCTCTCCAGCCGGATGCTGGCCTGGCTGCCCTGGAGCTAAAACCTCGGCTCATGGGGACCTGGGCTCAGCTTGGCTCAGCTCCCGGCACTCTGCCTGCTGCAGGCTCCCAGACCACTGTGCTGGTCCTTCCTGCAGGGCTGCTGGGCTGTCCTCAGTGGGAGGTTAGCTTCTCTGTGTCGTTCTGTGGGTGCTGGGGCTCCAGAAGTTGTTCAGAGTCCCCTTTTACATAGTTTGGGGGGAATGTGGGGGCAGAGTGGCTTGGATGATCTGTTTCTACCCCGCCATCTTGGCTCCACCCCCTAAGTCACATCTTAAAGAATGAGAGGGACTCTATAAGATGGAAGTAAGAAAGTTATGTATTCTGGGCAGGTGGGACAGACAGTGCAAAGTTGGAAGATTAAGTGCTTTGTGTGAAGAAGTAGGAGAAACAAGTTTGATTGCACTGCATAATTCAAGAGGAGGAGTAATATCCAATGAGGCTGAAAAGATACGTTAGGCCCAAATTATGTTGGGGTTTGAAAGCTAAAAAGAGTTTATCATTTATTCTAGAGCAGGCCTGCCAAAGCATTTCCTCTACATACAAATAATGTTTTCCTCTACATTTTTCATGGGCACCTGAAATCCTTAAGCAGCATGCCTCAAGTTGTACAGGTCTATTCTAGAACACAGGTTCACAAAGTGGGTGATACCACCCCCTCTGGGGGTGCTGAAACAATCCAGGTGGGCAATAGTTTATTGAAATAATGCAAATTTAAAAAAGGTTAATGGAGTAAAGAAAGTAGATGGGGGGTGTGTATGCTGAATAATTTTATTTTTTTTAAAGGGGGCAGGTAGGCCAAATAACTTTGGGAAGAGGTTACTAGGAAGACAAATAGAGTTAACTGAGTAGAGGAGCCTCATGGCCAGATCTGCATTTAAGGAAAATTACTTTGGCAACAATATATGATGTAGACTGGATCGGTGAGACTTGAAGCAGGGAGAATATAAAATTAGGATTCTATTTTGATAAAACTGGTGAAAGGAGATGAGGGTCAGAACTAAGATGGCAGTTCTGTGAATGAGAGAAGGCATCACATGGGAGAGATGTTATGAAGAGAGAAACAGCAAGATTTGGCAACTGAATGGATATATGAAATTGAGGGAGAGTGAGCAGTTTAAGATAATATTGAGGTTTTGAACCTGGGGAACTGGTACCTTTACCAGGAAAGGAAAGTTTGGAAAAAGAGGGTCCAATTGAGGAGGTTAAGGTAATGATTTCAGTTTTAGATATTTTGAAGTCTGAGATGCCTATATAATATCCAGTTTGTAGCGTGTAAGGAGTGGGTGGTGGTGTGAGATGAGCTCAGGAGAGAGACTATGGCTGGATATATAGAGTTGGGAGTCATTTATCTGAACAGAGATGATAGTTAAACCCACAGAATCTGATGAATTTACCAAGAAAAAAAATGGAATAATAATTATAATAATAACATTTACCATCTATGTGCCAGGCACTGTGGTGAGCACTTTAAGAATATGATCTCTTTTGATCTTCACCATTCTGTGAGGTAGGTGCTATTACTATTCCCATTTTACAGATGAAGAAACTAAGGCAAATAGAAGTGAAGTGACTTGCCCAAGGTTACACAAACAGTAACTGTTCAGGTCTGGTTATGATTCCACTTAGGACAGTGGTCTGGAGCACAGTTAGCTGGCTATATATGGATGACAGGCCAATAAAAGAGCCTGATAGCTAGGAAGTGAACCAGGAGAAAGTAATGTAACACAAACATGGTGAAAAGATCAGGAAGTCTAAGGATTGAAAAAGACTACTGGATTTGGCAACTGAAAGATCAATGGTAACTTTGGAAAGGGTCATTTCAAATGGTGATGAAGTCAGAGACAGAAGCAAAGGACTGGGTGAGAAGTACAGAGGCAGAAAGTATAGATCACTTTTTTTCCCAAGGACCTGGGCTTTGAAAGAGGAAAGATATACATATTGATAGCTTAAGGGGATGGGAGGATCTAGTGGAGGTTTTTTTTTTAAGTATGGGGGAATCTTAGGAATATCTCAAAACAACAGGGAAGGAAATGGTTCACAGGAAGAGGCAGAAGATTCAGGAAGAAGGAGAGAAAAGGATGGGGGAGGATGCAGTCTACTGGAGAAGACAGGAATGGAGAGGATTAAGTATGTATGTATAGGGGTTGGCCTGGGCAAGAAAGAGGGCGAGGTACAGTGAGATCCAGGGAAAAGAAGAGATAATTAACCATTTGGACAAAGAGGCACAAAACCTACTGAAGAAAACATCTTTTTAAAAATTAAAATTGGCCAAATGGGAGCTAATGACTCTGCGAGTGGTTTTGAGATAAAAAAAATGAGAGAAATGGGAACTCATGTGAAATGGCCTCAAGGCATGAAGGTCCTCAGTTGTGAGAGAAGGGGAGGAAGGAACTATGAAGGCCTTGAGGAGGGTTAGAAAAAAGGAGTAAGTTTTGCAGAATGTGATTGGTCCTTTGTTTTTTAAGAGACCAATGACATCACAAGGTGATGTCTTGACTCACAGCATTATATTTTTAAGTGTGGAAGAGTCATAGTCACAGTCATCAGCCTCACTTCCAGAGTCACTGAAGTGCAGTGAGAAGACAAAAGTCAAAATGACTGGCAATGGCCCAGGATGTAATGGGTAACTTCAGCATCTTTGATGCTTTACCAAGCTCAAAGCACTCCATAGCACCCACTGCAGCTGACTTCATGGCTGCTTGCCCATTCCACTGGGGAAAGCGTTCATATGCTTGAGGTAGATTTCCCCTAATTCACTGACTTGTGGATTACCCTCAGAAAGTGAGATAAGGAATAAAATAGGAAAGAATAAAAAGAGGCTAGATGGTGTCCCTGCACCACCCAGAGTTCTGGGCCTGGAGTCAGGAAACCTTTTCTTCCCGAGTTCAAATTCGGCCTCAGACACTTACCCTGTGTGACCCTGGGCAAATCACTTAACACTGTTTGCCTCAGTTTCCTCACCTGTAAAGTAATCTGGAGAAGGAAATGGCAATCCACTCTAGCATCTTTGCCAAGGAAACTTCAAATGGGGTCACAATGAGAAAGATATGGCTGAAACGATCGAATGACAACAAAAAGAGTTGCCCAGTTGAGGATGGAACACAAATTTGTTATCACCACTCTTTGCAGTAGCAAACACTGGAAAGCAAGTGGATGTTTATTGACTGGGTATGGCTAAACAACTGATAGTACATTAACAGAATACTATTACATATAATAAACAATGAACATTAATTCAGAGAAGCATAGAAAGGCTTATGTTAATATTAATTTAGGCAGAATAAATAGAATACACACAATGACCACAACAATGTAAATAGGAAGAATGAAAAAAAAACTGAAAGCAGTATAATGATAACAACCAAACTTGTCCCCCCAAAAGGATAAGGAAATACACCTTCCTCCCTTTGCAGAGGTGTGGAACTATAGGTGAGGAATATGGCATGCCTTGGTTGACACCTTGGTTAGCTTTGCTGACTTTGTTTTTTTCTTTTTCTTTCTATGCTTTGTTAAAAGGGATTTGCTTTAAAAAAATAAATAAAAATGTAATATGACATAAAAAAAAGGGATTTGCTGAGGAGACAAAGTAGAGGGATATATTCAGAAAATGTGATATAAAAACAGAAAATGCCAATAAAAATTTTTTTAAGCCCGTAACAAATGTCTTTTAGACACCTAAGTGTAGTGAGTGGGCTTTGTTTCTTTTCCCCTCTCACATACAGACCCCAGATTACCACATTATCACTCATTTGCAAAGGCATTTGCCACCAAATGCAGGAATTGAAATAGGTTAAGAGAAAATGACCAAAAGACCTCATTTCAAAACTCCAATTCACAAAGAGAGTCTTCATTCCAATTAAAGCAGTGAGTGGTGCTAATTTAGGGAGGGGTGAAAGAGATAATGTGGAGGTACAACTGACAAGACTTGCCTATGGACTGGATGTGTAGGGTAAGTGATAATCTAAAGTTGAGAATACAGGTGATTGGAAAGATTCTTTTGTTCCATTGTCATCCAGGTCATATCTATGGACTAGGAAGCACTAGGTAGTATAGTGGATACATTTCTATGCCTGAAGTCAGGAAACTGATTTCAAATCTAGCCTTACTAAGTTGTATGACTCTAGGCAAGTTACTTCACCTGTTTCCCTTATTTTCCTTATCAGTAAAATGGATAAAAATAGCACTTACCTTGAAGTACTGCAGTGGATCACAGCTCTGATGGGTCTGATCACTAGCTCTATGAAAATGACTCCCAAACCCAAGCACCCAGTCCTATTGTCTCCTGAATTCCAATGCCTCACTCATCATGAACTGTCTATTAGACATTTTGAAATGGACAGTTCACAGGTATCTCAAACTCAACATGCCCAAATTAACTTTAACCCCAAAGTCACTCCTTTTCCAAACTTGAGTGTCATTGTCCTTCCAGTCACTTGTTTCAGTGAACTCCTTAGTTCTTCACTCATTTATTCCACATATCCAAGCCAGGGGTCAGATTTTTGCCATTTCTAACTCCACAATGTCTCCTGGAAGTCCCTCCTTCTCTTTGCTCACACAGCCACTATTCCAGTTTAGGTCACTCCTCACCCAGACTATTGTGACAACTTACTGTCCCCATCTCAAGTCTTTCTTTATTCTAACCCAGCCATTAGACAGTCCCCAAAGTGATTTTCCTAAAGCACAGATCTGACCTTGTCACCTCTCTACTTAATACGCCCCAAGACAAACCCTATTTTCACTAGAAGGCAGACTATAAAGGCCTGAAAAATGAATGAGGAATCAGGAGATTTTTGTCACTGTTGTTGCAGAATTTGTCTGCAAAAAGGAGAAGAGATACAGGAAGATAAGCTTGAAGGGATAACAGTCAATTGAGGGTTTTAAGGATGAGGGAGACCTAAGCTTACTTGCAGACAGAAGGAACCAGTACAAAAGGAAAGACTATAGAAAGAGGTGGTGATTACTAGAGCAATTTGTTGGCAGAAACAGACCAAGAATACATTAGAGGGACTTAACTTGGCTAAGATGAGGGCTACTTCTTTGGAGACTGGAATCAAAGGATGAGAAAATGGGGTCATCAAGGACTTTTGAGATGTAAGAGAAGGAGAAGAACCCAAGGCAAATAGCCTCTTTTTTCACAGCAGAGTATAAGTAGAGGGTTCCCCACTAAGAGGGTATGGGGAGGGGATGGTATATTGAAGAGAAAAATTTGTAATGGATGCTATGAAGTGTGTTAGACAATCATTTAGGGAAGATTAAAGGAATTTCCTTGCTACATATTAATTAGGGAAGAGTAAAAGAACTAACTTGCCACATTAAGGACCTAGATGAATAGTGGAGCAAGTTTTGTGACCTCCTGGAGTATGAGTGATGTAGTGTTGTGATTTGGTGAGAAATAAATGGGGATAGACAAAAAAAGGAAAAGAAATCTGAAAGAACACAACAGTGTAATGCTGAAACTGGTTAACTGCAGAGTTGAGGCTTGGAAGAGGGGCAAGTAATTAAAGGCATGTGGTGGGAAAAAAAGGTGGGCCAGTCAGATCTGAGAACCGTCTACAAAGCTGCCATTCAGTTAGCAGACCTATGGAGGATTACTTTAAGATAAGCACAAGGATTTCTGTAAGAAAATATATAGGGGAGAAGCCACACTGATAAAATGCTGGATCTAAATCATATCTAAAGCATTTTCATGATTTACAAATTTAATAACCTTACTGAAAAGCATATGAGGTTACCTCAGAACATGGTGTTAGTGACCTGAATCTGATTTCTAGCGACCAAAGATTTCTACTCTAAACCCTAAACCATACAGAGAAAAACAAAACACATTATCATTTTGTTTCTCTCTAAGAAAGAGTTCAGGGCAGAAAAGTCCAAACACACCAAAATATTAACAGCAGCACTCTTAAGAGGTAGTAAAAAACTGGAAACAAATTAGATATTCATTGACTGAGGGATGGCTGAACAAACTGTAGCACATAAATGTAACTGAGCATAAGAAATGATGAATGAGGAATTCCGAGGAGTGGGAAGACATGTATGAACTAAGGCAGAACTAAAAGAATAATACGTACAATGATTAGATACCAAATGAAAACAATATCAAAAGGCTGCTGAACTCAAACTGCAATGAAATAGCTTGGTCCCTGAAAACAGAATGAAACATATCCCTACTTTCTGTAGAGGCTGGGACTGGGTACAGAATGTTGCATATTCTGTCAAATAAGATCTGTTGGTCATGTTCGGTTAATTATTTCTTTGTAACAGGAAACAGTCCAATAGGAAGGGGACAACATGGTGGTACATGATAGGTTATGACCAAAGGTAACAAAAGGCATCAGTAAAATACAATTTTTAAAAAAAGTTCATGGCAACTTATGCTGATTGTGCAAAGTACACATTAAGGGATACATTTTGCAGTTTTTTAAAATATATTTTACTTATTTTGTAAATTTTTTGTAAGAGGCTTTGTTGGATAGTTAACAAAGAGCTGGCTTTGCAGTCAGGAAAACCTAGGTTCAGGTTCAGATCCAGTCCCTCACATATACTTGTTCTCTGTTTCTGGGCAAGTCAATTAACCCCTCCGGGCCCCAAGCAACCATCAAGACAGCAAAAACAGTGCTGATTTGCTTTGGAAGAACAAATTCTTCCTCACCCACCACTCAAAGGTATGCCTCCAAAATGAACAGTGAAGGAAAGAGTTTAAGCCAGGAGTGGGGAACCTGGGGCCTCCAGGACAGATGTGGATCTCTAGATCCTTAAGTTTAGCCCTTTGACTGAATCCAAACTTCACAGAACAAATTTGTTCCTGCACTGGAGGACATGGAGGGCCACATGTGGCCTGGAGACCCCAAATTCCCTCTGGGTAGAATAAGCATTTATATGGTGCCTAGTACCAGGCATTGTACTAAACACTTTACAAACTTAAGTAAGTTACTAAACACTTTACAAATATAAACACTTGTGGAAGAGTTCACCCTCAAGGCAGATGGCACGGCTCAAGAATCTTTAGAATGCAGTGATCTGGTCTTCCCCCATCAGAGAGCAGCTAGGTGGCACAATGGATAGAGTGCCAGCCCTAGAGTCAGGGAGACTCCATTTCTTGAGTTCAAATCTGGCCTCAGACATTTACTAGTTTTGTGACCCTAGGCAAGTTACTTAACACTTGTCTGCCTCAGTTTCCTCTTCTGTCAAATGATCTAGAGAAGGAGATGTCTAATCATTACAATATCTTTTTCAAGAAAATCCCAAATAGAGTTATGAAGAGTCAGACACAACTAAACAACAATGCAAAATGCCTCCATAGGAGTAGCCACCACTGTTGGGATAAAGAGAGTGAGTGTACTTTGAGTTAAGAGGGGATTCTAGGTTCCCTCTAACAGGGGTAGAAATAAAGGTTCAGTGCCAAACTAGAATGGAAAAAAAGAGAAAGGACATGAGCAAGAAAGTTGGGGGACCCTCCAAGTGTCCTCATGGGTCAGCCTGTGAGGAGGGTAGAATTAGGTCCCAGGAAGCCATTACTTACTACCATGTGCTTGACTCTATGCTAGGCATAAGATACAAAAATACACAACACCTCTCATCCTTAAGCAGCTTACAGTCATTCAGAGGAAATGGCTTGTACTTACATATGAGTTTATGCTAAACACACACACCTACCTTTGACCAGATCTGTGTTTTCATCCAAGGTCACAAAGCTAGTAACTGTTAGGTGTCAGAGGCTGGATTGAACTCAGGTCCTCCTGATTCTAAGGCCAGTGCTCTATTGACTATGTGACCTGGCCACCCCTCAACAGGCTTTCTTAAGCTTTTTTAGCTTGTGAATGAGGAAGTAGGGCACACTTTGGGAGGCTCCGAACAGGATTCCAAGTGTAAATTCTGTTCAGTTGGGAGAATCTCATGCTTGCCATTGCAAATATAACTTATATACTGTTCATTTTGGAGGCATACCTTTGAGTGGTGGGTGAGGAAGAATTTGTTCTTCCAAAGCAAATCAGCACTGTTTTTGCTGTCTTGATGGTTGCTTGGGGCCCGGAGGGGTTAATTGACTTGCCCAGAAACACAGAACAAGTATATGTGAGGGACTGGATCTGAACCTGAACCTAGGTTTTCTTGACTGCAAAGCCAGCTCTTTGTTAACTATCCAACACAGCCTCTTACAGAAAATTTACAAAATAAGTAAAATATATTTTAAACAGATCCTAATGCAAGAATCTGTTGTTTTTTCTTAAGACTTTAAGCTCATGAAATTATCTATTCAAACCTGATGAGTTTTAATTTTTGTATTTTATAAAGTATCCAAAAACATCTCTAGAAGTCTATAAAGCATTTTAGCTCCTTTTCAGAAGTGCAAGTTTTCCAGTTTTCCTAAAATAATAGCAGTAGTATGAACTTGTGGAAACTCAATGTGTTGTGAGATAAAGCTAAAAAAATAACACTGAAAACTTTCAAAATTTCCCTATTGCCGTTTCCCTACTATAAAAGGCAAATCTTTGTCCCCAGCAAAAATTTCAGAAGGATTTTCCTTTTGTTAATGCATAGTTTCACAAGCCTTTCATGTTTAGGTAAAATACCTTCAGAGTATGGATTCCCCCCCCCCCATTTTGTCATTGTTATCTTTGGGAACACTGAACCTAGCAGGTACTTAAATCTTTGAAATAAATTGCAGTTTGATTATACTTGATTTCATCCAATAAAATCTGATTTTAAAACTTTTAAGAGTAGTGACTCTGATAATTATTTCAAATGAAAGCTACATCCTTGCAAGAAAGTCTGTTGAAATTTAAAACAAAACAACTCAAATCACAACCATTTCCCTTCAATCAGGGTACTTTATAGCTCTAAGACAAACTCTTCATGGCATGATATAGAATACTAGAATTTGAACAAGAGCAATTGAGGAGACACAACAACTTTTTAAATTTTTCTTTAAGTCAGATCTCTACAATATTTATTATTTTATTCTTAGTCTAAACTCAGCCATATTAAAATCTGCACAGTAAAATCAAAGTGCTAAAGATTTTGGGGCTATTTCTGTATCTGATTCCCTCCATTAGTACAAATAATCAAGACTACATAATAAAAGGTTAACTGCACTTCTGTGAATGTTGCACTTTTTAAAAAACAAGTGTTTTATTAAAAACTTAATATCGAACCTCAACACAGTCAATTTAGCCTGACAAGTAAACTATTCAAATTCAGATCAACTAATTTCAACAAATTAACTATAACATTACTTTCATCAATGCTCTTAGACCCCCATCAGGAATCTTTGTCCCTTAATTGTAATTAATTTTTCCTGTTCTGTGTCCCTTGCTATTATATATTCTAATTTCCCATTACATATTATATATTTCCATTATATATTATTATAGATTCTAATTTTAAAATTTTGCTTTTTATTTCATAAAAGTCTGTTCTGACACCTCTGTTTCTTCAGTGTTGATCTTAATTGTATTCTACTATTTTTAGGTACTAGATTGAAACATTCTTTTATCGTTGGACATTTACTTGCTTCTAGCTTTTTGTTTTGCAGTTGCAAATAATTTTAAAACAGTCTTTGAAGGGGCTGTTCTTTTCTGTTGTTGTTTTAAATCATACTCTCAGGATATATTCCCAACAATGGAATTATTTATTCAAAGGATAAATATAGTCAGCTTTTATGGTCAGTTTTGTATTTGTAAAATACAATTTACTGTGTGTTTCCAGATTTGCTCCTATAATCTCCAAGTTTTCAATTCCTCAAGGAATGAGAGGACTCTAATGCTTTTTAAACTGTTTCTATATCCTGTATGATTGTCTGAATCTGTGCTATATATAAAAGGTCTGCATCGAATTATCTAGAAGAGCACTATGTTGAACTAAGTATTTTATAAATGTTGATGGTGAGGAATTCTACAATAGCAGCTGACAGTCCATTAAATTCAAGTTTGAGTGTCTACTACACTTATGAAAAGCATGAGTACTACAGGAGGGATTCCAAGCAGTATTGGATGGAATTCCTATACTCAAAGAGATTAAGGATGATTCACTTTCTTCCTCACAAAAAAACTCACCTATATTTAAAAGTAATGATTGTGCAATAAAAAAATGGCATCAATAAAACTTAGCACACTCACCAGTCTCTAGCAACTGGCTTTCAGGTGGACTTCTTCAACATCAGGTTTCTGTGGGTCAATTATCTAGTTTGTAGATTACAGAACTTTAGGCCATTTTCACTGTTTCCCTGAGGTCTCTGGGGTAGGAGTGTGTACAATCACTAGACTGAGGGCAAGAAGTGATAATTTTTCCTAGCTAAAACATTCATCACTGAAGAAATTACTGGCTCATGGTTTCTATAATTATCCGGATTTCAATATTCAAGCTTCACTTGACCAGAGGAAAAAAAAGAGTCTTGACTACTTAAAGGAAGCAGGTTCAGCTAGCACAAGAGACAATACATGTTTGTTGTTGTAAATGGGATCTTAAAAAAGAGCCAAAAGACCCATGAGATGAAGGTACACCAAGTAATCTTCACTTCAGGTCTGTGAATTTGTTTTTCCAATATTTTGATAACTATATTTCAATATAATTGATTCCCCTAGTATTTTATTTTTTGTATTTAAAAACCTTAAAAACCATTAAAAAAATTTTAACTATAGGCTTAAAGAGACTGGCAAAGATGCTTATGAAGGGGAGGAGAATAGAGGTACCTACTGTGTGCCAGGCACTGTTAAGCACTTTACAAATATTCTCTCTTTTGAGCCCCACAAAAACCCTGTGACAAGGTAGATACTGTTATTATTGCCATTTTACAGTTGGGGAAATTTAGGTTCTCACAGATTAAGTGACTTACTGAGAGTCACACAGCTTATAAGTGTTTGAGGCTGGACTTAAACCTGGTTCCAGGTCCAGCATTCTATTCCCTATGACACCCAGCTACTTGTGTCCATGACATAAAAGGTCAAGAACCCCTCCCTATTTAAAAGGAACTCAATTCTAATTTACCAGACATTTATAAGCAATTATTTTGTACAAGGGACCACACTAGGAACTAAACAAAGAAAAATAAAAGGTCCTGCCCACATATAGATTACATTCAAAGGGAAGAAAAATGTCTTGTGAATTTTACTGTTTCCCTCCTCTCCCACCTCTAAACATACATTCATGAAGGCTATATTCCAAGTTTAAGGCCTACTGACTCATTTTCTCCAGGTTTGAAATCCCTCTTTTTTCCTTAAGGCACCTCCTACCCCACCTCCCTCCCTTCCTTTGAAAGTGAAATCTCACTTCTCCAATTTCTTTTTCCCTTACAAAGTCAACACTTTTTTTTAAAATAAGAAAATGGAGTTTAGCAAACATTTTTCCAGAATAGGCCCAATCTACCAAATTTCTCATTTGAGGCAACCACTTTGTCAAATTATTCCACCTCTCTGGAAAATCAAAGGAATACCAGTTGGTCACGTATAAACAAACTTTAAATTTGGAAAAGGAAATGAATAGAAATTGTTTGAGGGCTATGATTCTCACTTTATAGAATTATCTGGCATATAACAAAAGGGGTAAATTTGCTCAATTTTTGTAGAACAGAGGCTGTGTTGGTTTTTTATTTTAGAGGTAGCGTGTTACAGAGCAAAAGCTGGATTTGGAATCAGTAAGAAAAGACCTGGTTGTTAAGGTTCTGCCTCCCACATTTAAACTGTGTGACAAATAAGTCATCTTAGGTCTTCAACTCTCCTACTATTCAATGGTATAATGGGAATACCAATAGTACCTATTTCCTCAAATAAAGTAATGTAAGGAAAGCACTTTGTAAATATCAAAGAGCAATATAATCACCAGTAGTTATTATCTTTATATTCGAAGCGAAGAGCAACAGGGGCTAGCACTTTATTAAAGTGCTTCTTGAACGAAAAAGGGGGAGCACAAAGACAACTAATTACACCCACACATGACGTTAACATATGCAACACTATAAACAACCATATCATGCATTCTTAAAGTCTATGAAAAGTCAGTATAATCACAGAAAGGGGTAGGGATTTCAGCTCATTTAACCTACTTATTTTACAGATGAGGAAACTGAGGCCCAGGGAGGAGAAGTAACCTGTCCAAGGTCACACACTTATTAAGTGAGAGGTGGATTCTACCTCTAACTCCAGGAGCCTTTCCATTACGCCACCTGTTCTCCCTCGAGAAAGGGAGAACAGGTGATGTAAAGGACTCGGGTTCGGCATGTCACCCCTAGAAGGCAGATCTGGGGCAGTTTTCCCGCCCACTTTTGCCCTAAGAAAGTACAAACAGAACTTGAAGGAGGTCAACCAGGACTGGCCCCGGAGCCCAGCCCGGTCTGCGGCGTCCCCTGCCCCAGCTCCTCTGCTTTGGGGAAGCCTGTCCAGGGCCTCTGCAGGCAGCATTCCCTCCCCGCGCGCCGACCCCCGAAATCACCGGGGCGGATGGGAGGGAGTTGTGCAGGGACGGCAGACGTAGCCAGCACCCTGAGACTTCTTGTATCCCGATTACCCCGCCAAAAATTCCGGGGCCGGTTCCTAGCCCCCAAGCGCGGATCGAATCCGCCGCAGCCACTGGACCAGGCATTTTCCCGCATCCGCCTCCCCTCGTGGCGCAGCGCCCTCCGTCGCGCCGCGCGCACGTCGGGGTCGGCTTCCGTTTCAACGCGCACCCAAGCCCTAAGCCCGGCCCTGGCCGGCCCCCTCGGGCTCAGCTCCCTGGCCCCAGCCCCAGTCACTCACCCGCGGTCCCAGCAGCAGCCAGACTCGAGCCCTACTGCAGGAAGCTGCTCAGCGCGCAGCCGCCGCGGCCTCCAACCGCCCGCAGGCTAAAGGGGCGTGAGGACGTCCCTGGCCGGCTCACCCGGGCCCAGAAGGGCGTGTGATCTGGGTGGCTACCGAAGGCGCGACGGGGTTAAACTTTCTCTCCCTTCTTCCGGGTTGAGGACGTAGGTACGTGTTTCATTGCGCCTCCCAAATCATGTAGAACTGAGCAGAGGACAAATTCTGCCTGCTCTCCCCAGTCCCCTTTACCTACGCCCCTGCAGCCAACGGGAATGGAATAGTCCCGCAGGGGGGATTGTGGGAGGCGGGGATTGTGGGAGGCGCACGCGCTGGGGGGAGGGGGGAAAGGAGGAGGAGGCGGAGGCGGTGGCCGCGGCGGTTGGTGGTGGTGGGGGCGGGGTGGGGGGAGGACTGAAGAAGAGGCGGAGGCGGCGGCTACAGCTAGCACCGCCTGAGGTAAGCGTGTGGGTCCGAGCCAGAGCCGGCTTGACAGGGGAAAACGAGGAGAGGGGGGACGCGCGAGAATAAGTGCCAGAGCAGGCGAAGCGCGTGTGGGCAGGAGCGCGGGGCAACAGAAGATAGTGGTTGGTGGCGAGCTGGTGAGCTAGGCAGAGCTGCGGGCGCGCGCGCGCGCTCGTCCGTCGGCCGGAGTTGGGCGGGGGGAGGAGCGGGGAAGGACGTGGGGGAGAGCGCGAGGAGGGAGGAGTGGGAGGTGGGGGGGCGCGAGGCGCCCTTCGCTCCCTCCCTCCATCCCTCCCTCCCGAGGAGCTGCCGCCGCTGCCTCTCTGCCGCCGCCGCTCCCGCCGCCATTTTGGGTTCGTTTTGCGGAGGGGGAGACGATCCCCCTTCTCGGTTGCGGGCCCCGCCTCCCCTCAGCCTTCCCCCCCTGCCCCAGTCCGTTCCCCTCTCCCCCTTTTCCTTCCCGCCAGTCTGCTCACCCGCCTGCCGCCGCCTGACAAGCGGGAGGGACCCGCCGCGGACCCAGGGAAGCGGAGGAGCCCCGAGGCGGCCGCCTACCCTCCCCAACTCCTTGCCCTCTCCTCATCTTCTTCATCCCCGGCCTCTGACACGGTGAGTGGAAGCCAGCCGGAGGCCTCCGAGCCTGCAGGCTACCCCCCAGCGGCCAGGCCTCGGCCTCCTGGGAGCCACCGTCATCCCAGGTCCTGGACCTCTGGGAGAGGGTTAGCAGCGATGGGGGAGGGGAGGGGATCCTAGGCCGACCGGGAAGTCCCGCCGGGAGGGGGTCAAGGGGTGTTCCTGACAGGCCGGTTCCTGGGGGGGGGGAGGGAGGGAGGAAGAGAAGGAAGGGAGGGAGTGGAGGCGGAGTCGGGCGGATGTCCCTGACAGGTTGGTCTCAGTGCATTGGCATGATTGGGGGGATCCCTGAAACAGACTGGCCTGTGTCTGTTTAGGGAATAGAGTATCGTGGACGAGATTGGTGAGGCTGATGGGGGTGGGGTGGGAGGCCGTTGTATTCTTGACAGGGGGATATTCAGTGGTCCCTGAGTAACAAGGATGGGATGCCTATGATGGGTTGGTCTGCGTACACAATGTTAGGTTTATAGACTAATGACTGGCTGGTCTGCGTGTTTGGAGATGTTAGGCATGACTTGGGAGACTCATGGGGGGGGGGTATGGACAGGTGATAGTTATTTTGTAATAGAACATATTATATAAGTGATGGCAGATACACTATTGGAAGGGTAACCCACTTCATGGGACAACATATATTTAATCAGGAATGGGGGTTCCAGAATCTTCTGTTTGTATTAGGGGTGATAGAATCCCCCAAACAGATTAGTTTATGTATTTAATAGCTTTTGGGCTCTCCCTGACAGGCTGGTGAAGGATATGGTAGGGGTGAAGGATATTTCCTACTTATAATCAACCAGTGATTATAGTTCATAGAGGAATGAAAATATCTAATTAGTTTTTGTTTACGGAGGATGCATTTTCCTTTTAGGACCAATATGTGCCCTACATCATGGATAAATGTGATGTTTTTGATAGAATAAATAGCCTATGGTGCATAAGGGGAAAAATGGTAACTTGTGTGCTAACTTGGGTATATAGAATTCAATTCAGTTGAAATTTTTGAATTGATTGCATTGCTATTTATGTATATTTTATGTCTAACTTTTTTTTCCCCTGGAAACAACCTGGTAAAGTAGGTAGGGTCTGGCGTTATTTTACAGATGAATATATTGAGGATTAAAAAGAGTTTAAATGGCTTGCTGGCCACTCGGCAAGTTAATTCTTGTTTCCCTAAGAGCCTGTTTCCTGATTGTTATGTTGCTGCTCTTATAAATGGGGTAAGGGGCCCTTATCAGAATGATTTGATTTTACATAGGAAAAAAGTTATATTTACTTAGCATGCTATCTGAGAAGGTTCAAGAATATCCTTGACATTATATGAATGTTAAAGGAATATAGGTTGTTTTTGTAAGACTGATCCATCCATAAGTATTTAGAGAAACTAGATATTGTTTACCAAATTACTTTATGTTAATGGAGGAAGTGGCCAGGTCGTTTGTATGTATTTGAGAGGGAAATCCTTTACATTTTGGCTTGTGTTCTGTACTGTGGACTGACCCAGACTGTGCTTTGTGTTGGTGGGAAGAGGTATCATTGTTAGTTGGCCTATGATTATGGGAAGTATGATTGGGTAAACCTGATAGAATAGCTTATATGCATACTGCAGAATTGCCTTGAGGGGATGAAGTTCACCTAACTGATGAAGTAGTTAGCCTGTGTAGAATTGAGGCTAAGAAAGTTTTCCCTTCAAAGTTTGTTCAATATACCTGGAGGAAATTAATGTCTTTAAGCCAGGATGGCATAGTAAAGATTTAGGAGAATTTATCTAGCAGAGTGGGTTGAGTATGTGATATAGAATACTCTTGTGGTCTGTATTTAGGAGCCATTATCTAAACTGTGTTTAGGAGATGGAGTTGCCATTTTTTAATACCCTGGGAGTTGGTACTCTATATTTTCTGACAGGTGAGTGTGTATAGTGCAAAGCCCTCTTAATAAGTATAAGGGAGATTTCCTGAGCTGATGCAACAGTGCCTGTGGGAAGGTGGTTTCTTGACTAGTTTGACTCTGACATATCTCACATATATACATATTTCATATATATATATATATATATATATATATATATACACACACACATGAAATCTACATCTACAAATGCAAATGCCACTAAAATTTTTGTATAACAAATTATATTCAAATATTAAAAGGCAGCCTATATACACTGGCGAATATTTGTAACAAAATTGAACTCTTCTTCCCATCCTCAGGGTCTTGTTATCTAATAGTGGTAGGGTTTGATGTGTATGCTGAAGTGTTTTCCAGAGGGCTGTCATATTTAGGATTAGAGAGGATAAGGCAAGAGAAGATGGTGGTATGATGTTTTTAAAAAGGTCAGAAGATTATGTGACGATAGGACTGACTAGAACTTTTTGAATCATGCTTTATAAACTTAGGGTCTTGTATTACATGACCTTGGAAATAAGTGATATGGTAATTGTTTACCTGTGTCCTGCTTTGTTATTACCTTATTCCTTTTAATTTGCAGTGACTCCTCCCTCCTATCTTTCTATAGTCCTGGTAAAAATGAGTATTTCTCATTCTTTGAGTCTGTTATGTGGATAATTCCAGGATTTGAAATCAGAAATTGTAAATGATTGTTTGAATCTTTTAGGGTAGTAGAAAGCTAGAAGTGAAATTATACTCCTGGAAGTTGTATATTCACATTACCAATTACCTTTCCTTATTGTTTATAAAGTTTTTAGGTTGTACAAGCAACTTTGTAGCTAGAAATGTGTTTTGGTAGCATCTGATGTTTTTGGTTAAATGTACCATCTGTTTTAAAATTGGTATAAACATTGGTAAGGGAGCACTTGTTAGTCCTTCAAAATTTTGGTTGTCATACTAAACCTTTTTTTTGTAGGGAAGTTTATGTTAGGTCTTAAATGTCCTTTTGGATATATATGCATATAGAAAACTCTTCATGTTATCTCTGGGGTGAAATGTAGCGGCTGTTTGACAGCTGTAGTGAGTATCCATGAATTTGGGACAGGAAGTGTTAAAAAAAACACCATATTTCTTATTTAAGATGATAAATTCAGGAAGATATTGTAATAGTGCAAATGACAGGTTTGGGGAGCATTTTTGTGAAAAATGCTATGGAATTCTTAAGGCTCAAGATTGATTTTAGGGTGCTTAATGTCTTTACCTTTGCATTGTGATAGAAAATAAAGGATACCACTTCCCAGGAAACTTCTGAGGGCAGTATTTCATTATTAATTTAATTACTACCACTTTTGGCATTTCTCTGGGTTCCTTGATTTATTACTACTCAAAATTAGTGTTTTTGTTTATTGTGTAGCCCAAAGTGATTTGTTTACAGACATTATATGCTTTTTAATCGACAAAGGTTCTAGTTACTAGAGAGTATCACATTGCTCTCTTGAGTTATGTGTGCTGGTCTGATTCTTTTAAGACACTCATATGGAGGAATCTTCAGCTTGGCTGTGTCTGCTATGTGGTCTCCTTTTTGCCAGTCTTCCTGGAAGCATTGAAATTTCTTAAAATTTAGACTTTAACATCTGGCTGCCACAAGAGAGGAAAGCATAAGAAGCAAAGAACACAAAGAGCAGCTTAAGAAGTACTGCCAAAATTGTCTTAAGGATTATTTCCCCAAAATTTACTAATGGTTCTCATTCGTTCTTTGTGTTTAGTCTCTGGTGAAAAGCCAGATTTTACTATTTTATTTAGATTTGTCTGTTTCTCTATAAAGATCATTTTTTGATTTTATAATTAACATTTTGGAAATGGCATTCTTTTAGACTCAGAATTTGACTGGTCGTTGTCTGGTATTTAACCAGATTAATGAATGTATCAGCTGTGTATTCAAGTTTTATAAGAAATTTAGCTGATGACCTTATTAATATTTAAGTTTTAATATCTATCAGTATTTTAAATTTTATTTATTTAATAACTTGCTGAATTAGAAAGTTGAGAGTACTTTGAAGTATCTCTGAAGTAGTCTTTGTAATATTTATTTCCTTTTACTAGTAATTAGCTAGTTACTTTCGTGTGACTATGGATAGTTGAAATATCTTAGTATTATTTATATTTTTCCCCTCATAGAAGCATAGACTAGACTTATTTCTTCAGTGTCAGTTTTAAGAACTTTTAAATAGTGTGTTGCTAACCAGTACTAAACTGTTTATGTCAGTCTTCTAGTATGCTGAACTACTTGGCTGATACTAAAAATCATTCCAACTTCACTTTTTTTAATGGGATTCCTTTTGCAAACTAAAAGAGATGAGGTGAGTAGAAATCAAGATCAGTGCTTTTAGATGTTTGCATTGAAAAATGAGAACAGTTAGTTCCTATGTTTGCCAAAAAAGCTTATCAGCTTTTCTCAAATGCACAAGTGAGAAATAAAGTGTCTCTTATTATAGTGTATTTTTTTACTTGTAGTGACAAGATGCTAAAACATTTTCTAGTTTTTAGTTCCACTTGATTTTCTAAATGGAGCCAGCTACCACCAAAGAAATCAGATGGTATTGGTAATGTTAAACAAGATCAGACATTGGTCTCAAGTCAGCCTGCCTTTTAAGAGGAAGAAATGAACGTTATTTTGAGCATTAATAGTTGCTGAATTAAAACTTCTTTGTGGACATTTGAGAATCTATAATATTGTTTAAGAAGCAACACACATAAATAAACCACAATGCTTCATAATGTTACTTTATCTTGAAAAGACATTATAGAAAAGGAAAGTAAATACTGCCATGGCTTTATGAAGAGGGTGAATGAGTTTTAGTGGTTTTAAGTAGATGCTAATTGTGTGGAATGTAGACTGTATTTTTCTCCCACAAAAGGCAAAGAAAGTATATTAGAACTAGGACTAGCATGAGGTCCTTCAATTGTGCTGCAAAGTTCAATGATTAAAACGTGTTAATTCATTTTGTGTTCTAGTTCTGTGGTTAGTAAGGCTTGAATTTTTCTTATTCCTTGTGCTACCATTCTCGTTTTTTTAAGTACATTTTTTTTTCATGATAGTTAAGTACTCTTTTTTTTTTTGTTTGTTTGTTTTTGGAGGGCAATTGGGGTTAAGTGACTTGTCCAAAGTCAAAAGGCTGGGTAAGTGGGTTAAGAGTCTGAGGCTGGATTTGAACTCAGGCCCTCCTGACTCCAGGGCTGGTGCTCTAGTCACTGTGCCCCCTAGTTGTCCCTAGTTAAGTACTCTTAATAGCAGGCCATACTGTTTTAGCATAATCAAAGACTTGGGACTTAAAGTTTCTTAGGCTGTGGAGGGAGGAGGTTTGGACTAAATGACTTTTGAGACTTCTTCCTGTTTTAGTTCTGTGGTTCTATGACTTTTTCTGCAACTTAAAGAAGAAATTCAGATTGGAATATTAGTTTTAGTATCTTAAGGACTGTGGGCCAGATGATAACCTGGCCTACAGGATTTATTTGTATTGTATGCTTCTTTTGTTATAACAATCAGTTCTCAAGAGAGAGAAAGAAGTAGGATATGTTACCATGAGATAACAAAGTTGAACAGAGGAATATAGGGACTCTATATTGATAATAATTGAAAGACACACTATTAATGGAGTGTTGCTTTGGTCCAATTATAATGGAAAGCAATTTGGGACTATGCTAAGAAAGTGAATAGAATGTCCTTACCTTTTGACCTAGAGATTAATTCTGCTGATAAGCACATATACCCTGAGGAAGTTAGTGTTAAAAAGAAAAGCCTCATACACACCAAAATATTTATAGCAGCCAAGAACTTGGAACAAAGATGCCAGTCACCTAGTGGAATGTTGAACAAATTGTGGTACATGAATATAATAGAATTTTGCTGTCTGCAAGGAAGAGTGAATATGGTAGAGAAGCATGGTAAGGCATAACTGATGGAAAGTGAAGTAGAACCAGGAAAACAACATATTAAATTGTTGGAACAATAAAAATATAAAGAACAATAAAATGATTGAAACTCAATGCTCTGAAATGATATTGACTAAGCTTGGTGGCAAAAAAAGACATATGAAAAGTCACATTCTCCTGTTTTTTGCATACATTTGGGACTGAGAGTATGTAGCACCAGACTTTTTTGATGTGTTGGGTAACTTTTCCCCTTTTATATTCTTTGTTATAGGTGATGGCTCTCTGTGTGAAGGAGAGGGAATAGATACAGTAGGGAATGTAGATGATATAAAAGCAAAAGATAGCAATAAAATTTTATTTTAAAAAGATGTGAGATGTGAATGTTTAAATATTTGTTGATTGAGAAACTGAACAGTTTTGAAGTGAGTTGAAATGATATTGGTAATTTCTATTTGGAAATAAATGGCTCAAGTGTGATTGCTGACTTTTAAAAACTATAAGTTATAGGAAAAGTGTGATAATACAAAAACTGAGGGTGAATATAGATTTCATATAATAAATGTGAAGACCATAGCTTGCCTAATCATTATTAGTAGTAAAGATAGAGTTTAGGGCCTGGGTTCTCTTTTGGTTGATGAACCCTGTTGCCAGTCTTGTGAAGCCCATGGCTTCTTCAAAACCGTGTTTTTAAAGTGGAATACATAGGTCTGCAAAGGAAACTTGTTCTATTGGAAAAAAAAAACAGTTATAAAAAATTCAAAAGAGTCCAGGGATCCCAGGTTAAGAATCCTGGTTTACATGGCTAATAGGTCTAGAGGAAGTGCTAAATTTAGAATAGCAGAACCTAAGTTTGAACCCTGACCCTTACTGTGTCAGACCTTAGGCAAATCAGTTAACCTCTCTGGACATCATTTTCTTTATCAATAAAATTAAGGGATTGGCATAAGTGATCTCTGGAGTTCTCTTCCATTCTAAGATCTAAAATGTGTGTTCTTTCCTAGAGAGATCAAGGAAGAATGATCACTTATTAATTAAAATACAGTAAAACTTCAGTGAAACCCCTTTGCTTCATTTTGAAGAGAAAATCAAGTTACAAGAAACATCATCGAATGAAGTAGGTTTAGTCAAGAAATTAAATGGGAGAAGTAACCCTTTGTCCAAACTTCTGTATATTCTGTTGTGTCTCTATTGTCTATTGCCTCATTATTATAATTTTCTTAGGAAATTTTCTGTGGTTTCTTTAATCTGTTCTTGTTTGATTTACTAGTTCTTTAGGATTAAATTGCTTTGTCTACATCTTATTTTTTAAATTGCATTTTTATTGATACCAAGGTATTTTAAAAATTTATAATTCTTCAAAGACCCTTAATTGAATGATTTGAATTTATTTTTGATCAGTGAACAATTTTAGGGTTTTCGTTTTTTAATATTGATATTAGATTTGTTGTGTATGGTATATTTAAGCATTATGTAGTTTCCCTACTCATCCCTTTCTATCATGTTTATTTCAGTTGTAACTTTGTCTGAAATCATTGCTACCCCTGCTTTTTTAAGTTCATATAAAGCATAGTAGAGTCTGTGGTAGCCCTACCTTTTTACTCTGTGGGAATCTTGATGTCTCAAATATTTTTCTTGTGACTACCATAGTTTTAGATTCTGCTTTCTAATCCGTTTTGTTATCCTTTCCATTTTGTGGGTAAATTCATCTCCGTCAGGCTCATAGTTTTGATTAATTCTCTATTTCCCTACATCTTTTCCTTTTTCTTCCATTTCTCTCTCCCTCTTTCCCATACTTATCTCCCTTTATTTAAAAGGTAGTGGTGAAGGGAGGAGTTTGCTTAATTTACATTTGCCTTCACTTATTGATGGAAGTTCCTTTTGGGCCTGATCTTGGCTACTGGGGCTTCTGCCATTGTCTTACACTTCCTCTGATGTCCTTAGGGTGCTGAGAGGTTTTATACCTCCTTTGTCTAAGGCTGTGGTCATCAGGACCCTGTGGAACCTCTCAGGTGACAGTGCTATGCATCTTCCTTCTTCTATGCCCCCTTCATTGCTGAGAACCACCAACTTTATTTATCCTTGGAGCATGTCTTATATGAGCATTTGGCAGTTGTTTTTTAACCTGTACTTGCATTATCTTCTGTGGGAAAGGTGTTAAGCAGGCTTCTGGCTCTTTTTGTGTAATCTTTTTTGTTTGTTTGTTTTGTTTTGGAAGTGAGAAAGTAGGTAAATTGGGGTTAAGTGACTTGACCAAGGTCACAGTCTGGTAAGTGTTAAGTGTCTGACTCTGATTTGAACTCAGGTCCTCCGGACTCTATTCTAGAATATTGAATATTCACCACCTAGCCACACCCATTTTTGTGTAATCTGATGTTAGATGAAGGCATTTATTGTAGTTTCTCAGTGAATTTCTTGGTTATTATTAGATCTTTGCTGAGTATATTCAGGAAAGCTAGGATCTTCTTTGACTTTTCCTGCTTGCCATCTTTAACTAGAAGTTTATTGGTCACCTTTCCAAACATTTCCCCCATGGTGCTGTCCCATAAAAATACTTCAGCACAATTGCCTAATATGTATTCATAATGGGCCTATTTGATTATAACTAGTAGTATATGTTATTTTCAAATTTTATAGTGATTTGACTTAAATAATTTGGAGCCAACATTACCCATGTTTTTTATTCTTTTAAATGTTGTTTTCATTTACGTTGTTTTGGTCTTTGTATATATTCCGTTCTGTTTTCTTCATTCTGCTCATGTTTTCTTGAATTCATAGATTTAGAGGTAGAAAAAATCTTAAGAGTCTTCTAATCTAGCCTCCCTCCTTTTACATTTGAGGAAATTTTGGCTTGAAGAGCTTAAGTGACTTGTTCAGAATTTGAACTAACTCTGAATCCAAATCCAGTATGCTTTCCTCTGAACAAAACTGTCTTAACATTTATTATTCCTTTTGGCAAAATAGCACTTAATTATATTCATATGACACAATTTGTTCAAGTCGTTCCCCAAACTTTGGTCGAGTGTTAGTTTGAAAATGTATTCTGAAGAATATTTTCATATGTATGGAACTTTTTAGAACACCTTTGGATATAAACTGGTAAATGTGGTTGTTACATCAACTATATGAATCTTTTAATACCTTTTCTTAGAAAATTATAAATTGCTTTTCCAGAAGGTTGAACCAATTAATAGCTTCATCAGCATTAGATTGGTATACTTGTCTTTCTATATACCTTCCAACATTGCCTTTTCCCATCATTTCCTGTCTTTTCTTTGTCTGAACCTGAGGTGATAACCTCAGACTTTTAATTTACCTTCTCAAGAAATGTAAAAATTCATTTCCAGATCAATGAAGATGCTAACAGTTGATGGTGAAAAAATCATCAACAAACCAAACAAGTGGGCAGTGAATTGAAAAACAGGAGAGTGTGCTCTAGATTGTCTTTGGGAAATTGCAGAGTTTCTATAAAATGACCCTAAGTTTCTCTCTAAAACATTGATTTATTTCTTGTATGGAATTCTGTAGTCTCTAAAGAATTAAAATGTTTATTGCTTATAGAGCAATGAAGAGGTGCATAGTGAATATGAACAGACTGCAACATATTAGAAAGAGGGAATTATGCCAGAGCAGCTTTGTAAAGAACATCATCGAAGAAATATATGAGAGAATAAATGGGCTGGTCATATGGTGAGAATGAGAAATAGCTGATGTACTCCATTTGATATCTTCATGATGTCAAAGGAAACCATACCAGCATATTGAGTGGGAATCCCTATAGTAAACTTAATGGAGGTCATGGATGAGAGTCTCAATCAACAAACCTCTGTTAGGTGTCTCTTATTTGCCCAGTACTTTGCTAGGTGTTGGGGCTTCAAGAAACTTATAGTCTAAAGTGGGAAACAACTTACACATATAGGTATATACTATAAGTCTACAAGGTAACCTAATGAGATGGCAAGGGAAGGGCAATAATAGTTGGAGGCGATCCGGAAAACTCTCCTGCAAAATGTGGTGCTTGAGCTGAGTCTGCAAAGTTTCTTTCAGCAGGGATTCTGAGAGATGAAAAGGAGGGAATGCCTTCTACAATTGGTGGTTACCTATCACTGAGAAAAGAGAAGGAAGAAGGCCAATTATGCTGGATTATGGAGTTTTTAGAGGAGAATTATTTATTTTTTATTTGTTTTATTTTTTGTTTAAAGAAATATATTTAAAGAAATTCAAATTATTGCTTGCCATGATGTGCTGTTAGGTTATGTTGGTGTTTTTGTTGGTAAATTGAAATCTCCAGTAATTTTAAATTTTCTTTTGTCTCACCTTAAAATTTCATTCGTGTATGAAATGCTCTAGTATAAAAAAGCTCTCTATAGCAGTACTTGTCAACATCTTTTTTACAACTTAAAATTTTTGGGAGATGCTTGGGGCACTGAGAGATTGAGACTTTTCTCTTGTTGTACTACTTGGCTTGTGTTAGAGGCCAGTTTTGAACCTGTGTCTCCTTGACTCCAAGGATAACTCTGTACACAGTGCAAGACTACTCAGAGAGAGAGAGTGTGTGTGTATGTGTGAGAGAGACAGAGAGAGAGAGTGTGTGTGTGTGTGTGTGTGTGTGTGTGTGTGTGTGTATATGCTTGTATGTATGTATATTTGGGTAAAGGTTTGCTTCAGTTTTCTCATTGATAAAATTATAGCTACATGATCTCTTCCAGCTCTAAATTTAAACTCCTTTGGTTGTACTCTCTCTATCCCAGTAATTCTCAACCCTGTGGTGTCATCATTTAATCTTTTGGGATTTTGTTTTTATTTTTAATAGTATTTTACTTTTTTGATTGCTTGTAAAGATAGTTTTCAACATTCATTTTTTATAAAAAAAATTTGAGTTCCAAATCTTTTTCCTCCCCTCCCCAAGATGGTAAGCAAAGCAGTCTGATACAGGTTATACATGTGCAATCATGTAAACATATTTTCACATTAGTCATGTTGTGAAAGAAGAAAAAGAACAAAAGCAAAATGCCATTAAAAAAAAAAAAACAAAAAAAAGTCAAAACAGTATGCTTTGATCTGCATTCAGACTTTGTAGTTGCTCTCTGGATATGGATAGCGTTTTCCATCATGAGTCTTGAAATTGTCTTGGATCATTGTATTGCTGAGAAAAGCTAAGACTGTCATAGTTGATCATTGCACAATGTTGCTGTTACTGTGTACAGTTTCCTGTACATTTTCTGCTCATTTCACTTTCCATCAGTTTGTACAGATCTCCTTTGATTTTCACAATTTCTAATTTGGTGTTTAATTGGGGATTTAAGATTTTTTTCTACCTTCTTTAATTGCATGTCCAATTTATTGATCTGCTTTTTTGTCTTATTTTATTCATGTAAGCATTTAGAAATGTAAAATTTTCTCCAGGAACTGCTTTGGTTGCATCCCACATATTTTGGTATGTTGTCTCATTATTGTCATCCTCTTTGTATTTTTGATTGTTTCTATGATTTGTTGTTTGACCCACTCATTCTTTAGGATTACATTATTTAGTTTCCAGTTAAATTTTTTTTTACTATTTAAAATTTTTTTTTTAAATTTATTTATTTTTAGCTAACAAGATTCAATTCCATAGTTCCTTGATTTTCAAATTTCCTTTCCCTCCCTCTCCCCACCCCCCATGACAGCATATAGTCCAGTATAGGATCTGCAGATACTTTCATATTAGACATTAGTCAGGTTACAAAGGTGTATTGTACTAGGTGGGATGAAAAATGGTAAAGAAGAAATAAAACCAAACAATGAAAAGAAAAAGATCAATTAGTTTGCTTCCATCAGGATTCAAGCTCAGTTCTTTCTAGTTATTTCTCTGGATGTCACATCTCTCTCCTTCATGAGTCTTTTGAGATTGACTTATATCACTGCATTGCTGAAAAGAGTCCAGTCTGTCATAGTTGGTCATCACACATATGTTGTGTCTGTGATTGTATACAAATTTCTCCTGGTTCTACTCTTCTCACTCAGCATCAGTTTGTATAAGCCTTTCTAGGTAAATATAAAAACCACCTCCTCTTCGTTTCTTATAGCACAATAATATTCCATAACATGCATATACCACAACTTGTTTAGCCATTCCCCAGTTGATGGGTACCCCTTTAATTTCCAATTCTTTGCAACCACGAAAAGAGCTGCTATAAATATTTTGGTACATATGGGTCTTCCTCCCTCTTCTATGATCTCTTTGGGATATAACCCTAGAAGTGGTATTGCTGGGTCAAAGGGTATGACATTATTCATAGCCTTTTGGGCATAATTCCAGATTGCTCTCCAGAATGGTTGGATAAGTTCACAACTCCATCAGCAATGCATTAGTGTTCTAATTTCCCCATATCCTCTCCAGCATTTGTCATTTTTCTGTTTTGTCATCTTAGCCAATCTGACTGGAGAGATGTGGTACCTCAGAATTGTTTTGATTTGCATTTCTCTAATCAATACTGATTTAGATTATTTCTTCATATGCTTATAGATATCTTTAATTTCTTTCTCTGAAAACTGCCTATTCATATCCTTTGACCATTTTGACCTTTGACCAGTTGGGGAATGACTTATATTCTTATACATTTGACTCAGTTCTCTGTATATTTTAGAAATGAGTCCTTTATCAGAGACATAGGTTGTAAAAATTCTTTCCCAATTTCCCATCTCCCTCTTGATATTAGTTACATTGGCTTTTTTTGTACAGAAGCTTTTCAATTTAATATAATCAAAATAATCCATTTTGCATTTTATAATGCTCTCTAATTCTTGTTTGGTCCTTAAGTCTTTCCCTCTCCACAAATCTGACAGGTAAACTATTCCTTGCTTTCCCAGATTGCTTACAGTATCATCTTTTATACCTAGATCGTGCATCCATTTAGACTTGATTTTGGTATATGGTGTTAGATAATGGTCTATGCCCAGTTTCTGCCATACTATATTCCAGTTTTCCGAGCAGTTTTTGTCAGATAGTGCATTCTTATCCCCAAAACTGGGGTCTTTGGATTTATCAAACAATAGATTACTATATTCATTAACTGCTGGGTCTCGTGCGCCCAATCTGTTCCATTGATCCACTACTCTACTCCTCTGCCAGTACCAAGCAGTTCTGATGACTGCTGCTGTTTATATAATACAGATTAAAATCTAGTATAGCTAGTCCACCTTCCCTAGCATTTCTTTTCATTAATTCCCTTGATATTCTAGACCGTTTGTTTTTCCAAATAAATTTTGTTACTATTTTGTCTAACTCTAAAAAGTAGTTTTTTGGTAAATTGATTGGTATGTCCAGTTAATTTTTAATACATCTCTGGCATTTTATTAATGTAATTTGTATTGCATCATGATCTGAAAAGGATGCATTTAGTATTTCTGCATTCCTGCATTTGAATGTGAGGTTTTAAAAATTAATCTTTTATTTGTTTATTTTTAGCTTTCAGCATTCATTTCCATAAGATTTTGAGTTACAAATTTTCTCCCTGTCTTTCCCTTATCCCTGCCCCAAGATAGCGAGCCTACTGAATACCCCTTTCCTCAATCTGCTCTCTCTTATATTCTCCCCCATCCCTACCCCCTAACTTTTTAGTAGGGTGTGAATGTGAGGTTTTTATGACCTAGTACATGGTCAGTTTTTGTGTAGGTGCCATGTACTGCTGAGATAAAAGTTATATTCATTTCTATCCTCATTCAGTTTTCTCCAGAAGTCTATCATATCTAACTTTTCTAAAATTCTATTTACTTCCTTAACTTCTTTCTTGTTTATTTTGTGTTTACTTTTATCTAGTTCTGAGAAGGGGAGGTTGAGATCCCTTTCCCTGCCCCCCTCCCCTAAATAGTTTTGCTATTTCTTCTAAAACTCACTTTTCCTCTAAGAATTGGGTGCTCTGCCACTTGGTGCATATATGTTTAGTATTGATATTATTTCATTGTTGTACCTTTTAGCAATATCTAGTTTCCTTTCTTGTCTCTTTTAATTAGGTCTCTTTTTACTTTTGCTTGTCTGAGATCAGTATTATTACCCTTGCCTTTTTTTACTTAAGCTGAAGCATAATAAATTCTGCTCTAGCCCCTTACCTTTTCTCTGTGTGTCTTTGCTTCAGGTGTGTTTTCTTGTAAACAACATATTGTAGGATTCTGGCTTTTTAATCCATGCTTCTATCTGCTTCTGCTTTATGGGAGAGTTCTTCACATTCACATTCACAGTTATGATTTCTAACTGTATTATTTCCTTCCCTCCTATTTTCCCCATTTATACTTTTCTCTCTCTCCTTTCACCCTGTCCCTCCTCACCTGTGTTTTGCTTCTGACCACTGCCTCCCCCAATCTTCCCTCCCTTCTATCACCCCTCCACTCCCCATCCCATTTTCTTTTCCTTTTTCCCTCCTATTTCCTTTTAGGGTAAGTTAGATTTCTCTAACCAACTGAGTATGTATGTTATTTCCTCTTTGAGCCAAATCCAGTGAGAGTAAGGTTCAAACAATGCTTCCTTCCCTCCCTCCTTTCCCTCTACTGTAATAGGTCTTTCATACCTCTTCATGTGATACAATTTATCCCATTCTGCCTCCCCTTTTCTTCTCCCAGTAACAATCCATTTTTTTAACCCCTTAAATTTTTTTTATTATTTGTCCAAGTCAACTTATACCCACACTCTTTGTCTAAGAATATTCCTTCTAACTGGTGTAATAGGGATATAGTTCTTAAGAGTTACAAATATTATCTTCTTATGTAGGAATGTAAACAGTTTAACCTTATTGAGAACCATGGTTTTTTTCTTTTCTGTTTACCTTTTTATGCTTTTCTTTAGTCTTATATTTGAAGATCAGATTTTCTCTTCAGCTATGGTCTTTTCATCATGAAAATTTGAAAGTCCCTTATTTTATTGAATATCCATCTTTTACCCTTGAAGATTATGCTCAGTTTTGCTTGGAGTTGATTTTTGGTTGTAATTCAAGATCCTTTTCTTTCTGAAATATCATTCCAAGCTCTATGATCCTTTAATGTAGAAGTTGCTAATCCTGGTAATTCTGACTGTGGCACCTTCATAGTTGAATTGTTTCTTTCTGGCTGTTTACAGTATTTTCTCCTTGACTTGATAGTTCTGAAATTTGGCAAGAATATTCCTTGGAGTTTTCATTTTGGGATCTCTTTCAGGAGGTGATTGGTGGAATCTTTCAATGACTATTTTTACCCTATGGTTCTAGGATATCAGGGCAGTTTTCCTTAATAATTAATTTTTTTGGGGGGGAGAGGCAGGACAGTTAGGATTAAGGGACTTGCCCAAGGTCACAGCAGCTAGTAAGTGTCAAGTGTCTTGAGGTCTGATTTGAACTCGGGTCCTCTTGACTCCAGGGCCAGTGCTCTATTCACTGTGCCACCTGACTTGCCCCCTTAATAATTTCTTCTTCTTTTTTTTTGCTTTTTGGAGGTCAGTTGGGGTTAAGTAACTTGCCCACGGTCACACGGCTGTGTGTGTGTGTGTGTGTGTGTGTGTGCGCGCGCGTGCGAGTGCTCGCGTGCACTCTTGAGCACTTGAGCGTGTGTTGGTCCTGGAGTTCGGATCTGTCCTCAGACACTTATCTGATCATAATCTTTTATTATTCCACTTATCTCTCTGTCTTATAAGCCCAAACCCTGTTCTTGGTTCTCACCTCAGCCTCCAGGCCCTCCACATTTCTTTCCCAGGCTATTATCACTGCACTAGCTACATTCTCCTCCCCTCCCGGTCTTTTCCCTTTGGTGAATTAATTCTTCTCTACACTATCCTCTTGAGTTCCTTGCATCCTTATCCTATCACTGGTCTTGCTGTGCCACACTTTAGCCTTGCTTCACTGCCACCATCTACTGCCTTTGCTCCTACACATGCACTGCTGATTAAAGCAGGACAAAAGCATGAAACCATTCTGCCTAGGCCCATTACAATTTTGTTATATAACCTCACATGTGCCCTCAGTGCTGCTTGGCAGCATTTTACCTCCTTAATTAACTCATCCCATTCAGGACAGCAGGTCTTCCAAATCTTTACATCCTTCCTCAAACTTCTGTTGCTCGCCCTCCCTTCACCCTCTCAATTCAGACCCTTTTCTCATATTTTACTAAAAGAATTGAGACCATTGGCTAAGAGTTTCTTTTTCTCCCCTCCTCATCATCTCAGATCGTCCAGATGCCTCTGCGCCTATCTTCTCCACCTGTCTCAAATAATGAGATGATCCTTCTCTTTGCCAAGGAAACTCCTCCACATGCACAAGGATGTAGAGGAGTTTCTTCTTCTCCAACAGATTGTGCCTTCTTCCATCCCCACTATCTCACATCTTCAGTCTTTCCCTGTCTATTGGCTGCTGCCCTGCTGTTAATAAACATAGCTGTGTCTCCTCTACCAAAAAACTCTTACTTGATCTGTCCATTCCTCCTAACCAGACTCCTACTATTTCTCTTGTCTTTTGTGCCTAACCCCCTCAAGGCCATCTACACTGGTGCCTCTACTTCTTTTCCTCTCACCCTTTACTTAACTCTTCTAATTTGACTACCCACATCATCAGTCAACTGAAATTATTCTCTAAAGTTACCAGTGATCTTTTAATTGCCAAATCTAATCTCACCTCTTCCTCCTTCCATATTCTTCCTTTTTTTTTTCTCTTTTTGGAGGGGGCAAGGCAGGGCATTTAGGGTTAAGTTACTTTCCCAAGGTCACATGGATAGTAAGTGTTGAGTATCTGAGGTTGGATTTGAACTCAGGTCCTCCTGATTCCAGGGCCAGTGTTCTGTTCATTGTGCCACCTAGCTGCCCCCCATACTCTTCCTTTTTGACCTTTCTGCAGTCTTTGATGTTGTCAGTCACCTCCTTGATATTCTTTTCTTCTCTATATTATGTTTCTTCTCCTACCTATTTATGGTGTTTTAAAAAATTTTTTTTCTCTCCTATTTGACTGCCCCTTTTCAGTCTCCATTGCTGAAATTCATCCTGAGCCTTCTTCTTTTCTTCTAAACTCTTTTATTTATTTATCTCATTAGACCCTATTGATTCAGTTATACTTTCAACATTGGTGATTCTCAGATCTGCTTAGACCTCACTGCTGTCGAGTCTTGCAGTACCTCCTGTCTATTAGACATCTTGAACTAGATGTTTCATTATCATCTTAAACTCAGCATGTCCAAAACTGAACTCATTATCTTTCCTCCAAAACCTTCTTCTATATTACTATTGAGCCTAACATCATTCTGTCAGTTACTCAGGCTTGAAACCAAGATGTCATCTCTTACTCCTCACTCTTTCTCCCCCTATCCAGTGTTTCCAAGGTTGATTTTTACCTTTGTAAAATCTTATGCATATGCTCCCTTCTCTTCTCTGACACTGCCAGGCCCTCATCACCTCGTTTGGACTATTGCCAGTAATCTGCTGCTTGGTCTACCTGCCATAAGTCTTTCCCTACTTCAGTTCATCCTTCACTCAGCTGTCAAAATTATCTTTCTGTAGTGAAAGTCTGGCTATGTTATTATTCTCCCTACTCATTAAACTCTAGTGACTCCCTATCATTTCTAGGATTAAAATATAAAATCCTTGGTTTGGGGTTCAATGTCCTTCACAACTCTGCTACTTCCCTACCTTACTATTTTTACACCTTTCAGCCCCACTACCTCCCACCCCAATGTACTTATTTCCACTTCCTGACTTACCTATCTTGTTTCTAGTCCCAGCTAAAATTCCACCTTCTACAGGAAACTTTTCTTATTTCCCCTTAATTCTAGTGCCTTCTCAATGTTGACTAGCTCCAGTTTATTCCATATATAGTTTATTTGGACGTAGTTGTTTTCTTGTTGTCTCCCCTGTTATACTTGTAAACTCATTTGTAACTTTCTTTTTTTTTTCCCAAATGCTTTATTAACTTCTGGTTTGCATCATTCATTTCCACCAGATTTTGAGTTACAAATTTTCTCCCCACTTTTCCCCTAGCCACATCCCCAAAATAGTGGTCCCACAGGATATGCCCTCCTTCAATCTACTCTCTGCCATATTTTCCCCCATGCCCCCTTCGACTTTTCCAGTAGGGCATGGTGGATCTCTATGCCCCAGTGCCTTTATATCTTATTTCCCAATTACATGTATATACCTTTCTTTGTATCCCCAGCAATTGCCATAATACCTGGTACTTAGGTAGGCACTTAATAAATGTTTGTTGACTGATCCTTTGAAATACTCTATTTTATAATAATCTCTGTCATTTGTCTTAAATACTTATTGATAGATTGATTATAAATTTTTTCCTTTGATACACAGTTGCAAGATAGGATTTTTCATTTTCCTTCTAATTTTTTATGATCTTTATTCGCATTACATATCCTTTTGGAATTTATTGTGGTACATTTGATATATAATGCTGCTCCAAACCTTTTTTAATGTAATTTTTAAAAATTCCCAACTTGGGGCAGCTAGGTGGTGCAGTGAATAGAACACCCACCCTGGAGTCGGGAGGACCTGAGTTCAAATCCAGCCCTAGACACTTGATACTTGGTAGCTGTGTGAACTTGGGCAAGTGGTTTAACCCAAAGTACCTTGCCTCAACCCCCCTCCCCCCCGCAAAAAAAATTCCAAACTTAAATACCACAAATAGAGACCATTTCTATATATATAGCAATACTCAAAAAATGGATTTTATATTAAATCATGCATTTCCATTTTACAGTGCTTGCCTTTAAAAATATGTATGTGTGTGTATGTATACACAGTCAGACATATATGTGTATATGTGTGAAATAAAATTCTATACCTTACTTTTTTTTTTTTGCTTTTTGGAGGGCAATTGGGGTTAAGTAACTTGCCCAAGGTCACACGGCTAGGTTTTTTATGTGTGTGCATATTAAGTGTCTGAGGCTGGATCCGAACCCAGGTCCTCTTGACTCCAGGGCTGGCACTGTACTCACCGCACCACCTAGCCGCCCCTTATACCTTACTTTCAAAACTGCCCTTATCTGTGCTTTCTTCTGAGCTTAATTTGTAATTTGTAATTCAGTTTTCTTCTATTCATTTAAAATATTACAATATGTTTCTTCATTATACTTGCCAACCCCTCTTTCTTCATAGTTTTTTCATTCCCCAAAGAGAAAGAAAAAAACAGCCACCTTTATAACAAATAAATATAGCTAAGGAAAAGAAATCCACAGAGTATATCAAAGTCTAAAATGTTTTTCCATCTTGTATTTATCACCTCTCTATCAGGAAGTGGAGAGCATGTTTCATCATAAATTCTCTGTAGACATGATTGGTTATTGCATTGATCAAATTTCTTAGGTCTTTAAAAATTGCTTTTCTTTACAATGTTATTGTCCTTGTACAAATTATTCTGCTTCTGTTCACTTTACTTTATCAGTTCATACTATTCAATATTCTTTAAACTCATCTCTTAAATCATTGCTTTATGTTACAGTAATACTCCATTACATTCATATACCATAATTTGTTCAGCCATTTTCCCCAGTTGTCTAAGAAGCAGTCCTAAGGTACACCTTTAGATTCAGATTCTTTTTACCCCCTCTTTTTATACCTTGAGCATCAAGATGTTTGTTTTACTTGTGACTCTTCCCCTTCTTGGTAATTTCTTCCTCTTTAACACTATCTCTTCCCTTATCTCGTTTTGTTTCCCTGTTTTTTGGTGTATTTCTCCACTAATTCTGTGTGCATATGTATGTGTTTAGCGTTCCTTTGTCTATTTCATATGAGTGAGATTTATTTTCTGCTCACTCTTCCAAGCCCTTCCTCTTTGTATGTTTTTGTCGGGCAAAACAGATAACAAGTAGCAAATTTTGCTCCCTTCTTCCTCTTTTGTACACTACTATATCCTTCCTTTTATTCTCCCTCTTTTTTCTCCCCTTAAAACTCTCAAAGTAGAACTATCCCAGTGTTAGGACCTCTGTTTTTCTTTTCTAATTCCTTGATACCTGATATGAAAGTTATAAAGAAACCCTTATTTCTTCTCTCCCTGTTAGAATGTTAGCACTGCATCAATATACAGCCTCCTCCGATTGCTCAAAATAAATTTACCTTTTTAGGGTTTCTTCATTTTTTTTTTCAAAATTCTTATCCAACTCTTGCTTTTTGTCAGAAAATACTTAAAAGTTCTCTTCCATTAAAGGTTCTTTTTCCCCCATAGGATTATACTCAGTTTTTCTAGTCTAGGTTTAAGTCTTTTTTTTTTTTTTGGTATTGTTTTCTGAGATCTCTGGTGTTTAATAGAAACTGCCAGGTCTTGTGGGAATAGTGATAATATTTTTATCATACACTATCATTATCATCATCATAAGTTTGCGTTTATAGAAATGCTCTGAGGTTTGTGAAGCACTTCACAAATATCCCATTTGAGACTAATCAGAATCCTAGAAGATAGGTGCTATTATTGCCCTCACTTTACAAATGGGGAAACTGAGGCAGACAAAGGTTAATTTACTTGCCCAAGTCACACCTGGTAAGTGTCTGAGACTGAGTTTGATCTCACATCTTTCTCATTCCAGATCTAGCACTCTATCCTTTTTACCATCCATGTGCCTCTAAAACCTTCTAAAACTTTCTAGGTGACTGAATTTAACCTACATGCTTTGGATTTTGGCTATGATATTCTTGGGACTTTTGGTGGTTCTTTTGACTAGGTGATTTATTCATCTTTTTTCTTTTATAATGCCCTCTGGTCTAATAAATTAGGAGAGTTTTCATTTATCATTTCTTGAATATATCATCCAGACTTTTTTCTTTTCCAATTTTCAGGAAATGAGATTATTATTTTTTTTCCAAATGCTTTATTAACTTCTGGTTTACATCATTCATTTCTGCCAGATTTTGAGTTACAATTTTTTCCCCATTTTTCCCCTACCCACCACCCCAGAATAGCAGTCCCACTAGATATCCCCTCATCCAATCTGCTCCCTCCCATATCTTCTCCCATACCTCCTTCAACTTTTCCATTAGGGCAAGGTGAATGAATCTCTGTGCCCCAATGCCTACACATCTTATCTCCCAGTTACATGCAAAATAGTATTAATAATCGTATTTATGTATATTTGAAACATTTAATTTTAAAACTTCAAATCCTAGATCCATTCCCTTTGTCCCTTGTCACCCACTCCTGCTGGGAAGATAAGCAGTTCAGTATATGTTGCACATGTATAGCTATGAAAAACATTACCATATTAGATACATTGTAAAAGACTGACTATATTTCCCTTCCATCCATCCCACCCCCCACGTGGTCCATTCCCTATTTTGATCCTGTCCCTCTTCAAAAGTGGGTGCCTCCAACTTCCCCTCCCCCTAGCATGTCCTCCCCTCCATCATCCCCTCTCTCATCCCCCTCCCCCCAACTCTCCTGCAGGGTGAGATATCCTGAATGAGATTATTTTAAAATCACGTTTCTGCCTGTTTTCTGGGTCAGTTGTTTTTGATATCAGATAATTTAAATTTGGACATCTGCTCAATTTCCAATTCTTTGCCATCATGACAAGAACTGCTATCAACATTTTTGTATAGGTACAAATATAGGTAACAATATTTTTGTACATGTAGATCCTTTTTTCTTTTTGTTTTTTATCTCTTTGGGATACAGACCTGGTTGATATTGCTCAGTCAGAGGATATGCATGGTCTTATAGCCCTTTGGGCAAAGATCCAAATTGTTCTTCAGAATGGTTGAATCAGTTTACAACTTGACCAAGAGTGTGGCTCAGTTTTCCCATATCCCCTCCAACATTTGTCATTTTCCTTTTCTTTCATAACAGCCAATATGATAGGTGTGGGGTGGTAGCTCAGAGATCTTTTAATTTGAATTTCTATGATCAGTAGTGATTTAGAATGATATAGATAGCTTTGATTACTTTGTCTGAAAACTGCCTGTTATAACCTTTGACCATTTATCAGTTGAGGAATGGCTCTTATTCCTGTAAACTCAGCTCCTTTTGCTACATATTTGAGAAACGAGGTCTTTATCAGAGAGACTTGCTATCAATTTTTTTTCCCAAAAGTTATGGTTACTATGTGTTTCCCTCTATCCTATTTCCTCCTGTTTATCCTACTTTCTCTCCTTTCACCCTCTCCATGCTCAAAAGTGTTTTATTTCTGACTTTTTCCTCCCCCAGTCCTCCATCCTTTCAGTCAGCCCCCTTTCCCATTTCTCTTATCCTTCTCCTCTTATACTTTACTGTAGAGTAAGATAGATTCCTATACTCAGCTGAATAGCTCTTTGAGCTAATTCTGATGAAAGGTTCATGTGTTCCTCCTACTTCCCCAGTCTTTTCTTCCCCTGTAAAAAGCTCTTTTGCACCTCTTTCATGTCAAATAAACTACCCCATTGTACCTCTCCCTTTCCCTTTCTCTCAGTGTGTTCCTCTTTCTCAACTCTTAGTTTTACTTTTTAGATAATCGTCTCCATCATATTCAACTCATACCCAGGCCCTCTGTTTATGTATACTCCTTCTGATTGCCCTAATAAATGTGAAAGTTTTTAGGAGTTGTAAGTATCATTTTCCCATGTAGGAATGTAAACAGTTTAACCTTATTGAATCCCTTATGATTTCTCTTTCCTGTTTACTTTTTTATACTTCTCTTGATTCTTGTATTTGAAAATAAAACAATTTTATTGGTCTTTTCTGGTCTTTTCATTAGGAATCGTTGAAAGTCCTACATTTCATTGAATCTCTTTGAATTTTTTCCCTCTAAGGCTTATATTCATTTACTCCAGGTGGGTGATTTTGGGTTGTAATCCTAGTTCTTTTGCCCACCGGAATATCATATTCCAAACCCCCTAATCCTTTAACATAGAAACTGCTGAATCTTATGTTATCCTCACTGTGGCTCCATGATACGTGAATTGTTTCTTTTTGCCTGTTTGCAGTCTTTTTCTCCTTGACCTGGGAGCTCTGGAATTTGGCTATAATATTCCTGGGAATTTTCATTTTGAAATCTCTTCCAGCAGGTGATCGATGCATTCTTTCTATGTCTATTTTACCCTCTGGTTATAGTATTTCAAAGCAATTTTCCTTAATAATTTCTTAAAAGATGATGTCTAGTCTTTTTTTTTTTTTTAATCACGGCTTTCAAATAGTCCAGTAATTTTAAAATTATCTCTCTTGATCTGTTTTCCAGGTCAGTTGTTTTTTAGTGAGATATTTCACATTTTCTAATACATTTAATTTAATTAATTTATTGTTTCTTAATGTCTCAATGTCATTCATTTCTACTTTCCCAATTCTAATTTTTAAGGAATTATTTTTCTTCTGTGAACTTTTGTGATTCCTTTTCCATTTGACCAGCTCTACTTCTTTTTTTTATTTTTTTTTTTAAAGCAATTGGGGTTAAGTAACTTGCTCAAGGTTACATGGCTAGTCATTTGATTTATGCGTGGGTGCTCATTTTCTGAGGCCGGATCTGATCTCGGGTCATCCAAACTCCGAGGCCGGCGCTCTTACTCACTGCGCCACCTAGCCGCCCCTTTTAGGGCAATTGGGGTTAAGTAACTTGCCCAAGGTTACACGGCTAGGTTTTTGTTTGTGCGGATTAGGTGTTGGAGGCCGGCTCCGAACTCAGGTCCTTCTGATTCCAGGGCCGGCGCTCTATTCACTGCGCCACTTAGCTGCCCCCTAGCTCTACTTCTTAATGAGTTCTTTTCTACACTGGAATTTTGTACTTCTTTTTCCATTTGGCCAGTACTGCTTTTTAAGGTGTTCCTTTCTGTGAATTTTTGTATGTCCTTTCCCATTTGGCCAGTTCTGCTTTTCAAGGCATTCTTCTCTTCATTAGATTTTTGTGCCTCTTTTACTATTGAGCCTATTCTGTTTTTTAAGGTATTATTTTCTTCAGTAATTTTTTTGTATCTCCTTCACTAAGCTGTTGATTTTTTTTCATGTTTTTCTTACATCACACTCATTTCTCTTCCCAGAGTTTTCTCCGCCTCTCTTGCTTGATTTTTAAAATCCCTTTTTAGCTCTTCCATGACCTGAGACCAATTTATATTTTTCTTTGAGGCTTTGGATATAGTAGTTTTGGCTTTATTTTCTTCTGAGTTAGTATTTTGATTTTCCTTGTCACCAGAGTAACTTTGTGTAGTCATGATCTTTTTCTGCTGTTTGCTCATTTTCCAGTTTATTTCTTGACTTTTAATTCTGTGTTAAAGTGGAGCTCTGCTTCAGAGTGGAAGGGCCACTGTCCCAAGCTTCAGATTTTTTTTGTGTCAGCTGTATAATTGGGAACCTGTAAATTTCTAGTTCTTCCAAGGTGGTTTGATCTAGTGAGAACTATGTTTACTACTCTTCTGACCTGTGCTCTGGTCTATGAGTGACCACAAGTACTCTTTCCTACCCTGAAACTATGACTAGGGTCACTGTTCCCCTGTGGCCACAAGCTCTGGTGTGCTAGTGCTCCTCATCATCCTAGGACAGAGACCCAAGACTGTGACCTGGATCCAAGTATGGGCAATGCAATAGAATCCTTTCCTCTTGCCAGCAAAGGGACCCTGTAATCTCTTTCTGACCAACTGTCCCATCCCCTTACTTTCTTTGGGCTGAGAGGTCCAGAAACTGCCATTTCTGTCACTGATTAATTGCCCCCGATTCTGTTGCCCCCAAGGCTGACTTCTGGCTTGTTGGGATAGAGTTTGCACTGGACTATATTCCATTCTCACCTGACTGCAACTGCCCTTTCTTACTGATCTTCTAAGTTGTCTTGGGCTGGAAAATAGTTTCATTCTCTCCTTTTCTGGATTCTGCCATTTCAGAATTTATTTGGGTTCATTGTTTAAAGTTGTTTGGAGGAGTCTGGGTGGAACTCAGGTGATTCTCTGCCTTTTCTATGACATCTTGGCTCTGTGTGTAGGGTGCCCCTGCCCCAGTAATTTTTATTGCTGGTCATAGTCTTCTTTGACTTACTGATTTCTCAATAGGGCTTTATAGGGGCGACTAGGTTCTGTTCTCTGCTACACTTTTTGGTTGGGTGATGGGCCCTGGTTTGTCTTTTCAAGGGGCTCACCTGGATTTCTGTGCCAACTACCAATTTCTCCCCTCCCACTTGCCTCTATTTTTGAGTTTGAGAGTGCTGAATCTTCAGGGTCCTCTCAGGTATCTTTGGACTGTTTAGACCTTATAAAGCCCCAGAGCCCAGGCTTTTGTGACACAATGGTGGTCCTAGGGTATTACATTGTTCCCACTTTGAATTATTTTATCTTCTTGGGTCTTTTCTCAGATGAATCTGCTGTTGTTGTTTCTAGACAGGTTTTTGGAGATTACTAGTGTCCTGGCTGACTTGTCTTTTGTTTTGTACCTTTTTTTGGGGTCTTTATTGTTTGTTTACTTTTAGTTTACAAGATTCAGTTCCACAATCCCTTGATTTCAAATTTTTTCACTCTCCCTCTCTTCTCTCCTCTATGACGGCATGCAATCAAGTATAGGATCTGCAGTTAGTCAGGTTGTAAAGGATTGTAACCGATGGAATGAGCAATGGGAAAGAGGAAACAAAACTAAACAAGGAAAGAAAGAGAGCAGGTAGTTTGCTTCAGTCTGCATTGAAACTTTTCTTTCCAGTTCTTTCTAGTTCTTGCTCTGAAAGTAGACATCTCCTTCCATCATGAGTCTTTTGGAGTTGTCTTATGACATTGCTTTGCTGAGAAGAGTCCTAGTTGACTTTATGCAATTTTGGAATGGAAGATAACACTTACTTTATTTTTTCATTGGATTTCTTGATCATTATTCAGGCTAGTGTGAATGTCAGGATTTTGCTGGAGTAGGTATGTGAGAATTTGAAGACCTTTTTCCTGTTCAGGATGCCTTCTTGGCAGGAAATTTCAAGTCTGTTTTCTGTTGCGTTGCTTTCTAGTCTTTTTGAAAAATTCTCATACCTCTCACTAGTCTGTGTTCTTTGTGTTATTGGATGATAGGCAACTGTATAGTTATTTCTGTTCTCTCTATTTAGTCTGTTTTTCTGATCTACTTTTTAGTTTTTAAAAACTGATCAGATAGTTTTGATTATTACCATTTTTATTATATATTTTGAAATATAGTGATAGACCCCCTTAAGTGAAGCATTTCAGGAATATGTTCTTCCCAAAGGGATAAGAATATGTAAAATAGCAGCTAGCATTTATATGGAGCTTTAAGGCTTATAAAATGTTTTACATATTTTATATGAGATAGATGCTATCATTATTATCCCTGTTTTACATTTGAGGGAAAAATATAAAAGCTTCATGAAAACATATTTACATCTACATCTCTATAATCATTTGTATTTTTGTTTGTTTATAAATTTCAAGATAGTATGCATTTATGATGCACCGTTGCATATTTGTATCTTTTCTGATCTTCCTATGTTTAACCTTAGTTTATCACTAAATGAAAGACTTGTTTACAAGTACTTTACTTACAGTCTTGGAGAGTTGTCTTGTAGCTTTAAATGAACTAGAAAATACTTAAGAGTGAATCTGAATGAAATATTCTTTCATCTAGGATTTATCCTGCTGTTTATAATCAATGGCACATTTTCAAGAGACACGGTGTAGTGCTTTGCCTACAGTAAACCCACCTATTTGACTGAACCTTGCCTTTTAATTTGAGAAAGTGTATGTTCAGAAGCAGAAGATTCATGGATTCATATCAGGAGATCATCAATAAGACTTTCCCACTGTTCATATTTTTGCAGTGTTGTATCTTTATATTTACTGTACTGCTAGTTTTATAAGAGTTTCATCACTTTAATGTTGCTGGCTCTTTTCTTCAGCTTTATTACAAAGTGGATTAGACAGTGCCTTATAAAATATCCTTGAACTTTGGTTGTCTTTATGCTAGTAAAGTCTAGGTGGTCCAGTGGATAGAGTGCCAGGCCCTGTTAAAGGAATGTAAATTTTTAAGATCTTCCTGCTCCTAGGTTAAGTGTACCTGGAGCTTGTGGTGGGAGGCTTGTTTTTCAGGAGATAATTTGTGATTGGGCAGTGGGTCAAGAGGGTTGTTACATTCTCTGAGCCTGGAGAAGGCTATATAAGCCTTGATGTGAGACATTGTTTGGGGGCTCACTTTGAGAAGTGTTGTGTGATTTGACCAGAAGAGACTCTGGACAGCCGTTGAGAGGCGCGCTCCCCTCCCCCCCATCCCCAGCTTTGAAAACCCCGATGTTGATGCTTCCCTCTCTGGTAACTGACTAGGTATGGATATAATGGTCAAGACAGTTGGAGGCCTATCTGCTTGATATGTTTTTGTTTTCTTGTAACTTCTGTTGTCTCTGAAGTTCAGGGTACTGACTTTTTCCCCTGAACAAGGTAAATGATATATTTGATTGATTAAAGCAAGATTGTTAATCCATTTTGAGTTGCTTTCCTTTAGAAAAGCAGATCTAAGAACCTGTGTTGGCAGCCACCCTGGGGATGCTGGGTGCTTGCTGCAACAGACCCTTATCTTCCTGAGTTCTTATGTGACCCCAGATACTCACTAGCTCTGTGACTTTGGGCAAGTTAACTTTATCCTTTTTTACCTCAGTTCCTCTTCTGTAAAATGAGCTGGAGAAGGAAATGCCAAACCACTCCAAAATCTTTGCCAAGAAAACCCCAAATAGCGTCACAGAGTCAGACAGGACTGAAAAATGACTAAATAAGAAAGCAAAGTCTTAGCTTTCTCAGATCAAATCAGTTATAAGAAAATATTTTTTGCATAACCTTACTAGGAAAAGCCTAGGTATAATTTAGAGGCCAAGAGATAGAACGTAAGAGGTACCTGTAAAGAGTTTAGTTAATAAAATACCATGTTCATTTCATGCTTAAGCCAGATAAACACAGGATGTCCAAAAAGTTTTAATTTTTTTTTTTTTTTGCTTTTTGGAGAGCAATTGGGGTTAAGTAACTTGCCCAAGGTCACACGGCTAGGTTTTTGTTTGTGTGTGTTAAGTGTCTGAGGCCAGATCCGAATTCAGGTTCTTCTGACTCCAGGGCCGATGCTCTACTCACTGCACCACCTAGCCGCCCCTTAGTTAAGTTTTAAGCTCTAAAGACTTTTGGGCCATCTTATATAGAATATTTTTCTGCCACTATTGAACTTTTCTCGTTTCTTCTAAAAGGAGATAGATAATGAAATGCAGTGACTTAAATTTAATAGAAATATAAAGTACAAATTATTCAGCAAATTAGAGTCAAAAGAGTGATAAATCAATAAGCAGTTATTTCTTGTCTGCCAAAGAATCTTTTGATTTTTTTTCCCTAGAAAATACAGAAACTCAAGTGCTTCTTATGACGATTATTTTGAAATGATTACCAGAAGGTTCATTATTACTGATACAATATATCTGCCTTGAGGTTCCAAAGAAGATCAAGTACTAAAATAATGATGATAATGTTAATGAACAGTGGGGCTACAATGGGCATATGACCTGACATCTTTTGTTCAAAAAAGTTACCTGTTGAATGAGGCTAAGCTGCCAACTGTTTCTCATTCAGCCATAAACAGTTTTACTTAGTAAACCATTTTTGTGAGCCTGAAAATAAACTTTATCATCCAGTTAACTTTCCATTTAAACTTTAAATTTTTAATTGAGTAGACACATCTGATACCTTGCAATTAGGTATGTGAAAGAACTGATGAAGAGCAGAGGAAGCAGAATCTATAAGTTAAACAACTGCCACAATAATGTACAAGAAATAGCACTGAGAGGCATCAGAACACTGAACCAATGCAGTGCTGCATTATGACTTTAGAGGAATAATGGTAAAACATAACCTCTCAGTAGAGTGATTTGGGGTGGTGATAAAGGTATACTTTAGCCTGATAATTGTGTTGTTGTATTTTGCTTAAGGAGGACTATTAGGAAATAACTGCAAAGCAGGAAAGGGTGAGAAGACATTTTATTTTTGAAAGAAAATTTAGTTATGTGAGAATGAACATTTAAAAATATAAGAATCCTTGATGTTCCCAAATTTAATCCACAATCTAAATTTCACATACTGGGTGAACTGCTGCTTAAGACTACCTCTGGTAATGGACAAGAATGTAAACTCTAGCATCGTGGTTTAAAAGAATGATCAACACCTAAAGAAATGAAAAGAGGAACACAAGTAAAAAGTAAAATGACAGGTTAATTATAGCTTGAGATTGTTTATTTTTTAAAAATTAGATATTATTTTGCTTTTCTATATGACCTTACACTCAATAATACTGAAGAATAGAGAACCCATCTGTTGCTTTGAACATTGTGTCCAAGAGGCCAAGAAGTTTTGAACTGTCAGCCCTACAGCAGAAGTTTAATTTCAGATAACTTATGTTGAAATATTCCCTACGTAGCACACTGTTCCAGTGTTTAAATCTATTTTTATTTTTTTTACTATATGGAGGAATAGAAGAGCTTTTCAAGAGACCTAAGGTCCCAGATTCCTTTATTACAAGTCAAAGTAAGAACCATCAATTGCATGGAAAATTGAAAGAGTAACTACAGTACCGAATAGGACTTGGGGTTTATACTCCAAAGTACCTAGCCACCTTACATAGTCTACCACATGTAGTGCCTCCTGAAGTTTGCAAATGGCTTAGAACCTGTATGAAGTACAGTGTAATTGTTTACTGTGGTTTTGGTTTGGTTTAGGTGCTTAAAGTCAGTCAACAAAGGTTTGTTAAGCACCTGCAGTGTGTCTAGCACTGTCATTTTGGAACTAATTCTTAGTCAGAGCTCATTGATGTAATGACTACAAGTTTTAGATTTTTTTATTCATTGGATGTTCTGCCGCTGGAAATTTTACCTTTCTTTTCTTTTCTTTTCTTTTTTTTTTTTTTGCTTTTTTTTTTTTTTTTGGAGGGCGATTGGGGTTAAGTAACTTGCCCAAGGTCACATGGCTAGGTTTTGGTTTGTGTGTGCATTAAGTGTCTGAGGCCGGATCAGAACTCAGGTCCTTCTGACTCCAGGGCCGACGCTCTACTTACTGCGCCACCTAGCTGCCCCCTTATGCCATTATTTTAACAACTTTCACTAACAAGAACCTGTGGTTCTCATCAATTCAGTCATTTATTTTGTAATATTTTCAAGGAAAACTATTCAGTTTTCCTAACGTATGAACTATACTTATCAGTATACCCAAAATACAGTTGTTAAATAGTATTATTTAAAAGTTTATTAGGTTTGCCAGCAGTAATAAGTAATAAATAAACTTTTGTAATTAAAGTTTGATGTTTAAAGCTGTTATATTTTATATACATATAAATATATACATTATAGACGTACATATTTTGTAACTTTGTAAATATTGTAAAAAACCTGCTTTTTCATCTTACTATTTTAGCGTTTAAAGATAACTATTTTGGAGCAATAATTAAATGTAATGCAAATGAATATAGCTTTGTTGGAGATAGGTGTTTTGAGTGTTAGGAATGGTTAGCTATAATCTCTGCATCAATTTGAATAAAAGCCCAATTTATTACAACAAGCTTTAATAACATGTAGAGAAACTAGAGAGAATTCATATTTTGCTTGCAGTATTATCATGCCCTTCATCATCTTGAAATATATCTTTTGTGTATTTCAATGATTTAGTTGAGCAGTCTAGGTCAGAGGTTACTAGACTAATACCTAACCAGTTATTTTTTTTTCTGTCTATAGTAATGATAGTGCAGAACCACAAGGCTTTAGACTCTTATTACTTGCCCCTTTTTTTTTCTTAGTACTTGAATACATTAAATTTTTCTCCCTTAAAGAATCCTTCCATTAAACCTTCAGAGTTAGAAGATCACAGTAGTTTTTAGTATATAAAGATCTTAAAAATTTCAGAGGATAGTATGTTATTGAGTGAAAAAAATCCTGGGCATAGACTCAGAAGACTGCCAGTGTGTGGGTGTATATCTATAGGTCTATCTTGGCTTTCTCATTTCTTGTCATATGTTCTTGGTCAGACTACTAAATCCTTATGACTTTGTTCATTTTTAAAATAATACTTGCCTTAACCTCAACCTCACAGGGTTCTTTTAAAGCTCAAATGAGATAAGGAAATGAAAATACCTTTTAAATAGTAAAGCACTTAATTAAATACAAGTGCTCTATACTATACACCATGTAAGGTATTGCTTTGCCACAAAAGTAATCTTTAAAACAATTTTAAGCAGTTTTTTTTACCTTAACATCAAATAAAATGAGCACTTAGGTGTACAAAATAAAACAAAAAAAGGATTGTACATGAAACTTTGAAACACTATTATGTATAGCTTGCTTTTTATTTATAGGTATATAAGAAATGCATTGTTAACTCTAATTGTTTTCCTGCTTCAGTGTGATTCCTTCCGACAAAAGTACTATTTTAAGCTGTTTTGCTTTTTTAATTGTTTTGTGCAGAAATTATATAGTAATATTTATGACACTTTAACGGTTTTATTCACCAGTATTCCTTTTAGTGTCTTGCCCCCATTTTATTTTTTAAAATAAACTTATAATCTATTTTACTTTATATGTCACCTTTATGTCCTAGTGTATCTTTTCCTTTTCCCAAAAGGATGTTCCATACAACAAAGACCAAAAAAAACACCCAAAGAAAATGCCAACAGTTCAGCAAAATTACCAGTACATCAAAAAAAAAAAAAAAAAGGCCAACACAATTGTGTATTATTCCAAATCCATAAGCCCCCACATTCACATAAACGAGTACCTTTTCCTGTCTGTTCTTTTCTGCCAAACTTGGTCATTATAATTTTACAGCATTCAGTTTTTATCCTTTTCTTGTTCTTTCCATTTACACTTTTATAGATTTTATTTCAGACAGAGGTGAATTGACTTGTCATGTAGCTATTAAGTGTCTGAGACTGTATTTGAACTAAGATTTTTCTAACTCCCAAGTTCAGTGCTTTATCCAGTGCCCCTGTAGCTACCTCTAATTCTAGGGTTTACTTTTAGCTTAGATATTGAGTATAATAGACCTTATTTCAATTATGAATTTTTTGGAGGCAGAATTGTATTTTTCTCTATAGCCATAGAATATGTAAACATTCTGGTTTTAAAAAACCCATTAATTGTATAAAGTGACTCTGTTTATATACTTTTGTAATATCCGTTACTTAAACTTCCAGGCTTCATTCTTAAAATATTTGTGGATAGATATCATCTCTCTTTCTCAAATACTCAAATGTATTTGTGATCTTATCACTTTGTATATACTTTCCAACAACAGTTTGTAACCCATTATTAGTGCCAGAGGTTCTTGTTGAAGTTCTTTCATAACATCAACACAAGAGGTATAACCAGTGTGTTGGAGGATTTCTTCTCTCTCTTCTCATTCTTTGAGGATACCAGTGACACATTTGAGCTGTCCGCTTATTCTCTCTTGCCCTTGCCTTATGCATAGGCAACTCTTTCTAGCCTTTCCTTGCTGACATGTCTATTCTTCTCTTTGGTTTTATATTGCATTTTGTTTGTTCCATGTACCTCTTCATTGCTTTCTTTGTGGTAATCATTTTCAGTTCTTGAGAAATTGTTGTGTTTCATGTCCCAGACAAAAACCATTAGAGTGTTAGTATTAAAAAGGTAGACCTTTGCTCCAGGGAGAAATTTAGGATTATTTAAAGGAGCTTTGCAATTTCCTCAAGGTAAATTCAGTATATTATTTTTTTCCCTGCTTAATATTAAATTAAATTTTATTCTAAAAATTATTAACCATTTTTTTCCTCTTACTTCCAGTATACTGTCCCTCTTCTCTTCCCCTCCCCTACCATGAAGAAAGAAAAAAACCCTTAAAACAAATTGGCCTAGTCAAGTAAAAAAATTCCCATTTTACCCATGTCCAAGATTGTGTGTTTCATTCTGCATCTTAGGTCATCATCTTTTTTGTCAAGGGGTAGGTAGTATTCTTTACAATCAATCCTTTGGAATTGTGTTTAGTCATTGTTTTGATCAGAGTTCTCAAGTCTTTCAGAATTATTTGTGTTTTTTTTTTCAAATGCTTTATTAACTTTTCGTTTACATCATTCATTTCTGCCAGATTTTGAGTTATACTTTTTTTCCCCGTTTTTCCCCCACCCATCACCCCAGAATAGCAGTCCCACAGGATATCCCCTCCTCCAGTCTGTTCTCTCCCATATCTTCTCCCATACCCCTTTGACTTTTCCAGTAGGGCATGGTGAATCTCTGTGTCCCAATGCTTGTATATCTTATATCCCAATTATAAGTAAAATAGTATTAATAGTAGTATTTATATTTTTTAAAAATTCATTTTAAAACTTTGAATTCCAAATTCATTCCCTTCCTCCCTTGTCACCCACCCTTACTGGGGAGATAAGCAGTTCAGTATAGCTTATACATGTGTGGCTATGCAAAACATTACCATAGTAGGTATATTGTAGAAGACTGACCATATTTTCCTCTCTCCTATCCCACCTCCCACTTATTCTATGCTCTACTTTGATCCTGTCCCTTTTCAAAAGTGGGTGCTTCCAATTTCCCTCCCCCTCAGGCCTGCCCTCCCTTTCATCATCCCCCCTCTCATCCCCTTTCCCCCTACTCTCCTGTAGGGTGAGATATCCTATTTAGTATGTATGTCATTCTCTCCCTGAGCCAAATTCAACAAGAATAAGGTTTTGCCTTTTTGCCTTCCTGTTCTTCCCCTCCATTGCAACCATTTTCCCTTGCCTCTTCTATATGAGATAGTTTACCTCATTCTGTCTCTCTCCATCTCTCTTCGTTATATTCCTTTCTCACCTCTTAATTTCGCCTTTTAAGTATCATCCCTTCCTATTAAATTCAACCTGTGCCCTCTATCTATGTATACCTGTAAACATATATACACACATTCACATATGTATTCATATGCCCATATACCCTTCTTCAACTATTTTCATACTAAGAAAATTTTTATAAGTTACAATTATTGTTATTCCATGTAGGAATGTAAATAGTTCAACTTTAAGTTCCTTATGATTTCTTTTCCCTGTTTACCTTCTCCTGCTTCTCTTGCTTCTTGTATCTGAATGTCAAATTTTCTATTCAACTCTGGTTTTCTCAACAAGAATCCTTGAAAGCCATTCCACTGAATGACCATATTTTCCCCTTAAACATGATACTCAGTTTTGGTAGGTAGGTGATTTTTGGTTTTAATCCCAGCTCCTTTACCCTCTGGAATATCATATGCCCTCTAGATTATCATATTCCAAGCCCTTCGATCCCTCAGTGTAGAAGGTGCCAGATCCTGTGTTATCCTGATTTGTGTTTCCACAATATTTAAATTGTTTCTTCCTGGCTGCTTGTAATATTCTCTCCTTGATCTCGGAATTCCAGAACCTGGCTATAATATTCCTAGGAGTTTTCTTTTTGGGATCTTTTCCAGGAGGTGATCAGTGGATTCTTTCAACCTCTGTTTTGCCCTCTGATTCTAAAACATCAGGGCAGTTTTCCTTGAAGGATGATTTCTAGGTTCTTTTTTTTAATCATGGCTTTCAGGTGGTCCAGTAATTTTTAAATTATCCCTCCTGGATCTCTTTTCCAGGTCAGTGGTTTTTCCCAGTGAGATATTTCACATTGCCTTCTATTCTTTCATGTGTTTGGATCTGTTTAATAGTATCTTGGTTTCTCATAAAGTCACTAGCTTCCATTTGCTCCAGTCTAATTCTGAAGGAATGAATCTCCTCAATGAACTTTTGAGATTCTTTTTCCATTTGGCAAATTCGGCTTTTAAAGGCATTCTCTTCTCATTGCCTTTGTGAACTTCTTTTGCCATTTGAGTTAGTCTATTTTTTAAGATGTTATTTTCTTCAGTCAGATTGTTGACTCTCATTTCATAATTTTCTTGCATCATTCTCATTTCTCTTCGCAATTTTTCCTCCACTTCTCTTATTTGCTTTTCAAAATCCTTCTTAAGGTCCTCAATGGCCTATAACCAGCTAGTATTTTTCTTGGAAGCTGACTTCATTGTCTTCCTCCTGTTCCATGCTTTGATCCTTTTTGTCACCAAAGTAGGAGTGTAAAGTTGGGGTACTTTGCTTACATCACCACTCAAGTCACTTGACCCCTGGGCTTGTTGCCATAGTAGGACTCTGCCACCAGACAGGGAAGCTTCTGTCCCAAATGCTGGGGTTTTCTGAGCTACCGGAGGTATTAGTTGGGTACCCTCTCTGAAGTCTCCACACGCTCTGGCAAGTTGGTCACACACCCAAGGACCTCCACCCTAGACTGAAATCCATATCCAAGCAGGTTAAAGCAAGAGCAATTACCCCCCAGACTGATTACCCAGTCCCCCTACAGTCTGCAGGCCAGGAGCTGAACACACTCCTAAACACTGGTCCCGAAGTCTATACTGCACTGACCTCTCACTTTGTCCTTGGCATCTATGTGTTGGTAATTCTGGAAATGCCACAGCTGTTGGTATTCTGGAGCCCCTCCAGCTGACTGCTGGTCAGGCTGCCCTGGGGCTAAAACTGCTGGCTCACTCAGGGCTGGGGTTGGCTCCCAGAGCACTGTGCTGGCCGCTGGCTGAAGAGCTCTCCTCAGCGGGAGGTTAGCTTCTTTGTGTCATTTTGTGGGTTCTGTAGCTCCAAAGTTTGTTCAGAGTCCCCTTTTACATGGATTGGAAGTGATGGGAGCCAGAGCTACGGGCAAGTCCTGTTTCTACTCTGCCATCTTGACTCCCCAGAATTATTTGTTTTAATACCGTTAATGTTGTAGTATAAATTTATCTCCGTTTTTTCTCTTTTCACTCTGCATCATTTCTTTAAAGGCTTTCCAGGTTTTGCTGAAATGCTCTCTTTATTCATTTCTTACAGTACAATAGCATTCTATTTCATTCATAGACCATAATTTGTTAAACTATTTTTCTGATGGCTATGCCTTTCATTTCTAGTTCTCTGCTACCATAAACAAACTGCTATAAATATTTTGGTACAGATGGATTCCTTTTCTTCTTTCTCTAATCGTTTTTTGTGCACAGGCATAGTAGTGGTAGGACCTAGCAGTCCATAGTTTAATAACTTTGTATTTAGCTCTAGATTGCTTTCTAGAATGGCTCGATGAATTCACAGTTCTATCAGCCATGCATCAGTGTGTTTTTTTGCCTTTCCCTCAACCCCTACCACATTTATTATTTTTCTCTTTTGTCATCTTTACCTGTTCTTATAAATAGGTATGAGAGGAAAATTCAAAGTTATCTTAGTTTTAATTTCTCTAATTATTGATGATTAAATATTTTTACATGGTTGTTAATATTTTTAATTTCTTTGAAAACTTCGTATTCATTTCTTTTTACCATTTATTGATTGGGAATGACTTTTATTTTAAATTGGAATCAGTTCCTTCTTATCTTAAAAATGAGACCTTAATCAGATAAACTTGCTGCAAAGTTTTTCCTCAGTTTACTGCTTCCCTTCTGATCTTAGATGGATTGGATTGTTTATGCAAACACTTAAAATTTTCATGTAATCAAAATTGTCGATTTTAACTTCCTTGGTCCTCTGTATCACTTGTTTGGTTATGTACTTTTCTCTTGTTTGTAGATCTGAAAGGTGATTGCTTCCTTGTTCTTCTTCTTCTTCTTTTTTTTTTAAAGCAATTGGGGTTAAGTAACTTGCTTAAGGTTACACAGCTAGTCATTATTTATGTGTGGGTGCTCATTTTCTGAGGCCGGTTTCGATCTCAGGTCATCCCAACTCCGAGGCCGGCGCTCTTACTCAGTGCGCCACCTAGCTGCCCCCTTCCTTGTTCTTCTAATTTGTTTACAATGTGATCTTATATTTTGCTAATTTCTTTCTTATTTGTTTATTTTGCTTCCTTTGCCTACTCATGTCGCCACTCAAGTCACATATGATTTGACCATGCCTTGTCTGACCATGTCCATTGGCTCTTTATTACTTCTAGGGTCAAATATAAAATTCTCTTTTTGGCTTTTAAAGCCCATTTATAACCTGGCCCTTTCTACCTTTTCAGTCTTTTTATACTTTATTCCCTACTCCCTTTGTGATTTTTGATTCACTGATATGTTCTTCCCATAAGACATTATATCTCCTCACACTGTATACTTTCTCTAGCTGTCCTCCAAGCCTGGTATATGCTCTCCCTTCTCTTCTCAGCATTCTGACTACCCAGCTAAAAGTCTCACTTTAAGCAAGAATGTTTGCCTGGACTCCTTTAGTGCTAATGAATACCTCTGAGATTTCTTTTAACTATATATATATATATATACACACACACACACACACACACACACACACACATATATATATACACACACACACATATGTATGTATATATTATATTATTGTTAACAATTGTTTGTATGTTGTCTTTTTCACATTAAAATTTGAGCACCTTGAGAGCAGGAACTGTTTTTTGCCCTTTTGCCCCCATCTTTACGTTTTAGCATAGTGGTGGTAGTAGGTGCTTAATGAAAGCTTATTGACTTTATGTTAGGAAACCTCAGTTCAGGGTTCATTTCTGACATTAAGGCCAGGTTTCACATTTATGAGTTTTAGTTTTCTTATATGGGTAATACTTGTACTACCTACTTTACATTATTGTTTAAAGTAAGACCTATGTAAAATTTTAGCAAGTTAAGTTTTATCTCTTGGATATCTTTATCTGTTATCTGTATTATCTTTGTCAATCCAAGATTGATCTTTCAGTGAGAAAGCCTTTGCTTCTTCCAGATGCTGATTTTAGAGTTTTACATATTGATTTTAAACACCTCCAGATTAGTATTAAACTTTGTCATATGTGATACCGTTTTTCAGAGAAACTTAGTTTATAGTTGGTAGTGTTTTGGTCTTAATGGAAGAACAGGAGAATGTAGTTGAAAGGTTGAATTGCTTCAAATAGACTTGAGTGTGAATGGAATCAAAACCTTGATCAGGAGGCTATTGAGAAATATAGCAGTGAGAGTGGAAACCAATTCAAACATTTATTAAACATGGGCAAAACACTTTGCTAAGGTGCTAGGGAGACAAAGATAGAGAGATTTGAAGGTAGTCGCAGTAACAGACTCTAGATTCTGACCATCATCTTAGTTTTAGTAGAGATTGTAGAGGTCAGTTAATGAGTTCCTTTCATTTTACAAATGAGGAAATAAGTTCCAGAGGGATTTTATAGATAGAAGAGGATGGGGCAGAAGTGAGGAAAGATAACAAAGAGCTAGAATTTGTAGTGAATAGTTGATAAAGTTGATAAAAGAAGATATCTGTCCTCTACAAAGAGGGAAGAGTCAGTGAATGATTCAAAATGGGAAGATGGAATTGCTACAGAGTAGGTATATTACTAGATCAAGGGATTTGATACTTGATAGTACCACTGAAGAAACTTTCTGGTTCTGACTGGTTTAGAACTTAGTTTGACCTGAACAACCAGGATCAAGGTAATTTTTCAGAGCCCTTGTTTTGTGAGTTTGTTTTGGAAAATAGAATTGATGATGAATCTCTCTCCATGAGGAGGTGTTAATATAATTATAGGGACCTCAGCAGTAAAATCTTTGCCTTTTTTTTTGTTTGTTTGTTTAAGGGTCTTGTCAATGTTGTATGGTGGTAGGAAGAGTTGAAGATTGATATATATATATATATAATTTTTTTGTTTGGTCTTTTTGGAGGGGGCATGGCAGGGCATTTGGGGTTAAGTGACTTGCCCAAGGTAAGAAGATTAATTCTTGTCCTGCTTGATCTACATTATAGTTGCTTGATTTCAGTCACCTTGAAAATATTTGATTCTTTTCACAGATTAATGAAATCAGCAGACTTCATTTGTAAGGAACTGAAAAGTATTTGTGTAGTTTGTTCAGAGAACTGAAACAGGTGGCACTCGTATGGGTGCTTTTCAAAACAGTGAGTTTGTCATGTTAGACTACCAGCAGAATTTATTTTTCTTGTAAATAGTTCTTAATGAAAATTTATTATTACTTACTAGCTTATGTGATAGAAAGGATATGCCTCTGATTGGGAAGTCTTTTTTTTTAAATAGTGTTTTATTTTTTTCCTAATTGCATGTCAAGGCAATTTTTATTTTATTTATTTTTCAAATTTTTATTATTTTTAGCATTCTTTTTTGTTTTTTGGAGGGGAGGAAGGCAAGACAGTTGGAGTTAAGTGACCTGAGGTTACACAGCTAGTAAGTGTGTCAGGTGTCTGAAGCCATATTTGAACTCGGGTCTTCCTGATTCCAGGGCTGGTGCTGTATTCACAGTGCTACCTAGATGCCCCTGGCATTCATTTCTGCAAGATTTTGAGTTCCAAATTTTTCTCCCTCCCTCCCCTTACCTCTTCCTAAAATGGTAGGCAATTTAATATAGGTTATACATGTGCTATCATATAAAACACATTTCAGTATTCATCATAGTTGTGGAAGAGGAAACAGATCAAAAGGAAAAAAAAACACAAAAAAGAATAAAGTAAATGAAAAAGTATTTCAGTCTGCATTCAGAGTTCATCAGTTCTTCAGAGTTCATTAGTTCTCTTTCTTTTTTTTTTTTTGATGGCAATTGGGGTTGAGTGAGTTGCCCAAGGTTACATGGCTAGGTTTTTTGTTTGTGTGTGTTAAGTGTCTGAGGCCAGATCTGAACTCAGTTCCTTCTTACTCCAGGGCCGGCGCTCTACTCACTGCACCACCTAGCCACCCCTAATTCATCAGTTCTTTATCTGGATATGGATAGCATTTCACTTTGTTAGTCCTTTGTGCTTGTATTGGATTGTTGTGTTGCTGAGAAGAATTGTTATTCATAGTTGATTATCATGCAATGTTGCTGATTCTGTGTACAATTTTTCCTGTTTCTGCTCATTTCACTTTACAGCAGTTTGTACAAGTCTTTCCAGGTTTTTCTGAAATCTCCTTGTTCATCCTACTACAGCTTGTTTGATCCAATTGATGGGCATCCCCTCAGTTTCCAATATTGTGCCTCCACAGAAAGGGCTACTATAAATATTTTTGTACATGTAGATCCTTTTCCAATTTTTATAGTCTCTTTGGAATATGGATCTAGTAATGGTATTGTTGGATCAAAGGGTATAAACATTTTGGTTGCCTTTTGGTCATAGTTCCAAATTGCTCTCTATAATTGTTGGATCAGTTCATGACTCTACCATCAGTGCAGTAGTGTCTCAATTTTCTCATATTCTCTCCAACATTTATCATTTCCTTTTTTGTCCTGTTAGCTAATCTGATAGGCATGAGGTGGTACCTCAGATTTGTTTTAATTTGAATTTCTCTAATCAAAAGTGATTTAAATAAGTCTTCATATAACTACAGATAGCTTTGATTTCTTCATCTGAAAACTTCCTGTTCATATTATTTGAGCATTTATTAATTGGGGAATAACTTGTATTCTTATAAATATGACTCAATTTTCTATATATTTTAGAAATGAGGCCTTTATCAGAGACACTTGCTGTAAAGATTGTTTCCTAGCATTCTGCATTCCTTCTAATCATGGTTGCATTGATTTTGTTTGTACAAAAGCTTTTTACATTTTATCAGAATTATCTCTAATTTACTTTTTATAATGATCCCTAGCTCTTATTTGGTCATGACCTTGTAACTCACTTAACTTTTCCTTTAAGAATTTGGATGCTATATTACTTGGTGCATATATATTTAGCATAATTATTTGATTGCCTGCAGTACCTTTTAGGAACATGTAGTGTCCTTCGTCATCTCTTTGATTTTTTTCTTTTTATTTTCTTTCTTTGATCATGGCTTTCAGGTAGTCCAATAATTTTTAAATTGTCTCTCCTGGATCTATTTTCCAGGTCAGTGGTTTTTCCCATGAGATATTTCACATTGCCTTCTAATCTTTCATTTGTTTGGATCTGCTTAACAGCATCTTGATTTCTCATAAAGTCATTAGCTTCCATTTGCTCCAGTCTAACTCTGAAGGAATGAATCTCCTCAGTGAACTTTTGAGATTCTTTTTCCATCTGGCAAATTCGACTTTTTAAGGCATTCTTCTCCTCATTGCCCTTTTGGGCCTCCTTTGCCATTTGAGTTAGTCTATTTTTTAAGGTGTTGTTTTCCTCAGTCAGGCTGTTGACCCTCATTTCATACTTTTCCTGCATCCTTCTCATTTCTCTTTCTAATTTTTCCTCCACTTCTCTTATTTGATTTTTAAAGTCCTTCTTAAGGTCCTCTAAGGCCTGCAACCCGCTCATGTTTTCCCCTGGGGCTTTTGGAGCAGGACTTCTGACCTCACAGTCCTTTTCCTGCTCTATGCCCCCAAAATAGGAGTCTAGGGTTGCATTTTTCTGTTTCCTTTGCCTTGGCATGTTACCACTTAATTACTTGACTTTTGGGCTTGTTGCCACAATATGGCTCTGCTGCCAGACAGGGGAATCTTCGACCAGAACATGTTGGGGGACAATTTCCATTTCTGGCAAGCTGGAAACCCGCCCAAGACCTCCACCCCAGATCACAATCCAGATCCAGGGAGGTTAAAGCAAGAGTGATTACCCCCCCATATTGATCGCTGGCTCTCCCTACAGTTCACAGGCCAGGAGCTGGAGCTGCCACTGAAAACTGCAAAATGGTGTGTCTCCTCAGTGGCTTCTAGCCCCCAGGGAGGAAGCCCACGCGTTCCCCAAATACTGCTACCAAAGTCCATAGGACACTAACCTCTCACTTTGTCTTAAGCATGTCTGTGTTGATAATTCTGGAATCGTCACAGCTGCTGGTGTTCTGGGGTCCCTCCAGCCAGCTGCTGGCCTGGCCACCCTGGGACTAAAACCGTGACTCAGGCGGACCTGTGCTCAGCTCCCTGCGCACTGCCGCTGCCGGCTCCCAGAGCTCTGCGCTGGTCCTTCCTGCAGGGCTGCTGGGCTGTCCTTAGCGGGAGGTTAGCTTCTCTGTGTTGTTCTGTGGGTGCTGGGGCTCCAGAAGTTGTTCAGAGTCCCCTTTCACATAGTTTGGAGGTGATCTGGGGGGGGAGTGGCTTGGACGCGCTGTTTCTACTCCGCCATCTTGGCTCCCCCAAGATTAAATTTAAAAGGTGGATTTTATTACCACGGGATACCGCGGGACTGTTGGGGTACATGGTCACCTAAATCAGACAGCCCGTCATCTCTTTAATAAGGTCTATTTTTGCTTTTGCTTTGTCTGAGATCAGGATTGCTAGCCCTGCTTCTTTAATTTTATTTTTTTTTTAATTTAATTTTTTTTTTTTACTAAAACTGAAGCATAATAGATTCTGCTCCTTTGCCGTGTGTGTGTTTCTCTGCTTCAAGTGTATTTCTTGTAAACAACATGTTGTACGATTCTGATTTTTGATTCACTCTGCTATTTGCCTCCATTTTATGGGAGAATTCATCACATTCATATGTATAAAAATATATACTAAATTATATAAAATATATAAATATAAATGTATTTCCCTTCATCCCATTTTTCTTCTATTTGTTCTCTCTACTTTCTTCCTTTTCATTCTTGACAGTGTTGTGTTTCTGTTTGCTGCCTCCCCTAGTCCACCCTCTCTTCTGTCAATGTCCCCCTCCCCTTCTCACTTAATCTCCTCTACTTCTGCTCCTCTGTAGAGTAAGATAGATTTCTGTATTCAACTAATTGTGTATATTATTTCCTCTTTGAGCCAATACTGATGAAAAGTTCCAGTGATGCTTATTACCCACTTTCCCATCTTTCCCATTACTGTAATAGGTTTTTTACACTTATTCATGTGAAAGAATTTACCCCATTTCACTTCTGTCTTCCTTCTGCCTTGTGTACTCCTCTTTCTCATCCCTTAATTTTTTTGTCATTTCTTCAAATTCACTGTATACCCATATCCTTTGTCTATGTATATTCCTTCTAGCTGTACTATTAGTGGTACAATTTTTAAAAATTACAATTATCGTCTTGTCATGTAGGGGTGTAAATAATTCAGCTCCATTGAATCTCTTATGTTTTCTTTTCCTCTTACCTTTTTAGGCTTCTTTTGGGTCTTGATATTGGAGATTAGATTTTTTTATTCAGTTCTGGTCTTTTCCTTATGAAAGCTTGAAATCCTTCTATTTCATTGAATGGCTTTTTTTTTCCCTTGAAGTAATGTGTTTAATTTTTCCAGGTAAGTGATTCTTGGTTGTAGCCCTAGCTCCTTTGCCTTTCAGAATATCATGTTCTGTGACCTCTGATCCTTTAATGTTGTAGCTGCTAAGTCCTTTGTAATTCTGATTGGGGCTCCCTGATATTTGAAATGTTTCTTTCTGGCCATTTGCAATTTTTTCATTGACCTTATAGTTCTGTAATTAGGCTATAATATTTCTTGGAGTTTTTATTTTATGATCTCTTTTCTAAGGTGATGGGTGGATTCTTTCAGTGCCTATTTTGCCCTCTGGTTCCAGGATATCTGGGCAGCTTTCCACAATAATTTCTTGAAAGATGCTGTCTAGGTCCTCCTTTTGATTATGGCTTTCAGGTAGTCCAGTGATTATGACATTGTCTCTCCTGGATCTGTTTTCCAGGCCTCTTTTTTTTCCAGTGATGTAGCTAACATTTTCTTTTCTTTTCTTTTCTTTTCTTTTCTTTTCTTTTCTTTTCTTTTCTTTTCTTTTCTTTTCTTTTCTTTTCTTTTCTTTTCTTTTCTTTTCTTTTCTTTCTTTTTTTTTTTTTTCATTCTTTTGAATTTCTTCATCGATTCTTGATGTCATTAGCTTTTACTTACCTAATTCTAACTTTTAAGGATTTGCTTTCCTCAGCTTTTGTACTTCATTTCCTCCATGGCCTGTTACCAGTTCATATTTTTCTTGGAGGCTTTTGATGCAGTTATGACTTTATTGCCATCTTCTGGGTTCTATGTTTTGATCATCTTTGTCACCAGAGAACAATTCTGTAGTCTGATTTCTCTCCCTGTTTGCTCATTTTGTCAGCCAATTACTTGATTTTTGAGCTCTTTGCCATGGTAGAACTCTGCTTCCAGAATGGAGAGTGCTGTGTCCCAAATTTCTGTGATTTTGCACAGCTGTTGTCAGAACTTCTTCAAGGCAACTGTCTCAGAACTGTGAGAAAGCCCTCTCCACAGCTGCCACAAGCTCTGCCACACCCAAGCTCCTTCTCACCCCAGGACCGCCACCCAAGACTGCAACCTATATCCAAGCAGGGCAAAGCAAGAGAAACTTCCTCAGTGCCAGCAAAAGAGATTCATGCATTTGCCCTTTGATCAGCTACTTGGTCCCCCCACTATCTGTGGACTTGGAGCTCTGGAAGCAACTGCTCCCACCTCCGCCACCCTGGGGGCAGGGACAAGACTGCACTCTTCTATCACCTAGGTCCAAGAGAGTTTTCCCACTGACCTTTTACTTTCTCTTTGGCGTTTATAGGTTGAGAAGTCTGGAAACCACCACAGGTGCTGGTGCCAGTCCCCCAAGGTCTGCTCCAGCCACTCTGTGCTGCCAGTTTGTGATGGTACGGCCCACATGGGACTGTGCTTTGCTCCTAGCTTGGTCCAATAGACACTTCCTGTTGGCCTGCCAAGCTGCAGTCAGCAGGAGATTTGTTTTACTCTGTCATTTTGTGGGTTCTGTAACTCTAAAATTTGTTTAGAGTCATTTTTTTACACGTATTGGAGGTGATTGGGGTGCAAGCTCATGCAAGTTCCTGCCTTTACTCTAGCATTTTGGCTCCTCCTGTACTTCCATTTCCATTTGGGCCATTGTACTTTTTAAGAAGTTGTTTTCTTCAGTGGATTTTTGTATCTCCTTTTACATTTGGCAAATTCTACTTTTTAAGCAGTTTTTTTTTTCTAAGCTGTTGGCTTTTTTTCATAATTCTCTTGCATCACTCTATTTCTTTACGCAATTTTTCTTCCATCTCTCTTATATGATTTTTAAGCTCCTTTTTGAGTTTTCCCATGAGTTCTTTCTGGGCTTGAGACCACGTCCTGTTTTTCTTTGGGGTTTTGCCCAAAGGTCTTTTGACATTGTTGTCCTCTTCTGAGTTTATATCTTGATCTTCTCTGTCACCATTATAACTTTCTGTGATAGATTATTTTTTGTTATTTTTTGCTCATCTTTTTTGGCCTCCTTCCTTTCTTTTAAATTTGAGCTCTGTTCATGGGGTGCAAGGGGCACTGTCTTAGACTTCTTATGCCAGGGGCTGCAGGCCCTGGCTGATGCTGCATTGATGTTGCCCTCAGGTCCATGGGGTACCCTTGGGGCTGGTGCCATGTTGAGGGGGTGGTTCTGGGGGTGACTAACACTGTTGGAGGCTGTAGGGATCTGGCAGCTTATGTTGTGCTGAACTGGGGCTCTAGTGCTAGTATCTGGCATGTGCTGAGACCTATTGGTTGTTTCTGTGTTTCCTTGGGGCTACTTGGTGTTCTGAAGCACTTGGTGTTCTGGCTGCTATTTGCCCAGAGCTATATTGAAGCATGTGGCAGTTCTCAGAGCTGGAGTCTGCCCATTTCCCTAGCTATACTGATGTACATGGGGGTTCTGATATTAGAATTTGCCTGCTCCATTGCACTAGACCTTAGGATTTCGCATTGATTTGCTGAGGTGGGACTTCCTGCTGGCTTGCTGGGATGCTTCCCATACTAGACTGCGTTCCTCTTTTATTCAAGTGAGACAGACCTTTCTTGCTGATCTTCCAAGAACTTTCTTGGGCTAAAAGATTGTTTTTCTTATCTTTTTGCTGCTTCCATTATTCCAGGATTTGCTTTGGGGTGGTATATTATGGTTGTTTGGAGGTAAATATGGGAGAGTTACAGTGACTTACTGCTTACTTATTGGCTTATCTTGGCTCCTGGAAGTTATTTCTGGTAAGTCTTTTTATATTCTGTGCTGCGTTTGATATCAGATGAGGAGGAGTCTTTTAGGTGGTAACTTATTTCATTTTATTATTGAAGAGTGTAGTTAGTGATATTGTAGAGGTAATGGCAAAGCAGAACCATTTGGTTACTCTAGTGTTTTAAAATAGTATTTTTGTCAGTATTGATTTTGAGCATGCATTATAGATTCCTTTTTGGTTAGATATACAGTATATATGTAATGTTTCATATACAAGCCTGCAAATATAGAGCTATTAGGTATGTTGGTTTAGATAAATATCTTTTTAAATGGGAGTTTAGATAAATATCTGAGGGATATTTGATTGGGACATCTTGGTTCTTCATTTCATAAATCAGAGTACTTTACTTGGGAATGAATTATCATGTAATTCTTTTCAAATGAGGTGTCTGTTTTTAAAATAACATAGTTATTTATGTTCTACCTTTTGGAGAGATAGGAAAGGATGAACAGAAAAAAAATTAAGATTTTGGAACTGCTATTTCAGGGGTTGTGGTAAAACACTTTGCATCTTGCTTTTTTCATTCATCGAGTAAATTTTTTGTTTATTGCCAAAAACTTCTTTAGTAAGACTGTGATACTTGGGGTGGACATGATTTGCAAAATCTTTTAACGACTAGTCATCTTATGACATGTTTATTCAACAGCTGCAGTTATTTAAATGAAGATTGTCTATATTTCATGTAGTAATATGAGCTGATTCTGGTAAATTTGGACTGTGAAGCTTCTTAGAATAAGTCTAAGTGATGTCAAAAAATTTACTACTTGGTACCTAATCAAAGTTGCATTTGTATCGAGTGTTGAATTTGCCATTTGAAGGGGAGGTTCTTCTATGGCATGTGTGGTTTAGCCTAGGGTTGTTGAATCAATAAGCAAGCATTTATTAAGCGCCTGCAGCTAAGCCATAGAGATAAGAGAAAAGTGAAACAGTCCCTTCATTTAAGGAGGTAACATTTTTGGGGGGATAATATAAATATATAGGTATGTGAAAGATAGATACAAAGATAGAAGATTATGGTAGAGAGCAAGTCACTAGTCAGGAAAGCTCTACTACAGTTAAGGCAGGTCTTAAAGGAAGAGGCAGGAATGCATTCCAGCTATGAGAGACAAGGCACAGTGATGAGATAGAATGTCTGTGAAGAACACCCAATAGGCTTGATAACAGATTGTACAATAGTAATGTGTAAGAAGATTGGAAAGGTAGGGAAGGGTCCTGGTTTTTGTTTTTGTTTTAAATTTATTTATTTACTTTTAGTTTACAACATTCAGTTCCACAATTCCTTGAGTTCGAAATTTTTCCCCTCTCCCTCTCCCCCCCATGGCAACATGCAATCTACAAATACCTTCACATTAAACATTAGTCAAGTTGTGAAGAAGAATTATAACCAATGAAGTGAACAGTGAGAAAGAAGGAACGAAACAAAATGAAACACAAGAGAGAGAGCAAGTAGTTTGCTTCAATTTGCATTCAGACTCTGTAGTTCTTTCTCTGGATGTGGATATCCCTTTTCATTATGAGTCTTTTGGAGTTATCTTATAACCTTGCATTGCTGAGAGGAGCCCAGTCTATCCAAGTTAGTTGTCACAGATGTGATGTGTCTGTAATTGTGTACAAAGTTCTCCTCGTTCTTCTCTCCTCATGCAGCATCAGTTTATATAAATGTCTCCAGGTTACTATGAAGTCCATCTGCTCCTCATTTCTTGTAGCACAATAGTATTCCGTTACATTCATATTTCACAGTTTGTTTAGCCATTTCCCAGCTGATGGGGATCCCCTTGATTTCCAGTTCTTTGCCACCACAAAAAGAGCTGCTAGAAATATTTTTTGTACATATGGGTCGTCCTCCCACTTGTATGATCTCCTTAGGATACAGCCCTAGATGTGGTATTGCTGGGTCAAAGGGTATGCACTTTTTTATGGCCCTTTGGGTATAATTCCAAATTGCTCTTCAGAATGGTTGTATCAGCTCACAATTCCACCCTCAATGCATTAGTGTTCCAATTTTTCCACATCCTCTCCAGCATTTATCATTTCCCTGTTTTCTCATCTTAGCTAATCTAACAGGTGTGATGTGGTACCTCAGAGTTGTTTTGATTTGCATTTCTTTAATCAATAATGATTTAGAGCATTTTTTCATATGCTTATAGATGCCTTTAATTTCTTCCTCTGAAAACTCCCTGCTTATATCCTTTGACCATTTATCAATTGGGGAATGACTTGTATCCTTATAAATTTGACTCAGTTCTCTTGTATATTTTAGAAATGAGGCCTTTATGAGAGACACTGGTTGTAAAAATTCTTTCCCAATTTTTTGCTTTCCTCTTAATCTTGGTTACATTGACTTTATTTGTACAAAACCTTTTCAGTTTAATGTAATCAAAGTTATCCATTTTGCATTTTGTAATGCTTTCTATCTCTTGTTTTGTCATAAATTCTTGAAGGGTCCTGGTTTTGAAAAGCTTTTTAAATGTCAGACAAAAGAAATTTATGTTTGATCCTAAATATAATAGGGAGTCACTGGAGCTTATTGAAATAGGGCAAAAAATTCTCAAAAGTGTGGGCTGAGGATCCCTAGCAGTCCTTAAGATCTTTTCATGGGGTCCACAAAGTTAAAACTATTTCCATGATAATAATACTAAGACTTTATTTGGCTATTAAAATACTCTCCCCTTTTCCAGTTACATATATGTGAGATTGGATTTTCTTCATATGCTTCATTGAAAACAATTTATCCTAAAGAATGAATGCAAAAGTAGGTAGGAAAATCCACTTGTCTTCTTTTTAACATCAAAGACATTTGAAAAAATATGTAAAACGAAATCCAGTTCTCAATTTTTTTGTTTTGGAAAATTATTTTTTCATACTTTAAAACAAATTAGTAAAAGAAAGATCAGTTTTCATTTCTAATATGGTAAATATTAGTAGATAGAACCCACATAAAAACTCTTTGGGGTCTCCAGAAATTTTGCATGTAAAATGGTCCTGAGACTTAAAAAGTTTGAGAACTGCTAGTGTAAGGGCTGTAACAGTGAGAGCTGTGCTTAAGGAAAATCACCTTTACAGTTATGGTGGGGGGGGTTGAATTGGAGTGGGGAGAGACTTAAAGACTTAAGAAGATCACTTATAATGTGTTGTAATAATCTCAGGCCATAGATGATTAAAGACTTGAACTTAGGGTGGTTAACTATGTGAGTGGAGAGAAGATGTATTCAAGAATTGTTGTGGATAGAAATGGAAAGATTCAGTAACTGATTGGAAATTTGGGGTGAGAGCAAGGTGTCAAGATTACCATCAAGGTTGTGTACCTAGGTGACTGGAAAGGTGGTGGTACCTATAACAGAAATGAGGAAGTTTGACAGGGACCAGATTTTGGGGAAAAGATAACAAGTGGGTGTGTTGAGTTTGAGATGTGTTACAGGACATAAAATTTAAAATGTCCAGTAGAAAGATGGTGATATGGATGGATGTATAGCTGTGGAGAAAGACATAAGACTGGGTATATAGTTCTTGGAGTCATCTATAGAGATGATAACTAAAGCTTTGGGAATTGATAAGATTACTAGATGAGAGTTATAGAGAGAGAAAAGAGAAGGGCCATGAGAAATTTGGGGTGATAGTGGGAGTAGTATATATGGAGATTCAGCAAAGGAGAACTAAGAGAGAATGATGTCCTATGAACCTAGAGAGAAGAGAGTGTCAAGGGGAAGACTGATTAACATAGTGTCAAATGCAGGACAGGTAAGAAATGAGAAAAGGCCATTATATTTAGCAATTATATATATATATGTATATACACACACACACACACACACATATATATATACACATATACATACATACATATATATACACATATATATACACATATATATGTACATATATACACATATATATGTACATATATATATATGTATAAAATTGGTAGTGAGAGAATAGTTTTAATTGAGTGGTGTGTCAGAAGCCAGATTGCAGAGTCTGAGAAATGAAAGGTGAGAAAATGAGTGCAAGAAGAGTTTTTCTAGGAGTTTTACTTTTTCTGGAAATTTTGCTGTGAATGGGACAAGAGACATAGGATGATAGTTTTGAGGAGTTGATAAGATATAGTAAGGGCTTTTATTTATTTATTTATTTTTGTTTTGTTCAGAATGGGGGAGACTTGCTGTGTAGGTAGCTGGGAATGAGCCTTTAGATAGGGAGAGAATGAAGATTAGGGGAAAAAAGGGGGTGGGATTATCATGAGGCAGTCTGTTGAAGAAGATAAGTAGGGGTGGGATCAAGAGCACATATAGAATAGTTGACTTGGGCAGGTTTAGAAGAGCCACCTATTCATTAAAGGCTAGAGTAAAGGAAGAAGTAATGAGGGATGGTGTCAGTTGGATGTGTGGTCTAGAAAGAGGAGAAATCAAGCTCATGGTGAGCGACTTTGATTTTATGTGAGGCCATGGCCTTAGCTAAGAAGGTCTGTCTCTTTTTGTATTCCTAATATTTAGGACAATGCCTTGAGCATAGAAGGCACTTAATAAATATTTATTTATTAATTATATAAAGAGGTGGCATTATATAAAAAGGAGGCATGAAGAAGAAGAGAAAGTTTTAAAAGTTGCTTTGGTGAGTGGGAGATAGCCAAGGTGACATCTGTTTGCTTACAGCAATATTAAAGGGGGAGGTGAGGGTAGCAGTAGTGATGCAAAAAAAAAAAAGTTCATTGAAATATGTATCCTCTGGAGGATTTTCTTTACTATGTTATTGTTTAAATTGTACTCATGGTTGTGCTAATTTCACCAGGCATCAGTTAATACAGGTCTCTCCAGGATTCTCTTAACTATTCTTTCCTTAGAATTATTCTCTCTCTTACTCCTACTTCCCTTTTTTCTTATTTAAAAAAAAACAACAAAAACTCTAAGGGGCGGCTAGGTGGCGCAGTGAATATAGTGCCAGCCCTGGAGTCAGAAGGACCTGAGTTCGGAGCAGGCCTCAGACACTTAATCCACACAAACAAAAACCTAGCCGTGTAACCTTGGGCAAGTTACTTAACCCCAATTGCCCTAAAGGGGCGGCTAGGTGGTGCAGTGAGTAAGAGCGCCGGCCTCGGAGTTGGGATGACCCAAGATCAGATCCGGCCTCAGAAAATGAGCACCCACGCATAAACAATGACTAGCCCTGTAACCTTGAGCAAGTTACTTAACCCCAATTGCTTTAAAAAAAAAAAAACTCTAATGAAAAATTAAGTGTATGTTAATTAATACATCTGAAAACTGAACAAAAAGATTTGTTAATGCAACTTCAACTGGGTCCTCATTGCTGTTAGGCAGTTTCGCTCTGTAGTGGCTTGTCAAAACTCTCTTAGCTTCACCTTCCCCACACCCTCTCAGCTGAGTAACTTACCTCAAATGTTACAGAAAAATTTGAGCCCATTCCCCATAAGCTCCCTCTTTCCCCCCCTTTTTCATCTCTTACCCAAATGTGTTCTACAACTGTCTCCTCCTTTATTCCTGTCTCACATTATGAGGTGGCCCTACTCCTTTGCAAGGCAAACCCTTCTGTTTACACAAGTGATTCCCTTTCATACCATCTCCTTCAATGGATTGCTTACTCTGTCATTCTTACTCTTTAACTTAAGTATCTCCCACTCTACTAGCTCCTTCCCTACCATTTACAAGCATAATCATGCCTCCCCTGTCTTTGATCCTTCCATCTCTTCTGCCCTTTGTAGCTAAATTGCTTGAGAAGTGCAGCTACAACAGAAATGCAGCTACAGCAGCTACAACAAATTTATTCCTTTCAGTAAATTTAATAAACATTTATTAATTGCCTACTATGTGGCAAAAGAGACAAAAGACAATCCCTGCCCTCAAGAAGCTTACATTCTAATGGAGGGGACAATATGCAAACATATATGCAAAAGAAACTGCAGGATAAATAGGAAATAATCAACAGAGAGAAGACTGGAATTAAAGAGGGTTAGCAAATGCTTTCCTGTAGGAAGTGGGATTTGAGTTGGGACTGTGGGGTCTCTACAGAACAGCTACCAGAATTTTCATTGGGTGGTTGATATGACTAGTGTGAACCTTAAAAGAAGGAGGTTACCAATAATGAAGGAAGGTGGAGAACCTGAAAGAAGCAATGGGGACAACTCCCCTGCTTTGACCAGTGAAATGAGGAGAATAAATGAAGGTGCAGCCAATACTGAAAAGGGTGTCCAGGGAAGCCATGTCATCATGGGAATGCAGTGTTTCAGTAAGAGATAGTAGATGGAAGGGATGAGGGAGGAATAAATTTAAGATGAAGGAAGGTTTGTTGCCTATGGAATAGGTATTTCAGAGGACACAGTGGAAGGACTGGGTAGTGTTAGGGTGATACTTGGTGTGGGAGGGTTGAGAGGAATGGGAATGAACGATTGAGTGGTAGGGGATGTGGAATGGGGTTTGGATGATGATCTACAGGAGTTTAGAGTCACTTGGATGTGAAGGGTATTACTAGACTTGAGAATGAGTGGAGGGTACCATTCCTCTACCTCAGAGGACAGGTACAATAGGAGAGAGGAGACCTGAAGTCTAAAGGAGGGTTGCTTTTCTTCACACTAGATAGTCTTCATTTCCCTTTCACACTGTTGATTACTCTTTTCTTGATACTCTTTTCTCTCTGCGTTTTTAGGATACTGTTTTCTCCTACCTATCTGACCTCTCCTCAGCCTCCTTTCTGTAACCTCATCCAGGTCATGCCCAGTAATCATGATTGTTGCTCAGGGCTCTTTTCTTTTCTCCTTCTAAATACTACTTGGTGGTCTCATCATTTCCCAAAGATTTAATTATTATATCTATGCTGATGATTCTCAAATCTACCTGTCCTGCCTAAACTCTCTACTGATCTCCAAGCATGCATCTTCAACTGCCTTTTAGAACTCATTATTGTTCCCCCTAAAGCTTCTCTACTTCCATATTTCCTTATTACTATCAAGGATACAACTCTCCTCCCAGTTCATTAGGCTGGAAATCTAAGAATCATTCTTGCATCTTCACTCTCCCTCACCCCCCATATTCAATCTGTTACCAAGACCTGTTGTTTTTGTAACATCTCTTGAATATACTCCCTTCTCTTCCTTGATACTGCCTCCACTCTGATGGTACAGGACTTCATCACCTCATGCTTGGACTGTTGAAATAATGTATTTGTTGACACAAGGCTGTCCCCACTGTAGTCTATCCTTTAGTTAACCATCAATGTGAATTTCCTAAAATGTATGGGTCCAAATCATTCCCATACTCAGTAAACTCTAGTGGCTTCCTATCATTTCCAGCATAAAATAGAAAGTCTTTTGATTCTTAAAGTCCTTTATAACCTTGCCCCTTCTCTTCTTCCAACTGGCCTCCTTTCTGTTTCCCCAAAAAGATACTCCATCTCTTGGTTCTGGGCATTTTCTTTGACTGTCCCCTTTGTATGGAATGTTCTCCTTCCTCATCTATGTCTTTTGGCTTCCTTGATCTCCTTCAAGCCCCAACTAAAATCCCATCTTCTACAGGAAGCCTTTCCCTCTTAATTTCTAGTGCCTTCCCTCTGTTAATTATTTATTTTTCCTGTATTTTTAGACAAGTGTCTGTGCATACTTGTTTTACTTGTCTACTTAGTTAAATTGTGAGCTCCTTGAAGTCAGGGACTGTCTTTTGCCTTTTTTTTTTTTTATCTCATTGGGGTATAGATGTTGTAGAAGTTTTGGTGGATCAATTGATATGTATAATTTTAGTAGTATTTTGGGCCTAGTTCCAAATTGCTTCCCCAGAGTAGCTGAACCAGTTCACAGTTCCACAGTACATTCATATACTTATTTTCCCACAGACGGTAATGGGAACTTGAAGATCTTCCTTGCCCCTTAGTAGACCTAAGGGGAAGTTTGAAGACATCCCCTGCTTTGAAAGTAAAGTCTGCCTCATGATAGGATGAATGTAATCACATGGAGCCCGTGATGGAGGGAATTTGCTGAAGGGTGTAGCAGAGCCCACAGGAAGCTTCCCTGCTGTGAAGATCAACTCTACCCCGATTGGCTAGATGTAGTTACATGGAGCCTGTGGTGGGAGGAGTTTTGCAGAAGGGAAGTAGAGCCCACAGGAAGCTGGTTCAGAGCTAGTCAGACATGGGGGGGGTGGAGCAGGGAGAGGATCTTCATTAAGGAGATAGAGAGATTTGTGAGTAAATACTGATCTTGTATTAGTTTGTGGGAAGGCTGAAGAATGCTGTGGCTCTCAGTGTTATTGTGGCTTCTGAGTATCTTTGGTACTATGATGGAATCGGCTTACTGGTTTTGGGATTCTGTTTTCTGGTGTCTGAATAAATCCTTCAGTTCTGTCCTCTACCTGGAGAATCTGGTATATTTTGCAATCTAATGTCATGCGATACTTATAGTCATGGTATTTATTGTGATTATGAGTGCTGTAAATATTGTATTAGTTCTATACAGACCTTCCAGCATTTGTCATTTTTCTTTTCTGTCAACTTTACCAGTATGATGGATGTGAAGTTGTACTTCAGAGTTGTTTTAATTTTTATTTCTCTAATTATTAATAATTTAGATGACTTTTAAAAAGTCTATTGATAGATTCTGATTTTTTTCCTTTAAAAACTATCTCCTTAAACCATTCCTCACTTGGGGAATTGCTCTTATTCTTATGGGTTTGAATAAGTTTCCTGTATATCTTAGAAATTAGACTCATTCTAGGTGGTGCAGTGAGTGAGAGCGCCGGCCCCAGAGTTGGCCTCAGATACTTAACACTCACACAAAAAAACTGGCAGTGTAACCTTGGGCAAGTTTGTTAACCCCAATTGCTTTAACAAAAAGAAAAAAAGAAATTAGACTCATTGCTGTAAAATTTCTGCTTTTTAAAATTTAGATAAATTGGTTTTGCTTGTGAATGTTGTAAAATATTATAAAGTAAGGAATTGACATTATAAAATAAGGAATAGGTGAAAACTGCAGATCATAAAGGGACATCTTTAGTTCAATCAATCATTAATCTTTTATTAAGTGCTTGCTATGTGCACAATGCTATACTAAGGATTCAAAGAAAAATTAATTAATCTTTGCCCTCAAGTAGCTTATGTTCTAAACAACATACATAGGTATTTACAAGATATGGATAAAGTAGATACAAGGCTGATAGAAGACTATGCACTATAAAAGTGATGAATAAAAATGTCAGAATAAATACAATGTAATATTATCTCTTTAACTAGTTGATTAGCCTAAAGTATACGTTAAATTATGAGTCTAAAATTTTAATATGTTGTCTAGTCAACTTGAAGGGTGATGGTAATGTTTTATATCTATTCTTCATGCACAGTGCTTTGCATATAGTAGATACTATTTGGTATCATAAGTTGAATTAGAAGGTACATTGATGATCAGCTACTTCACTCTCTCATTTTATAGATGAGAACCTGAAAAGTTGGAGAGGTAAAGTGATTTTTGATTTGCCTTCAGTCTCATGGAGAGTAAATAACAAAGCAGGCATTCAGCCTATGCTCTCTCTGTATGTACATTTGCATGTATATCATTATATACACATATATAGTATTCTTCTAATTCTCTCCATTAAAGTTTTATTTAACTGAATTGGGAGAGAGGGAGTAAAGGTGAAAACTATCTTCAAATATCAGAATAACTGCCATGTTAAAAAGAGATTAAATTTATTCGATGTAACAAAGACCCAGTAGATGAAAACTGCAAAGAGGGCAGATCTTTGCACATCACAAAGAAGAACTTTCAGTGAAATTTAGCATTTACTAATTTTTTTACTATCTGCAAAGCACTGTACCTAACTTCTGGGGATTCAAAGGTAAAAACAGTTTTAGCTCCCAAGGAGCTTATATTTTTCCTGGGGGTGGTTGGGTAGGGTTTTATAGCATTTACCCAGATAAGTAAACACTATATAGATATAAATTACTTGATAAGTTGATGTAGTTGTTGATAGGTTCTTGATATATGACTGTTGATAGGTTCTTTATATGTGTATATTTATGTATATGTATATATGTATACATATATTTATGTGTGTGTGTGTATCAAATAAAATCCTATATAATTTCTATGAAATGTGGGGAGCATTAACCACTTAGGTGGGGGGAGGTAGGTCAGAAAAGACTGCCTTGAAAGGGAGCTAGGGATTATACCAAAAGGAGAACAAGAAGGAAAGCATTCAAGGGGGACAACCGTTGTGGATTAATAGCATTGGCAGATAGAGCATCTTGTTTGAAACATAGAGTACATGAGGAATAATAATCTGATATCAGCCTGTAATGCTAATTTGGAACTAGATTATAAAGAGTTAAAAATGTCAGTAGCAGCATATTTGTATTTTATGTTAGAGTACTAGTTCAAACTTCAGATCTGTGAACTTTTTGTTTTAGTATTCAGTAATTGTAGAATAAATTCTCTTTTTAGTACTATATAGTTTTATTTTATGCATTTAAAAATACTCTCAGACAAGGGGTTCATTGGCTTTATAAGATTGCCCATCAGGATGATGTAGAAAAAAAGGTTAAGAACCCTTGCCCTACAGACTAGTAGGAGCTATTGGAAATCAGTGACTGGTATGACACAGTTTATACTTTAGGAATATCAGTTTGGCAACTCTGTGGGGAATTAGAGATTGGAGTAAGGAGAGATTAGAAGCAGGAAAATCACTTCAGAAGTTATTCAGGTGAAAGGTGATAAAAGCCTCAACTTGGGTGATGAATGGAAGAGACCAATTTTGAGAGAAGTTGTAGAGGTAGCATTAATGCTGTAAAGCTTAGAAATTGATTTGATATAGAAATAAGGGAAAATGAAGCATTGATCATGACTATAAGGTTGAAAACGTGGATGACTACAAAATTTAAAATGGGTTTGGGGAGATTTGAAGGGAAAATTAATTAGTTCTATTTTGGACATGTTGAGTTTGAGATGAAGGAGATGAAGGTGGTGTCTAGCACACAGTTGATATGGAATTTTAACTTTCGTAAGAAGAGAATACTTATTACAATTGAGGTAAAGTGTGTTAGTGGATAGAGTATTAGCCTCGAAAACATAATACAAATTATATATATATATATATGATAAATTGGAATTTATCCCAGATGCAAGGCTCTAGACCAGTAGTTCTCAAAGTGGGGTCTAGGGATCCTTAATGGTCTCTGATACTCTTTCATAGCATTCTTGAGGTTAAAACTTTTCTTAATAATTTCTTAATAATACTAATTTGTTTTAATTTCTAACATGGTAAATATTGATAAATATAACCCACATAAGGAAAAAAGAAGCTTTGGTGGGTCCTCAATAATTTTTTTAAGAGTATAAAGTGCTCCTGAGACCAAAAAGTTTGAGAATTGCTTAAATAGGGTATCTGTCATAGTAATGTGTCTATAACAGTTCTTTATATCTATCTATACAAATGTCCAATTGTTAATTGACTGCTTTAGGCAGACCTCTAATACTATAAGTAGTCATTAATGTGTTTTTGGAGTGACATATCTAGGAATAGAAGACTCCTTAAAAGTGCATTTTTTCTTCTGTGTTTTTAAAATGCCTTTGATGAGAAAAAGAATCTTAATGTTGATGGTTAGTTGCACAAGGCTTCTGACTGTTTTAGAATTCCTACTATCTGATTTTAAGATCCAGAAATAAACAACTTGCCACTAACTAGAGTTTAGCTTTAAAGTTAGGAGAACACTGGCGATTTTAATACTCATTTTTAAAGATCTAAGCCTTTGTAATTTAGACTACTGAAAAAATCACTATTTGAAAAACTTGAGTAACCAAAATTATGGCAAGTTTATTTTATAGATATCTATTTGGGAAATCTGTTTCATGGTTTTTACTGAAGGAAAAAAAAATTTTTTTCTGACCAATATGTTTTGGTTCTGTTTGTCCTACAGAGATGCTGGTTGCAAGTTTTGGAGAACAGCCATTTCTGTTTAATACAACTTTGTAAATCTTCCACAAGATTCCTTGAAAATAGCGTGCACTTGTGATGGACCATAGGAATACTGCTATGTTAGGAGTGGGTTCCGACTCCGAAGGATTTTCAAGAAAGAGTCCCTCTGCCATCAACACTGGCACACTGGTTAGTAAGAGAGAAGTGGAACTAGAGAATAGCACGAAGGAGGAAGAGGACCTTTGGAGGCGGAATCGGGACAGAAATATTGAGACAGGGAAAAATGATAGTTTGACTGATGCACAGCAACAGTTTTCTGTGAAAGAAACAAACTTTTCAGAGGGAAACTTAAAGTTGAAAATTGGCCTGCAGGCTAAGAGAACTAAAAAGCCTCCTAAAAACTTGGAGAACTATGTGTGTCGACCTGCCATAAAAACAAGCATTAAGCATCCAAGGAAAGCATTGAAAAGTGGGAAAATGACAGATGAAAAAAATGAACTTTGCCCTTCAAAACGAGTAAGTAGGATTCTTCAGAAATTAATTTCTTGTCTCCAGTATTAATCTGTGAATTCAGCTATTGATTTCTATTAAACCACATATTCTGTATGTTATAGAAAACATCTCAAGTCCATTAATTTTATACAGTTCTCAGGCAGTATAGGGAGTGTGTACAAGAGCATGGCATTGTGAAGAGTACTAAAAATTTAGGAATTAGTGTTTATGTATGTGTTGTATTGCATATAGATATATAAAAAATATGCACATACTATATAATTGTGGCAGATATTTAGGCAAAGAACTCAGAGTCATTCCCATTCTTTTTCTATCCTTATGAATGGGATCAGATGTTTCATTTCACTTGTATTCTGTTTTAGACCATGTTGGGATTGTTGCACATTGGAAAAGGGGAGAAAAAGTAGATTTAATATTTAGACTGAAATCTTTACCTTACGGACTGATTTTGTGACATGTCTAGATTTTTCTCTTAGAGTAAGATTAAAATATATTCTGCTCTTTTTTATATTGCCAGAAATCATAATGATGCTAGATTTTAAAATCTTTTTTGTTATGTGTTAGTGTAATAAAAACTGTTAGTATTATCAGCATTTATTTACTAACACAGGAATAGTGAAACATCTTTTTTTTCTTGGGGGAGGACATCTAGTTATAAAATAATAGCTAACATTTGTATAGCATTTTCAATTTTACAAGATACTTTAAAATATTATTTTATCTTCACAATTTAGAAGATAGATGCTGTTATTACCCCCATTTTAAAGATGGAGAAACTGAGGCACATAGTAATACATTGACTTGCCTAGTATCACACAGCTGACTAGTGTTTGAGGTTGGATTTGAAGTATTCCTAACTCTAGGTCCAGCACTTTATCCAAGCTATGTAGTGGCCTATTTTCATAATCGTTTTAGAGATGCTTATAACCATGTTTTCTTTCCTTTGGCAGTCAATTAGCATACTTTACCTAATCTTACTTTTTGTGGCATTAGAACTATACAAGGTCTGATAATGGCTTTATCTTGCACCATACCTTGTATAACAGGAATATGTAATAAGTATTTGACTTGTTTTTTATTTCAAAATATATTATTGAGGTTGCCACTGGAATTGAAAACCAGGGTGGGAGTTAGAAAAACTAGATTTTAGTATCCTGCTTGACCTTGGAGTCAGAAAGATGAGTTCAAAATGTCTAAGGCATTTTACTAGCTTTGTGACCTTGGGCAAGTTATTTAATGTCTGGGTTTCTCCTCTCTAAAATGGAAGGGAGGTGGGGAAGGGGGAAATACACTTACCTCATACAAAATGAGCTAATATGTGAAGTGTTTTGTAAACTTTAAAGCTCTTTGTAAAATACTAGCTATCATCATCATTATCATCATTTATTCTTTGACTCATTTTCCTCCTCTTATAAAGGGAGAGTGAGATGTCTTAGTCTGTGTCATTTGAAATATACTGAAGATGACTTGAAAGCTTTTAGAAGGAAAGATGATAGCTTAGATTTTTGTCTCCTTTGACATTTTGTGTCTAGGATTATATCCAGGTGAATATTGTCTTAAAAAGCCTAAGGGAAGAAGATTCTTCTGTCTCCCTTGATAACTTGTTCTGGTGTTTTGTAACCCCCTTAATTTAGACAATGCAGAAGGTATGATTTTGTACCAAGAGTTTTTCCTCTTCAGGATTTCTATTACTTTTTACTTGTTCAAGTAGTGTATATCCAAAAACAACAAACAAACAAACCCAAACAGTACCTCATCTTGCATCTATAGGATGCCTTCTGTGATTTCCAGTGGGAGGGTACCTATATCTACAACAAAGTAATAGATTATTGTGTAGGTATGTTCTGATTTTGAAAATAACAATTATTTGCAGTATAGCATTCTTATAGTACTTCCTAAATCACCTCTATATAGTTTGGTGTTACCGTTAGGGCCAACAGCATGCCATCTTTGAAAAGAAAGGAGGGAGGTGCATTTTCTCATCTATTCCTCAGGGCCGAACTTGGTATTATAGAATTACACAAAAGATAACATGCATGTCTAACAACAGCAAAAAAAGACTTTGTGAGATTTTAAAATTCATATATTTAATTGGTTTGGTGGTAATTAAACCAGGGAAGGATTGAAAAATTCTGAAATTTGACATTTGTTTGATCTTACTGACCACTCTGTTCCCACATGTATATCTGAAAAAGTAGAGATGAAAAGTGACATTTACTTAGAAAACTTTTTTTCTGACACTGTGGTTTCTTCTTGTCTCATTCCAGTCATTTATCTTTCTCAGGGTCATTTTTCTTGATTTCTACATGGGATTCTTTTACATTTTTCTTTTCATTTTCTCTATCATTTCATGCTTTATTTAAATGCTTTTAAGAGGAAAATCACATGTTAGATGGAAGAGTTCAATTCTCAGTAAATAAACTACTGAAAAACAAGAAATAGAAAAGGTATGAGGAAATAAATACTTTATCATACATGTTTACTTTTATTATACATTTTTATTGCTATATTTTTCCAAATTGTAAACTTCATGAATAAATGTCAGTGCTAGCAGAGGGACAGCATTTCTTTATCCCCAAATGCCCTCAGGGGGGCTTAAGTGATGCTATCAGCAGGTTTTAGGTACAGAAGAAAAAAGAATTAAAAAAATAAGAGACTAATTAATAAACCCTAAGCTGCTTCAGATACCATAGGCAGGCTACTCTCATGCACCATATAGTAAGACACTGGAATAATAGCACCCTCCAATGACAGTTTCTTAAATAGCACTTTAGTAGGTTAGATAGTTCTAGTTCTTTCAAAAGTAGATTTTACCAGTTCCCTTTACCTTTGAGTATAGATGCTTAACGTAATAGAATACATTCACATGCAATAAGTTTTCAGTATCAATAAAACCAACATCTTATGTCATCAATTTCCCCAATGTTGATAATAACTGGTAAGGTGCCCTTGATAAATGATTAAGGTATTTCTCCCTTTAGACAAATGTCAGAAGGTACAAGATTAGTAAAATAATCTGTTTCTCATAGTTCTGTTCCTAGTTTGAAGACTCTATTAGGGTAAAATTAAGACAGTAAATAAATGGAAAAATGTATATTTCTAGAAATTATAAACATATGAGATTACAACAATTGTTTTAGGAAGCAGAACTTCTCATGTATAGGAATGTTAGTACAACTAGGTACTGAATCTTGGGATTTTAAAAAGATGGAAAACCAAATTCACAGTAGTTTTTCCAGAACACTTTTTGTAGTGATTTTGATTCCAAGTAGTTTATGTATAATGTGATATTGTTTATTATCTGAGGAAATAGAGCTTTTTGTGAAAAGGTGACTGTAAAAATAGCAAACTGTATTAAAAAGCTCACAATCAGGAAATGGAATATCCTGGGTTATAATAAGAGAGGTGCCATAAAATACCACGTGTAGAGTACCCATTTTGGAGAATATTGGTATTATAAAATATTAAAATTAACACAGAACAGAATAAAATTATACATAATTTTGTATTTGATTTAGAAGGCTCTTTGTAAGAATTTTAGTACCAGCTTTATGGATGTTGTATTATACATGTATGAAAGTTAGTAAAGTTTTCTATCAAATACAGTGCCAGATAACAGAATGTATTGTATTGCCAAAATCTGATGTAAGTGAAAGATTTTTAGTTAATATACTTTAGCTTCTAAATGAAAGCAATTTCCTTTGCCACCATCTTGATTAATAAATATTTGAAATACCAGCATTTTAAAATTCACATTATTTAGGCACTAGAATAGGATTAAAATTAATAACTTGAATTGTTAATATTTATAATGCAGTGACAGAGTGTAGTTTGTTTTGACTGGAGTATAGACTGAATAGACGGGAAGGTAGTGTAGTGTCAGATTGTAAAGGTCGTTAATACCAAGAAGATGGATTGAATTTTACTTGGGAGGGTAGTAGGTAGCATTGAAGATTTTTGAATTGAGGTATGATGTGACTAAATTTATATATAAAAATATTAATGTAGCATTGGTGATTTTTTAATTGAGGCATGATGTGACTAGATTTATATGTAAAAATACTAATCTGGCATCAGAATAAAGGATGGATGTGAGAGGTTAGAGAATTAAAATGGAAAAATTTAATGGGGGGTGGGCGGCTACCTTACCAGTCCAGGTGTGTGGTAATGAGGGCTTTAAAGGTATTAGTGGCAGTAGGAATAAAGAGTGTTGAATGTGAGACATTGTAGAAGTATAATTTACATGACTTAGATTTTTTAGACACAATTGGATATGAAGGGCAAGAGGGAAAAGGAAAGGTCAAAGATAACACTCTGTTTTTAAAAACGGAGGACTTAGTTGAGTGTTGATACCACTTACAGAGAAATAGTGAGAAAGACCTTGGATTGGTTGAGTTTGAGGTGCCATTAGGACATAAACTAACCTGTGCATACCCTTTGATTCAGCAAATTCACTAGTAGACCTATACCCTAAAGAAAAGAAAAGGAACCAAAATATACCAGATTATTCATAGCAGCTCTTTTTGTGGTGTCACAAAGAACTGCAAACCAAGGGAGTGGCTATGAATTGGGGAGTAGCTGAACAAATCATGATATTAATGTAATGGCATATAATTGTACTTTAAGAAATGATAAAGGGAATAGTTTCAGAGAAACCTGATGAGACATGTATGAAATGATGAAGAATGAAGTGAGCAGAATAAGGACAAAAATTGATCAAGCGACAACAATATTGTAAACTGTGACAAACAAATGTGAAAAATATGGTGGTACTTGAATGAAGTCTTAAAGAGATATATTTGTTGAAGCATAAGGAAATGCATCCTAGGTCTGAGGTACAGCCATTGAAAAAGCACTGAGATGGAGATGGAGTGTTGGATGTGAAGAACAGAGAGAAGTACTGTCTGTCTGAATGGAAGATTGTGAGAGGGGGAGTAATGACCAGTAAGTCTGTAAAGATAGGTTGGAGCCAGGTGATGGGCTTTAAAAAGTAAATGAATGAGTTTATATTTGCTTGTAGAGACAGTAGGGAGCCATTAGAGTTGACTGAGGAGAGGAGTAACTGTTTAAAGAAAATCACTGGCATCAGTGTGTTGGATGTATTGGAATAGTGAAAGACTTGAAGCAAGACAAATTAGAAGACTGTTTCAGTAGTTCAGGTGAGAGGTGATAAAGACCTGAGTCTTACCTAAGTTGGTAACTGTGTGAGTAAAGAGAAGGGGTCAAATGTGAGAAATGTTGTAGAGATAAAAATGGCAAGAACTGACAACTGATTGACTACGTGAAGTGAAATAAAGTAAGAATTACAGGGATAATCCCAACCTGGGAGAATGCTTTTAGGTCACACACCCAGTGTTTTACCACTGTGTTATGGTGGTAGAGGGAGAACCTGAAAGTGACAGTGGGGAGCAAGGAATATCTATCTACCTTCACCCCACTTATCCTTATTAAGTTGAAACTGATATAGGTCATACCCTCAGTTCAATTTTGCAGTTATTTGCCAAAGATCACAAGTAGCTCACACTAGGTAAAGTAGTCAGCTGCTAAACTGAGTGATCTGCCTCACAGGGCAATAGAATCTTCTCAGGTCCTTAAAAAAAGATATCCAAAGTGAGGCATAAAGGCTAATGTGCCCTAATGTTCCCTGAAGTGATTTAGCAGGGACTGCTCAAGAATTAGATAACCACCTTATGGACCTACAGAATCCATAAGGATTCATGATGAAATCAGATATATCAGTATTCCATAGAGCCCTAGTTCAGACCAGACCCTTATCACCCACCTCTCACCTGGACCTGTTCATTCTTGTGCTTTACCATACCCGTTTTTTTCACCTTTTTATTTTTGAGTTCCAAATTGTCTCCCTTCTTCAATCCTCTCTCCTGCCCACTGAGAAGTTAAATACGATACCCATTTTGTGTGTGTGTGTGTGTGTGTGTGTGTGTGTGTGTGTGTGTGTGTGTGGTATCATGCAAAACATTTTCACATTAGCCATCTTTCAAAAAAAAAGATAAGAAAAAGTGAAAAAAATGCTTCAGTCTGCAGCCAAAGTTCATCATTTCTCTCTTTGGAGGTAAATAGCATTTTTCATCATGAATCCTTTGAAATTGTGGTAGATCATTGTAGTGATCGATCTTTCACAATTGATTATTTCTGTGTACAATGTTCTCCTGTTTCTGCTTCCCTCACAGTTCATGTAAGTCCTTCCATGTTTTTCTTGAAGTCATCCCCTTCATCATTTCTTATAGCACAGTGATATTCCATCACAATCGTATGCTGTAACTTGTGAATGCCTTGTATATCCCCCAATCAGTGGGTATTCCCTTGATGTCCAATTCTTTGACACCACAAAAAGAGCTACTATTATCGTTTTTGTTCTTATGGTCCTTTCTCTTTTTCTTTGATCTCTTTAGCTTAGGGACCTAGTTGTTGAGTCAAAGGATATGCAGTTTTATAGCCTTTTGGGTATAGTTCCAAATTTTTCTCCAGAATGGTTGCACTAGTTTATAATTCTGCCAACAGGGTATTAGTATCCCAATTTTCCCACATACCTTCCAACTTTTACAATTTTCCTTTTCTGTCTTATTTCCCAATCTGATAAGGTATGAGGTAGTAAGTACCTCAGTGTTGTTTTAATTCATTTTTCTCTAATTATTAGTTCTTTGAAGATTTTTTACATGGCTATTGATAGCTTTTATTTCTTCATCTGATAACTGCCTTTTCATATCCTTTAACTGTTTATCGGCTGGGAATGAATGTCTCTTATTTTGAGAAGTTTGACTCAGTTTCCTGTGCATTTAAAAGCTGAGACTTTTATTAGAGAAACTTACTGTTTTGTTGTGCAAAATCTTTTTTTTTCTTTGTTTTTTTTGGAGGGCAATTGGGGTTAAGTAACTTGCCCAAGGTCACATGGCTAGGTTTTTGTTTGTGTGTGTGTGCGCGCGTTAAGTGTCTGAGGCCAGATTCGAACTCAGGTCCTTCTGACTCCAGGGCCAGCGCTCTACTCACTGCGCCACCTAGCCGCCTCTGTGCAAAATCTTTTAAATTTTATGTCATCAAAATGAAAAATTTTTACTTCCTATGATTTTCTGTCTCTTGTTTGGTCATAAACTCTTCCCTTATCCACAGATCCTTATCCATGCTCCCCTAATTTGTTTATGATATCACTATGTCTAAATGATATGTCTGTTTTGATCTTATCTTGGTATTTGGTGTGATATATTGTTGGGTCTATGCCTAGTTTTTACCAGACTTATTTTCAAGTTTTCACAGCCATTTTTGTCACTTGGTAAATTCTAGCTTGGGTCTTTAGGTTTATTCAGCACTAGGTTAATGTTACTTCCTTATAGTATACCTAATCTACCATTATTAATCACACCATTGATCAATCACTATTTCTTATCTAGTTCCAGATAGTTTTGGTGATTACCACTTTGTAGTGTACTTTGAAATTTAATACTGTTTGGTTGTCTTTTTTTCTTTAATTGACTCTCTTGATATTCTTGAACTTTTTTCCCTCCAGATGAATTTTGTTTTCTTTTTCTAGTTCTATAAAGTAATCATTTGGTAGTTTGATTGGTATGGCACTGAATAAGTAAATGAATTTAAGTAATATTGTAATTTTTATTCTGTTGGCTTGACATACCCGTGACAGTGTTTCGCTAATTGTTTATATCTGTATTTGTGTGAAAAGTGTTTTATAATAGTATTCATGTAAATTACTGGATTTGTCTTGGCAGGTAGACTTCCAAGTATTTTATATTGTCTGCAGTTATTTCAAATAGAATTCACTTTCTACCTCTTCCTGCTGAGTTTTGTCAGTATTATATATGGAAATATTGATGATTTATAATGTAAGTTTATTTTATGTCCTGCAATTACTAAAATTGTTCATTGTTTCTACTAGTGTTTCAGTTGTTTCTTTTGCATTCTCTTAAGTATACTATCATAATATCAGCAAAAAGTGATAGTTTTGTTTCATGGTTGCCTATTCTTACTCCTACAATTTTTGTTTTCCTTTTTGGAGGGAGGAGGGCAGGGCAATTGGGGTTAAGTGACTTGCCCAAGGGCCAAGGCCCCTGCTTTGTTCACCATGCCCCCTAGTTGCCCCATTCCTTCATTTTTTTTTCTTGTCTTTTTGCTATAGCTAGCATTTGTAGTATAATGAATAATAATGGAGATAATAGAGATCTGAATATCGCTCATGATCTTATTGGAAAGACTTCTAGTTTATCCCTGTTAGAGATAATGTTGCTCTTGGTTTTAGAAACACAGTATTTAAAAAAAGTTTCGTTTATTCCTATACTTTCTAGTATTTTTAATAAGAATAGGTATTGTATTTTTGTCAAAAGCATTTTCTTTTTTTAAAAAATTTTATGTTATTGATATGGTAAATTATGTGTATAGTTTTTCATATATTGAACTAATCTTGTATTTCTGGTATAAATCCAGTGTAGTCATTGCTTATGTTCTTTGTGATTTATTTCTGTAGTCTTCGTTTATTTAAAATTTTTGCATCAGTATTCATTAGGGAATTTTTCACCCTTTCTGATCCATTCTTCTCATAAGTGAACAACATTTATTACTAATAGTTAGCATTTATATAGCATTTTAAAGTTTACAAAATGCTTTATATTATCTCATTTGGTGCTCATAGCCACTTTGGGAGTTAGGTGTTATTATTTCCATTTTACAGATGACAGAATTGAGGCAGGCAAATGAAGTCACTTGCCCAGGGTTATAAAACTAGTAAGTGTCTGAATGAGGATTTGAATTCGGGTCTTCAGATTCCAAGTACAGCACTGTATATCCACTGCACTGCTTACTACTAATGTTATATGTTAAGTACTTATTGTGTAGCAAGCACAGAACAAAGAAAGGCAGAAACAATTCCTGTTCTCAAGAAGGTCACATTATAATGCCAACAACTTTATACAAAAAAAATATAAACAGAATAAATTGGAGTTTATCTCAGATGGAAATCTCTCAAGAAGTGGTTCTTAAAGTGTGATCCTAGGTTCTCTAGGGATCCCTTAGACCCATTCAGGGGTTTGAGAGGTCAGAACTATTTTTAAAATAATATTACAACATTTAAATTTCTGACACACTGAATATCAGTAGATATAACCCACATAAACAAAAGTTCTTTGTCAAATCTTCAGTAATTTTTAAGAGGGTAAAGAAATCCTGGGTACATAAAGCTTGATAATTTCTGCTCTAGAGGATATCAGGAAAGGCTTCTTTCTGAAGGTGGGATTTTAGCTGAGACTTTAAGGAATCCAGGGAAACTAAGAGGCAAGGATGTGAAACGAGAGCATTCTAGGCAAGGGGGAAATGCCGATAAAATACACAGTGTCAGAAGATGGAGTGTCTTGTTCAAGGAATAACTAGGAGGTCAGTGTCACTTATAGAGTAAAGGGGAGATTTATATTTGAGAAGACTGGAATTTAAGGAAGAGGCTAGATTGTGAAGGACTTTATGTTTAATTCTGTAGGTTATTGAGTTAGGGGTGAAACCTGCATTTTAGGAAGATAGTACTTTGGTAGTTGAGTGGAAGTTGAACTGGAGTATGGAGAAACTTGAGGAAGGGAGATACTAGTCAGAAGGCTGTTGCAATAATATAGGTAAGAGGTAGTGAGATCCTATACCAGAGTCATGACAGTATCAGAGGAAAGATGTCCTGAAGGTAGAAATTGACAGGAGTTGGCAACATTTTGGATATTGGCCTGGAGGGTGGGATGGGGGTGGAGATGAGAGAGTGAAAGATGAGGCCTAGGTTCTGAGCTTGGATGACAGGATGAATGTTCATTTACCCAAGAATAATAGGGAAGTTAGGGAGAGGGGAGTGTTTTGGAGAAAAGAATGAGTTCAGTTTTGGACATGCTGAGTTTAAGGTACATGACTGTTTCCAAAATAATCTTTCCAGTGTACAAGTATGACTGTATTACTACCTTCCTCAAGAATCCTCAGTGATTTTCTATTGCTTTTAGCATTAAAACTCTTTTCAGTATGGATTCCAGCTCATGTTTCCAGATTTATTTCTTGTTACTCTACTTTATTCTGGCCAAACTGCTCTATGTTTTTTTCGCCCAAATTCAGTATTTTCTGCCTTTTGCATCTTTGTATAGCTGATCCCACCATAGTTGAAATGAACTTCCTTCCCACTTTACCATCTTAGAATCTTTTACAAGTGCTTCCTCCAGGTGCCTACCATTACTAGAGGCTTTTCCCGATTCTCTTAGGTTTTTTTTTTTTTTTGCTTTCTTTCTTTCTTTTTTTTTTTTTTTTTTGGAGGGGGAAAGATAGGGCAGTTGGGGCTAAGTGACTTGCCCAAGGTCACACGCCTACTAAGTGTTAAATTAAGCTGAGGCTGGATTTGAACTCAGGTTTTCCTGACTCTATGGTTGCTCTATTTATTGTGCCACCTAGCCACCCTGATTCTCTTAGTTTTTAGTGAGCTCCCCTACTCAAATTATTTTGTATTTACTTGTTTGTATCTTCCAATAGAATGTAAGCTTTCCCCCCCCAAATGCTTTATTAAATTGTGGTTTACATCATTCATTTCTGCCAGATTTTGAGTTACAATTTTTCCCCCATTTTTTCCCTACCTCCCACCCCAGAATAGCGGTCCCACAGGATATCCCCTCATCCAGTCTGCTCTCTCCCATATCATCTCCCATACCCCCTTCGACTTTTTCAGTAGGACAAGGTGAATCTGTGTCCCAATGCCTGTATATCTTATTTCCCAATTATATATAAAATAGTATTAATAATAATATTTATATATTTTTACACATTTGATTTTAAAACTTTGAATTCCAGATTCATTCCCTACCTCCCTTGTCACCCACCCTTAAGAATGTAAGCTTTTTGAGGGTAAGAATTGTTTTTCATTTTTGCCCTGTGTTCTCAGCCCTGACATAGTGCTTTTGTAGATATTTACAAAATCTTGTTGAATAGAGAATAAGGCGCAGAACAGCTTGTACAATGAAAGGAACTGGAGTTGGATTCACAATACCTTGGTTCATTCCAGGCTGTGGCTGTCTTAAGTTTGGGGAAGTTGCTTTATCTCTGGGCCTCATTTTTCTCATCTGTAAAATAAGAGAGTTAAAAATCTAAGGTCTCTTCTATTTTTGATATTCTGTGATTCAAAGAGAGAAAAATCCAGAAGAATAGACACAGACTGAGAAATGAGCAAGCCACTTAGTTTTAGAATACTATATTCTTTCAATTTAAAAGTATCTAGTAGTCATTCTTTTGACAGGGAAAGAAATTTGACTGTCCTTACCTTGAGAGATAAAAAGGATAGGCAAGCATTAACGTATTCATTCTCTACTCTTCAGTATCTAGCAGAGAATTAATTTTTTTTTTTTTGGGTTAACAAGCTTACTTTAATCAAACATGTATCACCTAGTTCAGAGGTAAAGGTCAGCACCCCGAACTTCAGAGTTACAGAACTTACAGATCAAATTGACAGGCTTCCAAACTGTCCAACCATTACATCAATACCAAATCACAGTTACCAGAGAGGGAAGCATCAACATCTGGGTTTTCAAAGCCGGGGGGCTCTCAACAACGGCTTCCCAGAGTCTCATCTGGTCAAATCGCACAACACTTCTCAAAGTGAGCCCCAAAGCAAAGCCTCTCCTCAGGGCTTATATAGCCTTCTCTTGGCTCAGAGAATGTAACAACCTCCTTGACCCACTGCCCAATCACAAAGTATCAAGGTGTGGGCTTTCCTGAAAAACAAGCCTCCCACCACAGGCTCCAGGTGCACTTAAGCTAGGGGCAGGGAAGATCTTTAAATCTGCATTTCCATTACATTCGGCCCCAAGATCTTTCATGCCCATAGCATATACAATTTACATTTGAATTAGCACTAAACATCTCTTAGGTCACATTTTCCAGGTACATAAGAAAATCACAATATAATCTCAAAATACAATAGTCCAAGTCTTCCACTCATGGGGCAAACGTTAACTCAGTCACTAATAGTCACTCTTAAGTTAACTCAATCAGTTACATCAGTTTTCAAAGTTACAAGTCTTCCACTCATGGGGCAAAGTCTTGATTAACTCAATTAGTCTCTTATCTGTAACAATATCTCAAAGTACAATTAGTCACTTATTCAGTAAAAGTCTTACTAAGCATGCCCATAGCATAGACAATTTACATTTCAATTATCACTAACCATCCCTTAAGTCATATTTTCAAGGTACATTTAAAGTTACCAAAGTGGCCACTGGGTCTTAAACAAAGTACATTGCATTTTCACATCAATTCACAAAATATAAAGCATTATCACATAAAGTACTCTTGGGAGGAGAGGGGTGTCCTTCCCACAACACTGCTCCAGCCCCTGCTTCCAAGTCCAGAGAGGGGGCTGGGCAACAAAACCAAAGTGGGGTCCTTGGGGTCCATGGCACTTCACCCCACCCACCATAGTCACAAGTCCATCCTCCCCCTGGGTCCCAAACTGTGGGATGCAACAAGGAAACACATTCAGTGCCCCTGCTTTGCCACACAGTCCTTATCTTATCCTGTGGCTGAACTCCAAACTCCTGGGTTCCTTCTCCAGCAGAAGGCAGCAGCTCCAGGCTTCTCCACAGGTCTCCATGCAGGCAGCTCACCATTCCTGCTCTCAGCTCAGTGAAGTCAGCATGCAGGTCTTTCTCTCCTGCTCCATGGCTCCACAGAATCACAGCTACCACAACTGGGAAACAAACAATTATCCCAGCCCCCATACTTTCCTTTTACTCAGCAGATCCCATCCCTCGTCGCCATTTTGTAGCAGCAAGCACCCCAATATCCCCAGGGTGACTGCCAACATAGGTTCTTAGATCTGCTTTTCAAAAGGAAAGCAACTCAAAATGGGTTAACAAGCTTACTTTAATCAAACATGTATCACCTAGTTCAGAGGTAAAGGTCAGCACCCCGAACTTCAGAGTTACAGAACTTACAGATCAAATTGACAGGCTTCCAAACTGTCCAACCATTACATCAATACCAAATCACAGTTATCAGAGAGGGAAGCATCAACATCTGGGTTTTCAAAGCCGGGGGGCTCTCAACAACGGCTTCCCAGAGTCTCATCTGGTCAAATCACACAACACTTCTCAAAGTGAGCCCCCGAGAATTAATTTTTGATATGGCGGAAATGGGAGTTCAGTTTTTGATAATCACGTGTGATGCCTATTACTTTTTCGAAACATTTCAGGAATATTGATACAAATTCATATATTTTAAAAAATAAAGGTGGCAGGTATGGTGTTTACTTCCATTTATCCTATGCTAATTAACTACAAAGAGAAGAAACATTCTTTTCTAGCAAGTGGGAGGAAACAGTTCCAACCCTGAAAATTATGAAATATAGCTACTTGCGCTTGAGCATGAGTTCAGTTGTATCTATTAAGCAATCAAAATGTTCTTTTGTTCTTTGTGACACATTATAAAAGGTGATCTCTTTTTTTCAAGCAAGTGATTCAAAGCTGAACCTCACTAGGGTGGTGAGCAGGACAGGCAACTTTAGTGCAATTTTTAACAGCAGAAAAAATTGGTGTCACATTCAGCAACATTTTGTCATATAAATTTATTTCTTTTAACCTAAATGAATGAATTTAATAAATACAGTGAATTAATTGTTTTGAAAATTGACATAATCATAATAATTTCTCCATTAAATAATTCTGAAACCAAAAAATCCAGTGAAGATAATAGATTATCTAACATATTTCATTAGAAATATATTTGAGTTACAGTGAAATGCTACTCTGAAGAGCTAGAGGAGCTCATTTGAACCAAGGTTTAAGACTTGATCTCAGCATACCTTGTTACTTTGAGATATGCCAGGCATGTTAGCCAGTGGATTAATTTATGTTCCCAATATGATAAAATATGTTGAAACTTACTTCACTGGGGGCGGCTAGGTGGCGCAGTGAATAGAGCGCTGGCCCTGGAGTCAGAAGGACCTGAGTTCGGAGCAGGCCTCAGACACTTAATCCACACAAACAAAAACCTAGCCGTGTAACCTTGGGCAAGTTACTTAATCCCAATTGCCCTAAAGGGGCGGCTAGGTGGCGCAGTGAGTAAGAGCGCTGGCCTCGGAGTTGGGATGACCCGAGATCAAATCCGGCCTCAGAAAATGAGCACCCACACATAAATAATGACTAGCCATGTAACCTTGAGCAAGTTACTTAACCCCAATTGCTTTTTAAAAAAAAAAAAAAGAAAGAAATAAACTTACTTCACTGGACCGACTCTTAAGTATAGTTACCTACTAAGCTATCCATACCTTCTCACCTCTGTGATCCTAGTCTATGTTCCTCCAAAAAGAGACCTTCTGGTATTTTTAATACTTCTTTATGCATGCCAGTGCAAGACCTAAGTACTTGTAAGTGCTAGGAATTGTGCTAAGCCCTGTGGTTACAAACTGAAACAAGAAAGATAATCCTTGCTTTTAAGGCATTTACATTGTAATGGGGGGAAACTAAAAACTACATACTTCTGAGCTGGGAGGTTTAGGGAGCTTTATTCTCCTTTTATCTCCCAAGTGCCTTGGAAAGTAGGTACTGTTAGTTTCCTGTTCTACAGATGGGGAAACTAAGGCCAGTAAAGGTGAAGTGACCTGCCTAGGGTCATATAACTAGGAGTTTAAATATGGATTTGAACTTGGATTTTCCTCACTCTAGGTCTACCACTCATTCCATTATACCTCCTGATTGCCAATAATTTTTCTGGTCATGCATATTCTTGACTATACCTTTTATTCCACTTATTGCATGCCAGTCAATATTGGTAATATTCAGTAGAATACCATGTATCTTTCTGTTGCCCTTAAGTTCCCCCTCAATTTGTGACTGTCTGATTTCTCCATACCCCACCCACCCAATATATGAATATATGAATAATAGCAGTGCTGTTTTTTAATGGATTTTGGTATTGGGAAGTATTTGGGATTTGACTGAAGTGCTGAAGGTTTGTCACATTTACTCATTTGCTCATTCTTCTTTTCAGTTCTGGTCTCGTCTAGTTCGTTGTCTAGTATCTAGATTTCTTGGGCTAATTCAGTGGCTTGACCAGCAAACCTGATTGTCATAATTTGAGCAATATACTTTTTTCATCCATTTGGTTTTTCTCCACTGAGGAGACCCTATTGGTTTTCTTAATTTCACTGTAGTCAACATGGAATTATCCATAAACAAGAGCATCTGAAAAACTAACTCTGTGTAAAGAACTTTTCTGCTTATATTTTGAGTAGGGCATCCCTCATGACAGTGGTAAAAACCTTAGTCATGTCGCCTTTGTGTTTTACTGAATATTGTTTATTAGAGTCAGTGAACAAAATTATCTCTGTGATTGCATTTAACAAGGTCACTTTTATCAGTTAATAAGTATTTATCAAGTGCTTATTTTGTGCCAGCCACTGTACTAAGCTCTGGGGATATATAGAGAAAGAGGTGAAAGACAGCCCTTGCCCTCAAGGAGCTTACAATTTAATGGGGGAGATAACATGTAAATAATAATAAAAATAAAAACCTGCAAAATACAGTATGTGTACACACACACCACACACACACACACACACACACACACCACACATACACACACAGTATAAATAGATAATTAATAGAGGGAAAGCTCTGGAATTAAGAGGGAGTAAGGGAAGGCTTCCTATAAAAGGTGGTAATTTAGTTGAGACTTAAATGAAGCCAGGGTGGTCACTAGGTAGAGCTGAGAAGGGAAAGTATTCTAGATATGTAAGACAGCCAGAGAAAATAAATTCCTAGGGCCAGAAGATGAGTGTCTTATTCAAACAAGGCAGTGTTACTGATCAAAGAGTACATATTGGGAGAGTAAGGGTATAAGAAGACTGGAAAGATAGGATGGGGCTAAGTAATGAAGGGCTTTAAATGCGAACCAGAGCATTTTGTATTTGATCCTAGGGGTAGTAAGAAACCATTAAAGTTAGGATGGGAGTGGCGGGGGACTCAACATGATCAGACCTACACATAGGAAAATCACTTTAGTTGCTGAACGGGAGGATGGATTAGCATGGGGCCATATTTGAGGCAGATAGACCCTCTAGCAGATTGTTGCAGTAATCAAGGTGTAGAGTGATAAGGGTCTGCACTAAATAAAGTGTCAGTGAGAGATACAAAGGTGAAGTCATCAGGCCTTGACAGCAGATTGGGTATGGGGGTGAGATATAGTGAGGAATCCAAGATGACTCTTGTGTTGTGAACCTGAGAGACTGGGTGATTGGTTTGTTGCCCTCTATAGGAGAGGCAAGGTGAGCATGGGGAAGTATTTAGGGGAAAAGATTAATACTTAATATTGCTTATTATCTCCATGATTGAATGTATCAAGGGGACTTTTATATGACCGTAACAAATATGCCTTCCAGTATTTTTCAGATCCCAACAAAAAGGTGAAGTCAAATTTTGTGATACTGTCTCACATTTGTCCATTAGATATAGACACTAGCAGTTTTCAAAATGCACACAAATTAAATAAGAGTTTTTTCTTGCTTGAATATGATGACCAAATAATTAAACTGTAATAGATGATTAAATAGACCCCAGTTTTATTAGACCCCTGTTTTATTCTAATCAGTATTAATCAGTTTGCTATGATTCCATAGGGGTAGTGATTATAAATTCTGTATATTAGGCCTTACAGCTGTGAATTGTGAAAGATAAGTACGTAAACTTGCTTAATCATACAAAGCTAACTAGAGGACCTCCATCCTTGTTTTTCCTTGTTATGGTGACCAAGCCCAACATGTGGAGGTGATTCAATTACATGGAAAATCCCCTAGCTATTTTTGTTGCCCCTACATCCCTTGCCATCCCTCTCTTGCCCACCATAGGGAGAGGACCATGAGCACTTGACCAACAAGTGGCCCTGGTTGTTAGCTGGTGGCCTTTCTACCAGCCCATGGGTATGGTATGCTCATAAGGACCTCCTGAGAAATCAAGATAGGTGTGTCAAGGTCTACTTATCAGGCCATTTGTTAATCAGTGGGATTCTGTACTTTGTATAGAACTTCATAGAAGGTCGAGGGCAGGACAAGGTCTATCAACCAGTGAGATTCTGTATTTTTAGTTTGTTTTATCTGTATTTTCTAGGTATCAAGCACTATAAAACTAAGACCCTGAAGGAAGAGGCACCTCAGATAGTGAGGAAGATCTGAGGTCTGTTTCATTAGAGGGGGACATGGAACCTTAAAAGTGCCATTGGCTCAGAGCTCTGCCTCAGTTTCTTTTATTGTAGGTTAAGCAATTTTGAAACCCCATATAACCTCCATTTGAAATGTGATAGCTCAAAAATATTTGTTTTGAATTCATGGTTTTAATTCTTTTCGCATTTTTGTTAATAATAAACTATCTAGTTGGTTGGACATAGCTGCTGCTTCAAATTATATACTAGTTTGAATATAATTTTTAAGTTTTAGAAATTTCAGCTGGTTGCCCTTTTGTGGTTATAGGGCAAGGGGATCAATTTTAATCTTGTGCTTTTCATTAAGAGAAAAAAGGATCATGTCTAGCAGTCTTTTGGGAATGACATCTAGAACAATGACTGCAAAGCCAGATTTTACTATTAAATGGGATATTTCCAGTTATCCCAAGTAGAATTTTGAATTTGATTTAAAAAAATTGAATATGGCCTGTATTCTTTTCTGAATCTGCCACTAAGTAGCTACGTAATATTTGGAGTCACTGTAACATCACAGGAATGGGCTAAAACATTTTCTGTTCATGATATCCCTAAACTTCTTTAGTTCAATGTGGTCTTTTGGTGAAGGTGTGTTAGCAATTAAATAGTGACAAAGGGTCACTCATTATCTCCCAACAGGTGAAAGTAACTACCTTATATAGAACCCAGTTAAACTTTTTGCTTATTCACGAATAGTTGTATTTTCTCCTTCGTTTCTGTTTTTGTTTTTTGCTTTTTGGAGGGCAGTTGGGATTAAATGACTTGCCCAAGTTCACATGGCTAGTTTTTATGTTAAGTGTCTGAGGCTGGATTTGAATTCAGGTCTTCCTGACTCTCGGGCTGGTGCTCTATTCACCGTGCCACCTAGCCGCCCCTATTTTCTCCTTTGTTAGCACTAAAATGTTTAGCTCTAAAATTCTTTAGTTTAATATAGCCCTTTGGTCAAATTGTGTCACAAAATTAACTAAGAGTCACTCATAGTCCCTCAAAAGTTGAAACTAACTACCTTATATAAAACCTGGTTAAGGGGTTTTTCTGAGTCATGAATATTTTGGTGCATTTTCTCCTTTGTTCTTTTGTTATCACTAGAATCGTAACAAAATAATTATTGAGCACCAGCTCTATGTGCATAATTCCATTTCAGATATTATAGAGTTAAAAAATAAGATGTAGATAATGCAACATAGGGAGAAAGTTTCCTGGGTAGTACTATAATTCTACCCTTTAGCAATATTAATGTATGAACTTTAAAGTAAAAAGGCTTACTTAAAATTAATTTCTGCTTGCCTTGTGTTAGACTTGCAAGAGCAGAAAATTTTCCACCTAATGATTATAGATAGATGCCCTTGTGGAACTTAACAGAACATAGAACTTACGTGGTTTTTTTTTTTTAAGATCCCTAACTTCCTTTAATAAAGAACAATATAAAATGGAACTTTTCCTCTCTTCCCTTCCCCTAGTCTCTTCTTGTCTAAAATACAGCAAGTACACTTCTTATTTTTAGTATATGCTTTAGTATATGCTTGATAGAAGTTGATAGAAATAACTAAATTGTGATTTTTTTTCCCCCAAGCTGTGTTACAGATTTTGATTGTAAGTAGAATGAGTGAGGTATCCTGATCTAAGAGAGGAATAAAATAGAAGTTTTCAGGCAGGAATTTGGACTAAATGACTTTGTTTGTTTGTTTGTTTTTGGTTTTTGGGGTTTTTTTGAAGGGCAGTTGGGGTTAAGTAACTTGCCCAAGGTAGGTTTTTGTTTGTGTGCCTTAGTGTCTGAGGTCGGACTCAGGTCCTTCTGACTCCAGGGCCAGCGCTCTACTCACTGCGCCACCAAGACGCACCAACTAAGTGACTTTTAAGGTCCTTTTCAACTCTAGAATCCTATGAATACATTTTTCAAGTGAAAAGGTAGACAGGGATTCTTGAGGGCACATCACTGGAACAGCAGGTGGCATTATAGAGCAGGTTTGAAGGTAAGGTGAAGTGATAGCTCTTATTGCATTAGTGAAGAATGAAGTGTAGTTATTTATTGAGTTTGGGGAACAGATGCAAAAGCTCTGCAATAACCATGTAATATATTGTAGAGAAAAACAACAATTTTCATGATGAGGGTTTAAGCAAGTAAGGATCTGCTTTGCCTTTCCTTGACACATTATGGTGTCATTTTTTACTCACAAGTTTCTGGTGCAGTGGATAAGAGAAGTATACTATTGTTCAGTTAGAAACATCTAGGGAGTAGTGTGGCATTTTGCATGTTACTCTAGTTGTCTTCAAATCCTTTTGTGTAAATATAGATCTATCTTCAAGCCTCATTTATCATGCTCTTAATAAAACTCTAGTTTTGCTGTATTTTAGTATTTGGAATAAGAAAATGCAGGTGATTAGATACAAGTTTATGTCTTTAAAAATTGTGGAAATTAGAAAGAATTCTGAAATAGCAACAACCATTTCTAAACTGTGAAGTCTGGATGTTCTCTAATATTATTTTTTATTTCTATGACAGATTTGTTCAAGTCTTCTATGTGTACCTTACGCTGGTATTTTAAAATAGCTTGAAGCCTAGTATATAATATTTCCTGTTACTTTCTTAGGAAGTTAAAACAGGAGGAATACTAAAGCATTTTGTCATTAAAGCACAGATGGTAGATGTATGCACTGGGATATTCTAGCTATTTATACTCGAACTACATTGAATTAATAATATTTGAAAATGTGTGTGGAAGCAGAAAGGTGACAATAACAGTCTTAAGTATTCAACAGTGCTATTCATATTTAAGACAATGAAATAAGATGTGGAACCTACCTCTGGGCTCTACCTCTTCATTCCTATACAAAATTGCTGAGTGTAGTTATTTTGTATCTTTTTGTACTGTGCTTCCTTGCATAGGTGGAAGATTGCAGAAGACTGCTGGTGGAACCACAGTCAGTACTGAAAATTTTCTTTCAAAAGGTGGAGTAGCTTCGCAACAGCTTTTCGTTTTAGGTGTTTTCTGCCAGCAACAGTTTAGGGAAAATGTGTACAAGATTATTTCTTCGCATTTTGAAAATTTGAAGTAAATTCATATCGCCTGCTCTGTATCTGTTACTTTTCATCTTTGTTTCTGGTCAAAGAGGGAAAAATTGATTCTTCACTCCTTTACTTTTTCTTTTTTCATTTTAAAATTTATTTTATTTCATTTTTTAATAAATTTAACTATTTTTAGTTTACAACATTCAATTCCACAAGCTTTTTTTTTTTTTTAAACAAATGCTTTATTAACTTCTGGTTTACATCATTCATTTCTGCCAGATTTTGAATTACAATTTTTCCCCCATTTTTCCCCTACCCACCACCCCAGAATAGCAGTCTCACAAGATACCCCTCATCCAGTCTGCTCTCTCCCATATCTTCTCTCATTCCTCCTTCAACTTTTCTATTAGGGCAAGGTGAATCTCTGTGCTCAAAAGCATAGCAAAGGGCCTTTGCAGTTCAGCCTTAATAAAAATAGATTCTTTGAAGTTAGCATCATGGAATGATAAAATTGGGAAGGGATCTTTATGTTGGAATTTTCTTTATGTAAAAGTACCCCAATTCTTAATGCTCTCTCCTTTGTTATAATGAATTTCTTATGTCTGAAAATTTGAATATGAAAATGGAGAGGTAACAGTACACATGTATTTAGTAGTAACTTGTTACAAAGCAGAACTTCAGAGAAATTTCTACTCAGCACTTGGCTTCATAAAATATATGTTGTTTTTTCCTTAAATAGGCGAAAAGTATTAGAAAGAGTGTGGTTGGGATAGCTAGGTGGCACAGTGAATAGAGCACCAGCCCTGGAGTCAGGAGGACCTAAGTTCAAATCTGGCCTCAGACGTTTAACACAAAAACTAGCTATGTGACCTTGGGCAAGTTACTTAACCTCAATTGACCTCCATAAAGCAAAAATTAAAAGAAAGAGCATGGTTAAAGCCCAGCATCACGTGTTGGGAGCCCTTTACAGAGCCTTTACTAGATGATCTTAGCCAAGTGACTTATTTAACTTCTTTTGTACTTTAGACTCTTAATTTAAGAGTATAAAACTATATCTGCTCTCTAAGATCCTTCCCAACAACTAAAAGTTTATGACATTGTCAGAGTGTATAAAGGCTAACATGTTAGGATCATGGTGTCTAGTGTTCAATGAAGATTCTTAGCGTGTGACTTTTAAAAAAAAAGATGTTTTTGTAATCATTTAATCAACAATTCCTGCCCTCCAGACAAGGCTTACATTCTTTTGGGTAGAAAAATAAACATTAATTTTTAGATTTCAGTTTTAAGTCTTGAAGGTTTATGCCAACTCCTTTCCATTTCAAAACTCAGCTGAAACGTAGTTGTCGTTTTCCAGGGATGACAGAACTCCCCGTGATGTGCCTGTTGTAGGAAAACAAGATTTCTTTCTACTTTGTAAAGGTTATAAACAAACAAACCTTTCCCTTTCTATTTTAGCAGATTATATTTGTGGCAAACTGAGCTGCCTGTATGTAGTATCTACTTGTAAAAATAGACTAAAGCTAGGCTATTTTTAGTTTAAGGAAACATTTAAAATGACCAGTATCTTTCTGATGCCATTTAATTTGTTTTAGTGATTTGTAAGAGACCTCTAGCTAGATGAATCCAGAAGAAGCTGTTATGTCTACTGTTAGGTGTTCAGTATATCCCTGCGGTTTTTCTCCTCTTTAACCCTGTTTTAGATTTGGTGAGTTAGCCTCCAGCCTGGGAACTTGAAACTTGCTAAATGAGAGAAGCTGGGTACACTACTTACTTCTGCCTGTCCCTTATTGGCTATGTGCCATTTCTCCTGCCAGCCTCTCCCTCATCAGCTCTAGGAACAAGTCCAGAGCATGAGCCCAAGTTTTCCACCTCGATACACTTCCAGTAGCATTGAGGCCTTGTGGAAAACAGTTGTTTGAGCAAGAACACCTGATGCTGTATAGCCACCTCCAGGTCCTGCTCGGATGGGGAGTTCTGACACCTCCAGGTCTGTCTTGGTTGTTTGTTTTGGAAGCTGCATGAGCTGGAGGTATTTTGTAGTAGTGGATAAAAGAACAGTTGGCAGGGAGCCCAGCTTCTCCATGGCAGCCACACTATTATGCAAATTCTCCTGGAGCTTCACATTTCAGTGGAACTTTTTCCCCCTCTTTCTTTGCATACACAAAGCAGACAGCTGAGGGGGCAGCCATGATCTGTCCTACAGTCTTGGAGATGAAACAAGGTGCCACTCTCTTCCCGAAATAACTTCTATTGTGAAAACATATGCTCCCTTAAATGGGGAGGAAGATGATCCAGGGATCCTGTCTGTTTTTCGCCATGCAGCCTATGGTATAAATGTACCAGACAGTTAAAAACTGCCGTAGTCTGTTTATTCAGATTCATCTTCAGCTCTTGCTTTCATTTTGTTTCCACTTCTTCAATCCATTCTGTGATTGGTAAAATAGTTCACTTTTTTTCTATTCAGTTCAGTGTTAGGGAATCTGCTTGAGTTTGTATTGTGGTTTATATTTAATGGTGCATATAATAAGGTTTGGAGAAGAATGGATGTTTCTCATTTCACTGTTAATCTAGCTTTTAGAAAAAGCTGTTATTGAACTGAGCTGCTTGGAGATAGAGTCTGTGTAAGTCCTGGAAAATTAAGTTCAATGTCTCATTACTTTGAAATGCTAATAATATACCTACTTCTTTTTATGGTCCTATGTTTTTATCTTTGATTTCATTTTAGCAACTGTAAATCACTCTGATGTTCACATACAGACTGCTCAATAAGTGCACATTACTAATTAATTCTGAGATATTAGCTGCATAGAAGAAGTCTTTGGAAAATGTATCAGAGCTACAGGCAAAAATATGGCAAGACACTAAAAAATTTCATGATAATGGTATCTGAAACTGAGATCTAATTAGTTATAGACAAACTTCCCTTCTTGACCTAACTTTTAGGTTAGTTCCATACACCAGCCATGAAAGCTTAAGTGCTAAAATGCTTGCCTTTCCAACCCAGAGGGACAAGAATTTAAGGAGAAAATCTAGGGTAAAAATTATAGTTGCTGCACTATCCGTACAGGGTGGAGGGGAAAAGCTGCAGAAGACTTCAGCTTCCTATGGACAACTTGGCATAATTTTTACATGTAAATGAAATTCATAATCAAGAGTTTTTTGTTTGTGATTTATACCAAATAATAGCTTTCACAGTTTTAATCATATTTATATTTATTATTTATATATATTATATTTATATTTCAGAGTCCCAATCAGTATCATTCTCTTTGTTGTATTTTGACTGGTTCTTGAACATAATTAGAATGGAGTAAACCACAATGGAATAAAAAATCAGATGACTTGGTTTTAGCCCTGGTATTGCCATTTGAGGTCCTGGTCAAGTCACTTTACTTCTCTAGGCCTTACTGTACTCATTTTTAAATAGAGGGTATTTTGTTAGATTATGTCTAAGGTCCTTTACAGTTCTAAAACCATCTTTCTTTGTTGTAGACTCAATGACAGACAATTGTAGAATAATGAAGAATGACAATGTAATAAGTTTTATCAAGGAAAACTCTTGAAAAATTCTTGGTTGTGAGGATTGTGTCCAATTCTGTAATGATACACCACAAATGGTATCAATATGCATCATTCTCCTCTAACCTTCATGTGCATAAGTTTTCTTTTTCACCTACTATCACCTTGATCTCTCATCTAATGAACCTGCTGTCTATTTCCTAGGATGGGCTGGCTGGATTCCTAGATAAGGCAACATGCCCAGCTTGGTGATGACCTGTGGACTCTCCGGAAGTTGTAGAGTAGAATAGTGCCAGGTGGATTAAGAGAGATGATTAGTCAGCAGTGTTCAGTGAGTATGTTTTCATAAAATGTTAATAGGTAAACTTATTCCAAACTTAATGAAGGTCACCTTATATGCTTTCCAACATCATTAATTCATATATAGCTATATCTGTATCATTGGCATACTTCAGAAATATTTGGGCTGAAATGAAGCTTATTTTTTATACTTAAAATGTTTTTTTTCTAACATTTTCCACTTAAGTTTTTTCAGTGGTACTAGTCAGTTTCAGAGAGGCAGCATAATATAATGGAAAGAGCACAATACTTGGAATTAAGAGAGATTTGAGTTCAGGTCCTAATTCTGGCTCTTAATAGCTATCTAATCATGGACAAGTCACTTTACTTCCCTCTGCATCAGTTTTTGCATCTGTTAAATGGTGAATAATGCTTTTTGTGTGCACTTCATAGGGTTGTTTTTGAGGATAAAATGAAATAATGTATGTTAAGCTCTTTGTAGACCGTAAAGCAGTATATAAATATCTAGCCATTTGGACAACATTGTTTTTCTTTAGCCGAATATAGAAAGATTTATGTTCCATGTTGTGTTCCATGTTAAAAAACACCATGCCAGGTGTTTTTAAAAAACTATTTAAAAAAAAAGCAATATTAAATAAATAGAACTGGTTTTTATGACAGGAGTGTAAGGTTGAGTTGATCATTGATATCTTCCCTTTCCTATAGTTAGAGGCACCATCATAGAAGGTATTAAAATTTAATCACTCAATTTATACCCTTCACTAAGTTGTTGTTCAAAGTAATTCTTTGATTAGGGTGCAAAATTAAGATTGAAATTATTATAATACCCACATAAATCATCGACATTTCTATATATTACTAACAAAGACCAACATCAAGAGATAGAGAAATTCCCTTTAAAGTTACTGTGGGCATTATAAAATATTTGGGAGTCTACCTAAAAGAAACCCAGGAAATACATGAGCAGAATTACAAAACACTTTTCACACAAATGAAGTCTGATTGCAAAACACCAGTTGCTCATGGGTAAGCGTAGCTAATATAATAAAAGTGATGGGGGCGGCCAGGTGGCGCAGTGAGTAGAGCGCCGGCCCTGGAGTCAAAAGAACCTGAGTTTGGATCGGGCCTCAGACACTTAACATACACAAACCAAAAAAAACCTAGCCATGTGACCTTGGGCAAGTTACTTAACCCCAATTGCCGCCCCCCCCAAATAAAAAATAAAAAGGACAATTTTACCTAAATTAATTTGCTTAGTGCCATATCAATCAAACTACCAAAAATATTTTATAGATATATTTATTCTATAAAATATTATTTTATAGAAAAAATAATATCAGAATTCATCTGGAATATCTACCGAGTTCATTAAAAGAAATGCTAGGGAAGGTGGCCTAGCCATGCCAGATCTTAACATGTATTGTAAAGCTGCAGTCATCAAAACTACTTGGTATTGGCTAAGAAATAGAGGGGTAGATCAATGGAATAGAATCTACCATTTGATAAACCCCAAAACCCCAGCTTCTGGGATAAGAACTCACTATCTGACAAAAACTGCTGGGAAAACTGGAAAATAATATGCAGAAACTGGGCATAGACCAACATCTGATACTATGTGCCAAAATAAAGTACAAATGAGTACATGATTTAGATATAAAGACTGATATTATAAACAAATTAGGGGAGCAAGGAATAGTTTATCTGCCAGATTTATGGAGAATGGAAGAATTTAGGACCAAACATAGATATACAGAACATTATGAAATGCAAAATGGATAATTTTGATTACATTAAATTGAAAAGCTTTTGCATAAACAAAGCCAATGCAGCCAAAGATTATGAAGGAAGGAGAAAACTGGGAAAGAATTTTTATAACTAGTGTCTCTTTTAAAAGCCTTGTTTCTAAAATAAAGAGAGAACTGAGTCAGATTTACAAGACTACAAATCATTCCCTGATTGATAAATGGTCAAAGGATATGAACAGGCAGTTGTCAGAGGAAGAAATTAAAGTTATCTGTAGTCATATTAAAAAATGCTCAAAATCACTATTAATTAGGTGCAAATCAAAACAGCTCTGAGGTACTACATCACACCTATCAGATTGGCTAATATGACAGAAAAGGAAAATGATAAATGTTGGAGAAGACTCGGGAAAATGAACACTGATACACTGTTTGTAGAGTTGTGAACTGATTAAACCATTTGGGAGTGCAATTTGGAGCTATGCCCAAAGGGCTATAAAATTGTGCAGACCCTTTAATTCAGCAATACCACTTCTAGGGATGTATCCCAAAGAGATTTTTTTTAAAAAAGAGATTTTTAAAAATGAAAAAAAGCTAAAAATAAGTTTTAAAAATGGGAAAAGGACCCATGTGTACAAAAATATTTATAGCCACTCTTTTTGTAGTGGCCAAGACCTGGAAATTGAGAGGATGCCCATCAATTGGGGAATGGCTGAACAAATTGTAGTATATGAATGTAATGGAATACAATTGTGCTATAAGAAATAATGAACAGGCAAACACCTGTAAAGACTTATCTTTGTACACAGTAACACAGCCACAGTGTGCAATGACTGATTTTGATAGACTTAGCCTTTCTCAGCAGTGTAAGCAAAATAATTCTAAAGTACTCATGGTGGAAAATGTTATCCACATCCAGAGAAAGAGCTATGGAGTCTGAATGCAGAACACACCAGCACACCATTCCTTTCCCTTCCCTTCCCTTCCCTTCCCTTCCCTTCCCTTCCCTTCCCTTCCCTTCCCTTCCCTTCCCTTCCCTTCCCTTCCCTTCCCTTCCTTCCCTTCCTTCCCTTCCCCCCCTTCCCCTCCCTTCCCTTCCCTTCCTTCCCTTCCCTTCCTTCCCTTCCCTTCCTTCTTCTTCCCTTCCTTCTTTCCTTCCCCCTTCTTCCTCCTCTTCCCTTCCCCTTCCCCCTTCCCCCTTCCCCCTTCTCCCTTTCCCTTGCCCTTTTCTTTTTCCTTTTCCCTTTCTCATGGTTCCTTCCATTCATTCTAATTCTTCTATGCAGAAATATGTGAAAATATGTTTAATAGGAATGATATGTAGAGCCTGTATCAGATTGTATGCTTGTCTTGGGGAGGGGGAGAAAATTGAACACTTATGGAAGTAAATGTTGAAAACTAATAATAAATTAACTTGAAAAAAAATGAAGGAACATACGCACACACGAAAACTGATTACAATATAGTTTCTATTTCCATAGTCATACAGTGGTCTTCTTAGGGGATTCTTACATGGTCTTCACATTTTTTGTTTGTTTTTGGAGGGGGGAGGGCAGGGCAATTGGGGTTAAGTGACTTGCCCAAGGTCACACGGCTAGTAAGTGTTAAGTGTCTGATTCCAGATTTGAACTAAGGTCCTCCTGACTCCAGGGCTGGTGCTCTATTATTTTCTAAAAGAGCCCTAAATTTTAAGCATAACCTTGCTTATGGTAACATTCTCAAGCACTCTTGATTTAATTACTTATAATTTTAATTTCTATGGCATTCACTTTGATTTAGGATTCTTTCCCACTTGCAAATGCCTTATTAATTTTGTTACTGAAATTATTTTTAATAATTTTGTCGCAAATTTAACTATCACCTTTTTACCCCTCTCCATTTAACTTCTCTACTTGCGCACTAATTTCCTTTCCCACCATTACCTTACTATAAAAAAAGATGTATACATATTGGAATTGTTTCAATATATTTAGATATGTTCAAGCCACAATTTGTTTTTCAAATGTCCAAGTTCATACTTGAAGCTTTTATCTAAAATATCTATTAAATAGAAATTGTATTGTAATCTTTTTATTTCTACCCCCTCATCATTTTATATACCTTGATCTTTGAAGATTTTTATAAGTCATGCAATTTTGAAATTAATTTTTTTTTTAAAAGCAATTGGGGTTAAGTAACTTGCTCAAGGTTACACGGCTAGTCATGATTTATGCGTGGGTGCTCATTTTCTGAGGCTGGATCTGATCTCGGGTTATCCCAACTCCAAGGCCGGCGCTCTTACTCACTGCCACCTAGCCGCCCCTTTAGGGCAATTGGGGTTAAGTAACTTGCCCAAGGTTACACGGCTAGGTTTTTGTTTGTGTGGATTAAGTGTCTGAGGCCTGCTCTGAACTCAGGTCCTTCTGACTCCAGGGCCGGCGCTCTATTCACTGTGCCACCTAGCCGCCCCGAAATTAATTTTAATGATAGAAAATCATAGATTTAGAACTGGAAGGAACTTTGGTGGCCATTAAATTTAGTTTTTCTGTTTTAAAGATGAGCTGAAGCACAGTGAGGGTAAGTGACTTCCCCAGGACTATGCAAGCCATGAATCTTCATCATGAACTGTTTGACATTCTTTTTGTTTGTTTGTTTTTGCTTTTTGGAGGGCATTTGGGGGGTTAAGTGACTTGCCCAAAGTCACACAGCTAGTAAGGGAGTCAGGTGTCAGAGGCTGGATTTGAACTCAGGTCCTACTGACTCCAGGGCCAGTGCTCTATTCACTGTGTCACCTAGCCTCCCCTGACATTTTTTTTTTTTAAAGCAATTGGGGTTAAGTAACTTGCTCAAGGTTACACGGCTAGTCATTTGATTTATGCGTGGGTGCTCATTTTCTGAGGCCGGATCTGATCTCGGGTCATCCAAACTCCGAGGCCGGCGCTCTTACTCACTGCGCCGCCTAGCCGCCCCTTTTAGGGCAATTGGGGTTAAGTAACTTGCCCAAGATCACACGGCTAGCTTTTTGTTTTGTGTGGGTTAAGTGTCTGAGGCCGGCTCCGAACTCAGGTCCTTCTGACTCCAGGGCCGGCGCTCTACTCACTGCGCCACCTAGCCGCCCCTTCCCCTGACATTCTTAATAGCAAGATCAGAAAACTATTTTGAACCTACATTGAAGAAAATTTGGGGGAAGATGGAGTAGTCCACAAGATGTTAAGTCTAAAGGAAATGAATTATCTTATATAATAACTAATCTATGTGTCACATTTGCAGGGATTGTTGCATTCCTACAGTTATCAAAAGATCACAAGGACTAACTCATTATCAAAATGAATTTATATAAAAGGGAGGAAGGACAGCTAAATTGTTTCTCTGAAATAATACTGACCCATGAGGGCAAAAACTTAACAAGTCATATTTTCATTAATTGGCGAAATTCATGTGATATAACAGTGGTGATATAACAATGGTTTTTCCTAATCAGGTAGATATTTGAGGCCAAATTTCCAAAGCCTTCTCTAAAGCATCTTTGTAAAGGGTTTTTTATTAAGATGGAAAGAGATTTTGCTTTGAAAATTCATAGCAATATATTCCTCAGCACCCAATTCCTTGTTTATCTGTACTATCTTTGGTTTTCACATTGTTTTGGAGCTTAGTACATTTTCAGAATGCTGTGTAGGGGTTATTGACTAATAGAGGATCTTACAGTAAAGAGACATGTTTTTGAAAGATATACAAAGTAGAAATTTTAAAAATATTTGATGAATTAAATTAAATGTGTTCCTTTTTTCCCTTAAGGAACAGGATTTCATAATTGAAAGGGATCTCAATTATCCATTTTACCAAGAAGGAAGGCTGTGTCCCAGAGAAGTGGTCTGTCCAAAGTTTTATAGTAGAACTAGGATTGAAATCCACTTCTGACTGTTAGATATATTGTTATGATGCCTCTGCTACTGCTATTCTTTCTCCTTAAGCTCTTAAAGCCACACTCTTTTTTCTACCCTGGACCTTGACTTATCTCTTTTGTCTTTGACATTTTCTAGAACTAGAGTGTGAACATCTGAAAGGACCACTTTCAATTCTCTTCCTTCATTTAACTGTCAGATCAAAACTCATTGGTCCTCAAAACTTCTCAATATTATTACCTACTTTTTTTCTTCTGGTCACAAAAGAAAATGTTTCCATACTAATGATAATTCTTCTCAGAACCCATGATCTAATTAAATTCCTGCCCTGTCAGGACTTTGGTTTCAGCAGTTGTCTCCTGTGTTATGTATCTGTAATATTTCTGTCTCCCCTGGATCTTTCCCATCTGCCCATCAACATGCTTAAGAGGTGACCTTGTGTCCCAGTGGTAGCATAACCAGTACCAAAAATAGCCAGCTTTCCCTAATTCTAAAAACCATTTTCTTTAACCTTCTATCCCATATCTTCACTTCATTGCCAGGCTTCTTTTCAAAAGTTGTCCGTGTTCACTACTTTCACTTTTTCACCAAGCACCTCAGCCCCTTTCAAACTATTGAAAGTATTTTCTTAAAGATCATCAGTAGAATCTCTAAAACTAAATTCAGTATTTTTTCCTCCAGTCCTTATCCTTTTTGAACTCTCTGCATCATTTGAAACTCTTGACCACTCCCCCAAAGATTTTATAAACACCACACTTAAAGTTCTTTTCATACCACTGTAATGTTCCTTCTCTTTTTAATTTCATGGTTCTTCATTTTGTCACTTTACGGTGAGCATTTCCCAGCAGGCTTTCCTTGGCCTTTTCTTCTCTTTCCAACCATCTCCAAGCCATGTCACCTGTCCCCTTCTTGTCCTTCTTTCACCAGAACTTGAACCCTTGCACCTAGGTCTTGGGGCTCAGAATCGGTAATAAGATAAGGTTTTATCTTCTCTAGTCCTGGGACCACTTTGCCACTTCCTAGCCATCTGTAAGCCCACTACCATCTCTTCATAGTCATTCTACACCCCCTTCCAACCCTTACCCAACCCTGTGTTCTCCTTTTAGACTGCAAACTCCTTGAGAGCAAGGACTGTCTTGTTTGTTTGTATTTGTATGCCCCACCCCCTATCAGAATTTGACATAGAACCTGTGCTTAATAATCGCTTTTTTGTTTCAATTCAACTCTCTTCATTGACAGTCTCATTAAATGACTAGACATGGTGTTTATACCCCTGCTATTTGCATTGTGCTTTTTCCACGGCTTCTGCTCTTTGCAGATGACTCCAAAATATATTTCCAGCCCTGTCCTACATCTTCAGCTCTCTACAGGATTCTCGTCACTAGATGTTCTACTGTCATCTCAAACTCTATATGATCAAAATCCCTCTGATTATTATTTCATAAAATTTTGCTTCTTTTTTTAAACTTTGTTCTTTCCATCAATAGCACCACCAGTTACCTAGCCTCTAATGAACAAACTTTTGCTGTTATTTTTTGACAGTTAACCAGTCTCCCTCTGATTATTCTTTCTTTTCTGAGTTTATATGATGCTACTCTCTCCTGGTTCTCCTACCAGACTGCTTCTCCTCAGTCTCCTTCTTTGCTAAATCATTATCTATATTCTACCTCTTATCTGGGTGCCTCCAGGGTTCTTTCCTGAGCTCTCTACTCTCTACCCTCTGTCTTGGTGACTTCTCTAACTTTCCTAGAGTTAAGTTACCATTTTGAAGCACACAACTCCCGAATTTATTTATCTAGCCCTTGTATTTTCTCTTGGGCTTTTATGCTGTATCATTAACTAACTGCCTATTGGATGTTTTGAATGGAATATCCTGTAACCATATGAAACTAAAAAAGTCCAAAATGAATCTTTTTATATTTTCACCCCAATTCCAGCCTTTTCACAAACTATTCTATTTCAATTGAATCTACCACTGTTGTGGCAGTCTCTCAGGTTTGCAGCCTTGAGTTATCCTCATTCCTTTGCTCTCCCCAACCCTACACTATATCCTATCAATTGCTGAATCTTCTTGATTCTACCTCCACAACATCTCTCTCTCTCTCACCTCTCCTCTCTGCTTACACAGTCACCACTCTAGTTCAGGTGACTATTGCAATAGACTTCCTAATTGGTCTCTCTGCCTTTGGTCTCTCCCTTCCACACAACTTCTGTCCTCCTGTCTGTCTCTCTGTCCTCCACACAACTATCTTCCATACAACTTCCAAAATATCATTAAAGTGTAAGTCTGACCTTTCAGCCAACATGTATTTTAAGTGCTTACTATGTTCCAGACACTGGTAAGCAATTGGACTATGAAGAAAGTAAAAAAAAATGGACCTTGACATCAAGGAACTTACATTCTAATAGGAGAAGCATAATGTAAATTTTAAAAAGTGATACAAGATCCAAACAGAATAGATAAAATAGAATTTTAGAGGGAAAGGAGGGGACTGGGTGAGAACTCCTAAAGAATGTAGCATTTGAGGTGATTTGATAAGGATGCCATTGTAGATAAAAAATGAAGGTGAGGAAGGACAACATACTGTATCACTCTCCTAGTCAGTAAACTGTAGTAGCTCCCTATTACATGTAGAATCAAATGGAAACTCCTGTTTTGTCATTTAAAGACTTTCATAGCCTGACCACAATCTTACTTGTTCTACAATCTAGCCACACTATCTTCACTTAGGTATCCTGTTTCCCATCTATGTGACTTTAAACAGATTATCCCTATGCATCCTTAAAATGCCCTCTCTTCTCAAATCTAACCTCTCACCTCTGCTTATTAGAATTTCTAGTTTCTTTTTTTAAAGCTTCACCGTTACCGGAGTCTTTTCTTGGTTTTACCCATAGCTGCTGATTGTTTCCTTCCCCGTGTGCCATTTTAAATTTGTTTTGTGTATACTTACATATGTAGTATTGCCTTTCCCTATAGAATGTAAACTCCTTAAAGACACAGAGACTGTTTTATTTAGATCTTTATGCCCCCAGTGTTTAGCACAGTTCCTGAATCATAGTAAGTACTTAATAAGCACTTCAGTGATTGATCTTTGATTTTCCCTCTTGCTTACCTCTTATAGCTAAACTGTCACCAGTTGCCCTCAATTTTGGTTCAAAATGAGTCTGTCCCCTTTAAAATTCTCTATTTTTACTGCTATTTCCCTAGGCTGCTAATTACCACCTTTTTATACTTTTTTGTTTTAACTATGTAACAGATTCTCAGCCATCATTCTCTCTTGCCACTAATTTGTCCATGTCTTGCCAAACTAGTCAACCTTGTGCATATATCTTTATTCATGTCACTACTCTGCTTAAAAGTTTTAGTGGTTGGGGCAGCTAGGTGGTGCAGTGAATAGAGCACTGGCCCTGGAGTCAGGAGGACCTGTGTTCAAATATGGCCTCAGACACTTGACACAAAACTAGCTGTGTGACCTTGGGCAAGTCATTTAACCCCCCCAATTGCCCTCCCAAAAAAGGGCAAAAAAATATAAAGTTTTAATGGTTTCCTGTTGCTTCTGAAATAAAATTCAAACTCCTTTGACATTCAAGCTATCATTCAATCTGGTATCATCTTTAACTTTCCAGCTTTATTTTATTCTGCTTTATATATTTTGAGCTAAAGACTTTAAAATTAATCTTATCCTATTTACACACTCCATCCAAATTGGACTGTTCTTTGTTTCTTGACCATTTCCTTGTTTCTTGACTATTTCATGCTCATTTCTGTTTTCATGTCTTTTCTGTGATTGGAATGTTTTTCCTCCTAGACTTCTCCTGCTGAATTACTTTAAATCTAAAGTCAGCAGCGATCTCCTCCATGAAGTCTCTCTTTATCATTCTTCCCCAGTTAGTAGTGACCCTACCACAGACCTTTTGTAAGGTCTGCACTTAGTTATTCCTGTATGTATCCTTATCACCCATATTGAACTGATAACCAACATTGTGCTCTGTGTACAAGTAGACATTTTTTAAATTTCTGTTCTAAATTCTCTCCTGCCTCCCAGATGAGATCTCCCCCATTGAGAAGGCAAGTAATATGATAACCTTTATATATGCAGTCATGCAAAATATATTTCCTTATTGTTGCCAAAGAAACAACAGCAAGCCCCAAAGCAAGAAAAACAAAGTCTTCAATCTGCATTCAAGTTCAAGTCTTCAAGTTCATTCAAGTTCATCACTTCTTTCTATGGATATCAGTTTTTATCATTAGTTCTTTGGAATTGTCATAGATCATTGTATTGATCAGAGTAACTAAATCTTTAACAGTTGATTATTTTTAAAATATTGTTTTTTCTGTGTTCAGTGTTCTGGTTCTGCTCACTTCATTTTGCATCAGTTCAAGTCTTTCCAGGCTTTTCTGAACTGTCCCCTTCATCATTTCTTTTTTTCCTCCTTGATAAATGTGAAATAACCAGGTTCTTTGTGTTTGTTTTGGAGGCGAGGGGATATTAAACATACTTTAAAGTTTAACCTGAAGTAAAACTTTTTTTTTCAAGTTCTACACAGTTAATGAAACAATCCATCTCTGATTTATAATCATTGTCAATTTCTGAGGTATAATTGCTCATACTGAAAATTTAACAATCTTTTCATAAACTAGTTAGAGCTAGCTTCAGTATATCCTAGAATTTGGATAACTATTAATTGGAAATGCTGTCAAATTCAAATATAAACTGTGGTCACTAATCCATACATAAGGATCCCTGAGAGCTGCATGCTGACCTAGTTTTAAAATGTAAAATTATCTGTTTTTGGTATATTTAACTTTTTAAAAATATTTCCAAATTAAATTTTAATCTATTTTGGGCAGCAGTAGGGAGTGCTATTGGCTACATGGGGCCGGGGTAAGGTGTAATTGAGGGTGGGGGTCAGCATGGGTATGTTTGCTACTTCTGGAATAGATGACCTTGGAGCTCTTTTTTTTTCTCCCACTTAATAGTATTTTTTTCCAATTACATGTAAAGCTAATTTTCAATATTCATTTTTGTAAGATTTTGAGTTACAATTTTTTCTCTTTCCCTCCCCATGGCAGCAAGCAGTCTGATATTGGTTATACAGGTACCATCATGTTAAGCATATTTCTACATTAGCCATGTTGTAAAAGAAGAATCAGAACAAAAGGGGAAAACCACAAGAAAGAAAAAAACAACAAAAAAGTGAAAATAGTATACTTCAATCTGCGTTCAGACTCCATAGTTCTTTCTCTGAATGCGGAAAGCATTTTCCATCACCTAGTCTTTTGGAATTGTTGTGGATCATTGTATTGCTGAGAACTAAATCTGTCATAGCTGATCATCACATGATGTTGCTGTTACCATGTACAACATTCTTCTGGTTCTGCTCACTTCACTCTGCATCACTTCCCTTCTCCAGGTTTTTCTGAAATCTACCTGCTCATTATTTCTTATGGTGCAATAATATTTCATCACAAACATATACCACAACCTATTCAGCCATTATCAATTGATGGGCATCTCCTCAATTTCCAATTCTTTGTTACCACAAAAAGAGCTGTTATAAATATATTTGTGTGTGTATAAGTCCTTTCCCTTTCTCTTTTCTTTCTTTCTTTTTTTTTTTTAAAGCAATTGGGGTTAAGTAACTTGCTCAAGGTTACACGGCTAGTCATTATTTATGTGTGGGTGCTCATTTTCTGAGGCCGGATTTGATCTCGGGTCATCCCAACTCCGAGGCCGGCGCTCTTACTCACTGCGCCGCCTAGCCGCCCCTTTTAGGGCAATTGGGGTTAAGTAACTTGCCCAAGGTCACACGGCTAGCTTTTTGTTTTGTGTGGGTTAAGTGTCTGAGGCCGGCTCCGAACTCAGGTCCTTCTGACTCCAGGGCCGGCGCTCTACTCACTGCGCCACCTAGCCGCCCCATTATTTATGTGTGGGTGCTCATTTTCTGAGGCCGGTTTTGATCTCTGGTGATCCCAGCTCCGAGGCCGGCGCTCTTACTCACTGCGCCACCTAGCCGCCCCCCCTTTTTCTTTAATGTCTTTGGAATACAGACCTAGTAGTGATAGTGTTGGGTTATAGGGTATGCACTTTTTTTTTTAAAGCAATTGTGGTTAAGTAACTTGTTCAAGGTTACATGGCCAGTCATTTATGTGTGGGTGCTCATTTTCTGAGGGCAGATCCAATCCTGGGTCATCCCACTTCTGGGGCCAGTGCTCTTACTCACTGTGCCACCCTAGCCATCCTGGTATGCACATTTTAATAAACCTTTGGGCATAGTTCCTAACTGTTTTCCAGGATAGCTGAACCACTTTACAGCTCCACCAAAAATTACATTAATGTCCCTATTTTCCCACATAGCCTCTAGCATTTTTTGTCATTTTCCTTTTCTGTCAGGTTAGTCAATCTAATAGGTGTGAGGTGGTACCTCAAAGTTGTTTTAATTTGCATTTCTCTAATTATTATATAGAACATTTTAACATTCATTTTACCTCCCATGATCCTTTCTATCTTTTGTTTGGTCTTGAACTCTTCCCTTTACCCATAAATCTGACAGGAAATTTTTTTCCCATACTCACCTAATTTCCAGTTTCTTTATGATATCCTTCTTTATGTCTAAATCACATACCCTCTTTGACCTTACCTTGGTATATGGTGTGAGACTGATGTATGTCTCATTTATGCCAGATTGCTTTCCAGTTTTCCTAGAAGTTTGCCCTAGTAGTTTGGATCTTTGTGTTTATCCAATACTAGATTACTGTGGTCACTTATTTCTGTATATTATGTACCTAATCCATTCCATGGACTAGTCACTCTATTTCTTATCTAGTTCCTGATAGTTTTAATGATTACTGCTTTATTGTGTAGTTTGAGATTTGATAGTGCTAGACTGACTTCGTTCACTTTTTTCTTATTAATTCTCTGTTCTTCCAGATGAATGTGGTTATTTTTTTTCTAGTTTTGTAAAATAATTCTTTGGTAGTTTGATTGGTATAAAGATTTTTTAAAGTTGACTATCCTCTGCCAGTTAATTCTTCTTGCATACCAGCATAGATAAGCTTTCCTATGGCAGGGAAAGAGAATCTATCTACCATAGAAAGCACTGCCTTTGAAATCCCAGGACCTGGATTCAAATATTGCTTCTTCTTACTGTTTTGTGAGTAAGTCATTTTACCTTCCTGGACCCTAGTTTAAACCTTTAAAATGTTTGGATTAGACTAGAAGACTTTTGAGGCCTCTTTTAGTTCTAGTGATGATTCTGTTTTCTTATTTGCATCCTTCCTTTTGTTTCCATTCTCAAATGAATGATCTGTTCATGCATTGCCTTATACTCCCACTTTTTAACTTTATGTAATCTGGATTCTAAGCTACCTAAAACATACCTCTTAACGATTTATGATTACTTCTGCATCCAGCAATCCGGTGATTTCTTCTCAGATCTTATTCTTCTTGATCTCACAGCAGCATTCAATATATTATCATTTCCTTCTTGAAACTTTGGCTTACACAATACCTTATAATCATGGTTACGCTGCCCAGCATCATAGAATTTTAGAGTTGTAAAAGGAGATAAATCATCTAATCCAATTTATCTTTCTCCTTGGGGGTGCCCCTCTCATCCTTTTCCTTTCTTTCATAACCTCCTAGAAATATTCAATTCTCAACCCACCTGTTTTTGTTGCATACTAAATAAGATAGTAAAAAATGAACTTTGGTGTGTTTTAGCAGGGAGGAAAACTATTTCTAAGTTGAGAGGCATTCTTTTTTTATTATTAATTCCATTAAAAATTATTTTTGGTCTTTATTAATTCTTTTGTTTACTTTTTTTTCATCTTCTATATTTCAGCAGCATCAAATTTTAATAAAAGAAAATTCCTATTTTGAAAGATGGCATTGTTATAGATGAAGCAAAAATAATATCTGTGAATAACAATTCACCTGGATAAAATATAAATGTGCTTTATTTCATGTTTTTTTGCCCAACTGAAGGTCTCTAATATTATCATTCTAATGCAACATAAATCCCCTCATTATTAAACATCCTTTTTTTTATGTCCTCTTCATAACAGGCTCACAAAAAGAACTGTGAAAATCAGAACAGTTGTCATTCCCCACTATGTGACATAGTAGAACACATCAGAGTTGCTTATTTCTGGCTAATTATCTCAGGATCAATTATCTTCAATAACAATGGTTCTTCTAGGAAAGGCATCAACATCCACAAAAATATAGCGAAATTCATATCTGCCATTTTCTGGGTTCTGTTTCACTTCAAGATGCACGGTTCCTTGCTTCCCTGGTACTGAGCCTTCAATGTAAAATCTCAGTCGGATGTACTTTAGCCCATCTTTTACATATTCAATATGACTGACATGCTGTCTTCCACCTCGTCTTGTTGATTCCCCATAACCTTTAATACTCTGACTAAAAACACTGACTACCTCTGGATGAGCTCTGCATTTTTCTAAGGCTCTTCCAAAAATCTTATTAGGACTGGATGAGGAGAAAAGTTCTTTGAAAATCACGTAGAATAAACCACCTGTGACACTGATTCCAATAAGCACTATTATTAAATAGGTAAAATCAGGGGCGGCTAGGTGGCGCAGTGAATAGCCGGCCCTGGAATCAGAAGGCCCTGAGTTCGGAGCCGGCCTCCGACACTTAATCCATACAAACAGAAACCTAGCCGTGTAACCTTGGGCAAGTTACTTAACCCCAATTGCCCTAAAGGGGCGGCTAGGTGGCGCAGTGAGTAAGAGCGCCGGCCTCGGAGTTTGGATGACCCGAGATCAGATCCGGCCTCAGAAAATGAGCACCCACGCATAAATAATGACTAGCCGTGTAACCTTGAGCAAGTTACTTAACCCCAATTGCTTTAAAAAAAAAAATAGGTAAAATCTCTTCCAGCTTCTTTCACTCTCTGTGAAGTTGAAAGAGCAGGTCCTTCTCTCTAACTTTTCTGCACAGACACTTGTTTGCTGCCGTCCTCTTCTGCTCTCAGGGGCTTGTGTCCCTGAGTCCAGATGGCTTTCTGAGTGACCCTAAGAGCGACCTTCGCGCCACCGGCCGGCGGGCGGAGGAAAACGGCCCAGCCGCAGGCGGTGATGGGGCCGGGTGCCTGAAGAAGAAATTTCCGCGGAGGCCTGGGGTACTTTGGCAAGTTGCGGTGGGTGGGGGCCGTGAGTGCGGAGTAGCGGATGGTCCTTAGAACTGGGGCCTCCTCCTCTTCCCTTTTGTTTACTTTTAGTTTACAAGATTCAGTTCCACAATCCCTTGAGTTTCTGATTTTCTCTCCTGTCCTCCCCTCCTTCCCCACCCCCCCATGGCGGCATACAATCAAGTATAGGATCTGCAGATATTTTCACATTAGACATTAATCAGGTTATAAAGAAGGACTGTATCAGATGGAATGAACAATGGGAAAGAGGAAACAAAACCAAGAAAAAGAAAAAGAGCAGGTAGTTTGCTTCAGTCTGGATTCAAATTCAGTTCTTTCTCTGGATGAGATCTCTCTCCATCATGAGTCTTTTGGGGTTGATTTATAACCCTGCGTTGCTGAGAAGAGTCCAGTCTATCAGAGTTGGTTGTAACACATGCATTGTGTCTGTAATTGTGTACAGATTTCTCCTGGTTCTGCTCTTCTCACTCAGCATCAGTGTGTATAAGCCTCTCCAGGTAAATATGAAGTCCCATCTGCTCCTTGTTTCTTATACCACAATAGTATTCCATACCATGCATATACCACAACGTTTTCAGCCATTCCCTAATTGATAGGCACCCCCTTAATTTCCAATTCTTTGCCACTACAAAAAGAGCTGCTATAAATATTTTTGTACATATGGGTCTTCCTCCCACTTCTATGATCTCTTTGGGATATAACCCTAGAAGTGGTATTGCTAGGTCATTGCTCTCCAGAATGGTTGGATCAGTTCACAACTCCACTAGCAATGCATTAGTGTTCCAGTTTGTCCACATCCTCTCTAGCATTTGTCATTTTCCTGTTTTGTCATCTTAACCAATCTGACTGGTGAGATGTGGTACCTCAGAGTTGTTTTGATTTGCATTTCTCTAATCAATAGTGATTTAGAGCATTTTTTCATATGCTTATAGATATCATTAATTTCATCCTCTGAAAACTGCCTGTTCATATCCTTTGACCATTTATCAATTGAGGAATGACTTGTATTCTTATATATTTAACTCAATTCTCTGTATATTTTAGAAATGAGTTCTTTATCAGAGACATAAGGTTGTAAAAATTCTTTCCCAATTTTCCACTTCCCTCCTAATCTTGGATACATTGGCTTTGTTTGTACAGAAGCTTTGCAATTTAATGTAATCATAATTATCCATTTTGCATTTTATAATGCTCTCTAATTCTTGTTTGGTCATAAAGTCATCCCCTCTCAACAAATATGACAGTTAAACTATTCCTATCTTTTCCAGATTGCTTACATTATCAGCCTTTATACCTAGATCGAGAGGCATTCTAAAATTGCAGTATAACTTACAAATCAGTTTTCTGTATGCAAGTAGATGGCCGAATAGAATCTGTATCTACTTTCAAGAAGCAAATCAAGGATCACCTTCTATAGGAAACCTTTGCTAATTCCTGATTGATAAATCAAATACCTTAGATTCATTTATTTAGATTTAACTCTCTTAATAGTAATTTTTTTTTTTTGCTTTTTTGGAGGGCAATTGGGATTAAGTAACTTGCCCAAGGTCACATGGCTAGGTTTTTTTGTTTGGGTCTGTTAAGTGTCTGAGGTCGGATCCAAACTCAGGTCCTTCTGACTCCAGGGCCAGCGCTCTACTCACTGCGCCACCTAGCCTCCCCTACTAGCATGTATATGTATATATACTTCTTGGTTCCCTCATTATAATGTGAGCTTCTTTAGTGTTGGAATTGTTTTGTTCTTTGTATTTGTAGCCTTAGCTCCTGATGCAATAATTTTTTCAGTCAATAAGTATAAAGTCCCTGTTCTTTGTCATTCATAATAGCAAAGGCTTTATTTAGATATTTCCTAAATGCTTGTTTAGTTGAATGTAGAAGAAAATAAAATTGAAAAAGAGGATAGAGTGTTGCAGTTAAAACAGCTACATACTGACATATTTAAAGAAGCTATTGATGCCAAATATAAAAGAGAGAGAGATGAATGGAGAAATAGGCATCATCACAGAAGATAACCAGTGTTAATCATTTGGTATTACAAAAAGACCAGAAGAGCCCGGAACTGTTCAATAAGCAAATATTTGATCTCTTCCAAGTGTAGAATTATAAATAACCAAGGGTAATTACCAGTATAGAACACAAACTGTAAACTTTTATGGACAGTTGGGTAGTAGAAAATTGAGCAATATCACCTCATAACACAGAAACAATGGAAGGGAAAACTGATTTTAAAAAATTAGATGAGATAACCAACTACACACACTTTAAAAGGAACCTAGAAGAATAACAAATTAAAATTTTATAAATATTTTTCATAATAAAAGCCGTTTTCATCATCAGTAGCAGTGGAACCACTACATTTAAGGTCTCTCTCACACAAGAATGTAAACAGCACCAAGGGAAACAAAATGGTAAAAATAGCTGGATTATACTTGGTATATACATTTCATGCTGGGAGCAATATAGTTTTAAAAGTCAGTTGACAAGCATTATTAAGTACCTACTTTTTGCCACTATACAAAAACTCTGGAAATACAAAGAAAGGAAAAAAACACAATCTTCTGCTCTCATGAAGCTCACATTCAAATGGGGGAGACAGCATGCAAAAAAAAAATTGTACATAGGAGATATATACAGTGTAAATGGATGTAAGTCTTAGAAAGAAAGCTCTAGTAGGAGGAGGACCAACAAAAAGATCTCGATTTGAGTTGAGTCTTGAAGGAAGAAAGGAGGTAGAGTATAGAAATGGGAAACAGTCAATTGAAAAGGCATAGAATTAGAACTTGGGAATATTTGGGTATAAGAAAGATCAGTGTAGTTGAATTGTACAGTTAATGGGGGGAGGAATAATATGTAAGAAGATTAAAAAAGTGGAAATGGGCTGGATTGTGAAGGACTTTAAATACCAAATAAGACTTTTACTTAATCTTAGAGGTGACTGAGTGCTGTGCAATAAGACAAGTTCTCAGGGAATGGCCTAAATTCTTTTTTTGTTAAGTTGGAGGTGAGGTTCTGACCCTGAGGGGATATTGTAGGAGGCTTGAGGAGGGATGCAATATTTGTAATAGCCATTATGAGGAGTGAAATAAGCAATTCATTTAGGGAGATTAAAAAGGATTTTCTTACTATGATGAGGGCCCAGCTGAAATTATGTAACAGATCTATAGTGAACCCAGTAAGCTCAGTTTTAAGATTTTTTTCCCTTTTCGCTTAACAGAACATTGATAGGAGGGAAGGCCTTGGGTGGTAGGCCTAAGCCATGGTCAGGATCTAGAAACACATGATTGATTATAGGTCAGACCAGCAAGGGATTCAAGTGTTAAGGATAATGTGTGGGTAAACTAATTCACCAAGTATTTGAGATGTAAAAAAGTGGCAAGTAGCCAGTGCAAGAGTTCCTGGGAAAGGACTGAAGTGTGGATTAGTTTGAGGTCATTTTGAAGATGAAGAACTGAGTTATGTGTTTTAGGTTATAAGGCAGATGGAATGGTACAAGATTGTCAGATCAAGGAGACTATTGAGGAGTTGATTCTCAAGGTATCTAAAAGAAGGGGAGATAAAGGCATGGGGGAAAATCTAGAATCTTATTTTCTTAAAAAAAAGAAATAATATTCCTAAAAAAAAGGCATTGAGAGACTATAAGCATTTATCTATATCTTTACTTCTATTTGTGATTTTAAAGGGGCCTGCCATCCCCATCAAAACCAGCTGCCATCAAAAGGCAGGTAAGCCTTGGCAGTGTCCAGGCTCCTCCTTGTCAGACTCCTGGTTCTGCTTCTAACACAACCTGTATAGGTATAGTCCAGGAAAGCAACCTTTCTTGACACAGTGTTTTGCTCATAGTAAGCTTTGTAATTTTTTTCATTTTTTCTTTTTTCACTTATTCTCAATTATTATATAAACTGGGGCGGCTAGGTGGCGCAGTGAATAGAGCGCCGGCCCTGGAATCAGAAGGACCTGAGTTCGGAGCCGGCCTCCGACACCTAATCCGCACAAACAAAAACCTAGCCGTGTAACCTTGGGCAAGTTACTTAACCCCAATTGCCCTAAGGGGCGGCTAGGTGGCGCAGTGAGTAAGAGCGCCGGCCTCGGAGTTTGGATGACCCGAGATCAGATCCGGCCTCAGAAAATGAGCACCCACGCATAAATCAAATGACTAGCCGTGTAACCTTGAGCAAGTTACTTAACCCCAATTGCTTTAAAAAAAAAAAAAAGTGAAAAAAATTATTATATAAACTTTTTGGGGGGTATAGAAAATTAGGGGGGAAGGGAATAAGCATCTATATAGTACCTACTATGAACCAGGTACTAAACTAAGCACTTTGCAAATATTTCATTTAATCCTCATAACTCTGTGAGGTAGGTGCTATTATTATCCCATTTTTACAATTGAGGAAACTGAGATTAACTGACTTGTCCAGGGTTGCACAACTGCTAAGTGAGGTTGAATTTGAACTCAGATCTTCCTGATTCTAGGCTCAGTACTGTATTCATTGTGCCATTTGACTGCCCCCAAGGATGAAGACATCCTTGATTTGAGCAAACGTCTTTCTGTATTGGATCACATCTTTAGTTCATGTAGTTGCCTGAAAGATAAAGAAACTATAAGGCCTCACCATCCTTATTTTTTGTTGACTAAAAAGAAGTATTTGATGGAGCAAAATGTTGCCCTAAAAGATACATCTACAGAAAGGTGTGTTCCATGCCTCTGCTAATATAAGATTTCTCTAAAGTGATTAACAACATTGGTAACTTTGTTCATCAGATTTCTGATTATTGACAGCAGGGGACAAATTATATAAATATTCTTGTCTCTAAAGGTATTTGTCACTGTTACAGAGGAGCTCCAAGATAGAATACATAGAAGAAAGAACCATTATATGTCATTGTCTTCAAGTCAATCCTGTTTGCACATCTCATTGTGCTGTTTCATAGAGCCTCACAATATTAAAGAGCCTACCATATGAGATCCATAATTCTTCAGGTGTTTGGTTTAATACTCTAACCAGGAAGTCCCAGGAAGCTCAACGATGTCAATTGTTCAGACTTGACCAAACCCATAAAACAGTTTTATCAGTATGTATATGTTGCAGGTGTGTATATAAATGCATATATCTACATACATATCCATATGTGTATATATATGTGTGTGTGTGTGTGTACATATATCTATATCTACATATTTATATCTATATCCATTCATCTGTCTATGACAGACACCAAAAATGGACAATGTACTGAATGGAACTAGAATTGAATAGATGGAGGAAAGTAGGAAAAGTGAGCAGAATTGTTTATTTTCCCAGACGCAGTCTTTCAGACCTAAAGTTTCTCTCTGAAACAAAAGCTTATCTTCTTAATATTATTAGCCTTTTGGTGCAGTTGTATGGCTTCAAATCATGGAATACTTTAGTCTCCTAAGAATTAAAGTTAAGCAAATGTCAGTAGAAAAAAGGTGCATTATGGGTATGAATTAGCTACATCACATTGTAAATAAGGAATTAAGCTGAATAAGAAGAGTAAAAGATGACATCATAGAAATATGTGACCAGGAAGAAGTGGTTAAGTCACATAGTGAGAACAAGAGCAAACCAGTAAATAATCTCCATATTCACTTGGTCTATATGTAATGTCAGTAGAATGAGAGAAGGGCCTCCAAGATACTGAGTGGACATTAAGGCAAAGATTTGTGGGAACATATGGATTGACATTGCACAAGGTGAGCAGATGTGGATGGGCTGCAATCTATATAACTGAACAGCATGTTCATTTCAATGAGAGATGTATTAGAATACTAGAGTATGGCACTATTATCTCAGATACATTATTATTAAAATCTTATTTGAAACCTTTCCACCAAAAACCTGGATTTCCTCAAGACTCTTTCCCTGCTCCACACTATCTTTAGTCATCGGTACCGTCCTGACACTCACTCTTAGAATCATCTTTGACCTTCTTCTTCTTCTTCTTCTTCTTCTTCTTCTTCTTCTTCTTCTTCTTCTTCTTCTTCTTCTTCTTCTTCTTCTTCTTCTTCTTCTTCTTCCTTCTTCCTTCTTCCTTCTTCCTTCTTCTTCTTCCTTCTTCCTTCTTCTTCTTCCTTCTTCTTCCTTCTTCTTCTTCCTTCTTCTTCTTCCTTCTTCTTCCAATTGGCATTAAGTAACTTGCCCAAGGTCACACAGCTAGGTTTTTGTTTGTGTTAGGTGTCTGACGATGGATCAGGTCCTTCTGACTCCAGGACCAGCGCTCTCTACTCACTGCTCCATCACTTTTTTTTTTTTTAAAGCAATTGGGGTTAAGTTGCTCAAGGTTACACGGCTAGTCATTATTTATGTGTGGGTGCTCATTTTCTGAGGCCATATTCGATCCTGGGTCATCCCAACTCTGAGGCCGGCGTTCTTACTCACTGTGCCACCTAGCCGCCCCTCCTTTTTTCTTCTTCTTTGATGTCTAACAGGTTTTATGTGGGTTTAATTTTTATTTATTTATATCTTTTATTTATACCTGTATCTTCTTTTTTTATATATTAGTAGTAATTTCTGAATATATTCCTCTCCCTTTCCCAACCCAAACATCTCCTTCTTTTAATAAAGAATACATAAGAAATAGGAGGGGGAAAAAACAAGTAAAACAAATGAGCACCTCTTCCCGTGGCTGACATTGTATGTGGTGTTGCATACCTATAGAGTCAGTTCTCCATGACTGCAAAGAAAGAAGGGGAGGTGCCTTTTCTCATCTCTTTTGAGAAGAGGACAAGCTTGGTCAGTATAGTTTGTATGATTTTTTTTTAATTCATTGATGTTTATTGTGTTTACATCATAGTTATTTCCCATCCAGGCCCCAGATTGAAACCTCTGTGACAAAAGAAAAACAGGCAGAAACATTCAGTACAGTGACATTGTTTATGTTCAAGAGCCCTGTCCCTGAGGGGAACTGAAAGGGCCAGTGGGAACTCTCAGTCTTAGATCTGTGCGTGCCTGTGTCTTATAAGTACAGTATTTTGTTATAGTAGTTATGCTGCATCTCTGTTTTAAGGGAGGAGGTATAGTTCCCTTATTTTTTCTAGGACCATCTTTGTTTTTTCCTATACTAAAAGTTTAGTTTCCTTTTGATGATTTTTTCATTTACATTGTTGTAGTTACTGTGTATGTAGTCTTATCTATGGGCTCCACTTCCCCACTTACATTCAGAGGGTAGTTCTCCTATTGAATGACTTCCCCAGGTTCAAGGTATTTTGTGGAATCTATAGCTCATGAGCCCCTACACCTTCATTCAACTTTAATAGCCAACAGAGTAAAACATTTAGTTCAAAGCAGAGGTATCTTGTGGAAATGATATGGCTTGAATAATATTAACAAAAGATATTTCTCATAAATCTGGAGCATACTTTCCCACATATATGTATAACATTAGTAGGTAGAAGAGGTACACACACAGAGAGAGTACATGTATAAAGAAACATATACCTAGGGGATGTACTTGGCCCGGACAACTTGTATCTCTGGCACTGCAGGTCCCTGATGTCTTTATTCATCCTCACTGTTTCCTCCAAGTATAATGTCTTACCCGAGCACATTCTATTCTTTACTTTTGCTGGTCTCCCTGGGCTTTCCTCCTTTCTGTAGATCCGGGACCTGCTCTCTAACTGATAATAGTATTTTTTACTAGACAGGTTACTGAGCTGCAAACTTCTGTAGCCAGTTGTGGGGAGGAAAGAGAAAGAAATCCATTTCCTCCAAAGATTCACAAGGCAAAAAGCTGTTTGCTCTCAAGAGCTGGCTCTGTATTGCCAGGAATAACTAATTGCTCAGAGTTTGCTTTTGATTTTTTAATGTCTCCAGGGAGTATTATCTGATCCTTCAAACAATGGCTACTGCCCTATAATTTCATCAAATGATTTAGGAACTCCTTCATACCTCCCCCAAAGTAAAGTATAAACACTTTTTTACATTACCAAAGTCTAGGGGTCTAGATCGGAGACCACAATTCTCCCACTGGGGTCAGAACCACACAACTGTTGTTTCCTTCTCTATTTGCTCTGTATAGAGCATAGGGCCCTTGACTTTTATTTGTGCCTCTTTTAATTTTAGGAAGTTGGATGCTGTTATTTCTTTCCAGTACTTTCATAACTCTCATTTCTTTTTCCTTTTTTTTATTTCTAGTACTCTCATTTTGTTTATTTAAAAAAAAAAAAACTTTTAGGAGAGCCTTTGCTTGTGGATATTTTGTAATCATTTTCTTTTTCTGAGTTTGTGTCTTAAGCACTCCTGTCTTAAGTGCTTAAGCTTTTTGTGGTAGGATTCTTTTTGTTTGCTGTCTTTTCCTGTCTACTTCCTGACTTCTGTTTGTATGTTAGGGTCAAATTCTGCTTACTTCTTTGGGGGCATGTCTGAACTGAGCTTTTGTCATCTTGGATTCTTATTTTATTTTTTGCTTTTTGGAAGGCATTTGGGTTAAGTGACTTGCCCCAGGTCATACGGCTAGTGTGTGTGTGTGTGTGTGTGTGTGTGTGTGTGTGTGTGTGTGTGTGTGTGTCAAGTGTCTGAGGCCAGATTTGAACTCAGGTCCTCCTGACTCCAGGGCCAGTGCTCTATTCACTGCGCCACATAGCCGCCCCAGATTCTTCTTTTTAAATATAGATATCAAGTGTTTTATTTTCAGCATCTCAGGGACCTATCAGACTAGGAACCTACCACCTTTCAATGTTCCCAAAAAGTGGTGTGATGTAGGAAAAATTCTGATTATTGTGCTGGTCTGAACCATGAAAATTCCTGACCTTGGTTTAAGTATGAGCAAGAATAGACTGCTGATGGACTCAGCCCCTCTCACTTGCTGTGGGGACAAAATGGAAAGTAAAATGGTTGTTGACTTAGATGAGAGAGAGAGAGAGAAACAGACAGACACAGAGAGAAAGTACACAGTTATTTACAAGGATACATACAAATAGATACAGAGTAATGCTAAAGTGGAAGGTACCAATAGCTCTAGGAAGTAAATGTGTTCTCTTGCCAAGTAGGGGGCACTTGAGTTGAGTCTTGAAGGAAACCAGGAATTTAAAGAAGTGTAGTGAGGGGAGGTTCATTCCAGACATATGGAAGATGGGAACATCTGAAACATGAGATATCTAATTGCTAATTTCTTTTTGCCTGTGTTTATTCTCTTGATTTCTTTTTATTGTCTTACTATAGTAGTCAGACTTTCTAGCACCAAATTAAATAGTGGTGATAACAAATATTCTTACTTTGCCCCTCAGATCTTTGGAAGGAGTACAAGGAACCGTGTAGACAAATGTTAGACACACTCTTATTTTTCTGTTACACAAATGTCCTTGGTTTTATATAGATTATACTTAGAATGTTAGGGAAAACGACTTTAATTCCTTTGATTTTCTAGTTTTTGTTCTTATTTTTAACAGAAATGGGTTTTAGATTTTGACATGAGTCTTTTCAGTGTCTATAGATACAATCATTAGGGTTTTCTCATTTTTGTCACTGATATGATAGTTTTTCTTATGGGGTCAACCCTGTGTGGGACAAAAATTCCACAGACCCTTACCCAAATAAAACTCAGAAGTTTCTCCAGGTAGAAACAGAAGCTCTTTATAAAGACAAGTCTCGTGAGAGTTGGGCATCACCTACCCCAGACAAGCCTGGTATAGGGAGGCACCCAACAAGAGTCAAGCAAGCATTTATATACGCTTACACAAAAAATTCTAAGAAAATTCCCCAAATTCTAAGAAAATTCTAAGAAAAATCCCCAAAACCGCCAAAGTCCCCTCCTACTTCCCTTCCCTACAGCTGGATCATCAATCCATTGGTGGGATTGTATGACCTCACAGTCTATGTAAAAACCCGGAAGGTCCCTCATACCTAATACAGAAGTCTAATAACTATAATTACCCATATTTAGTAGAAGGGGGCTGTCATACAAGCCCCTTACAAGAAAAAGGGAGGAAGTGAAGGGGCATACCATCTGATTTCCCTGAAATCAAATGATTTATAAGAAAACGAAACTTAGGTTTTGGGGAGGTCTAGGACCTAGCTCAAGTTTGGTGACTGTCTCCTTCATTTTATGAGAATACTTTCACTCATCTCACACAACCCTTTATTCGTGGTATAAATCTAATTTTTTATGCCACATGATATTTCAAATACGTAATATATTTGCTAAAATATTCTTTTATGCTTGTTAGAATTCACTTATAAATTTATGGCATTTGAAAAATTCTTGATAGTTTATTTGTGGCTTGTTCAATTTTTCTGGTATAGGATTATTTAATTATTTCTTCTTTTAGCTGGCTGTTTTATAGTTCTGTAATAATTCATCCATTTAATCTACACTGTAAGGTTTTTTGGCATGTAACTGAGCAAAATAATTTCATCAGTTTGCTTTATTTTGTTGAATATTGTTGTGAATTCTTTTTCGTTTTTGATATGAATATTTCACTTTTGTCTCCATTTAAAAAATTCAAGTAGGCAACCATTTTCTGTTTTTAAAATTATTATATTAATTAAAAATAGCTCCTGATTTAATTAATTTTTTTCTTTCAATTTGTTTAATTCTTTGATTTTTGAATTTTTACTTTTGTGTTTACTTGAAGGTTTTTAATTTGTTACTTTTCTAATTATTTCACTTGTATCCCTAATTCATTGATCTCCTTTTTCCTTTTTTGGGGAGCAGGGGACAATGTTAGAATTTAGTAATACATATTTTCTGGTAAGGACTTCTTTAGCTACATTCCTTCAGTTTTTGTATGTTACCTTATAAATTTCTTTTCTGAAATTTTCTTTGGTTTCTATGCTTTGTTCTTTGACCCATCAGTTCTTTAGAGTTAAGTTTTTGTTACTTGAAAAATGTTTTTTCTTCAAAGGCCCTTTATTGGATATAACTTTCTAAATAATTATTATTTATTTGTGTTAGTCAGCAAATATCTATTAAGTGTCTGATGTACCTGGCACTGTGGTAGAGGTACCAAGAAAAGTATAGGAAAGTCCCTACCTTCAAGGAGTTCACAGTTTAATGAGGGAGACAATACATGTTAAAAAAAAATTAAAACCAGATGTTTGTGTTAGGAGAAAGTTATTAGCAGAGTCATGATGATGTCATACATCCAGGGTGGGAAATAAACTGAGGAGGTGTGAGTTTCTGAGTTGATTTCTTCTTGCAGAATGATGTTTCTTAAGATGATGACAGATATCTAGGAAAGTTGACGAGAATTTTCTGGGTGCCATTTTTAGGTAGTGGAGGATGTGAGAAGAATTTTTCCATTCTCCATCCTCTTTTTGTTTGTATTTCATTTCATCTTTTCTCTGCTTCTGTCCTCTTTTTTATAAGGAAGGAGTAAAAGACTTTACCAGCATTTTCCTACATTTTTCATCCTTCCTTTTCCTTTTCTTATCCTTGATTCCTGAGCATTATTCTTTAGTTCTGTCTATTTAATTCCTCTTACTTTAATTCCCTTCTGATGGTGGAATTTATTTTAATTATGTTTTCTCTTTCAACTGCCCTGTCCTTTTCTGTTCCCTACTGTATTCCTGTCAAATTTCATATATTTTGTGATGTGATCTTTGTGTTTAGATGAAAGTGAATTTCATAGCATATCTGTCATTCCCCCACCCCTTGCTTCATGTTCATATATTCTACATTATGTTTCAACCCTATCTTGTGGGCTAGTGAGTTCCTTCCTCTAATACTTGAAATCTTTATTTTTGGCCACTTAATAGCTTTTTTTTTTTTACTTAGAAGCTCTGATATTCCTGGGAGTTTTCATTTTCAGGAGATGATGTGGATTCTTCATATTTTTTTGTTTTGTTCTTTAGAATGTAAGAGATCTGAGCAGCACTTATTTATCATTTCTTGATATGCAGTAAGTAAGGAATTTTTGGTTATGAATTCCAGATTGTCTTAATAATTCTTAGATTATCTCTCCATCTTTTTTGCGGGTCATTTTTTGGGGATGCTATATATCTTAAATTTTCTTTTTTTAATCTTTTTTATTTTGTCCTAACTTTCTTGTTGGCTCATGTTTTCATTTATTTTGTTTTATTTTAGTCTCATTTTTAGAGAATTCAATTCTTGGGTAAAGTTTACCACTATCTTGTCTAAGCTATGAATTCTTCTTGTCATTCTTTTTTTACCTAGATTTTTTCCCTGTAAAATTCCATTTTTGTTTATCTTAGATACTGTTAGACCTCGTGACCAATACATGCTTTTCCCTGAGCCTCTACTTTTTGAATATGTTGATTTATTCTCTTATTGTGGATATCCCTTAGACTTCTCTTAGGTTAAGGCATTTCTTCATTGTGTTGTTTTTCTTCTGTTTATTTATATGCCTTGCCTCCATTTCTGAATTGAGGGCTTTTGCTTCCTTCAAGCTCTGTTCCTATACTACTGGATGTTGTGAGTTAGTCTTACTTGATCTTTAATTTGGTAGCTAAGATTAGACCCTATAGTCTCTGGGAATTGTCTAGCCTTATTTCCTTGTAAGGTTCATGTCCAGTCTGCGTATAGGATGGGTAAGGTATGATTTCCCATCCTGGTCTAATCCTCTCTTTTTTCAGCTAAAACCCTTGGTTGTCTCACTTGTAGCACTGCTCTAAATTGGTCTCCTGCTGGCAGTAGGTCCTTCGTGTTATCTTTTACTTGCTGATGTTCTGACTCTGTCCTTTGTTCTTATGTTTGCCACTCCAGGCAGTGCTTTGGTCTTGCCTCCTACAGTTCAATTAAGCTATTTTATACTTTGGCTTCCACCTACCCTGGCTTGTGACCACTACATGAAATAGCAGGATTCTGGCAGTCTCTGTGTGCATCCTGGACCAAATGGAGCCATTTATAGTTAATTTATTTTCCTTCCTTCCTTCCTTCCTTCCTTCCTTCCTTCCTTCCTTCCTTCCTTCCTTCCTTCCTTCCTTCCTTCCTTCCTTCCATCCATCCTTCCTTCCTTCTTCCCTCCCTGCCTCCCTCGCTCCCCCCTCCCTCCCTCTTCCCTCCCTCCCTCTTCCCTCCCTGCCTTCTCTTTTCAATCTTTATTCCTTCTGATTCATTCTTTTTTTGAAAAAAATTTTTTTTGGTAAAATTTTTTTATTTCACACTTAAATACAAAATGAGAAAAGAAAAAAAACATTGCCATGTACACAGCAGACCATTAAGAGAGGATTAAAGAAACCCTATATAATAAGTACTATACATTGTTTTCAGAGCTGCCCAGCTTTTCTTCCCCCCCTCCCCGGGCTACAATTAATTGGGGAGCGGTGTGTGTGTGTGTACACACATATACATAGATAATCTATAAATAGACATATATACTCTTATACATATATGTTTATTTCTTCCTATCATCTGTTTCTCTGAAGGTAGATAGCATCTTCCTTCCTAAGTCCAAGTCTTTCCATGTTTTTCTAAATCAACCAATTCATCATTTTCTACACTACAGCAAAATTCCTTTCTGGATGCAAACAGCATCTTCCTTCATAGTTCTGATTCATTCTTAGAACTTTACTGGCATATTTTTGGGGAATTTGAGCCCCTTTTGATCATAATATACTACCATATTTCCACAGCTTCTTATAGCCAGTACAATGTCACAGAGCTGTGACATGGAACATGTATGAGGAATAGCAAGTAGGGCAACGTAGCCAGACCACAGAGTGAATGAAAGATAGTGACATATAAGGAGTTTGTTAACATAGGAAGGGACCCATTTGTATAAAGCTTTAAATACCTGCCCCAACATTTAAACTTGATTCTAAAAATAAAAGGATGTCCTTGGGGAGGAAGGTGCCAAGTCAAATAAGACCTTTAGGAAAATCACTTTGGCAATTCTATGAAAGATTGTAATATAGTGGAGAGAGACTTGAGGCCTTGAGACCAATTAGGAGGCTTCTGGAATAGTCCGGGTGAGAGTAGAGTAGGACCTGAACTAGAATGGTTACTTTCACTGCAGAGAAAAATACTATATATGTTATAGAGGTAGTGTGGTGGATAATAACTGAGGAAAGAATCCAAACTATGGTATTTATTAGCAAAACAGGCATAATAAATGGGTCAGTGAACTCCCCCGTCAGTCCAAAGACCCCTAAATACAGAGCGAGACAGATTTTTAAGGTAGTAAGAACTATTAATCAGGGGCGGCTAGGTGGTGCAGTGAGTAGAGCGTCAGCCCTGGAGTCAGAAGGACCTGAGTTCAGATCCAACCTCAGACACTTACTTAGCCATGTGATCGTGGGCAAGTTACTTAACCCCAATTGCCCTCCAAAAGACAAAAAAAAAAAAAAAAGAGCTATTAATCAAATGAGATCAATTAATTTAAAGAAAACAATCAGGACACAAAATTAGGTAATCTGATTTCTAATTGGAGGAAAGATTAGGGACTTTCTAAGTTGGGAGAGGGAGAGCAAACAGGTGTAAATCCCTGAAATGAGAAAAAGAGGTTCCCCACTCCTTTTTTGTCTATATTCAATTAAAGGAACATGGAAATAATAGCTGATTGACCCGTTTGGAACCAGTTTTCAGATAAGACATATGGGTTGCTTGAGATGTATAATTGTGAGAAAATGTTTGCATCAGTCTTTGGTTCTGACTCAGTTTCTGGTCACCATAATCTAGCTCATTAGTTAAGGGTCTCGAAGCAACAGGTGGAGGTGGTCTAGCTTCCCAGCCACTCAGGGTTAGGTTCAAACAGTGCAACAAAGTTTTCTCACAAAACAGAAATTGAACTAGACCCATAATTTAATAGAAAGGGAATTGAGCTAGATCCAGTCATGAGATGGAGTCATTGTGGTTCACTCAGTTCCTACAGAAGAAAAAACAGGATTCAGCAATTGATACTTATGTCAGGTGACAGTGAAGAATGAAGACCCCCAAGGTTACAAACCTGGGTGCCTAAAAAGATGGTGGTACTCTCAACAGTAAGAGGGAAGCAAAATTCTTGGCTGGTGAATTAGTAGGAATGCAGGAAAGAGCTGAGCAAACATAAAAAGAATCCTGCCATCAAAAGCTGTTATGGAGTTGGGAGCGCTCAAGACACAAACCCAGAAGAAGAGAATGACTCTAAAACATCTACATGCAAAGCTCCCTCCCTCTACTCCCAAAAATACGACATCTTGGGCACAGATTCGACTAGGATTATTGGAAGAGATGAACCAAGAGTTTAAAAGAGACTTTTAAAATATTCTGACAAAACGAGTTTGCTAGTGGGAAAATTGGGAAAGAATTTAAAGCTGTGGAAGAAAGAATTGGAAGAGGAATTAACAGGTTGCCTAAGAGGTATAAATTTTTCTGAAGTAACAAACACCATGAAAATTGGAATAGACCAAATAGATGCCAGTGATTCCATGCATGAAAAAACAAGATATTAAAACAAAGACAAAAGACTGAAAATAGAAAAAAATGAGGTGGTGGTGGTGAAGTCATTTCAGACTTTTCATGACTCCAATTTGGAGTTTTCTTGGCAAAGATACTTGAGTGGTTTGCCATTTCCTTCTCCAGTGGATTAAGGCAAACAGAGAGGTTAAGTAACTTGCCCAGGGTCACACAGCTAGTAAGTGTTCGAGGCCTGATTTGAGCTTAAGTCTTTCTGACTAGATACAGCATTTATTCACTGCACCCCTACCCCCCAAACAAAACAAAACAAAACCAACTGCCTTTGGAAAACAGTGAGGAGACACAAAAATTTAAGAATCATTGGACTATCTGAACAATATGGCCAAAAAAACAAAGCCTAGACACTATTTCTAGAAATCTTTTTTTAATAAGCTGCCCAGATCTCGTACTACAAGAGGGCAAAGTAGAAATAAAAAGAATCAGTCATCTCCTGAAAGAAACCCCAAAATGAAAACTTCAAGGAAATTATAGCCAGAATCTAAGCTTCTATATCAAAGAAAAAAAAATTCTGCAAGCAGCCAGAAAGAATTCAAATACCAAAGAGTCACAGGTAGAATTAGCAAGATTTAGAAGCATATGCTCTATAGGAGAATAAAGTAATGGGCCTAGAATCAGGAAATCCTGAGTTCAGATTTGGCTTCAGGTTGCTTACTAGCTGTCTGACTCTAGGCTAGTCACTTAATGAGTTGCCTGTTTCCTTACTTTAAAAGGGGGATAATAATAGCGCCACCTACCTCACTGGGATGTAAAGATCAAATGAGTTACTAATTGTAAAGCACTTAACACTGTGCCTGGCACATATAAATATTAGTTGTTTACTATAATTATCATTATCATTTAGAGCAGAGATGTTTAACACAAAGCCATGTGTGAGTCTGGCCTGAACCTGATTAAAATGTAATTGGGAAATATTTTTAAAAATAAATAAAATACACTGGAACATAGAAAATGGTAATAGTTGGTTTTCTAAATTAATATATGATACACAGTGATGCTTATTTAAAGTTAAGTAACCTCTGTTTCTATTTGAGGTCAGCATTACTCAAATAGAAGATTTTAAGTATTCCTGTTGAAAATCAGTTATGTAGAAAAAAATGAACTTCAAACACAGGAGATAAGACAAACATTAAAAATATGGAAATATGTCTCCTTTGCATCCTGTTATCATTAGGGGTCATAGAGGGAATTGGACAGAGGACCTTGAAATGGTTCTGTTATATCTTGATGATCTTAAAAAGAAAACACAGAGAGAGAGATAAATACTAAGGTGAGTGGGAAGGACTTGGAGAAGGGAAAGAAAGGAAGGTTATAGGGAAAGTTATTTCAGATTTAGTATGTAAGCAAAAGTTTATACAAATAAGAAAGGTTAGGGTGTGCCCCACTCTCATCTAAATTGGTCAAAGGATGGAAGAGTACACACAATTAAACAGAAGTACACTTCTTTCAACCAGGAAATAAAAGGGAAAGGGAAGAAGGGGGTAATTAGAAGGTAGATAAGGGAGAGATTAAAAGTTCTTATAGAAGGTGAGACTTGACTGAGACTTTAAGGAAGCCAAGAGGTGAGAACAAGGAAAGAAATAGTGTCGGATGTGGGATGATTAGTCAAAATGCTTAGAGAGTCTGGAGATTGAGTGTCCTATTGTCCTATGTAAGAAGCAGTGTGGAGGCTAGTGTCAGTGGATCATATATACAGGAATACCTTGTCTATATAACAGGCCAGTTTGATTCTAATGGGGAGAAGTCTGAGGAGAGGGGAGAAGCTTTGCAATAACTTGTACACACTGATAGTCAATCAGGATAATAAAGACATTGCTTAACTGCTGAAAAGCCTATTTGAAATTAGGTAATATAAATTTATTGTACATGCAGTCTGTGGAGTTGTGCTCTCTCCTAGAACATTTAATTAGGTGGATAGAGGGAGGGCACATTGTGAATCTAAGCCAGAGCTTGAATTTGGTGAATAAGACTGGCATTATTAAAAAAGGGCAAGGTTAGGAATTCACAGTGCAGCTGATAGTGAATGATTGAACACATTGTTGTCAACAACCACAGGATTGAAACTATATAGACCAAAACTGTACATAACCAGGTATTATGTGCTACAATTATAGGAAGGGGTGTATGGAACTAGGATGGATGAAAAAGAATAGATTAAGGAGTAGTAAGACACAGGGAGAGATCAAAGGTTGCAAAGTTATAGTCACAGGAATTTCTGAATTATGGGTAATAGGTGAAAAAGTTTTGGGTGATAGTCAGATAAAGGGTATAACCATTGGTCCCTGTATATTGATGAGTAGAATGAAGGTGGAGGTAAAATGGGAGTTTATGGTACAGTAGAAAGAATGCTAACCTTGGAATCTTAGGAACTGAGTTCAGATTCTTGGTCTGATACTTGCTAAGCATATGACCTTGGGAAAATCATTTCATCTCTCTAGACCTCAGTTTCTTTATCTGTAAAACAAATAAGCTGGAGTGTAGATACAACAAACGGTCCATTTCGACATTATGTCTGTGATCTCATAAACTAGAGTGCCAGGATATTCAAGGAGACAAGACCATGTCAGTAAGCATTTATTAAGTACCTACTCTGTGCCAGGAAGTGGGGAAAGGCAATATACAACCCTTGCCATCAAGAAGATCACAATCTAAAGGAGGAGACATCATTACAACACCTATGTCCAAGCAAACTATATATAGGATACATAAGGAATAATCAACAAAGGAAAGGCACTAGGATGAAGGTGGGGTTGCCCACAGGCTTCCTGTAGAAGATAAGATTTTAGCTGAGACTTGATTGAAGTTAGGAACTAAAGCAAGAGGAAGGAAAGCATTCCAGGCTTGGGGGCAGTCAGAGAAGATGCCCAAAGCTAAGAGATAGAATGTCTTGTTCAAGGAACAGTAAGGAGACCAATATCACTAGATTGAAGAGTATGTGGCAACATGTAAGGTCTGTGAAGACTAGAAAGATGAGGGTAGGTTGAGTAGATTATGAAGGGCTTTGATCACCAAATAATTTTAAATTTGATCCTGGGGGTGATAGCCACTGGAGTTCCTTGAGTATTGGGGTAACATAATAGGACCAACACTTTAGGAAAACCACTTTAGTGGTTGAGTGGAGGATGGACTAGAGTGGGGACAGACTTGTGTCAGGTCAGCAAACCAATAGGCAGTTACAGTAGTACAGGTATGAGATGATGAGGGTGTGCACCATGATAGTGGCAATGTCAGAGGAAAGAAGGGGGAATATTTAAGAGATGGTGCATACATGAAATTGATGGAGGGCAGGGTAAGAAATAATGAGCTGAAAATGACAGGTTGCAAATCTGAGGGACTGGGAAGATGTTGGTACCCTCAGTAGTAATAGGGCAATTAGGAGGTGGTAAAAATTTAGGGGTAAATATAATTAGTTTGGTTTTGAACATTTTGAGTTTAAGATGTGTACTGGACATCAAATTTGAAATGTCTGAAACGCTGTTGGAAATGCAAGATTGGAGGTCAATAGAGAGGTTTGGAGAGGATAGGTAGATTTGAGACTCATCAAGATTGAGATGATAATTAAGTCCATGGAAACTGATGAGATTACTGAGTGAACTGGTATAGAAAGAGGAGAGAGTCCAGGACTGAGCCTCAGGAGATGCTTGTGATGAGTGGGCATGATCTGAATGAAGATACAATGAAGGTGACTGAGAAGTCATAGACATAAAAGGAAAACCAAGTAAGGGTGGTGTTTCCAAAAACCTATAGAGAAGAGATTTTCAAGGAGAGATGAGGATAATTGACCGTGTCAGAGGTTGCAGAGGTCAAAAAAGATGTGGGTTGAGAAAAGGCCGTTGGATTTAGCAATTAAAAGATCATTGGTAACTTTGGAGAGAGGAGTTTTGGTTGAATGATGAGGTTGGAAGCAAGATTGTAGAGAGTTAATAAGAGAGCAAAGGGAGAGGAAGTGGTGACACCTATTTGTAAATGACCTTCTCATGGACTTTGGCTACTGAGGCCAAAGAGATATGGGCCAGTAGCCAGAAATGGAAGGATCAAGTCAGGTGTTTGGGGGTTTTTTAAATTTATTTTGTTATGTTTTGTTTTTCCAGGATGGGGGAAACATGCATGTTTGTGCATTATAAGGAAGTACCCCATAGACAGTGATTGAAGATAAGTGATGATAGAGGGAACAGTCTGTTGGTGAAGATGGTATGGAATGGAATCACTTATTCAGCTAAGATTGATTTACCTTGACAAGGAAAAGAGCCACCTTAATTATATTAGGTCTGAAGGAAGAGATAGTAGCAAAAGGCACCTGAGTGATATGAGATGAGGATGAGGGGAGAGGAGAGCTCTTGGATGATGCCTCATTTTTTTTCCCCAGTAAAGTAGGAGCTGCAGAGACGGGGAGCCATGGGTGTTTTAAGAAGGGATGAAAAAATTTGGAAAAGCTGCTGTGGAGAATGAGATAGTCAGTTGGGTTTTCTCCACTTGAGTTTAGCTTCATTTCTAGAAGCAAAGGTGGCAAATAGTGGGAGTGATCCAAGACTGAGGCTTGTCAGAGCATAGTTGGTGATAGGATATGTGGTCCAGAGATTCAGGAGGACAATGCAGAGTTCAGCTGGTTCACCAGTGGGTCAAGATGGGGATAAGAGGAGAGAGTGACTACTTGTAAGAGTGATGGGCTGGAGAGAATTGAGGGGTTGATAAATTGGAGGTCATGGTATAGATGAAGACCAGTGTTTGCTCTGGTAAGTTGAAAACAGTCAGTTATGAAGACAAGACTGAAAATCTTTTGTAGCGTCCCTAACAATTACAATAATTTTACTTTGAGCCATAAAATTAAAGGAATGAATAATAACTTGTTGATTCAACCATATGCTATATGATAACCAAGTATAGATTTTGTTACCTTAGACACAATGAACTTGTCTTTTTAGTAGTATGATCATTAGTAGTATTATTGGTTCCTTTGTAGTCCCATGCATTTTATTTTATGCATTTAAAAATATTTTGAAAGGAGTTTCATAGACTTTACCAGACTTCCAAAGCATCCATGACACAAAAACATTTAAGGACCTCTGATCTGTTTTTCTCCTGTTTCTTTGCATTATCTGCAAGTTGTTTTATCAGACAAGAGCAAATCATTATTTCCTTAATCTATTACAGGTAATATCAGGGTAGGTGATACAAAGAGGAGTATGAAACAGCTTCCCTTTTCTGAATTGTTTTATAGTCTAGTTGAATGTCTGTCATTGACCTCACTTTATATACATAATGATTCATTTAAATGTTCTGAGCCTTTATGAAAGCCATTAAGGTCATTTAGAAATTCTAGCAGAAGAATAATGCCACCTTATGTGAATTCTGAAGTACTGACTTTAGAACAGTGAGTGGTGAAAAGTCCCAGGAGGCCTACTAGTAGTAACTATCTTCCTAGACTCAATTACTATATTACCATTCATTTTTCATTTTCCGTTTGTTTCTGTCAAAGTTGATCAGCATTGGATGTTATTATATTAAAAAAAAAAACCAACTACTTCTGTAGCATTAAAACATATTTTGATTTGGTATTATTATTTTAATTAAGTTTAAAGAACAGTGAAAACAAAATTTTTTTAACACTCCCTCTTTTTATAGATCTTTGCTTTTGTTTGCAGGGGTACAGTGCCTTCAGAATTAGAAGTTCCTTGAGGCAGAGAATGGATTTTGTTTGTTTTGTATTTGTATCTCTAGCACCTATCACATAATAGTCATTTATTGAATGTTTGTTGATTGGCATCACTATTTAGACTAATGATTTTGTTTTCATTTTCTTTCATTTGCTATATATACTTGAGAAACCATAATTCTCTTGGGTACCATAATTTGTACTCTCTTACAATGCCTTTGCAAGTCAGGTTTTCAAGAAAGGTTTATAGGTTTTCTATAAAAGTTTCTTAATGGTAGGCAAAATGTTCTGGGTATGTAGATATTCCTTGTAAGTTGAATTTGTTTAATATCCTATACCTAATGCACTAAATAAAATTGGTTCAAAATCTTCATCAAATCAGAGTTTATTTAACTCTTAGCACTCAACATACAATTGAATGCTTGGCCTCTGAAGGTATAAATGGATGTATATATTCCCCTGTTTTGCTTTTTTTAAATCTTGGAGTAGAAACAGTACTACATTTGCAATAAAGTATTGCATTTGGTAAGACTTAATTGATCCATAGTGTACATTCTTCTGCTTTATAAGATCATAGATTTTTGGTTTTGTTTTTTACTCAACTTTTTTTAAGTTCTGAATTTTCTCCTTTCCTCTCTTCTTCCCCATTGAGAAGGTAAGAAATAGAAAACCTATTATAAATGTGAAGTCATGCAAAACGAATTTCCTCATCATCCATATTGGAGGGTGGGGCAGAAAAAAACAGGAAAAGAAATAAAAAATATGATTCAGTTTGCAATCTGAGGTCATCAGTGCCCTGTCTAGAGGTGAATAGCATTTTTCATCATGGGTCCTTTGGAATTGTGGTGGGTCATTGTTTTGATCATAGTTACTAAGTCTTTTGAAGTTGATTATCTTTACAGTATTTCTAATACTATGTAAATTGTTCTGGTTCTGTTCACTTTATTTCACAATGAGTTCTTATATGTCTTCCCAGGTTTTTCTGAAGCCATTTCCTTCATCATTTTCTTTTCTTTTCTTTTTCTTCATCATTTTATTACTGCAGAGTGGTACTTCATCATATTCATATACCCTATCTTGTTCAGCCATTCCTCAATTGATGAACATCCCCTCAGTTTCCAGTTCTTTGCCACTACAAAAAAAGCTGCTATAAATATTTTTGTGCATATGAGGTCTTTTCCTTTTTCTTTATTCTCTGTGGGGATTGTAGAATGAGAACTGAAAGAGACAGTGGAGATGATGGAGCCCAATCTCGTTGTTTCTAGATGAGTAATCTTGAGTCCCAGAAAAGTTGAACCAGTGTCGCATAAGTTGTGAGGATTTGAACTCAGATTCTCTAACTACAAATATATTGCCCTTTCTTCTATATCACTTATTTAGGGTTGAATATTTCTGTTAAAAACTAGTCAGAAAAATTTAAAACCATAGAATGATGGTTCTGAAATATTCCTATAGGAATGGCTTATTGACAGTGGATTTGCTATTTTGCTGGATTTTAATTACCATACATATTTAAAAGTGGTCAGTGCGTGATTCAGTTTTACTCAACAGACTTGCTTCTTATATCACTAAATATAACCTCACTAAACCTCAACTGGGCCCCTGCTTACCAAGAAACAATCCTTCTATACATCCTTTATCAACTTACTGTCCCATTTTCTACAACAATTCTTCTAAATCTTTCCTCCCTTCTCAAAACTCCCATGGCCCACTCTTTCAACTGCAAACAGAAAAAAAAAAATTGAAACCATTCATTATGAGCTCCCTTCATCCTCATTTCGTATCATTCAGGCGACTTATACCCTTATGTACTTTTTCACCTCATAATGAGGTGACCCTTGTCCTTGCCTAGGTAAACCCTTCTACCTGATAATGATTCCATTCCATAGTGTCTCTACCAACAGATTATCTCCTCTGTCATCCCCATTCTCTCACTTACCTTTAGTCTCTCCCTCTCTTCATTCCCCTTCCCTACTACCTACAAATATGCCTGTCTCCCTTATCTGCAAAAAGCGCCCACTTGATCCTTCTGTACCCAGTAGCTATAATCCTATAGCTTTTCTGTTCTTTGTGAAGGAGCTCTTTGAAAAGGAGCTCCTTGAGGGCAGGAACTGTCTTTTGCCTCTTTTTGTACCCCTCGAACTTACAACTAGCACATTGCCTGGTATATAAGAAGGGGCTTAACAGATGCTTATTGACTGACTAAATATTTGAGTAGCTATGTAGTACAACACTATAGAAAGGGGAGAATATGGGTATGGAATACTGCAAATGTCAGACTTTGTCAAGTTTTGGTTAGTTTTGCCAGATTTTCCTCCCTTATTTTTCTTTATTGTAAGGAATAGTTCTCTTGGACAGGAATAAAGGAGATGCATTGGAAATACACAAAATAGAAAAAAAAAAGATATCTCTCTGTCTATATAGACATTTAAAAAAATTATCATAGTAATAGATTTTGTATTAAAGAATAGATTCTGTCCTTGTGTTATGGAGTTCCCAGTCAAGGAATAGTATCCAGACAGTGTTAAGATTAACCTACATGTGGTAGGGGACTGTTGGTGTAAGATACTGTTTATATTGTTAGAACCAGTTAATATATTGGTTGATTTTGTTAAGCTGCTTTTTTTTTCTTTAAAATTCTTTGTTTCAAGTCATGACTGTCCCAGTAGGGGAGGCAAGAAGGAGCTGTTTGAAAATAAAGGTCATCTTAAAAACAAAAGAGAACCATTTTTTTTTAACTTTTAAAAAAGACAAGCTTTACTTTTAAAAGAGTAACAACCTTCAGACTTTAATTTCAACCTTTTGTTTAAATGGTCACTTATAACATTTGATTAAATTTGCTGTAGAAGTAAATATTTGTTTATTCAATTAAAAGCAGGAGCTATAAGAATGAAGGCCTTTGAAACTGAAGTTCATGGTTAAGCTAATTTATTATCCCCAAATGGATAATAAGGCATCCATTGGAGGTATGAGTAAACAACATTGTAAAAGACCACCTCTTTTTAAAGATTTGTGTCTTGTTTTCAGCTCAGTCAGGAAAGCCATTTATAAAACCTAAATGGAGATAAATTAAATAATAGTTATGAGAATGTGTGCTTTCTTGGGTACATTCTTTGAATCAATTTGAGAGGTCATGTTGCCTGTCTCTAACATGTCGTGAGCAGCAGTCACACTGGAGCCCCTAGAGTAGGAGAAATGGATAATTTTAATTCTCTTGAGCAGGCCTTTAAGTTTATTACTTTTTTGGGGAAATGTAATGAATTTCAAGTAGAAGCATATTGAAATAAAATAGTAAAGCTTGTTTATAATCAAATATGTAAAAACAAATTTCAAAGCCAAATGTGAGTGATTTTGGATTATCAATGTTACTCGTTCTTACTCTTCTTTTCATCCTTTTGTAGTTACTACATTAGCAGTTGAGGATCTGTGTGGGTCAGGTATGATACTGATGATTTAGAATAACTGAAGTCAGTTGGAGAAATTCTTCCCAAAAACATAAGTGTTAAGCTTTACTATAATGAAAAAGGACATGGGATGTGGAGACAGGAAGGTACTTGACTGCTGTTAGATGATTTTTTAAAAAGTTTTTAACATGTTTGCCCATATATATTTGTGCATGTATGCGTTATAAATTCAGTGGGAAAAGAGAACAACTGTCAATTGTTAATTGGGGAGGAAAAGAAAGACTGTAGTAGTAGTTGTATTTTTTTAGTGCAAGTTTATATAGGTAAAAGTTCACTAAAATGTGGCAGCATATGATGTACCACTTATAGTCTTTAAAGTATTTTCCTATCTTTCTTTCTCTGAAACCTTTTTCTTTTCATCTCTTAGGACCCTTCAAAACTCTACAAGAAAGCAAGTGATGTTACAGTTGTTGAATGCCGGTCTGAAGAAGGCATCCACCTTCATTCACAGGGAGAAAATAATCCTGTGTCAAAGAAGCTTTCTCCACTACACTCAGAAATGACAGATTATGTTAAATCAGCACCATCTACTCTTGTTGGTAGCCGTGATCCTGACTCAAAGGATAGAGCATTACTTAATGGAGCAACAAGTGTAACAGAAAAATTGGCACAGCTCATTGCTACGTGTCCACCTTCCAAGTCTTCCAAGACAAAGCCGAAAAAGCTAGTAGGGGCTGGTATTACAACAGGATTGGTTAGCAAAGACTTGATCAGGAAGCCAGGCATTGGTCCTATGGCAGGAATTATCCACAAGGACTTGGTAAAAAAACCAACAATTAGCACAGCAGTTGGGTTGGTAACTAAAGACCCTGGGAAAAAGCCAATATTTAGTGCTGCAGTAGGATTGGTCAGTAAAGACTCTGGGAAAAAACTGGGCACTGGCACTACAACAGTATTCATAAATAAGGATTTAGGAAAGAAACCAGGGACTATCACTACAGTGGGACTGGTGAGCAGAGATTCAGGGAAAAAATTAGGAATTGGTATTGTCCCAGGTCTGGTAAACAAGGAATCAGGAAAGAAGTTGGGACTTGGTACTGTAGTTGGACTTGTTAATAAAGATTCAGTAAAGAAGTTGGGTCCTGCCATTGGACTGATTGCAAAGGATTGTGGGAAGAAGACTATAACAAATTCAGCAGTGGGATTAGTTAATAAGGACCCTGCAAAAAAATTGGTGACTTGCCCTGTGGCAGGATTGGTCAGCAAAGATATTGTGAATTTAAAAGCTGAAGCCTTGCTTCCTGCTCAAGAACCACTTAAGGTTTCTTGCAATACAAATACTAGTAGTCATGAAAGTCAGGAGCTTTCTGAATCCCTGAAAGATAGTGCCACCAGCAAAGCTTTTGAGAAGACTATTATACGACAGAATAAAGATAGCATATTAGAAAAGTTCTCAATTCGAAAAGAAATCATTACTTTGGACAAAGACATTTTTAATGAAGGAACTTGCATTCAGCAGGACAGTTTCTTATCCGGTGAAAGGGGGACATATGTTGAAACTACAAAGCATGAGAAGCAGCCTCCAGTATATTGCACTTCACCAGACTTTCAAATGGGAGGTACTTCTGATGCATCTACAGCTAAGTCTCCCTTTAGTGCAATAGGGGAGAGTAATCTCCCTTCCCCTTCACCAGCCATGTCTGTTACGCCTTTAAACAGAAGTCCCCCTGGAACTTCCTCCCAGTTGGCTACTAATCCATTACATTTAGGTCCTTCCACAGAACTCATAGAAGGAATTGCTGAATCCATTGGAAAAACCCAATTCAGTTCTGAAAATTCCCATATGAACCTTGGTCACAGGTCTCTGGTTCATAGCATGAACACTGATTGCAAAGGGAGTGATAAAGAGTTAAATGATTCAAAAGCTACTCATACAGATAACTCAAGAATGGTATCTTCCATAGGAAAAAAGCCAAGTCTGGCTTCAGAATCCAGTATTCATGCTACAATTACCCCCTCAGTTGTTAGTTTCACTAGTTTATTTAGCAGTAAACCCTTTCTGAAGATTGGTACAGTAACTGCATCAGAGAAACACTGCCAAGTTGCTGAAAGCCTGAGTACTAGTTTGCAGTCCAAACCATTGAAAAAAAGAAAAGGAAGGAAACCACGATGGACTAAGGTGGTAGCAAGAAACACATGCCGGCCTCCAAAAGGGCTAGAATTAGAAAGGTCAGAGCTTTTTAAAAATGTTTCATGCAGCTCTTTGTCAAATAGCAATTCCGAGCCAGCCAAGTTTATGAAAAACATTGGGCCATCTTCATTTGTGGAGCATGACTTCCTTAAATGCCGATTGCCAAAGCTGAGTAAATCTAGCACAGCTCCATCTCTTGCCCTGTTAACTGAAACTGACAAGCAGTCTCACAAGTCCTTTGCCACCCACAAACTTTCCTCCAGTATATGCATGTCTGGTGACCTTTTACCTGACATTTATAAACCTAAAAGAGGAAGACCGAAAACTAAGGAGATGCCCCAATTAGAAGGTCCCCCCAAAAGGACCCTAAAAATCCCAGCCTCTAAAGTCTTTTCATTACAGTCAAAAGAAGAGCAAGAGCCCCCCATTTTGCAGCCAGAAATTGAAATCCCTTCTTTTAAACAAAGCCTGTCAGTATCTCCTTTCCCCAAAAAGAGGGGAAGGCCAAAAAGACAAATCAGATCACCAGTCAAGATGAAACCACCTGTGCTATCAGTGGCACCCTTTGTGGCCACTGAAAGTCCAAGCAAACTAGAATCTGAGAGTGACAAGCATAGAAGTAGTAGTGACTTCTTTGAAAGAAAAGATCAACTTCAGGGTCCTGATGACAGTCATAAACCAAGTGTCTGTGGTATGAATGACCTTGATATGGAACCTGATAAAAAAATTAGCAAGAGAAACAATGGCCAATTAATGAAAACCATTATCCGCAAAATAAATAAGATGAAGACTTTGAAGAGAAAGAAACTCCTGAATCAGATTCTCTCAAGTTCTGTAGAGTCAAGTAACAAAGGGAAAGTGCAATCCAAACTCCACAATACAGTGTCGACACTTGCTGCCACTTTTGGCTCCAAACTGGGCCAACAGATAAATGTCAGCAAGAAAGGAACCATTTATATAGGAAAGAGGCGAGGCCGGAAACCAAAAGCTGTGCTGAATGGTATCTTAACTAGTAGTCCAACTGGTCTAACTGTCCTAGAGAAAACATCTCATCAGACAGCTGGGACAGCATTAGGACAAATTCTCCCCCCTCTCTTGCCTTCAGCAGCAAGTAGTTCTGAGGTTCTTCCATCCCCCATTTGTTCTCAGTCTTCTGGGACCAGTGGGGGCCAGAGTCCTGTCAGCAGTGATGCAGGATTTGTTGAGCCCAGTTCAGTGCCATATTTACATATACACTCCAGACAGGGCAGTATGATTCAGACACTTGCTATGAAGAAGGCTTCAAAGGGAAGGAGGCGATTATCTCCTCCTACTTTGTTGCCAAATTCTCCTTCTCACTTGAGTGAACTCACTTCTCTGAAGGAAGCTACTCCTTCTCCAATTAGTGAGTCTCATAGTGATGAGACCATTCCTAGTGATAGTGGGATTGGAACAGATAATAATAGCACATCAGATAGGGCAGAAAAGTTTTGTGGACAGAAAAAGAGGAGACATTCTTTTGAACATGTTTCTCTCATCCCCCCTGAAACCTCCACAGTCTTAAGTAGTCTCAAAGAGAAACATAAACACAAATGTAAACGCAGGAGTCATGATTACCTCAGTTATGACAAAATGAAAAGACAGAAGCGAAAACGGAAAAAGAAGTACCCCCAGCTGCGAAACAGACAGGATCCAGACTTCCTTGCTGAGCTGGAGGAACTAATAAGTCGTTTAAGTGAAATTCGGATCACTCATCGAAGTCATCATTTTATCCCCCGTGATCTCCTACCCACTATTTTTCGAATTAACTTTAACAGTTTCTATACGCACCCCACTTTTCCCTTAGACCCTTTGCACTACATTAGAAAACCTGACTTAAAGAAAAAAAGAGGGAGGCCCCCCAAGATGAGGGAAGCAATGGCTGAAATGCCTTTTATGCATAGCCTTAGTTTCCCTCTCTCTAGTACTGGGTTTTACCCCTCATATGGCATGCCTTATTCTCCCTCTCCACTTGCAGCCACTCCCATAGGTTTAGGATACTATGGAAGATACCCTCCAACTCTTTATCCACCACCTCCCTCTCCTTCTTTCACCACTCCTTTGCCACCTCCTTCTTACATGCATGCTGGTCATTTGCTTCTCAATCCTGCCAAATACCACAAAAAGAAACATAAGCTGCTTCGTCAGGAGGCCTTTCTTACAACAAGCAGGACACCCCTTCTTTCCATGAGCACCTACCCCAGCGTCCCTCCTGAGATGGCTTATGGTTGGATGGTGGAGCACAAACACCGGCACCGTCACAAACATAGAGAACACCGTTCTTCTGAGCAACCCCAGGTTTCCATGGACACTTTAGCTACCAATAGCTCTTCCAGAACTGTCCTAGAATCCTTGAAGCGCTACCGGTTTGGCAAAGATGCCGTTGGGGAAAGATATAAACACAAAGAGAAACATCGTTGTCACATGTCCTGTCCCCATCTGTCTCCATCAAAAAGTTTATTAAGCCGAGAGGAGCAGTGGGTCCACCGAGAGCCTTCAGAATCCAGTTCATTGGCATTGGGGTTGCAGACACCTTTACAGATTGATTGTTCAGAAACATCTCCAGGTTTGTCCCTGGGAGGTTTCACACCCAACTCTGAGCCAGCCAGCAGTGATGAACACACAAACCTTTTCACAAGTGCAATAGGCAGCTGCAGAGTATCAAACTCTACTAACACAAGTGGTCGGAAGAAATTGACTGACAGCCCAGGACTTTTTACTGCACAGGACACTTCACTAAATCGGCCTCTCAGAAAGGAAACTTTGCCTTCCAACGAAAGGGCACTGCAAACATTGACAGGTAAGAGGGTTCTTTTCCCTATTTGCTATGTATCAGAAAAAATGGGTTGTTTCACTCCATAAGTGTTACTGACATTCAGATAATTACTTAAACTTACTTGTGTTTTGCGGTCTTGTTTTTAATATTGTATTAATACTTGAACATAAGAACTTGAGTCTAAATTCTCACACTGTAAGATTTTTTGTATTTTTGAGTCAGTAAACCAGATGAAACTCAAACCATAAAAAAAGGAAAAGTGATGCTTCCTCTTTGTATAATAATTCCATATGACACTTTCTTTTTGTTATTAACTATGCAAGATGCTTAATAAATATTCATCTAAAATTTGTAGATTTCTGCCCTTCACTAAAGTACTTCTCCAATACCTCATTGTGGTATGATGCTAACCCTCAGTTCTCAAAGGCTCTGCCAGCTAAACATAAGCCCTCGTGGTAAATGCTACCCAGAAAACAACCCCAGTGATGAATCTTATGTTGGTTGTCTGGGAACCAGCTGAGCTAAACCCAGAGAGTTTTGTTATGTTTCCTGGCTAGTAGGTAGTGAATTTTTTCAGGTTCTGCAGCTCTTTTCTAATAAACCATAGAACTTTTAGCTGTTTTGTATTAGAAAGGGGAGTACTATAGTAACAAAGTTAGGGTTGTTGTAATCTAAGTGTGTTGTGTCCTAAGAAAAATTGATTGTTGGCATTTCATATCCTGTTGTAAAAATATAAACAATGAAAAACTTATCAGTAAATCAAAACTCTAAAGTCTCATAAAATGTTAATTTTCATAAATTAAATATAATTTTAGAAAAGACTTTCAGACAGTTTCTGAAAAGCAGTTTGTAATATGCACACATGGTAAAAAAGACAAAAAAGGAAGGTACTCCTTCCTCAGTAGACGTGTTATTTATGGGATTTAATCCATTCAGCCATAGAATTGTTTGACATGTTTTTGGTTTTAGTTACATTAGCTACCATTTATTAAATTCCTTTTGTGTTCCAGTCAGTATGCTAAGCACTGGAGAAACAGGCAAAAACACTTCCTGCCTTCAAGGAACTCAGAGTCTAGTGGAGGGAGAGAACATAGCAAACAACTAAGCAAATAAGATGTATATAGGATAAATTGAGGTAATCTCAGAAGAAGGACATTAAGTTAAATAAGGTGGTATTTTAGCTGAGACTTGAAGGTAGCCAGCAGGCAGAGACAAGGAGAAAGAGCAGTTCAAGTATAGGGGACAGCCAGTGAGAGTGCACAGTCTGGTGAAGGAATAATTCAAGGGACATCATGGAAACCAGTGTCATTGGATCATAAGCTATAAGAAGACTGGAAATACAGGAAGGGACCAGAGTATGATGGACTTTGAATGCAAAAAAGAGGGTTTTATATGTTTGTCTTGTGGACAGTAGGGAACCACTCAAGTTTATTGAATGACGAAATAACATGATAACTTTTTAAGACATTATCTTTATTCCCTTTAGATACAGCCATCTATAGGTTGATCATAATCTAGTTTTTAACAATTTATTAATTTCTTTTGTTTTTTATACCAGTTACTTGTTAATACTTCTCCTTGTCCCTCCCCCGACTCTTCCTTTGAAACAACACAAAAAGCTAAATAAGACTGCCTCTGACAGCATATGCAGTGTTCCATTCTATTGCCCTTAACTCTTTACTGAGAGATCCGCTGGAACCAAGATTGTGATCATTCAGAAATCTGATGTTTTGAGTAGAACTCTGAGTTAAATGTATCTGTAGCTTTTTTTTTTAATTAAACAAATGCTTTATTAACTTCTGGTTTACATCATTCATTTCCACCAGATTATGAGTTACATTTTTCCCCCATTTTTTCCCTACCCACCACCCCAGAATAGCAGTCCCACTAGATATCCCCTTATCCAATCTGCTCTCTCCCATATCTTCTCCCATATCCCCTTCGATTTTGCCATTAGGGCAAGGTGTCCACTGCTTGGACATCTTATGAAACATTTAATTTTAAAACTTCGATTTTCAGACCCATTCCCTTCCTCCCTTGTCACCCACTCCCTCTGAGAAGATAAGCAATTCAGTATGTGTTGTACATGTATAGCTACGCAAAACATTACCATAGTAGATATATTGTAAAAGACTGCTTATATTTCCCTCCCACCCGTCTCACCTCCCACCTGGTCCATTCCTTACTTTGATCCTGTCCCTCTTTGATAGTGGGTACTTCCAACCTTCCCTCCCCCCCAGAATGCCCTCCCCTACATCATCCTCCCTCTCACCCCCCTTTCCCCTACTCAGGAGAGTGAGTGAGGGTAAGATATTCCATTTAGGATGTATGTGATTCTCTCCTTGAGCGAACTTCAATGAGAATATGCTTCTGCCTTTTTGCCTTCCTGTTCTTCCCCTCCCCTGCAACTACTTCCCCTTGCCTCTTCTACATGAGATAGTTTACCCTACCCTGTCTCTCTCCATCTCCTCTTGCCTTTCCTCTCTCACCTCTTGACTTCACCCCTTAAGAATCATCCCTTCCTTGGGGCGGCTAGGTGGCGCAGCGAGCAGAGCACCGGCCCCAGAGCCAGAAGGACCCGAGCTCGGATCCGGCCCCAGACACCCAACACACAAACAAAAACCCAGCCGTGTGACCCCGGGCAAGTCACCCAACCCCAATTGCCCTCCAAAAAAAAAAAAAAATCAGGGGCGGCTAGATGGCGCAGTGAATAGAGCGCTGGCCCTGGGGTCAGAAGGACCTGAGTTCGGTTTTGGCCTCAGACACTTAATGCACACACAAACAAAAACCTAGCCGTGTGACCTTGGGCAAGTTACTTAACCCCAGTTGCCCTCCAAAAAGCAAAAAAAAAAAAAAAATCATCCCTTCCCATCAAATTCAACCTGTGCCCTCTATCCATGTATACCTGTGAACATATGCCATGTACCCTGCTTCAATTATTTTCATAATGAGAAAGGTTTCATCAAACACAGTTATTGTTTTTCCATGTAGGAATGTAAATAGTCCAACTTTGATAAGTTCCTTTTGATTTCTTTTCCTTGATTACCTTCTCAAGCATCTCTTGTTCTTGCTTCTGAATGTCACATTTTCTATTCAACTCTGGTTTTTTCCTCAAGGATGCTTGAAAGTCCTCTATTCCACTGAATGACCATATTTTCCCCTGAAACAAAATACTCAGTTTTGCTGGGTAGGTGACCCTTGGCTTCAATCCCAGCTCTTTTACCCTCTGGAATATCATATTCCATGCTCTTCGATCCCTCAGTGTAGAAGCTGCCAGGTCCTGGGCTATTCTGATTGTGTTTCCACAATATTGAAATTGTTTCTTCCTGGCTGCTTGTAGTATTTTCTCCTTGATCTGGGGATTCTGGAACCTGGCTATAATATTCCTGGGAGTTTTCTTTTTGGGATCTTTTTCAGGAGGTGATCGGTGGATTCTTTCAACCTCTATTTTGCCCTCTGGATCTAAAACATCAGGGCAATTTTCCTTGAGAATTTCTTGAAGGGTGATTTCTAGGTTCTTTCTTTGATCATGGCTTTCAGGTAGTCCAATAATTTTTAAATTATCTCTCCTGGATCTATTTTCCAGGTCAGTGGTTTTTCCCATGAGATATTTGACATTGCCTTCTATTCTTTCATTTGTTTGGATCTGTTTAACAGCATTTTGATTTCTCATAAAGTCACTGGCTTCCATTTGCTCCAGTCTAACTCTGAAGGAATGAGTCTCCTCAGTGAGCTTTTGAGATTCTTTTTCCATCTGGCAGATTCGACTTTTTAAGGCATTCTTCTCATTACCTTTCTGAGCCTCTTTTGCCATTTGAGTTAGTCTATTTTTTAAGGTGTTATTTTCCTCAGTCAGGCTGTTGACTGTCATTTCATACTTTTCTTGCATCTGTTTCATTTCTCTTCCCAAATTTTCCCCCACTTCTCTTATCTGCTTCTTAAGGTCCTCTATGGCCTGTAGCCAGCTTGTATTTTCATTTGGGGCTTTTGGTGCAGGAGTTCTGACCTCACAGTCCTCCTCCATGCTTTGAGCCTCTTTGCCCCTAAAATAGGAGTCCAATGTTGAACTTTTCTGTTTATTTTGTTTCATTTTCCTAGGCATGTTGCCACTTAATTACTTGATTTTGGGGCTTGTTGCCACAGTAGGACTCTGCCACCAGACAGGGGGAGTTTCCGCCCAAACGTAGGGTCTTCACAACTTCCGCCAGTTGGGTGGCCTCTGTAAAGCCTCCACCCACTCTGGCAAATTGGATACTCACCCCAAACTTCCCCGAAGACCACAATCCAGATCCAGGCAGTTTAAAGCAAGAGTGATTAACCCCCAGACTGATTGCTGGATCTCCCTACAGTTCGCAGACCAGGAGCTAGAGCCACTACTGATGCTGCAAAATGGCTTCTGTGCAGCTGTTTCTTCAGCAGCTTTTCGCCCCCAGGGGAGGAAGCCAACGCGTTCCCCAAATACTGGTCCCAAAGTCCATAGGGCACTAACCTTTCACTTTGTCCTAGGCATATCTGTGCTGATAATTCTGGAATCACCACAATTGCTGGTGTTCTGGGGTCCCTCCAGCCGGCTGAAGGCCTGGCCGCCCTGGGGCTAAAACCTCGGACCTGGGCTCAGCTCTGCATGCTGCGCTGTGGGTTCCCAGTGTGCTGTGCTGCCTGCTCTCAGATTGCTGCGCTGGCCGCTCCCTGCAGGGCTGCTGGGCTGTCCTCAGCAGGAGGTTAGCTTCTCTGTGCCGTTCTGTGGGTGCTGTGGCTCCAGAAGTTGTTCAGAGTCCCGTTTCACATTGTTTGAAATTTATGTGGGGCAGAGCACATTGGAAATGCTGTTTCTGTATCTGTAGCTTTTAAACATTTACAGTAGGCTTCTGTTACTGTTCTCTGTTTTTGAGGGTGAACATTCTTTCACTTTGAAAAACTCCAGAAGTTTGTTTAAATATAATACATTTTATTCTTCATAGAACTGAAGCAGATTTCTGAAGATTATATTTGTAATGATTGGGAAATTTCTTCAGGTAAATGGGTAGAAGTTAATTATTTGTGATAAAAGAGGAAGAAAGCATGGCCTTAACAAGTAGAAGCTCTGGAACATGCTCCTCAGAACCAAGAAACAAATGAGTGAATATCATATTGATATTTCTGGTTTTCATATTTTTCATATACTTGGAAAATAAGAGCTGTTCTAGTGGAAAATAAAAAATAATCTTGTATTATGTTTCAGAAATAATGTAATGAAAAGAAAAACCATGTTCTAACATATATAAAATTATCTTTCCCTATCATTGTTAGGACCCATTATTACAATTATTGGTGGTAGTATTCTTGGGCCATGTTGTTTAGTGAGAACTTATTACATTTAGCTGTATTTAACAATCACTCTTTCTGCCATGCACCATACATATGTACTCCTTCCCTTCCTTCGCTTCATCTTTTGCTCTGAGAACTATAATCAAGTAAATATTGCCCTTGATTTTGCAAAGAACACATAATTTACTTGTCCTGTAGCTCCCCCTCCAGTGAATGTGTTTTCTGTCTATTAGAATGTAAGCTCCTTGGGGCAGGAAAAGACAGTCTTTTGTCTTTAGTTTAAATACCAAACCAGTTGGCAGATATTTTTTTTTTTGCGTGACTTGAATGAAGAAAGGCATAAATGTCATATTTATCAAATTTGCAGATGACACAAAGTTTGGAGGAATACCTAATATACTGGATAAATAGAATCAGGATCCAAAAATAGTCTTGAGATGCCAGAACATAGGCCATACTAATAAGATTTTATCTCTCTACAGATGACTCCCCAGCCTATATATCCAACATTTGCCAGGCATTGTGCTACGCAGTGGAGATACAGAGTTTAAAATAAAACAATCCCTTCTCTCAGGGAACTTAATTTCTCTTAAAAGAACCCATGTGTACACATATATAATAACTATATGAAAAATAAATGAATCAAAGTTTCGAGATGGAAAGCACTAGCAAGGTAGCAGTTGGTGGGGGGGGGGCTATATTGAGGAGGTGATCAGGAAGGACTTCCTCTAGAATGGGTTTTGTTAACTGTTTTGTATCACAGACCTCTTTGGCAGACTTTTGAAGCCTGTGGACCTCTTCTCAAAATATTATTTTTAAATCCATAAAGTATAGTACATAGGATTATAAAGGAAACCAATTATATTAAAATAATTATTTTAAAAAGTTTAAGGCCAAGTTTACAGACCCCAGGTTAAGAGCGCTTTGCTGTAAAATGTGGAGCTTAAGCTGAATATCAGAGGAAATAAGAGATTCTGCAAGTTAGAGGGTAAAAAGCATGTTCCAGGCACTAGGAGTTATATGTATCATGTGAGAAACATCAAGAAAAGCAATTTGGTCGGGCTGTAGGGTGCAAGAAGGGGAGATAAATAGATAAACAGACAGACAAAACAAGACAAGAAAGATAAATTGGTGTCAAGTCATCAATGGAGTTTACAGAGGCAGTAAGAAGACACTAAAGTTTGTTGCATAGGGGAGGTACATGGTCAGAACTAAACTTTAGGAAAATCTCTTTGGTAACTGGGTAGGGACAGAAGTGATGCAGGAAGATCACTTAGGAGTCTGGGTGACAGGTAATGAAGGTGCCAGAACTAAGGTGGTGGCTGGTAAGTTGTGAGCAGGGGATGGATGCAAGAGATGTAGAGATGGAAACAAAGGGCTTTGGCAACTTATTGAATATGTGAAATGGGAGTTGATGCCTAAGATAAGTAGAAAGATGTTAGGAGAGCACTTAGCTGCTTTCTTATGAATTCAAATCATCTGGCCCAGGTGACCCCTGTTCTTGTCTCTGAAAAAACTGGCAGATGTGCTTTTATGCCACTGTGTGAACCATTGTCACCAATATTCCAAAGATCATAGAAAATAGGAGAGGTGATGCAAGAGAAAGGGTAAATGTTATCCCAGTTTCAAAAAAGATAAGTGAATAGACTTTATAATATAGTACACTCTATTTGACTTAAATTCCTGGGGAAATTCTAGAATAGATAATTAAAGAGATGACTGGTAAACATCCAGATAGGGAAATGCAGTATGACTTCATCAAGAGCAGGTCATTCTAGACTAACTTCATTTCCTTTTTTGACAAAATTACTAAACTTTTAGGTTGCTAAAATGCTGTGGATATAGTTTACCCATATTTAGCAAAGCTGTTGATAAAGTATCTTATACTATTCTTGTGGAGAACATAAAGAAATAAATTAGACTCAAAGAGTATCTGTTAATGGGTTAGTCTTGACATGGCAAGAGTTCTACAATGAAGTACTCTAGGGATTTTTGCTGGGACCTATTTGTTTGAACCCCTTTTATCAGGGACTTGGATAAAGATATAGATGTAGTCATCAGATTTGCACGTGACACAAAGTTGGGAAAAATACCTGATGGTGGCAACAAAGCCAGGATCCAAAAAGATCTTGACAGGCTAGGACACTGGGATGAATCTAATAAGATAAAATCATAGGAATAAAATGTAAATATTATGCTTGGATACAAATAAAAGTTCAAAAGTATGATGGAGAAGATATGGTTAGATAGTAATTAGCAACTAAAATATTAATACAGTCATGGGCTTCATTAAAAGGGGTATAGCTTTCAGGACCAGGGAAGTGACAATCTGTACTTTGTTTTTATCAGACCTCATCTGGAGAATTGTGTTCTATTCTGAACTCTGGTTTAATAAAGAGTATTGATAAGCTGTATCATGTCCAGAGGCCAACCAGAATGGTGAAAGTTCTTTTTTTCTTTTTTTTTTTTTTTGCTTTTTGGAGTGGGGAAGGCAGGGCAATTAGGGTTAAGTGACTTCCCCAAGGTCATAAGGCTAGTAATTGTTAAGTGTCTGAGGCCAGATTTGAAGGTCCTCCTAACAACAGGGCCGGTGCTCTATTCACTGCGCCACCTAGCCTCCCCAATGGTGAAGGTTCTTGAAACCATGACAAATAAAGATCAGTTGTAGTAACTACAATGATTAGTGCAGGAGTGGGAAACCTGTGGCCTCCAGACCCTCTAGGTCCTCAAGTAAGGACCTTTGACTGAATCCAAACTTCACAGAACAAATCCCTTTAATTAAAGGATTTGTTCTGTAAAACTTGGGGTCAGTCAGAAGACTGCACTCAAGGCCACATGTGGCCTCAAGGCCACAGGTTCTCCTCTGCTGGATTAGCTTGAAGAAGAGGAGAATAAAAGGGGGCATGATAGCTGTCTTCAAGTATTTGAAGATCTGTCTTCAGGAGAAGAGATTAGACTTTGTTCTATTTGACTCTACTGGGTAGAACATGGCATAATGGGTAGAAACTGCAAAGAAGTCAGGTAAATATTAAGAAAAACTTCCTGTCAGTAAGAGCTGACCAAAAGTAGAATTCGATGCCTAAAGAGATGATGGGTTCCACTTCATGGGAGGTTTTCAAGCAAGCTTGAAGAGAGAGAAGGTTTGGAAAAGCAGCTCTGGGCATTTCTGATCAATAATCAACTGAATTGTTGATATAATTTGCATTTTGTGTGTTTATTTGGAAAATAATGTAATCACTATGACTTTAACTCTGTTATACAACAGATGAAACATGTATGAACAGTTTTTCAAAATTTTCTTATTTTCTCTTCCTTATACTTCCACCCCCCTCTTATTTTTTTTTCAGTGCCCCCTAGTTGTACCCAAGGCTGCTACCACCTCCCAGGATCATTCTGGTGCCTCAGGGGGAGGGCGCGGTATTACCCACTTTGGGCACCTGTGATTTAAGTGATCAATCACTTGAATATCAATATTTTATGGAGTGATGGTGGTGTTTTTTAAATTTCATGCCAGCAACATAAAACTAAATCCTCCAAATGAAATCATAACACAGAAGTCATATAAAACTGCCTAATTTTATCCCAAGCCTAATGAATAACTTTGGAGGCTGTATTATTTAAATAATTTGTGTTTCATAAATTTATATAAAGCACTTTGCAAACCTTAAAATGCCATATAAATCCTAGCTATTATCATTATCATTATTGCCATTATCATTATCATTCCCACATATCAGATATGGTGGAAGTGAGTTTCTGAACAGCATTGTGAGATGTTCATCTCTTCTTTACCACAGTATCAGCTTCTGTTAGCAAATAAAAACCATGTAAACCAGGTTTTGAAATTTTCTGTTGAAATAAGAGCAAAGCCCATCACCCATTTCTATAAATACTCAAATAAACAAAGAATAGGTTATCACTGCAGCTAGTTTCTTTTATAAATATTGTTTTGTGTGTTTAATGCTGAATGTAATTTTTTATGTCAGGAATGAAATTAGGATTGAATTTTCATCTTTTATTTGAAGAAAGTATGTTCATTGGAAAAGCGTAGTGATATCACTGAAGAAGAATGTTTTCCTTTCCTCTGTTTTTATGCCACAGAAAAGTAACTGGAACAATCTGAACTGATTTAGAGTTTCTTATCTTCTAGAACTACATAAGACACACAGAAGCTTGTAGTCACGAATGGGTTACATGCACATGTACCTAGAAGAGTAGCAGAAAGTTGATTGTGGTGGAGAGTGCAGTTCTGGGAAATTCCAAAGGAATTCCATTATAGTGAATGATCCTACTTGGGCTTTATGCTAAAGAGCCTAATTAAAGGAAAAGCAAAGACAGTATGAAAACCACCAGCTATAGACTCTGAATCATTCTCTCTTGTATCGAATTTACTTGGTGAGTCAGATGAAATGTATCGCTTTCAGTAAGTATCTTTTCTACAATTGGAAACAGCTGTTTTTATTATAGAATTTGCTTTTAGCCCAGCATTCAACACATTCACAAGAAGCTTCCAGGTTCACATACCAGCTGTGAACTTAGCAAGGGTTTGAAAACTAAAACCTAGACACAAGAAGCATGGTAAGAGCTTTCTTTAAAAATAGCAGAACATTTTATTATTTTTTGCTTTACATCATGTTCATTTCTGAAACTTTCCCTTTCCTTATGACTTCCTCTTCTACCAAAAATTTCAAAAACCCCAAACAAACCCCCAAACCATTTCAGCAGTACAACATTATGTGCTTATGGCACCCTACCTCTTGCAGTAAAAGGAAAGGAGTGCATTTTTTTATTCTCTGGAGCCAAGCTTGATCATTATAATTACCTGGTGTTGCGTTTTCCTTTTTTTTCTTTTTTCCTTTTACATTGTCATTGTAGACTACATTGTAGTCATTCTGCTTTCTTGATTCTGCTTACTTCATTGCATCATTTTCATTTAAGTCTTCTCATGTTTTTTTTTAATTCCTTATAATTGTCATTTCTTATGGTGCAGTAATATTACATTGCATTCTTATGCCACAAGTTGTTTGCTACTCCCTTAATTGATGGGCACATATTTTGTTTTCAGCTGTTCACTTCCACAAATAGTTCTGCTTTGAATATTTTGTTATTTATGAGACCTATCTTTCTATCATTGTAGTCTTTGTCGAGGAATAGAATCTCTGGGTCAAAGGATATGACTTTGAATCTTGCCTTGGACACTAACTGTGTGACACACAGCAGGTCAATTAACCCCTGTCTGCTTCATTTCCTCATCTGTAAAATGGAGGTAATAAAGAGCACCTACTTCTCATGGTTGTGAAGTTAAAATGAGATAATATATGTTAAGCCCTTTGCAAACCTTAAAGCACTATATAAGTGCTATTTTTTCACATAATTTTAAATTGTTTTCCAGAATTAAAACTGGATTTACAATTCCAGATTAGAGGTTTCTAAAGAGAGTGACATTTTACATTTGTTCTTATTCTTTTTTTAAATCATCATAATTGTGTTGTAAGGCATTATGCCATAATTAGATAAAGAGTTAGATTCACAAGAAGATGTGGATTCAATTTCTGCCTCACAAGACTTAAAATATTTTCTTGTTTTATGATCCAGGACAAGTAGCTTAACTGCCAAGGCAGTTCTTCTCCAAGGCTGTAAGTTGCAGAATAGGTACTGATCTGCTCTGGTGTAGAGGGAGTTTTCGAGAATTCCATATAGCAATGCCATCACAGGTCTGTCACCACCCCACAACCTTTAAAATATCAAGACAGATTCATTCTTTGTATAGCATTCCAAGATACCTTTTGAATTTTACAAGCATAGAAAAATATAGAAACCAATGAATGCTTAGTATTCCTTTCTTAAGACAAGTTTTATACATCTTAATAATATGAACCAATTGAAGCTATGAATCCATTGAAAGAAGGGCTTACTTTTAACTTTGTTTTTAAAGAAAACATTTAAATATTCTGTATATATTTCACTTTGTGATACTCTTCCCAATGAACCGCATGGATCTTCTTTTCTATACTACCCTAAAGAATATTTGCAGTATTCTAAATAGATTATATATTTAAGCCGTTCTCTCTTTGGCTTAGTCTTTGATGCTAAATTCTTAATACATTTTAACTGAACCATATTGCTAAAGTTATAAAAGCATGGAAAAAAATCATATTAAAGACATGTTTATCCTTCCAGCAGTTATTTTCTGTCTTGAGTATATGGCCCAAGGAAAATTATTTTCCCCCAGATTCCTCAGGATAGTGTGATTAGGTTGGGTTTTTATTCATGTTTTTTTCTTTGTGATGCCTTCTATTATAATGTTGAACAGTTATGAGTAGAGAATTCTCTTCATTTCTGCTAGTAATAATGTTGTTCTTTCGGTTATATTATCTGGACACAGATGCTGTTACAGGTTCCTAGCGTATAGATGTCAGTAAGGATTTCTTGTGCCAAATAAGTCATCTTCAAGACTTATTTTTTGGTTTCTACCTATATTTAAGATAAATATTTCTAACCATTTCCCCCTGTTTTGGCTTATTTCACCAGCTTTTCTTTTATGCATATTTCAACTTATGGTTTTAATAAAAAGGACCTACTTTCTTTGTCTAACTTGAATCAAATCTACTACCTAGGTTCCTTTACTTTCCACCACTGTTTCAGTTATTTGTAGAATCCTTCAATACTATGATAGCTTTCCTTTTACTGATGATTTTTGACTGTTTCATCTGAGTAAAATTCTGATCCTTCTACTTTTTGACAAAACCCCATTTTACTTGGGTACAGTATTGTACTATTGCAAGCTGTATTTTGTGCTACCTTTACTGAGTAGAATTCAGTCTGTCTCAGGAACCCAGAATGAGTCTGTATCTGGTGTGTTTACATTATTTTTAATTGGAGAATCCCCACATATCCTAACATTGATATCTGAGGACAGGCCGTAATCCTATCCTTTATCACATTAAAATAAGTAGGTAATCAAGGACCGTTCTGATTTTGAATTGTACCTATGCCCTCTGAATATGTTTGAAGGGAATGTTTGGATTTTCCAGCTGTACTGTTTTTGGATTGGGAGATACACATTTCCTTGCCTTTTGAGCAGTGGATGGTACTTACTCAGAACAGCAGAATCTCCAGCTTATGCATCTGTCCAGGCAGATATGGATCAACATTTGTTAGCACATCCCCTTATTAGAGATCAAGATAGCAAGCAGCAAAGCACCTACTTTCTTGAGGAAACAAGACACCAGACGAGCCTGCCAAAGAGCACAGCTTTACCTTTTGACATAGAAATCTACATGACTCTTTTGCTAAGGAGCTGAAGAGAAAGAAGGCCAAAAATTTTCCTGGTGTCCCAGCTCCTGGGCATATCTGACCTTATTGCTCTAACTCAGGATATAACCCTCATTATGGAGAACCTGTGGCAAAGATGCAGCGTTGGAAGATTCCCAATGAGAACTTCCTGGCCTTTCAGGTGATGAGGAAGAGCCTAATACTGCAGGTACCTACCTTGTAATATTTTGTATTCTTTTCTTTTTATTCATTTTTGCATTTAGGAAATGAAGTTGATACTGATGAGGCAACAAATGAGCTGACTTTTCAAGTTGGCATCTCAGTCCTTAGAGACATGTTGCCTGGTTTGTTTTATCAATGAATCCCTACTCAACATTGAACTTTATCGCACAGACACTTAATTCATTTAAGTTGGTGATATGATAAGCAGTTGTTGATTTTTTCCCTAGGAATTAACCTTAGTAATAAATGCATAAAGCCAGGCTTGCTGTGTTCCAAAGCAGTCTGAAAAGGTATAAACTTGACATTAATCATAGTATTTCCAATAAGATATATATTCAATATAAATCTCAGTTTCTACAGTACCCCTGTGTTTCCTTCTGAAGTACAAACATAGAATTTTATTTTGACCAATATTGGAATGGACAAACCTTGTCCTGTCTAAAAATATTTCCCACATTTATCCATCTTTCATCACCTACTTCTATGATGAAACTTGAAAAACAGTTACTATGCTTTTGGCAGTGTTAAAAGGATTAGGTTTGCAGATTTAATCAAAGTTGTCTAGTCTCCTAGATTCCATTATTTTTAAGTATTTGCCAACTAGGGTAAAAATGCATTAAAGTACTTTGTTCTTGAACAGTTTGTTCATTGTATTTCCTTCCAGTTGTACATTAATTATAGCTTCACTTGGTAGTTTTAAGCTTAGAGAAGTATCGCTTTGTTTGGTTTTCATCATCAAATAATATTTATGAAGCACCCTTATCTTTTTAGAACGGTGCTAAGAGCTCAGAATTAGTGTTTGTCAAACCCTAGAGATCTGTGACTAAGAGGCACAGCTTTATTTTTCTTAAATACAGAATGTTGTAAGTATTGTTCACCAGTGTCCAGATTTGTGAGGATTGGAATAAACCTTTTAAAAAAAGACCCTTCCCCCCAAAAAAATTTTTTTCCCCAGTCTTTTATTAAGTACCAAGAGTAGGCTATTAGCTTCTGTTGCTTTCAGGAAATGACAAATGGTTCAGAAACGAAGTGAGCTAAGTCTTGTCTTTCTCAGTTGTTTCAGTTTTGGGGAGCTGCTGTATAATGCAGCCAATAACATCCTCCAAGAATCTGTATTTTCCTTCTTCCCTGTCCCGTCTCCCTTTCTAACTCCCACTGCCTATTCAGAAGCTCCATATACCACCCAAAAAGGAACTTTAAACAAAGAGATTGCATCAGGGGTGGAGAACCTGTGGCCTAAGCTTCACAGAACAAATCCCCTTAATAAAAGAATTTGTTCTGTAAAACTTGAACTCAGTCAAAAAGCCATATCCAAGGACCTAGAAGGACACATGTTGCCTCGAGGCCACAGGTTCTCCACCCCCTGGACTATAGTATATACCTTCTTTACTCTGAGGTGAGTGAGGTGAGGCAGAGACAGTAAAGCCTTCGTTGAGACTATCTTGAAGATGCCCTAAAGTATTTGTAGGAATTTGGGAAATGGTTACGAGGTGGTCAAGGAACTGAAGATAAGCTCAAAAATGAGTGGCACTAATGCCACATGAAATGTAATAGCTGTAAGACCTAACGAAGTTTCTTGAGGATAAGGACCATGTTTTTTAAACCAGCACAGTATTTGGTAAATAATAGGCATTCAACAAATTTTTGTTGGTTGACTGGTTATAAGGAAAGTCTTAAATGAAATTTTCTTTAAACTGGTCTTCCTTAGGTCCTTCTTTTCTGTCTTTTGTAATTACCTATACATCACTGATTATGAGGGCATAAGCAAGAGGTTACCTCAAGAGTTTTTATTGTTATCTTCTGTTTTGTTTATTCATATGGATTGGCCTTGCATATATGTATCTGTCTCATAAATAATTTTTTTTCATAAACACATAGAATTCTAGCTTAACTTCTAGGTTTTAATTAATTATGATGGATAATTTGAGAATACCTATAATCTCAGGTAGTTGTCTTGTAAGCATTGTCAGATTTAGTTCTTCAGCAAAAATCTCATCTGATGAAAAATGTTATAAATCCTCAGAGAAATAAATGGTGGTGTCTGAATACAGATCGAAGCATACTTTTTAAACTTTATTTTCCTTGAGTGTTTTTTTGTCTGTGTTTTCTTCTACAACATGACTAATATGGAAATATGTTTTGTGATTGCACATGTATAACCTATATCAAACTGTTTGCCTTCTCAATGAGGGGGATGAGGAGGGAGGAAGGAAGAGAATTTGGAACTCTTTAAGTTTTAAAAACAAATGTTAAAAAATTGTTTTTACGTGTGATTGGGTAAAAATAAAATACTGAACAAAAAAAATCTTATCTGATAATAAAAACTTTCCAGGTATATTTGTTTCAGCTTTTTAAAATGTTCCCTTTGTGTTATCGTAGTATATATAGGACTGAACAGAAGACATTTTTGGTCCTTGAATTGATCTAATAGTACCACTATGTTTTTGTAAGAAGTAACATCGGTCTCCCAAATCTGAGGCAGTTAGGTGGCACAGTGGACAGAAAGCTGGACTTGGGGAAATCCTGGAAGACCTGAGTTTAAATCCAGTCTCAGACACTAGCTCTGGGAATCTAATTAAATCACAACCCCTGTCTGCCCCATTTTCTTCAACTTTAAATAGAGATAATAGTACCTACCTCACAGGGTTGTTGTGAGGGTCAAATGAGTTAATATTTGTAAAGTATGTAGCACAGTGCCTGACACAAGTGCCTAATAAATGCTTCTTCCCCTTCCTCTCTCTTCTATCCCCTTCTGTTTCCCCTATCCCCCCCAAAAAAACATACCTCTTAGGAAAACATTCAGCCTCCTATCCTACCTGAATAATGCCACCCCCTCCCCATCCCCATCCCCACCTCCACCTTAGCATACTAAGAGTATATATATTCTCTGGTTTGAAAACACTGGAAATATAATTGTCTTTAACTGTTTACTTCTTTCTCCCCAAGTAGTTGTTTAAGGAATTCTTGAGGCAGTAACTACAGTATGAGATTATACTTGACAGTTTCAATGGCCCACATTTTGTTTTCCTTATTAGTGGTTTGTTGTTTGATTGTTTTTTGAATTTAGGGTGGATTATATCATAGGAAGTGTACTGTTTTATTCTGTTTATTAAAGTAAATGTAAAATTTTTCAGAGTGCTGCTAGTTTGTAGGTTATTATTAAGTAGGATAATAAAGTATATGATGACTTAAGATATATTCACCTTGATTTCCCAGCTGATTTTTTTTTTAAGATTACAGGAAAAAAAATCCAAATTTTTTTTTTCCCCAGGAGAATGAATGTTCCTGAAAAACATACTTTTAAATGAGAGATGAATTATCTGTTATGGGGCATTTAGGTAGAAGAGCAGACAGATAACATTTAGACTTGATGTCTTGAAAATTTTCTTAACAATTAGAATTGTTCAAAAAGTGGGGTGAGCTGCATCAGTAGATCATGGGTTCTCCCACATTAGAGTTCTTCAGGAAGAGACTAACCACTTGTTGGGTATATTCTAGTGGTGCTTATCTGGTTTGGTTTAGATTAGATCACTGCTGTGATTTGAGTATAGCAGTGCTGAAATCCCTTTTCTTTGAGGGAATCTTTGTCTTCTGAATCTTTTCTGTTTTTAAGCCTATGTAACAATCTCTGAGTATACTTTTTAAAGAGAGAAACTATTGACATGATGTAGAGGCAGCATGGCATAGTGGCAAGAGTAGTGGGCTATAAGGCAGAAACACCTGTGTTTAGATTCCTCCAATACTTATCAACTGTTCAACTCTGCACAAGTCACTTAATCTCTTTGTGCCTCAGAACTAAGGCATAGATTATATTGATGATAATCATAAGTTCTAATAATTTGTGCTGAGTTAATTGCAAATTGCTTCCAGAATATGATGTATAAAAGGCTGAAAAAAATGCGGAAGGTGAATATGTTCATGAGTACAGGAACCTATTGAATGAAGTAAGAACTTGGTAGTTCCTGGTATTTAGTGGAGTATATTAAATTTGAACCTGCTTCTTCCACATCACATTATATCCATTTTAATTTAAAATTTCTTCTTCATAGGGTTAACATGAACCATTGGAGGAGCTAACATCTTTGAGATTACCACTGGTCATCTTAGAAATTAAGCTGTTTCATTTGTTTATCCATTTTAGAATAGTAATTCTAAGAAGCTAAACCACCGTAGTTCTGTACATTCTATTTCTCTGAAAATATTTCCTTCTAGTGACTTAAGGCAGTTGCCCATACAGATTGCTACTCACAGTAACTGATATTCTGTTAGTAAAATTTGGTGCTATTATTCTTCTTCACCTTCTATATTTATGACTGTTTATAAGTAGTGCTTTTAAAATGAAAGGAAATAGCAACAACTAAAGAGTGTTAACCATTCTAAATCATTATTATGCAAAATGTATTGCCATTGTCTTTTATATTTAAGTAAATATAAACTCTCTTGTGATCTTTCTCTTCTGTTCTCTAGGCTCCCAGCCAGCCCTAGACAAGCCCTCCCAAAGGCCACCAGAGAGCACAAACTGTAGCCCTACCCGAAAGAGGTCTTCGTCAGAGAGCACTTCTTCAACAGGCAAGTAATACTTATTTTCTCATACTTTTATGGTGGCTTCCTATCTCAGTGGTATTGACATCATTTATTTATTTCTATTAATGCCTACCTTGAATGAATGACAGTTATAATCTGTGTGATGAAAAGACAAGTGTAATGCAAGAGTTTGGAAATGTGTGTAGAAACCAGAGAATAATGCTTTCCTTCTATTCTAGATTGCATATAATTAGGAATACTATGACTTTAAAAGAGTATGGAGATTTGGATTGAGTCCAGAGTAAAGCACCCGACATCAATAGATTAGAAAGGAGGCAAAACAGCAAAAGTGGAGGTTTAAAAAATGTAGCCTGTGATCAAAAAGGAAAAAGAGTCATTTGCAAAGAGGCTTAATATTTACTTTTAAGCAGAATGCAGTTTTTCAGTAAAGGATGTTATACTACTGTTTACTCCTTTTGCTGGGGATTAAAGAGGAAAATTAGTTTCAGATGGCAGCAAGAGAGATTTAGAATAGATGAAAGAAGTGCTCAGTGCTACAGATTATTAAGCAATATATAAAAACTGTTGCAAAAAGTGATAGAATTCTATGAAAAGCTCAGATTGTTACTAAAAATTAGGATTCTTTTTTGGTTTAACATATTATAAGAAGTGACTAGTTGTAATGTGGTGGATTTTTTAAAGGTGATTGTGATTTCATTGTGATAACAGCCCTATAACTACAGTAATCTCCAAAGTTCTTTATTCAGGATATAAGTACATAGGAATCTTGCAAATGCAGGAATATTTCCATGGGTATTCATAAAAATCTTCAAGAGTTTGTGAACACCTATAGCCCTTGAAAAAATGTATCTTGATGTCCAGTCAGAGTCTTTGCCACAATATGTCTGGTTCTGTCTCCCTTGAAGCTGGTCACTCATTGCTCCTTGATCTGATTTTTTCTTGTTTCTACTTCTATGCTCCTCTTATAGTTCCTGTTTCATCCCCGTATGGGTTCATGGACATCTGTTCTCCTCATTCCCACACACTACATCCCTCTCTGCTTTGTAATCAGTTACCTAACTTTGGCCTTGATGCTATTTGTCTTCGGTAAATAATAACTACGATATGCATCAGATCATCAATTTATATTCCTGTTACATCTGAAACTTCATCAGTACAACATGCCAGAAGCGTAGACAAGCTCAGGTTCTGTGACAGTCTTACGTGTCCCATAGCACTTTGCTTTTGCAGTACTTTGGGATGTCTTTTAATCTCCGCAAAACTAAACTAATCCTTTGGTGGATACCTGGAAGAGTTATTCTTCAAGGCATTCCACAAGACAGGTGAGGTGTTGTTAGGAGAGAGATCCATTAGGATAAAATATCTGTCACTGTAGTGCATCAAAAAAAAAAAAATCCACAAAGCTCTTTATCACAAGACCATTTACAAGTAGCTACTGGAGGTAAAATTGGCCAAAATTTCAAGTTTCAGTTATCTCATCCTCTGTTAATATTTTTAACACTTTTGAAATGCTGGTTGAGCATTCTTATTTTCATCTGTCTGATGCTGGGTGTTGATGTATTTTGGTTGTAATTTGATGATAATCTGCAGGAGCATTGGCTTAATGATAAAGCTGCATATTGTTCAGTACGTGGAAAGGCAGTAAACTGTTTGAACTGGGGACATGGTTGTATATCATCTTGGGAGCGATCAGCAAAACTATTTGTCAGAAATGGAATTGAATCATTGATTTATCTGCTTTTTACTTGGTACCTATACCTTAATCTCCAATCTCAGTTGGTATGCTATACTAAATATTCTCATTTCTAATCTCAGCAGAGGTGCTTTACTAAATAAGACTGCCTATTGAATATTGGAAGGGAAAAGAAATTTTCATCCTTACATAGACATTCTCTCTCCACTGTGGTTATTACTGGCAAATAGGTAATATAGCTTCACATTGATTATTATAGGAACCTAAATGGTGTAGTGGATAAAGTGCTGGACTTGGAGTCAGGAAGACCTGAGTTAAAATCATCTCTCAGAAACTTATTAACTGTGTGATCCTGGGCTAATTCCTGTGTCTACCACAGTTTCCTCGTTTATGAAAATAGAAGTAATAGCAACATCTACTTCAAAGGGTTGTTGTAAGGATTAAATGAGAATATGCTTAAAGCTTTGCAAGCCATTTAAAACTTTATAAATATTAACTATAATAATAATAATTATTATTATTATTGTTATGCTAGGGCTTTCAAGAAAGCCCTTCCTTGAAGGAGCTCATAATAAAATGCTTTCATATATCTCATTTATACTCAGAACCTCCCTTTGTGTTAGATAGCAAAGATCATAACTCCCATTTTATAGATAAGAAATTAAGAAATTGAGACATCAAGAAAATTGATTATAATGAATATAGTGTAATTGAAAACCTATTCTTTTCATTGCTAGTCAAGACTTCTCTTCAACAATTAAACTGCTTTCTTAACATGCTCATGTTTATTTAAAGATCTAGAGGAAATAATTTTGATTATCTGTTATTAAGGAGGCTGGAAATCTTATAAAAACAATAAATGCTTTTGGGAAAACAATTCAGATAGATCTATAAATACCAAGTGGGGAGCACTTAGTTTGGCCGCTGTTGCCTTTGTGGATGGACTCTGTTATCAAAATACTCTGTCAAAAAAAACTGCTTTGTTACTAGAGGCTCTTGGTATGCAAGACAATGACTGCAGCTGTCAGTGCAATTGTATACTTTATTAGTATATTATCCTTTTGGATCTGTTTCAAAACTAGGGCACAAGTTCAAGGGCAATCTATCAGACACATTTTGTACAAAAAAAAATGTGTTACAGAACTAAATTACTATGGGGTAGTACAGCTGTTTACATATCTCAGTTTACTAAACAGATGGCACATCCCAAAGATGTTCATTTCCTTTGGATATACCTTGAGGACTGGGATATGGTTCATGATCAGTTTGTCCTTCAGATTATATTGGACATCAAAAAAGGTTCTACTAATTTTGCTATTGTTAAAGAGTAAATGAGTCTAACAAATCAAATAAGATGCCACTTATTTGTTAAGATACTAATTCTTTTCAAAGGCATTTAGGTTGTCAAGTCTTTAGGATTTGCTAATATAAGAGAAGAAATAGAAATTCTTAATTCTTCGTTAAAGTTGATTACTCTGTCAGAAGTTACTTGCTTGCATTTGTAGGTTTTAGGAATATCTCTTAGTGTATGCTCATTTTTTAATCTCTGAAAGATATAATTTGACCCAAGAGAGTCTAAAGTTGGTACCCAAATTCATGTCAGCTTGTCATTGCCAGAAGTCTGCATCTCCACAGTAGGATTTCATGGAATCTCTGCTCACACAGCTGGCAAATGTAGTTACTCTAATTTAGAATAAGGTCCCCATGTTAGCTAATTAAAAAGCAGTGACTGGGCTCTAGAGCTCCAAGGCCTTATGATAAGGGATTGCAAATAGAATTTACAGTCTGTACCATTAAAGAAATTACAGTTGAGTTGAAATGATGTTTTCAGTAGATAAAAATGTCAGTTGAGGCAAAATAGTATAATATAAATTGAAAACTTAAATACTAGTCTATGAGGGAAAGCAAGATAATGGGGCAAGAAATAAATTTCACTGTGTTGCTGGACAATGGAGCATGTTAACAGTCAGTGAAAAAATAGCCAAATAGTTGAAAAGTTAGATGAAGAGTAGGAGCACATCATCTCAGAAACCAGGGAAAGAGGAGGATAATCTTTGGTATCCCATACACTTGAGAATTCAAAAAACATGCAAACTTAAAAGGGACTGTGGAATTTAGTGAAGAGATTGGTAAAAGAAGGGAATAATTTAAGTAGTGTTTAGGATTGAAGTCAGATCACAAAGGGTTAAAGTGGGGGGGGGAGAGAGAGAGAGAGAGAGTGTGTGTGTGTGTGTGTGTGTGTGTGTGTGTGTGTGTGTGTGTGTATACTGACTTATGTATTTGATCTATACTGAAAAAAGGTACAGCAGTGACCTTTTAACTCAAAAAGGAGTGAGTTTAAGTTTGGTCCCCATCAGGGCGTCTAGGTGGCGCAGTGAGTAGAGCCCCGGCCCTGGAGTCAGAAGTACCTGAGTTTGGATCCGGCCTCAGACACCTAACACACACAAACAAAAAACCTAGCCGTGTGACCTTGGGCAAATTACTTAACCCCAATTGCCCTCCAAAAAAAAAAAAACCAAAAACAAATTTGGTCCCCATCATCCCACTGGGTATCTTGGGAAAAACCTGCGTTGGCATAGTAGTTATACAAAGAGTAGGGTCAGACCTAAAGTAATTAGTTTGAAAATAGTTGAATGATCCCTGAAAAGAAAAGATCATTAGATAATTTAGTCATTGAACCAACTGAGCCTTGCACAGGTCACTAAGGTTTTCTTCCTAATTCAAATATGTACTTCATCTAAATGAGACTAGAAAGATGGTTATTTATCCTAATCTTAATTATCTGGGAAAAGAAATTTCATAATTTCTCTTGTCCTCTAATTATTCTTTCTTCATTCCTAATTTTACTTTACCTCTGACCAATTCTGATAGACAGAATTCTGGGTTGTCATTTAAAAGTCTTGAGCTCTGATTCATTTTCTGCCTTTTATTTCATGTGTGGTAATGGTAGTCATTTTGCCTCTGCAGCTGAGTATCTGTATCAGTAAACTGGAACGTGCTTCTCTCTTACTCTACTGAATAAGAATTAGATTTTTTTTTTTTTGTAATTCACATATCAGTGTGGTCCTCATAGAGAAATTGAAAGCAGTCATTTTGTTTATATTGTTAACCCTGAACATTTATCTAATTTAGGGAAAGTTGACAGTTTCTGATAGGCAAATAAATGCGATTAATTTATTTAACTTTATTATTAAGGAATAAAATAACTGTTACATCTTTTTCCACACCATACTGTTTTAAAATAATTGGCTGAGTTTTGTTTTTGCCTGTGTGTGATTCCTTATCTCTTTCAGTGATTGGAATCCCTACCCGAGGTACAAGATTAGGAACATCTGTGGATGACTCTGTGGATAGTCTGCTACAGCGAATGGCACAACATGAAAGCCAAGGGACCTTAGAGAAGAATATTGATGCCGTCATTGCCACAGTCTCCATCCCACCTTCATCAAGCCCAGGCCATACCCACAGTAGGGAACGAGGTCTGGGGAAATCAGACAGCCTGCTGGTATCTACACCACCTAGTGACTCCTGCAGTAACACCACCATCTCACTCCTATCTGAGAGGTTGCCAAGCAGCTGTTCCCCACATCATCTCAAGAGGAGTGTGGTAGAAGCCATGCAACGCCAAGCCCGGAAAATGTGCAATTATGACAAAATCTTGGCCACCAAGAAAAACCTGGACCATGTCAATAAAATCTTAAAAGCCAAAAAGCTGCAAAGACAGGCAAGGACAGGTAATAATTTTGTGAAGCGCAGACCAGGCCGACCTCGGAAATATCCCCTCCAGGCTGTAGTGTCAATGCAGGCATTCCAGGCTGCCCAATTTGCCAGCCCAGAATTAGATGAAGGGGAGGAAGGTGGAACACTGCATCTTGGTCCTGATACAGTTACAGATGTCATTGAGGCTGTTGTTCAGAGTGTGAACCTGAACCCAGAACTTAGGAAAGGATGGAAAAGGAAAAGTTGGCTTCTGGAAGAAGAGGCAAGGAAAAGACAGAAGATACTTCCAGAGGAAGAACAGGAGAATAATAAAAGGTAACCTGTTTGTTTTGAAGAGGAGAAACCTCTACTTAATTTATCTGCACAATACAGTTATCCAGATAATTTCTTGACCCTCAGCTTTACTTTGAGCTATGTAAGTTATTCTTCTATATTGTACATTTCATTATTGATATTTCTCTATGTTAACTTTTTATAGAATCATAAAATTTTAAGTCTGAAGAGACTTTAAAGAACATTTGGTCCAACTATCCCTCTATGGGTTATTAGGCCACTAAAGACCAGAGAAAGGAAATGATGTATTTGACATCATATAGCTTAGTTAGTACTAGTAGATTTGGAACTAGAATCCAGGTCTTCTGACTCCCTCTCCAGCACTCTTTCCATTATGCCACATTGCTTCCCCTCCTCCCCGCACTGTACTTATAGCTTGTTTTAAGTAGAATTATATTGCTGTTTAGCTTTTAAAAGCCCAGTGTGATATATTTATTTACTTACTAGGTTAATTAATGTCTCTTGTCATGCTCTTGGGTCTCAGGATCTATGAACTATGTAGTCACTAATGCCATAAAATCCACTTATTCCCTTTTTCCTCCTCCCCTCCTCCAAGCACCTCTCACTCTCCAGAATAAAAATATAATACATTATTTAGACAGACATCATCTTTGGGAGGTGAACCTTGATTGGCAGTGCTTAAAGGAGAGTAGAAAAAGGAAGTCTAGGGAAAAGTGAAGCAAATCCATTTAATTTCTGCATTAGGGTTAAGCTGTAGCCTCCTTTAGGGACTTCTAGATGCTTTTGCAGTCCAAAAGTGAGTATGTCTAGAATGAATCTCAGGCTTGTGTACTCTTAAGTATGCCACAGACTCTACAATTTTATATTTTCAATTGGTGATGGATTTCCACTGAAAGATAATGAATAAAAAGGATTATCCAAACTATTTTTCAAATATACCAGCTAGTACCTCATTAGGAAGGTATACATTCAGATAAAGGACGTTTTGCTGAAGGTTATAGAAAAAAAATAAGAGGTCTTTCTGTCATCTGTAATAATTTAGCTATTCCTTCACTGACTGCATCTCTGTTCCTTCTCCAGAGATTGGAGGCAGGAATATGATTAAAGTGATTATTGCAATACTTGAGGCAAGGTATGAAGAGGGACTGAACTAAAATGGTGATGATGTGAATGAATAGATGGGGAATGTATCTAAGAGATGTGGAGGGGAAATCGACAATATTTGGCAGTTGACTTGATGTGTGTGGTGAATAAAAGTAAGAGTAATGTATAATTTTTGTGGTGTTTATAGTAGGTAATTAGGAAGATGTTAGTGCCTGCAGCAAGAGTAAGCAATTTTGGAAGAGAAGGAGTTTTATGGAGAAAAGATGAGGTCCCTTTTGGACATAGTGAGTTTGAGAGGCAGACATGACAATGACTTAATTGAAGGGACTCTGTACTCAACCCAGTGAGAAGACAGTAGTAACATCATGATAACCACTTTCAAATGTTTGAGAGGCTTTCAAGTGGAAGATACATTGGACTTGTTTTGCTTGTACCCAAAGAACAAAACTTGAAGCAGTGTATGGACATTTCAGTGTGCTAGATTTTATCATCATTTAAGATAAAACTTAAGCACTATCCTAAAATAGAATCAGCTATCTCATTAATGAGTGATTTTCCCCCTCACCAGAAGTCTTAAAGACTTGTAGAGGGAATTCTCTTTCAGCTGTCAGTGGTCTAAATGATCTCTTAAAGTCCCTTCTAACCCCTAGATTTTATGAAAGTGTTCCCAGCAAGAAAAAACATTTTGAGTGAAGTCACAGAGTTAACACTCCATTTGTTTTATACAAACATAAAATTTTATACTGAGGAGGGCAGCAGGAATCAAGAGCTGGAAGAGACCTCAGAGACTATCTAGCTTAACCCCTTCATTTTACAGGTGAAGAAACTGAGGCTCAAAGAGTTTTTGTGATTTGTCCAAAATCACACAGGTAAGGTTCTTGTTGGAGATAAGCATGAAATAAGTTGGATATATAGCTTGAGGATAAGATTATAGACAGTCCTGTAAGTCAAATGAAGGAATTTAGACTTGATGCAATAGGCAATAGGGAGCCATTGTAAGTTCTTTACTAGAAAAATGACATGATAAAAGCGGTATTTAAGGAAAATTAGTCTGGCAGCCATCTTGGAATAAATTAGAAAGTAAGGAGAGCCTAGAATTCAAGAGGCATTAAATAATGAAGGCCTGAATTATAAGATGAGGAAAATGTGATTAAACAACTGTTTGCTGGAAAAAGATCCAGGGGTTTTAGTGGACTGCAGTTCTAGTTGGAGTCAGCAGTGTGATGACAGCCCAAAAATTGAATTCAGTCATACACTTCATTGAGAGGTTTTAGGTATTGTTTTAGGACTAGGGAAGTGATAACCGTGTGGTTCTCTGCGCTGACCAGAGCTCATTTCCAGTACTGTTCATTTTGGGCATCACAATGGCATTGATAACCTGGAGGACATTCAGAGGAGAACCGGATAGTTAACAGCCTAAAGATCGTGCCTCATAAGAATCACTTTGGGGGTGGCTAAGTGGTGCAGTGAATAGAGCACTGGACCTGGAGTCAGGAGGATCTGAATTCAAATCTGGCCTCAGACACTTAACACTTACTAGCCCTGTGACCTTGGTCAAGTCACTGAACTCCAGTTTTCCAGCCTTACCCCCTTCCAAAAAGCAAAAAATAAAATTTTTAAAAAGACTTCGCTTTGCAGAAACTGGGGATGTTTAGCCTAGAGAAAAAATAATTTGGCAGGGACTTGGGGTAGCTTTGTTGAAGTATTTCAAAAGCTGTCAAACAGAAGAGGGAATAGACACATTCTGCTTACTCCTGCAGAACTAGAACTAGTGGGTAGAAGTTGTAAAAGTACTATGCTTGATGAAAGGAAAAACTTCCTAACAGTCACAACTACACAAAAGTTTAATGTATTGCCACTAGAGGTTCTTCCTCATTGAAAGTTTTTAGATAAATGCTGGATAACCACTTGCCAGATATATTGTAAAGGGTAATTCTTCTTAGGTTGTAGTTGATTACAGATAATGACTTTAGTAAAAATTTATCACCTGCTACCTATGAAGTACTATATAAGATCTTTTAGAGACTAGAAACTTTGCAATTAGGGTAGCTAATTAATGTCATTAATAGAGATAAGGGAGTTGACAGGTTGGGTTCAGTTTTGAAGGAAATAGGATTATTTCCATGTTTAATCTGTTTAGTTTTAAACAGTTCAAAACAGATCTGAAAGCCGCTGGGTGTTAGTTTTTTAAATTGTCCCACAATTCTTCTTTGCCTGAATTGTCTTAAGAATAGGCATTGAATAGTTTTCTTTCTACACGTTGCTGTCAGTCTTACCACTATCCCATAGTGTTAAGTGCCCATTTTCTCTCCCAATTTTCAGAAAACCTTTCTTTTTCTGCAATCATGGACTGATTTTCCACATCACAGTGAATTAGTAGTTAGATGCATTTTTGGATCATCTTCCAAGATGTCACTGAATTTGGTTTTGGTTCTTAGCTATCTATTTACTTATATCCATCATTTTTCTTCATAGTATTATTGGGAAAATGTCACAGAGTTATTTCCAGGAACACCATTTATCAACCTCAAAGACTAACCTCTCCTGCCCCAAAGTAACATATGCCTCTTTCATGAATCATTCATTTGTTAGTCCCTTTTCATAGAGCATAAGCAAACCCTGGGGTTAGAAAGGTGACTTTTATACAAAAATATATTTCTTCTATAGTTATCCTATTGGTAGCATTTCCTTCCTTAATTGACATTATCATTATCATAGTCATTGAAATTGTTCTTTGTAATGGCATACTGCTTTATTTTCATTTATTAATTATTATTCACAAAAGCCCTGAGTGTTAAGTTTATGTCAATATTCTTTTATAAACTAGGAACCAAGGAAAGACAAATTAATAATTACCCCAGTGTTTAAACCTGTAATGAAATTTAGTAGAACTTTATTTTGTTGGAACTTAGGTTTTATCAAGCAGTGAGACAATTCACCAAAAAATGACCCTCTGTAACTTTTGTGTTATTGATTGCTACTGCTCTTTGCTACCTGATAAATTGTTATTACCATACCATTGGTTATTTGAGAATAGCAGGACCAGGTAGTATTACATCCACAAAACAAACTGGGTAAATTGCTTTAATAACAATTGTTACACCACTACTACTCCTTTCTTCCCTCCTTCATAACTACAGGTTACCTCACAGGCCATTCAACAAATGTCCAATTTTACTCCATAATAATCCATATCTAGAAAATTATATTAAAAAGTTTCAAACTAGCAGAAATTTCAAGACCAACCAAAAAAAATACGACCCAAGAAATGTTGATTAGGAATGGTGGGGTAGTAATTCAGTGTTCTTAGAAACCTATTTGTAACCAAAGAAGGATATCACCTTTCCCGCCCCCTCAAACTAATTAATATGTATGATCCATGAAAGTTGCATTAGTCATACTAAACTATATAATGCTCACCAAAGAAAGGCTCTGCCGTGATGTTTAAAGGGTTGTAAAAAAAAGATAATTCCCTTTTTCATGTCTTATTTCTTCTTCTTAGTCAAGGAAGTCTTTCTAGAAAAAAAATTTACATTTAAGATGGAAAGACAGATAAGAAGTTTGCTAGGAGATGAGATATGCTTAGAGTTGGAGTTATATATCAATCAAATGAATGCTTTGACCCAAACTGTAACTACAGAAAAAATGTAATAATTGAATTTGAATGTAAATGGATGTAATTTTTAAAAATATATGTTACTTAAATAGGGAATAGTTTCTCATTATAAGATTTATGTTTAAATTATGTTTTATTCCCAGCTTTCCTGAGACAACAGTTGAATCTCCAAGTCCTCCTGAAGCCCCACCAAAACCACCTGAACCTGAGAATACCCTGCAGCCTCTGCCTTCTCTTATTCCACGGGAAAAGAAGGCCCCTCGCCCCCCAAAGAAGAAATACCAGAAAGCAGGGCTCTATTCTGATGTATATAAAACTACAGAGTAAGTAATAGCACTTATCAGTATTCTCCTCACTGCCTAATTTCCTTATGAAATCTTATTGCCTGGAACATGGTAAGATTTTGAATCCTTGGTGATTGATTACTTCTATCCACATTGAGCTGCTATCCTTTCATACATAGATATTAAATGTCCATTGTACTTCCATGACACTATATAGAGGTTTAAACATATTTCCTTTCCCAGAATTCTTAGATTACAATCTAATAATATTTATATAGTTGGGCAGCAGTTCCTTCCATATCAAAAATGATGCTATCATCAGTTGCTATTTGGAGTGTGAAATAAAGAAAAATATTTCACCATTACTCCTTTCCACACTATGTAATATCAAAAATTTTAATTGATTTATGACTTCATCTGCTTTGGATCAGAAAGAGATGGTTTGATTTGGTTTTGTTAAACATAGAAAATGGAAGTTTACCAAGTTATTTTTGGAGGGGGGAGAGAGGAAAGGGAATCCTTTGGTGGCATGTATTTTTGAAGTTGTCTTAACTTCTGGAATTTTCCTGCTTGGTAGTGTAGAGTAGAATTATAGAATACTATAAAATAAAACTTCTAACTGGAATCAAAATGCCCTTTATTATCTTTATCCAGACCATAGTTTTAAAGATGTAATTGCAATCAGAAAGCAACTTCCTTGCCTCTGAAACTGTGTTAAAACTTAATTTTACTGGGTGTCTAGGTGGTGGAGTGAATAGAGCACAGGCCCTGGAAACAGGAGGACCTGAGTTCAAATTTAGCCTCAGACACTTAACATACAAAAAACTAGCGGTGTCACTTTGGGCAAGTCACTTAACCCCAATTGCCCTACCTTCCCCTCTCCAAAAAAACAAACAAACAAAAAACCCACAAAAACTTAATTTTACTAATAATAGAATCCTTTCTACATAACAGGAAGAGCCAGAACTTTAAAAGCTTTTAGTAAAGAATGCTTATATCATTACTTTACTGTCTATATACCTGCTTGCGGGCTCACAGTCTAGTACAACAATCCTTTTGTGGGACTGATTCATTTCTGGGGATTTTTTGGTTTTGTTTTCTGAAATTATTTTCAGATGTTCTCTGTGTTAAAATGGTAAAGTCCAATCCAGTTGTGATTTGATTGCTCTCAGAGAGCCAAAACACTGTCACGTTTAGAGAAAGAAGAGGTTTATAAGCTTTCTGAAAATCAACCTTTTTAACTGAATAAAATACAGTTATTTCTGTGAGAATCTTCACTAGAAGATTCTGCAAGGTACTTAGGGCCATTTTCAGATATAAACAAATTAAATAATAACCCCTGAAGTTCTCTATTTAGAGAAAATATGGATGTGTAGGAGGGAAAATCTCTTTGATATTGACAGCTAATGTAGATTCTTTTCCATATACTACCTTTCCATGTGAAAGATGGAAGGGCACTAACAGGAACAATGTGGAAAAGCTACCTCACTTGCTCTCTTTATCCTCCCTCCCCTTTTTTTGCTTTTGGGAGGGCAATTGGGGTTAAGTGACTTGCCCAAGGTCACACAGCTAGTTTTTGTGTAAAGTGTCTAAGGCCGGATTTGAACTCGGGTCCTCCTGATTCAAGGGCCGGTGCTCTATTCACTGTGCCACCTAGCAACTCTCACTTTGTCCCTTATTGATAATGAGTGCCGGCATGTTCTACTGCGGATTGTTAATCTAGACCATCCTGCTTCTCAGAATTGGCAGAAGGAGTGCCTTGGTAGTACTTCCTCATAGTTGAATTGAGTTTATTGTCAAATTGAAACAGAAATGGGAGCCACTAAGCCATTCATAAAGATTTCTGTGGCCACATATTGACTTAGAAAATCGCTTATTATAAGCCTCTTTGTTTAATTGTGTTTTTATTTATTTTGTTAAACATTTCCCAATTTTTACCTTATTTGAGGCATATTCTCTGCCTGCAATCCATGGGTTTGACACCTCTGGTTAAGCTGATAATACAGGGAGGGTGAAACAGCAAAGAGGATTTCAGACCAGAATTCTTTCTTTTCAAAGATCTTGAAGAGCAAAATAAATTCTTATCCATTTGTTTTCCACACAGATACCAAAATGATTTTCCTAAAGCACAGGTATGATCAGAGCACTCCCCCACTTAATGAACTCCACAGAGGCTACTTATTACTCCTGAGATCAAATACAAACTCCCCTTTGACATTTAAAGTCCTTCACAAACTAGCTCCAGATACCCATTCCATGAATTCTACAGTCCTAAACTGTCCTTGTTATTCTTCATGCTACACACTTCATCTCCCATTTCTTTCCCTTTGTGCAGGCTATTCCTCTTCATGTCTTGAATGTACTTTCTTCTCATCTCTGCTCTTAGAATCCCTAGTTTCCTTCAGAGTCACCACCTTTTCCATGAGTCCTTTCAATTAGAGTATCAGCCAAGTCTCAAAAGACTCATGATGGAAAATGCTTTTCACATCCAGAGAAAAGAACCGTGGAGTCTGAATGCAGATCAAAGCATACTATTTTCATTTTTTTTGTTTTTTTTTCTTTCTTGTGGTTTTTCCCTTTTGTTTCTTCTTTTACAACATGACTAATGTGAAAATATGTTGTATATGATTGTATGTGTATAGCCCAAGTCAGATTGTTTATTGTCTTGGGGAAGGAGGGAGGGAAGAAGAAAAAAATTTGGAACTCAGAATTTTATAAAAGTGGATGTTCATCTCTCCCAATTCCAACTCCAAAAATCTCTCTATCTCAGGGGTTCTACCATATTTAATGTTGAATTTTCCATTGAATGATAAGTGACTTACTCATTCCCTGTCCCTACCTATATACCTCAAATATATCTCTATATATATCACAGGGGGCCTGCTGAAGCTTTGATGGAATTTTATTTTGCTGGGACTTTTTGTCTGTTAACCTCAGACCTTTTAAGAAAAAAAACAGCGTGTCATCCCAGAAATATATTTGTTGCCACCTGATCAAGGAAATAGATAATAAAAGAAGAAAATATGGCAATGTATCCTTGCCCTTTTAATATTTCAAAATGACCTTTTAATGAATGGAAGAAAATGTTATCCCATTTAAGAAATAAGGGCTATAAAAGATTGTAGAGTTCTGTTTGTTGGTGCCCCTGTGCTTGGGAGACAATAAACTCATTCATAATAGCGTTCCTCCCCCCAAAAGTGAATGTTGAAAACTAAAAAAAAGTTTTTTTAGAAAAAAAAATTTTAATAGCAGGTCAGGGGCGGCTAGGTGGCGCAGTGAGTAAGAGCGCCAGCCTCGGAGTTGGGATGACCCGAGATCGAAACCGGCCTCAGAAAATGAGCACCCACACATAAATAATGACTAGCCGTGTAACCTTGAGCAAGTTACTTAACCCCAATTGCTTTAAAAAAAAAAAATAGAGGGTCAGCTGCTTTAGGGCAGGGACCTTTTCATTTTTTCACCTTACAACTAGTAGGTACCTAATAATTCCTTATTGATTAAAAGATTTAGTTAATGTGGATACTAGTTAGATTCAAGGAGATTCACTTATTCATTCAACAAATTTTATTAAATACTTAGGACTTAAAAGGCATTGTACTAGGTGCTAAAGGGAGATAAAAATGATGCAGTCCCTGTCCTAAAGAAGCTTACTATCTAGTAGGTGAAATCAGACTTGTGCATAATAACTATAATACATAATATACACATATAATACAAGAAGTGCATTACAGAGTACAGTAGAAGACTATAGAAGAGAAATCATTTCTAGCTGGGAAACAGCAAAAAGCTCTAATTGAGAAGCTGGCATTTGAAGTAGGCTTTGAAAGATAGGTTGTTTTTTCAATAAACAGAAGTGAAGCTAAGACTATTCCAAGAATACAGAACAGTATGAGTGAAGGCATGGAGGTAGTAAGCATGTGTTATTGTATGAAATGAGAGACAGCATGGTACAGTGGAAAGAGCATAGAATTTGCGTTCAGAGAACTTGGGTTCAGTTCTTGGCTCTGATAACTGATAATTACTATCTGGGTCATGACTTTGGGCAAGTTATACTTCTCTAGGCTCCTCAGATCCCTTCTGGATCTAAGTCTATTTTTTAATAATCTAGTCTGACTGGACTGGATAATAATTGGATCATATACAATGCTATATAAGTGGAATAGAAATTGTGCATCCCTTTTTTCTTATTATTGAGTTTAAATTATGTTAAAGGAGGGGCAGCTAGGTGGCACAGTGAATAGAGCACCAGCCCTGGAGTCAGGAGGACCTGAGTTCAAATCCAGCCTCAGACACTTGACATACTTACTAGCTGTGTGACCCTGGGCAAGTCACTTAACCCCAATTGCCTTGCCTTCCTCCACAAAAGCAAATATACATGTATATGTGTGTGTGTATGTGTGTGTATATATATACACACACATACACACACACACACACACACACACACACACGTTATGTCAAAGAAAAGCCCCCAAAGTATACATTCTTTCTTTGATTCATTGACTCATAAGTGACTTATAAAAATGATCAAGGGCCTGGATATATTTTGCATGGTAGCGCCAATAAGAAGAGAAGAACACAATCCTGACGCTAGTCTTTGACTTTTCATGCTTTACAGAATTACTGTAGGCATTTTTTAGCATGACCCCTATAGTATGTTTAGTGATAGTCTCTTTTATCTTTAAACCAGTTTGGAAGGGGTTAGGGGATGGTTATTTGGTGGTGGTTGTTTTTTTTTTCCAGAGCTTCTTGCCAAAGTCTTTTATTAAGGCCTTGTGTTATTACAGGTGTTGAATTTAGGGAAACAATTATACCTTTATTCTAAAGGCAGACTATAAAGAGGTTCTCTCTCTCTCCTCTTTTCCCTCTTTGCCCTCTCTCCCTTTTCTTTCTCCTCTCCTTTCTCTTTCCCTTTTCTTTTTTGTTTCCTCTCTCCCCTTCCTTTCTGTATGAAGATGGAGAGGGGAAAACTAGGCTATGAAGGGCTTTGAACATAATTAGGATTTTGTATTTAATCTTGGAGATGATAGGGAGCCACTGCAGTTTATTGAATAGAGGGGTGGGATGGTGACATGGTCTGACCTGCACGTTAGGAAAATTACTTGGGTAACTGATTGGAGAATGGATTGGAATAGGAAGAGACTTGTGGCAGGCAGACCAACCAGCAAGCTATTGCCCTAGACCAAGTATAAAGAGATGAGGGTCCACACCAAGGAGTTGACAGTGTCAGAGAAGGAAAGGAGCTGAATTTGAGAGGTGTTACAGGGATAAAATCAATAGGCCTTGCAACAGATTGGATATGGGAGGGTTTGAGAGATGGTAAGGAGCTGAGAATGAGACCTACTTAAAAGAGTGGCCAGCATTTCATAGTAAATAATGTTAAAATGCTTGATTATGACTATCTTGAAAATAAAACTAAAAATTATGAAAATAACTTTATTTTTTCTTTAGCAAATATTAGTTTAGAATTGCAACTGTGCATATTCTTATATCAAAGAATGAAATTATTGTATGCATTGTATGCATTTTTCTGAAAAACTTCAGTAATCGCACAGTGTTTGACTTTTATAGCAACATGGTCATAAAGAGGATCTTTTTACCAAAACACATCAGAACTTTATCGATTTATCCAACAACCTCTGTGTAATCTTTGATAGTCAAATAACATTTCTTGAGATCTAGGCACTGTGCTAAGTACTAGGGATACAAAAAAGGGCAAAAACAGTTCTTGCTTTCAAGGAGCTCACAGTTTGATTGGGGAGAGAACATATAAACAGCTACAGACAGACAAGATGGAGACAAATATAAAGTGAAATTAGTCTTGGAAGGAAGGCACTAAGATTAAAGAGGACTGGAAATAGTTTCTTGCAGAAGGTAAGCTTTTACTTGAGCTTTGAAGGAAGCCAGGATGAACCTTTAGGAAAAACTAGGAGGCAGAGATGAAGAGGGAAAGTGTTCCAGTCAGGGAGAAATAAGAAGGGGATAGCCAATGAAAAAAGTCTCAGATTCAGGAGATGGAGTGTCATATAGGAGGAATAGCAAGGAGTCCAGCATCACTGGATCAGAAGAGTATGTGGAGGGTAGTAAGGTATAAGAAGATGGGGAAGGGAGAAAAGGGCCGGGTTATGAAGTACTTCTATGGCCAAACAGCATTTTATTTTGGAAACAATAGGGAACTACTAGAGATTATTGAATAGGGGAGTAGGGTCAGCCTTATGTTTTAGGAAGATGAATTTGGCAGCTAAAATAGATTGGAGAGTATCAGAGACTTAAGGCAATGAGACTAACCAGCAGGCTATTATAATAATTCAGGTGTGAGGTGATAAAGACCTATACCACCAGGCTGATAGCAGTTTCAGAGGATGGAAGGGGGCATATGGGAAAGATGCTCTGAAGGTAGATTTGACAGACTTTGGCAACTAATTTTTTTTTTTTTTGGAGGGCAACTGGGGTTAAGTAACTTGCCCAAGGTCACACCGCTAGGTAGGGGTGTGTGTGTGTGCTCGAGCACGAGCACACATGTTAAGTGTCTGAGGCGGGATCCGAACTCAGGTCCTTAATGACTCCAGGGCCGGCGCTCTACTCACTGTGCCACCTAGCCACCCCTTTTGGCAACTAATTAGATATATGGGCAGTGAGAGGTTGGGACCCCCTGGGTAACTGGTACGATGGTGCTATTGTTTACAGTAAGAGGGAAGTTCGAAAGAGGGGGAATGCTTGTGAGGGATGACAATAATGAGTTTGATTTTGGATGTGGTGAGTTTATGGGACATCCACTTTGAGATATCTAATAGGCAGTTGGAGATGCAAGATTCAAGGTTTGTATAGAGGTTCAAGCTGGACAAGTAGATCTGAGAATCAGTCTGCAAAGAGAGTATATTTGAAACAAAGAGAACTGATGAATTACTAAACAAAATAGTTTAGAAAGAGAAAGGGACTTTCAGGGATATGCATTTTTAGCAGGGATGACCTGGATGAAGCTCTAGTAAGGGAGACAAAGAAGAAGTGGTCAGACAGAAAGAAGAGCCAGAAGAGAGCAGTGTCCTGAAAATTTAGAGAAAAGAGAGTATCAAATGATATTCAGGTCATTCATTTGAAGCCCTTCTTAAAAACACTGATTCACAGAGATACTCATGGGATGAGTTGGGATAGTTAAAGGTTTAAGAGGGGCCCACACCACTTCAAAATCATGTAAAAGGGGACTCTGAACAACTTCTGGAGCTCCAGCACCCACAGAACAACACAGAGAAGCTTACCTCCTGCTGAGGACAGCCCAGCAGGGAGTGGCCAGCACAGCACTCTGGGAGCCAAGCCCAGTGAGGCCGAGGTTTTAGCCCCAGGGCAGCCAGACCAGCAGCCGGCTGGAGGGACCCCAGAACACCAGCTGCTGTGGCTTTTCCAGAATTACCAACACATAGATGCCTAGGACAAAGTGAGAGGTTAGTGCTCTCTGGACTTTGGGAGCATATCAGCTTCTTCCCCTGGGGGCTAGAAGCCTCTGAGGAACTGTGGCACAGCCACCATTTTGCAGCTTCAGTTGCAGCTTCAGCTCCTGGAAAAAAGTGGCAAAAGAGGATCAAAAAGGCAATGAGGAGAAGAATGCCTTAAAAAGCAGAATTTGCTAGATGGAAAAAGAATCTTAAAAGCTCACTGAGGAGATTCATTCCTTCAGAATTAGACTGTAGCAAATGGAAGCTAGTGACTTTATGAGAAATCAAGAGGCTGTTAAACAGATCCAAAAAATTAAAAAAATAGACGGCAATGTGAAATATCTCATGGGGAAAATCCACTGACCTGGAAAATAGATCCAGGAGAGATAATTTAAATATTGGACTACCTGAAAGCCACAATCAAAGAAAGAACCTAGAAATCATCCTTCAAGAAATTCTCAAGGAAAATTGCCCTGATGTTTTTGACCCAGAGGACAAAATAGAGGTTGAAAGAATCTATCGATCATCTCCTGAAAAAGATCCTAAAAAGAAAACTAGGAATATTATAGCCAGGTTCCAGAATTCCCAGATCAAGGAGAAAATACTACAAGCAGCCAGGAAGAAACAGTTTCAATATTGTGGAAAAACAATCAGAATAGCACAGGACCTGGAAGCTTCTACACTGAGGGATCGAAGGGCATGGAATATGATATTCCAGAGGGCAAAAGAGCTGGGATTGAAGCCAAGAATCGCATACCCAGCAAAACTGAGTATTTTGTTTCAGGGGAAAATATGATCATTCAGTGGAATAGAGGCCTTTCAAGCATTCTTGAGGAAAAAACCAGAGTTGAATAGAAAATGTGACATTCAGACACAAGAAGCAAGAGATGCTTGAGAAGGTAATCAGGGAAAAGAAATCAAAAGGAACTTATCAAAGTTGAACTATTTACATTCCTACATGGAAAAACAATAATTGTGACTGATGAAACCTTTCTCAGTATGGAAATATTTGAAGAAGGGTATATGGGCATATGAATACGTATGTGAATGGGTGTATATATGTTTACAGGTATACATGGATAGAGGGCACAGGTCGAATTTGGTGGGAAGGGATGATACTTAAGAGGTGAGAGAGGAATGTGGGGAGTAGATGGGGAGAGACGGGGTAAACTCTCTCATGTAGAAGAGGCAAGGGGAAGTGGTTGCAGGGGAGGGAAAGAACAGGAAGGCAAAAAGGAAAACCCATATTCTCATGGAATTTGGCTCAGGGAGAGAATGACATACATACTAAATGGGATATCTCACCCTGCAGGAGAGTTGGGGGGGTATGAGAGGGGTGATGAGGGAGGGGAGGGCATGCTGAGGGGAGGGGAAGTTGGAGGCACCCATTTTTGAAGAGGGACAGGATCAAAGTAAAGAATGGCCCAGGTAGGGGGTGGGATGTGTGGGAGGGAAATATAGCCAGTCTTTTACAATATATCTACTATGGTAATGTTTTGCATAGCTATATATGTACAACATATACTGAATTGCTTATCTTCCCAGAGGGAGTGGCTGACAAGGGACGAAGGGAATGGATCTGGAATTTGAAGTTTTAAAATTACATCTTTCAAATATTTTTTAAAAAAAGGTTTAAGAGGGGAAGGGTATTTGGACACCTGATTTCATAAATGGCCACTTTCTTTATGAATATTGTTGTATTAGGATAACTTTTACTTTCCTATGCAATCTCACAGGCAGAGGTGTATATATATATGGCATAGTGAATAGAGAGCAATCAGAGCAGCTGAGTGCCAATTGCTATCTGTAATACATACTATCATGTGAGTACAACCAAATGGAGAGATTCCCTTAATCATTTTTTTCACTCATTTTCTCCTTTTAATAAAATAAACAATTCTAGATATGGCTGTTGGGAGTGCTATAAACTGCCAAACAATTGACAATTTCTCAGTGCCACAGGCAACTATGTGAGGTTATAAATTGCTTTAACAGGGCAGCTATTGATCTGTATTGATAGAGGGAATGACCTCATTGAGACATCTCACACAATTACATCAGAGGTAGAGACCAAAAGAAAATGCAATCTTGTACTATGGGCATGAGGTTCCCCCTATATTTTGTATTTGCTTACACGTGTGCCTGTTATTTCCAACCATAAAATATAAACTCTTAAGCAGCAGGAAATGTTCCTTGTTTGGTTTTGTAGACATTTTTGATTGACTGTAGTTATCCTTACAGTAGAGTACTTTGAGTGTCAGTTGTGATAAAGTATGCAAAAACATTTTGCAAACCTGAAGTCATTATATAAATGTTAACTTCTTTTTCTTCTCTGTGACACAGTGGGCCAAGAGCCAGTCCAGAATCCAAGAAAACTTGGGTTTAGGTCCTGTTTCTAACATGTACTGGTTGTGCAACCTTGGGGAAATTACCTAACTTCTCAGTTGCTCAGGCAACTCTCAAAGATTATAAGCAGCATAAAAGGTGCTGAGTTGCATTAATAGAGGATGTTTCCTCAATTAGGATTTTCCTGTACCTGTACTAGTAAAATCATAGTTTCAGTCCCAATCCTTACTGATGAAAATAAGTTTGATGAGATGAGTGTGATAGTGGAGCCTGTGTAAGATTAGCTAGAGTAGGTCACCCTCTCACAAAATAGCCCATAGTTTTGATAGATTTTAAAACAATTACCATAACTTTCTTTTATACCCTTATACTGCCCTTCCTCCTGTAGTTAATAGTGTTTCTTCCTTTTTCTTATCCACCTTGTTTCTGCACTTGTTTCTGGTCCTGCTCCTTTTCATTTCCTCATGAGCCTCCTCCTCCCCCTTCACTTCCCCCACCCCCAGAAATTCCTGAAAACAAATAGGGGTCTTGTGTGTTTCGTAGTAAATGGCACTTACTGCCAGCAGCCATATCTAGAACTTCCTTGTTTTTGTGAAGAAGAGCAAACAAAAGTGAAGAACAATTAAGGGAATCGTCTCCATTTCGTTCTGTTCCTAGCATGAAGTAGCATAAAACATTGTCATTGTGTATCTTTCCAGCAATTGTGGGTGGTGGCTCATAAAAACCTAGGAGGCATCATAGATGTGGGGAAGGCTGTGGGTGGAGCTTATCTTTCCATTTGGGTTCTTTTTGTTTTTTTATATAAGCTTAGCTATGTCCATTTTATATGGCTAAGAAAAATGTCAGCAGCTGGTGAGGGACTAAGATGAGCTAATGTTGCTGTAGCTCCCTCTAGTGACAGAAGAGTCTAGTCACTCCTAGGAACCACTTTCTGTTTTCTGCAGTATTCATTAATACAGAACTGATGGCCTATTTTCTTTTCCTTTTAATAAGTGTCATAGATAGCAACATTTGATTTAAAATATTCTCCAGCTTCATAATAAGTCATAATTCCAACTTATAACTTCTCTCTGTTATTTATTTTATTTCTAAAATCCATTTTCTAAATTTGTTGTGAATTAGCAAGCATTTGGGTTTTTTTTATCTTTTATTTTTTTTAACAAATGCTTCATTAAATTCTGGTTTACATCATTCATGTCCACCACATTTTGAGTTACAATTTTTTCCCCGTTTTTTCCTACTTTGATCCTGTCCCTCTTTGAAAGTGGGTACTCCAACCTCCCCTCCATCACCCCAGAATAGCAGTCCCACTAGATATCCCCTCATCCAATCTGCTCTCTCCCATATCTTCTCCCATACCCCCTTCAACTTTGCCATTAGGGCAAGGTGAATCTCTGAGCCCCAATGCCTGAACACCTTATCTCCCAATTACATGCAAAATAGTATTAATAATAGTATTTATATACATTTGAAACATTTAATTTTAAGACTTCGAATTTCCGATCCATTCCCTTCCTCCCTTGTCACCCACTCCCTCTGGGAAGATAAGCAATTCAGTATGTGTTGTACATGTATAGCTATGCAAAACATTACCATAGTAGATATATTGTAAAAGACTGCTTATATTTCCCTCCCATCCATCCCACCAACCTGGTCCATTCCCTACTTTGATCCTGTCCCTCTTCAAAAGTGGGTACTTACAACCTCCCCTCCATCATCCCCCCTCTCATCCCCCTTCCCCCTGTTTTCCTGCAGGGTGAGATATTCCATTTAGTATGTATGTGATTCTCTCCCTGAGCCAAATTCAAGGAGAATAAGGTTTTGCCTTTTTGCCTTCCTTTTCTTACCCTCCCCTGCAACTACTTCCCCTTGCCTCTTCTACATGTGATAGTTTACCCTACCCTGTCTCTCCCCATCTCCTCTTGTCACTTTCCTCTCTCACCTCTTAACTTCACCCCTTAAGTATCATCCCTTCCCACCAAATTCGACCTGTGCCCTCTATCCATGTATACCTGTAAACATATATACACACATTCACATATGTATTCATGTGTCCATATACCCTTCTTCAATTATTTTCATAACGAGAAAGGTTTCATCAGTCACAGTTATTGTTTTTCCATGTATGAATGTAAATAGTTCAACTTTGATAAGTTCCTTTTGATTTCTTTTCCCTGATTACCTTCTCAAGCATCTCTTGCTTCTTGTGTCTGAATGTCACATTTTCTATTCAACTCTGGTTTTTTCCTCAAGAATGCTTGAAAGGCCTCCATTCCACTGAATGACCATATTTTCCCCTGAAACAAAATACTCAGTTTTGCTGGGTATGCGATTCTTGGCTTCAATCCCAGCTCTTTTGCCCTCTGGAATATCATATTCCATGCCCTTCGATCCCTCAGTGTAGAAGCTTCCAGGTCCTGTGCTATTCTGATTGTTTTTCCACAATATTGAAATTGTTTCTTCCTGGCTGCTTGTAGTATTTTCTCCTTGATCTGGGAGTTCCGGAACCTGGCTATTCCTAACCTAATATTCCTAGGAGTTTTCTTTTTGGAATCCTTTTCAGGAGGTTATTGGTGGATTCTTTCAACCTCTATTTCCTCCTCTGGGTCTAAAATATCAGGGCATTTTTCCTTGAGAATTTCTTGAAGGATGATTTCTAGGTTCTTTCTTTGATCATGGCTTTCAGGTAGTCCAATAATTTTTAAATTATCTCTCCTGGATCTATTTTCCAGGTCAGTGGTTTTTCCCATGAGATATTTCACATTGCCTTCTATTCTTTCATTTGTTTGGATCTGTTTAACAGCCTCTTGATTTCTCATAAAGTCACTGGCTTCCATTTGCTCCAGTCTAACTCTGAAGGAATGAATCTCCTCAGTGAGCTTTTGAGATTCTTTTTCCATCTGGCAAATTCTGCTTTTTAAGGCATTCTTCTCCTCATTGCCTTTCTGAACCTCTTTTGCCATTTGAGTTAGTCTATTTTTTAAGGTGTTATTTTCCTCAGTCAGGCTGTTGACTGTCATTTCATACTTTTCTTGCATCTTTCTCATTTCTCTTCCCAATTTTCCCCCACTTCTCTTATCTGCTTCTTAAGGTCCTCTGTGGCCTGTAGCCAGCCAGTAGATAAGGAAAATTAAAGAAGGTATGATTGCAAGTACAGTCTACTGGAGAAGATGGGAGAGGATATTAAGGTATAATATAGAAGGATTCCCCTGGGTAAGTTAGAAGGGCCATATCATTATTAAAGACTGTATGGAAAGAAAGATAGAATAGGGGATAATGTCTGGTGATTTTGAATTGGTGTTGAAATTTGAAAACAGCAAAAAATCTGTCATCTTGTGAAATATTTTGTCATCTTTAGTTTAATGTGATAGAACCACTCCCCTGGCAATTTCTCCTACCATAACAAACTTGTGATTGTTCCTTGTGCCTTCCCAAAGGTCATGCTCTCTTCATTTGACTCAGAAACTGGACTTTTAAGCTGATTCAGACAAGCTCCATGTATTGGCTCAGAAGCCTGTTCTTAAGAACAAGGCCTAGAAGGAAAAGGAATTGCTTAAGTCCTTTTCAGAATTGCTTTGCACCCAAGTTCAGCTTTAAGTTTGACATATATCATTGCGTTTATACATGTGGTATAACTAATTCTAAACTCCTTAATGGAAAAAGCAAAGTGATTCAGTTGGAAAGAGATAATCAGTTATAGAACAGCAAAGAGAGAAAATCAAGTAATGTTTTGTCAACTCTGTCTTTTCCAAAAAGTGAGGTTTTGATTCATTGACCTTAAGAGGAAGCTTCAAGGGGTGGCTAGGTGGTGCAGTGAATAGAGCACCGGCCTTGGAGTCAGGAGGACCTGCATTAAAATCCGGCCTCAGATACTTGACACACACTTACTAGTCGTGTGACTTTGGGCAAGTCACTTAACTCCAGTTGCCCTCCAAAAAGCAAAAAAAAAAAAAAAAAAAAGCCGCTTCAAAAAGCATTTATTAATTGTTTAAAGAATGGTAGAAAGTAGAAGCATGGTTTTATCATTGTCTAAAGTGAACCTTTAGATTATGTGGCTCAGACTGTGCTGTAAGAATTTAGAAAAAGAAAAATTCCTTGTTGGAATACAGTGAGGGAATGTAACATAGGGATGGTGTGAGATTTAGATCAGTAGAGATCAAGAAGATAGTATTACAAAAGGAAGAGGCAATATGACCATGGGCATAGACATCAGAATATACATATAAAGTTTTCCAGACATTGAATACATGGTGAAAAAGTATTTTTAAATCCTGATATATTGAATAAGGTATAGTGTTGGTTTTTTTTTAATTTTCAAAATTTGGAGAAAATTAAAATTTGAGGGGATGGGAAGGATGAAGCAAATAAAGTCTGTTTAGAAATTCATTAGGAATATATGTATAGTCTTATACTTGGGTAAAAAAAAATCGGCTTTTGAAGTACAAGATGATGGTAGTATTTATGTGACTCTTTAAAGTTTGCAGTGTGTTTTTACAAATAAGAGGAAAGGGTAGCAAGAAGAAGGATAGAAAACATCATCTCACGTAATCAGGGTAGAAGTCTGAGAGAGAATTAGAGTGTAAGAAGTGCAGTAGTGGGTGACATTTGAACCTCACTCTCATCTGAACTGGTTAGAAGAGGGAGTAATATTCAAGCATACTGAGTTGTGTACAGAAATACAATTCATTCAATAGAGAAGACAGAAGGGGGGGTTAAGAAAGAATGTAGAAAGGGAGGAATTTGTTGTTCAGTCATTCAGTCATGTCTGACTCTTCATGGTCCCATGGACCATAGCATACTGGGCCTTTTAATAGTGTCCATGGGGTTTTCTTGGGAAAGATACTGGAATGGTTTGCCATTTCCTCCTCCAGTAGATCACCTTTTATCAGAATTCTTCACTATGACCTGTCTGCCTTGGACAACCCTGCAGAGCATGACTCATAGTTTTAGTAAGCCACACAAGCTCCTCTTCCACAACAAGGCAGTGATCCAGAAGGCACTGGGAAGGATTAGTCCTGGGCAAAACAAACTCTAAAGATGTACATAAAATATTTATAGCAGTTCTTCTTATGGTGGTAAAGAATTGGAAACTAAGGGAGTGCCCACCATTTGGGGAATGGCTGAACAAGTTGTGGTATATAAGTGTGCTGGAGCACTTTTGTGCTATACAGAAATGACGAAGTGAACGGTTTTAGAGAAACAAGTTCATATAAGAAAACTTAGAAAGTGTTAAAAATTGATCAGTTCAGTGATCAACCACAGTTATAGAGAATTTGTGAAGAAATACACTGTTCCACCTCCTGATGGTGAAGTGATAGATTAAAGAATTAAGAATGAAACATATTTTTTGGATGTGGCCTATTTGGGGATTTTCCTTGAACATATATGTTTGTAATAGGAATTTTATTTTCCTTTCTGTCTGAATAGTGGAGACTAAGCTGGCAGGGGAATAAAAGAAAGTAGATTGTTGTGGATTGAAAAAAATAAATTAAATTTTTTTTTTTAATGACAGTGATGAGCTAGAAAAATGACCAGAATAGCCTAGCCAGAATGGTGAAGGATCATTAGTCCATGTCATCTAAGAATCATTTGAAGTAACTGGGGGATATTTAGCCTGGAGAAGAGAAGGCTCAGAGGATCTTGGCAAGATTTTTTTTAATATTTTGCATTTTTGTTTGTTTTGGTGGATATTTCTCAATTACATCCCTTTTTTTAAATTCACTGTTAAATTTTCAATTCCAAATTCTCTTCCTTCCTTTCACCCTTTCACCACCTGTTGAGAAGGCAAGCAATATGATATCCATTATACGTATGAAACATATTTCCATATTAGCCATGTTGCTCATGTACTTGCACACCTACACACACACACACACACACACACACACGCGCACACGAAAAATAAGGTTAAAAATATATGCTTCAATTTACACTTGAAGTTCAATTTTCTCTGGAGGTAGATAGCATTTTTCATCATGAGTCCTTTCAAACTGTTATGAATCATTGTAACTAAGTCTTTACAATTAATGTGTACAATTAATTAATTGTGTGCAATGTGTTACACTGTTAATGTGTGCAGTATTTTCCTGGTTCTGGTGTGTAAAATATTCTCCTGGTTCTTTTCACTTCACTTTGTATCAGTTCACATATGTTTTCAGGTTTTACTGGACCCATCCTACTTGTCATTTCTTACAGAATACTAGTATTACATCACATCGTACAGCAGTTTGTTCATCCATTCCCTAGCTGATGGGTATCTCCTCAATTTCCAGTTCTTTGCCACCAAAAAAGAGTTGCATTAGATATTTTTGTACGTGTAAGGCCTTTACCTTTTTCTTTGATCTCTTTGGGATACAGACCTAGTAACATGGTATTGTTGGGTTATCGGGTATACCCAGTTTTATAATCCTTCGGGTCTCATTCCAGATTGTTCTCCAGAATGCTAGTAGAACCACAGGATTGACATTTTCAATTATGAAGGGCTTCCTTAGGGAGGACAGATTAGACTTAATATATTTGGCCCCTAAGGGCAGAACAAAGAGCAATAAGTAGAAACAACAAAGAAGCAATTTAGACTTCTTGTCAGTAAAAAATTTTCTAGCAAATGTTGCTCGCTGAAAGTGGAAAGTCCTGCCTTTGTAATTTGTAGTTTTCCTTGTTGGAGATGCAAGCAGAGGGTAGAGGGCCACTTGTTGAGTATGTTTGTTTTGTTTTTACACTTGTTGAGTATGTTATACCAGGGATTCCTTTTGTTTATGGATTGGATTTTAGGTGGCCCGTGAAATCCTTTCTAAATCTCAGATTACATGAATCTGACTCATTTATCCAGCGTATTAGGTATTGCCTTCCAAGTTAGTGACATCTGCGAATTTGATATACCTACCAGCTATGCCTTTATCCAAACCATTGATAAAACTCTTCAGCAGTAAGGACCAATCACACATACCCAGATATATGTGGTTTCCACCGGAAACCTGTTACATTGACAATTCAAACAATTAACAGTTATCTTTTATGTCTGGTCCTTCATCTAAGTTTTGAGTTCATCTAATTTTATTATCATCTAGTCTAAATCTTTCTCTCTTCTATCCAAAAAATATAATACATGTTATTTTATAGAAAACTTTCATAACATCTAGGTAAAATATATCTACAACCTTCTTTCATCTACCATTTTAGTAAGCCTGTCAAAAGAGGAAATGAAATTAGTCTTCTATGACTTATTCTTTATGAAGCCATGCTGACTCTTTGTAATCATCTCTGATCCTGAGGAAGTAATTTGCCTCAGTTTCCTTGTCTTTAAATGGAGACAATAACACCTATTTTGTAAGGTTTTTATGAGGAATTAAATGTGTTAATAAACATACAATACTTTGCCAACCTTAAAGCACTATATAAATGCTAGCTAGCTATTTTTATTGTTGTTATCCTCAACCATCTCTTTAATGATCCATTCTAGAATTTTGCCAGAAGTTGAAGTCAGAAAGTCACAAACCACTCATTTATATGTTCTTCTAGTCAGTAGAACAATACATACTGTTCTCCTATATATTATCTCCCAGTTTCATCGATCTTTCAAATACACTAACAATATCTTACCAGTCACATTTGCCCATTCTTTTAGAACCCAAGGGCCTGAGGGTATAATTTATTTGAACTGTGTGATTTGAATTCATTGAGGATAACTAATTAAATCAAATCTTCTAATTTAAAGACAAGAGCAGTAGTGAATATTATGAGCCAAATGTTAAACTCCTTGAGAAAGGAAAAATGACCTTGGGGCCAATAGATAACTACCATTTGGATCTGGCATTGGGTGATAAATCTGAATAGAATGAACTTCCAAAATGCAAAAGGTAATAACAATAGCTAGCAATTATATAGTGTTTTTAAAGTTTGCATAAATAGTTCATTCTCTATTTCAGGTTATAGTGTTCTGAATGGATTATTTTAGATAAGTGTACATAAAATAATAAACGCTTTGGAAATACATAATAAAATGATATAAATCTATTTTTCTTTCCTTTTCTTTATCTGTATTTAGCTAAAGAATTAAAATCTCTTCCTATACTGACATTTATTTTTGGCATTTAAAATACTTTCTGAGAATGTTCACTTTTTATAAGTGGTCGTTGCTGTGTTAATTCATGTCAACATAAAATATTTTTTTAGAAGTATACAAATATCACAATAGTAAAATAAGGTAGCATGTTGTTATGGGAAATGCATTGACCTAGAAGACCTACTTCTAATCCTAGTTTTGCTTAGTAGCTTATTGTGTGATCTTGCAGAATAGCATCCAGACTCAAGTGTCAAAGTCAGTAAACATTTACTAAGTGCCTTCTGTGTGCCAGCCACTATGATAAGCACTAGGGAAACAAAGAAAGACACAATAACCCCTGCCTTTAAGAAGGGTAATTAAAAGAAGATAAAAAGCCAAGGAGGTGAGGAGGAAAGAGAGAAGAAGGGAGGTTACCCAGCTGGGGGAATGATAAAGTCCTGCAGCCAAAGTGGTAAATGATCTGAAGAAGCAGAAAGTTTCAGAGTCAATTTCATTTTGCAGAATGTTGAGTTTTGGAGATTGTGACATCTAGGAATATATCTGGGTAGGAAATGATGGGATGAATTCTCTGGTGCCCTCCTTAAACGGTAGGTGATCTGGGAGGAACTCTTCAGTTTTTTTTCCTTTACTCTCTCCAGGCAGAGGAAAGAAGGGGCCTCAGAAACAGGGAGTAGTGAGGAGGTATGAGTTTCAAGATTAATATTATTTTACAGAATGAAGTTCAGGAAAGTAACTGTGTAGAAAATGATGAGGCACATCCTCATTGGACCTTAGTCTATTGGTCTGCAAAATAAAAAGCTTAAACTCAATGACCTCTAAGGGATTTTCCTGCTCTAAGGTTCCATGATTCTACAACTAGATCTTAGTGTGAAGAAGCTTTGAACTCTACCTTTGTGAAGCTTTGAGCAAATCACTTAATTTCTCTGAGCCTTAATTTACTCATCTGTAAATGGGAAATAAGATACTAATTTGTCTCATCAGGTTTATTATTTTTGATATATTAATTAAAAGAGACATTTTGAGTTAGCAAGTTAAGCAGCAGGAAGCATGTGATTAGCCCCTAATTATTGAGTTGCCTTTAGGCCATTTTTAGGTTAAAGTGAAATTAGAATGAATGTACAGGAATCCTAATTGAGTCCTGATCTTCCTTATTACTTTCCATAGTCCAATGGAAAGAGTGAAGGATTTGTAGTCCTAGATCTGTGTTAGAATTTCAGAACTGTTTACTTTCCACATATATGAATTTAGGCAAATCGATACTTCTCTCCTCTGTAGGTCTTAATTTCCTCATCTGTAAAATGAGGAGGTTGGATTAAATGATCCTACAATCCTCTATTTCCCATTCTCATTTCTGTCACAGTGAAAGCTAAAAGTGGCAACAATTGCTAGTTCCTGGAACTCTTATCCAACATTAGGAAATGAGAGACTAGTATAGACCTGAATTTAGGAGTGTTCTAAGCTCTTAGAAGAATATGAGAGAATACTAAATCAAATACCTCTTAGGAATACTTTGCAAAATATTGTTCTAAGAATTTTAATTTCTCAGAATGTTGATTACAGTTATTTTTCTGGTTAAAGGGTAGAGCCCTCCTAACTAGTTTAGAGAAAGTAATTACAGCTATACTCTGAGATATTGATTTACATTCTTACCTTCATTAGCTGAAAAGATACTGTTTACATAAGAGAAAACTGCCTCTCTCTGATTTGCCTCTTTTCTTTTCCTCTTCTCATTAGCCCAAAGAGCCGGCTGATACAATTAAAGAAAGAAAAACTGGAGTATACTCCTGGAGAGCATGAGTATGGATTATTCCCGGCCCCTATTCATGTCGGTGAGTACTTGATATGCACATTTTTGCTGGAAAATAAGTGGAATTTAAGTGAAACTTCTTTTTGTCTTCTCCTTGTTCCTCTTTTTATGGGGTCAAGCTGCTGATAAATAACATTTACATGGCCCAACCTGTGGTAGTTTCCAGAGCTTGTATTTGTCTGATCAGCCACAGTGGGACACACTACCTTGGAGCTAGAGGTGTTAGTTTGGTCCTCTTAAAGAACAAAGGACAACAACCAACTCCTAACAGCTCTTTATGAACTTTTCTTGCTATTGAAGTTTGAGAAGTCAGGTATGTAGTCAAAGTTAAAAAAAAAATTTTTTTAATAAAAATTCCAGTCTCTGAAAAAGGTCCCCTAGCTATTGAATCACCAGTTTTTTCATCTAAGAAAACTCATACATCTACTTAGCAATTTTATTAAAAGTTATTCCCAGTTCAAAAGGGAAAAATTAATTAGATCAAGCAAATGTTTCTTCCAGTATTTCATAGGGATGAGGTTGATATGCTTTATTTTCATTTACTTGTTAAATTATCAAGGACTCACCTCTTGTATTATAGTTTTCCCAAGTCAGATGGAGTTAAAAAGATGAAATCAGACTTGGTTCTTTTTTTTTCTTTTTCTTCCTTGCTTTTTGGAAGGGAGAAAGCAGGGCAGTTGGGGTTAAGTGACTTGCCCAGGTCACACGGCTAGTACACTGTATCAAGTGTCTGAGGCTGGATTTGAACTCAAGTCCTTCTGACTCCAGGGCTGGTGCTCTATTCCCTGCACCACCCAGCCACCCCCAGATGTAGTTCTTTACCCCATGGAATAGAGTACATGTACAAATACAAGACTAATTATGAAAAGTTCCAAGGAGATATCAAGAGGAATGTTATAGGGAACTCAAAAAGAAGGGGGGAAAATCACATTCATTTTAGGAAATCAGGGAAGGGTTCATGGAAGACATAGCACCCAAATTGATTCTGATACTTTAACAGACTGAAAGGTTAGGAAAATAGGGGAGGCTAGGTGGCACAGTGAATAGAGGACCAGCCCTGGAGTCAGGAGGACCTGAGTTCAAATTTGACCTCAGACACTTAACACTTACTAGCTGTGTGACTCTGGGCAAGTCACTTAACCCCAGTTGCCCTCCAAAAAGCCCCCAAAAATTGTTAGGAAAATAAACCATTCTAAGCAGATGGGATGTTATGTGCAAGGGTACGAAGATGAGAGAAGGCAGTATGAGTCAGGTTTGAGTGAAATGCAGAGTTCTTGAAAGGGAGAAACAGATGCGCTCTCCAAAATCCTTCTGGGTTCTTAATACCATTTGGAAGAAAAGTGTCCCTTCTTGTCAGAGCCAACTTGTGCTCTCGATCCTATCACTTTCTATTTCCCATATCTTCCATAAGGTTGCCTCATTAGACACTTTTCTCACCTTCATTCTCTCCCTATCTATTGATTCCTTCCATGATGCAGCATTAAGTAATGGCTAGAGCCCCTGCACTTGTAGACAGATCCCTTTTCAGACCTTTAGTAGCTGTTAAGTCACTTAACCTTTCTGACCCTGTACCATGTGCAACATTTTTCTGGTTCTGCTTACTTCACTTTGTATCAGTTCATGTAAATCTTTCCAGATTTTTCTGAAATCATCCTGTTTGTCATTTCTTTTTTTTTAATTAATTAATTTATTTTTAGTTTCCAGCTTTCATTTCCACAAGATTTTGAGTTACAAATTTTCTTCCCATCTCTCCCCTACCCCCACCCCAACATAGCCAGCCTACTGAATACCCCTTCCCCCAGTCTGTTCTCTCTTATATCCTCCCCAGTCTCCCCCCCCCCAACTTTCTAGTAGGGCAAGACAGATTTCTATATCCCAGTGCCTATATATCATATTTCCTAGTTGCATGTAAAAAAAACCCAGTTTTTTTTTTTAAACATTTGTTTTTAAAACTTGGATTTCTAGATTCTTTCCCTCTTCCCTCCTCACCACTGCGCCCCCGGGAAGACAAGCAATTCAGTATTGGTTATACATGTGTAGTTAACACAAAACATTTCCATGGTAGTTATATTGTGAAAGACTAACTATAAATCCCTTCATCCTATCTCACCCCCCACTTATTCTATTTTCTTCTTTGACCCTGTCCCTTTCAAAAGTGTTTGCTTCTAACTACCCTCTCCCCCAAACTGCCCTCCCTTCTATCATCTGCCATCTTATCCTTTTCCCCGATACTTTCCAGTAGGGTAAAATACCCAATTGAATGTGTATGTTATTCCCTCCTTAAGCCAAATCCAATGAGAGGAAGGTTAACTCATTCCCTTTCACCTTCCTGCTCTTCCTGTCCATTGTAACAGTTTTTTCTTGCCTATTTTATTTGAGATAATTTACCTTATTCTATCTCTCCCTTTCTCTTTCTCCCAATATATTCCTCTCTCATCTCTTAACTTTATTTTTTAGTTATCATCCCTTCCTATTCAACTCATCCTGTGCCCTTTGTCTATGTATACATGTACACACATATACACATACTCACATATATATTTATATACACATATACCTTCCTATACATATATATATATGTATATATACAAATATATATTCCCTTCAACTATCCTCATATTGAGAAAAGTCTTATGAGTTAAAATTATTGTTTTTCCATGTAGGAATGTAAATAGTTCAACTTAATAAGTTCCTTATAATTTTTTTTCCTGTTTACCTTCTCATGCTTCTCTTGCTTCTTATATTTGAAAGTCAAATTTTCTGTTCAGCTCTGGTTTTTTCATCAAGAGTGCTTGATCCTCTATTTCATTGAACTTCCATGTTTTCCCCTTTGATCCCTTAATGTAGATCTTGTGTTATCCTTATTGTGTTTCCACAGTACTCAAATTGTTTCTTCCTGACTGCTTGTAATATTTTCTCCTTGACCTGGGAACTCTGGAATTTGGCTTTAATATTCCTAAGAGTTTGGGGCGGCTGGGTGGCACAGTGAGTAGAGCATCGGCCCTGGAGTCAGAAGAACCTGAGTTTGGATCCCGCCTCAGACGCTTAACGCACACACAAACAAAAAACTAGCTGTGTGACCTTGGGCAAGTTACTTAACCCCAATTGCCCTCCAAAAAGCAAAAAAAAAAAAAAATATATATATATATATATATATATATATATATATATATATATATATATATATATATATATTCCTAACAGTTTTCCTTTGGGGATCTTTTTCAAGAGGTGATCAGTGAATTCCTTCAATTTCTATTTTGCCCTCTGGTTGTAGAATATCAGGGCAATTTTCCTTGGGAATTTCTTAAAGGATAATTTCTAGGCTCTTTTTTTTTTATCATGGCTTTCAGGTAGTCCAATAATTTTTAAATTATCTCTACTGGATCTGTTTTCCAGGTCAGTGGTTTTTCCAGTGAGATACTTCATGTTGCCTTCTATTTTTTCATTTGTTTGAATCTGTTTTATAGTATTTTGATTTCTCATAAAGTCATTAGCTTCCATTTGCTGCAGTCTACTTTTGAAGGAATTATTCTTTTCAGTGAATTTTTAAAATTCCTTTCCTTCTGGGCAGTTAAGCTTTTTAAGGCATTCTTCTCCTCATTGGCTTTTTGGGTCTCTTTTGCCATTTGAGTTAGTCTATTTTTTAAGGTGTTATTTTCTTCAGTATTTTTTGGTCTCCTTTAGCAGGCAGTTGACTTGCTTTTCATGATTTTTTGCATCATTCTCATTTTTCTTCCCAATTTTTCCTCCACTTCTCTTACTTGATTTTCAAAATCCTTCTTGAACTCCTCCATAGCCTGCAACCAATTCATATTTTTCTTGGAGTCTTTTGATGTAGGGGTTTTTATTTTGCCTTCTTCTGGTTCCATGTTTTGATTCTTTGTCCCCAAAAAAGGATTCCATGGTCTGATTGCGCTTCCTTTGTTTGCTCATCTTGCCAGACAATTGCTTGACTTTTTAGCTCTTTGCCATGGTAGAACTCCACTTCCAAAATGAACAGAGCTGTGTCCCAAATTTTGGGGGTTTTTGCAGCTGTTGTCAGAGCTATGAAGAGGGAGCCCTCTCTCTAGCACCATAAGCTCAGCATGCTAAGCGATCCTCACCTCAGGACCACTACCCAAGACTTTGTCCCAGATCCAAGCAGGTCAAAGAAAGAGTGATTGCTTGGCCCCCCCACAATCTGTAGGCAAGGAGCTCCAGAAGCAGCCATGTGGCAGCAGCTGCTACCACCCCTGCTGCTGCCACCTGTCACCCTGGGGGGAGGGGTAATTCCCTACTGACCTTTTACTTTCTCTTTGGCATTTATGGGTTGAGAAGTCTGGAAACCACCATAGCTGCTGGTGATTCACCATCCTTAAGTCTGCTCTTACTGGTCTGGGCTGGGACTGTGCTCAGCTCCCAACCTGGTGTGATAAATCCTTTCTGTTGGCCTTCCAGGCTGCCTTCAGTGGGAGATTTGTTTTTCTCTGTCACTTTGTGGGTTCTGTAGCTCTAAAATTGTTTAGAGTCATCTTTTACAGGTATTGGAGGTGGTTGGAGCAGGAGTGCAAGCAAGTTCCTGCTTTTACTCTGCCATCTTGGCTCTACCCCCCTGCTTGTCATTTCTTATAGCACCATAATATTCCATCACAATCATATATACTGCAGTTTGTCTTTATGTATATTTTATGTGTATCCCTTCAACTTCCAATTATTAACCACCTCAAAAAAAAATATAAATATTTTTGTACAAATAGGTCCTTTTCCCTTTTTTAGATGTCTTTGGGATGTAGATCTAGCAGTGGTATTACTGGGTATACACAGTTTTATAGCCTTTTGAGCATAATTATAAATTGCTCTCCAGAATGGTTGGATCAGTTTAAAACTCCACCAACAGTACATTAGTATCCCAGTTTTCACACAACCCTTCTGATGTGGTTCAAGGGGTCAGGGAGTCCCGGAACCCCAATAACCAGAGTCCCTGGAAAACAGTCTGGAATGAATTCACAGACTTAAGCATTCTTTAGGTCAAGGTGGCAAATATTTATTGTTATATATAAGTGGGCAAGAGTTCTTAGGCAACTGGGTGTGATTTTACAAATTGGGGTTCAAGCACAGGCACCCAAGCACCCCATCACTTCCAGCATTTATCATTTTCCATTTTTGTCATAGCTCTCCATATCTTGAAAATATTTTGTATATGATAATCACAGACATTAGAGGGGAAGTTAAAGTTTACATAGGATATTCTATAGTCTAAGAAGTGCCAAGTATGCTAACTAGGTGAGTCAGGGTGGGCTTAGGGAGTGGTTAAAGAGTGGTCAATTCTTAAAGGAACATGCACTTTTAATATCTTCTTTGCCGGCATATTGCCCAGAATTCACTGGGAAATAGCCTAGGGGTGGGGGGAGGGCTTCATGGAGGTATAGTTTTAGGCTTGAAACTTCACTAAGTCAGCTAGAGGTCAGGGCTGATTGAGAAAAAGCCAGGCTGTCCCCATCAATGTCTTGTTAGTCAAGATAGATGTTGGGAGTAAAAGTATATTCCAAGCTAACCAGGGATTCAGGATGTATATAATGAACTAAGGAGTCTAGGATACATATGATGGGCGTGACCCAGTACACAGCTGGGTCAAACTACTAAATTCTATAGGTGCAGCTGGCTACTGTATCAGGAAGAGAGATAAGTATTTTACTAGGGCATACTGCCCTTGAGCTAGAGAGAAAGTGCCTGAGACAGTGTTTTGAGGCTAGGGAGAAATGTGATTTTGGAACTGGATGTGATTTTACAAACTGGGGTTTGAGCACAGGCACCCAAGCACCCCATCACTTTCAACATTTTATCATTTTCCGTTTTTATCATAGTCAGCTCTCCCTATCTTGAAAAACCTTGGCTCTGCCTTCTAATCCTTTCAAGCTATCATCCTCTATCTCTTTAATAGTAAACTTGAAGAAGGAGCTGCCTCACCTCATCACTATCTGTTTCTTAAGCCTTAACAGTGTGACTTCTGATACCATCACTCCACTGAACTGCTTTTCATGGTTACTAATGATGTATTAACTATTAAATCTGTTGTGTGGTTTTTTTTTTCTTCCTCTTCCTTGACCTCTCCACAACTTTTAATGCCATGGACCACCTGCTTCCTCCTGTCTCCTCCCTGGCTTTCTGTTATACTGCTCTCTGTTGTCAGCAAACACTTGAAATATTTTGTATATGATAATCACAGACATCAAAGGACATTAAAATAGAGTGGTAGTAAAAATATTTAAGAGAGTACAAATGTATGTCCGTTAAGTACCAAACTCAAGTGTAACTAATCCACCTTCCCTATCCTTTTCTTTAAAACCCATAATTTATCATTTGTATGCTTTTAACCTGTAGAAATTGAAGTTCTGATTTTGAGTAGAAAAAATTTAGCTCATGCTAAATTGAAATTCATTCTGCTTCTGAGAGAAGCAAACTTGCTTTTTGTCACTGATTTCTTTAAGCAAGTGTAGTTGCCTCCTTGTTTTTTAGCACCAAATCTTTGTATATTTCTAATCAAATATTTATTAAATAATTCCAATGTCTCAGAAATTTTTGAAGCATTCTACTTTCTAACCTGTGTGAAATATTGGAGAAAGATTTTCCCCCCTCTAGGTTTATTCTCCATTTTTATAAGATAATTCAGAGAACGTTGTAACTGAAATTGATTGGAGGTTACTGGATTGAGGATTTGTGGTTGATAAAAGTCATACACTTAAATTTTAAAAATTAACTACACATGCAGAAAATGGAAGATTCCTAACAGTAGTTGATTGGGGGGGTGGGGCTGTTGAGTCCTAACTCATGTGCTAACTGTAGCTGACCAAGAAAGTTGATACATTATCAGGATTTACTAATAGAATTATAGTATCTGAAAGGATTGATTCACAGGATATCTTAAAGAGATGAGGATACTAAATGCTTACAAAAAGTCTGTTATTACTGAATGGGGGGAGTTGAGAAGATTCTAGCAATGCCTGACCAATATACCTACCCTCTTTATGAGAATAATACTCTATATACTGAGGGCATCTTGATGAAAGTCAGATAAAAGACAGACTTTCACAAGTAATGATAGATATCAGACCATAACATTTACAGTTACAATTAATTGAAAGGAACAGATAATATAGATCTGACTGTGTTTATTGTTTCTTGACCATAATAAAGCAATTGATTCTGTAGGACAGAACTTGAGAGAGGATGGTATGATGGAGTATTCCTTAATTTGGAGTTAGAGGACCTGACTTTGAGATGTGCCTTCTATTTATTCTATGTTAGCTTGAGCAAATCACTTAACATCTCTTCTCTGAGTCTCACATTTTCTTTCCTAAAAATGAGAGTTTTGATTTGATGGCTCCTGACATTGGCTTTTAGCTCTAGAGATCTGATACTATGCTACCTTAAAGACTTTCTTCCAGTAATGCATGTATTAAAATCACACAAGATTCCTTGAAAGCTATAACAAAAAGGATGGCTTTTCCTTATGAAGGAAGTCTAGGGTAGTCCAAATAAAAGAGGTATTCTCTAAAGGAATTCCCTAAGGTTCTTTCAATATTCTTTTTTGTGTATGTGACAAGGCACTAATTATATCAAGAACCACAGTATTACAAATCCTTCTAAATGAGATCCATAATCACGCAAGATCAGCCTAACCACAGAGGAAAAGCCAAGTGGATAAAGAATAGCTTTGGTCCAGACTGTGATATGTCTCCTTAGTACTTATGTATTAGACAGTATGACAATATAGTGAACTGGGCCCAGAATTGAGTAGGAAAAAGACAATGGATTTGATTGTATTTTTTTTTAAACTATACAATAGGACCTTTGCTTAATATGGTAAATAGTATCTGTCTAAAACCAAGAACCAACATATAAGCCAATATTATATATAATAGGATAAAATAGAGATATGTTTTCAGTAAGATGAAAGATAAAGCAAGGCTGTATTAATAATACCACCACTGTTATTTGCTATAGTGCTAGAATTGCTACTTATGGCAGCAATATGGCAAAAAGAAATTTAAAGACCTGAGTGCTTTTTGCAAATGATAGGATGGTTTACTTAGAAAACCCTAGAGCCAATCAAAAAATTAATTGAAACAATAACTTCAGCAAATTTGCAGTATATGAAATCCCACATTTTTTAATATTATTGAACAAACAAGCAAGAACAGATAAATTCATTTAAAATAACTACAAATTATATAAAATACACACAGTTGTACTATGTTAGTATAACTCTAAAACACTTTACATGACATAAAATCAGTCCTAAATAGTTGTAAAAATCATCATTGTCTATGAGCAGGACAAACCGGTATAATATAAATGACAATACTACCTAAATTAATTTGCTGATTCAGCCTATCAAACCTTTCAAAGGTGACTTTATGGAGCTTGTTGGCCCTGAGATTCTAACAGTAATGCCTTCTTAGTTAAGGTTGAATTTTGGAAGAAAAGGTATCCGAAATCATGAACATTTGTAAATAGTGATTTGCTTACCCAAACACAGCAAGGATTTGCAACAAAGGATATAATGACATTTAGCTTCTCTAGATGTGGGCTTCTTCCCCTCCAACCTGCCCCCCCCCCACTCCTTTCTTCATCTGAAACATGGTTGGTCATTAGGTCATCTGGGTATGGTAATTCTGTGGTTTTACATGCCTACCACTTCTAAGAAGCCCAGATTCCATGTGGCTGGGACTTATTATGCCCCTAGATAACTAGGAAGCTACATCAGGAAAGTTGAGGCCAATCAAGTCCCAGGGGCATCTTTGTTTTATTTCAGGTAAAGCTTCCCCATGTTGTGGGTGGTATGAAAGAAGTTATATCAGAGAAATAAATGCTGGTTCTATTACAGAGTTAGAAGAAAATGAGATTCATCTTGGGGTACAAAAGGTCAAGAATAATGAAAAATAGTGGGATGCAAGAGGAGCTAGTAGTACTAGATGTTAAAGTATATTACAAAGCAGTAATCATCAAAATAATTTGGTACTGGTTGAAAAATAAAAAGTGGTCAATAAATGGAAAGGAGGACCATGTATACAATGTATAAAAGAAAAAAACCTAGTAGCCCTGGTGTTCACTAAATCCAAAACTGCCCCTCACACCTCAAACCATATGTGATTAGCTCCATGTAAGGTACTTAAATTAGATATAAATGATTATGCTGTAAAAAATTTTAGAAATAAGGAAGAAATTTCATTCTGGATATCTGGCTAGGGGAAGATGCCTAAACAAGGGATAGAAAGGATCAGGGAAGATAAAATAGATAATTTTGATTGCATTGATTTGAATACGCACATACAAAAAACCTAATGCAGTCAGAATTAGAAGGGGAACAGTTAACTGGGAGGGAAAATGTTTGCAAAATGCTTCTCTGGTAAAGGTTTCATTTCCAAAATACATTAAAAAATATTCTAGTTTTTAAGTACAAGAGCCGTTTTCCAGTAAATAAATGGTTAGAGATATAAATGATAAAAATAAATGGTAAAGATAATAGTCAATTTTCAGTGAATTTAAGTTTTCAACAGTTGTGGAAAAAATGCCCCAAATCATTAATAATTAGAGAAATTCAGATTAAAGCTACTCTGTTCCCACCTCACACCTATCAGGTTGTCAAAAGTGATATGAAAGGAAAATAATCAATATTGGAAGGACTGTGGGGAAACAGGCACATTATTTTACTGCATGTGGAACTTTGAATTAGTCCAGCCATTCTGGAAAGCAATTTGGAACTCTAACCCCCAAATCAGTTTACTGTGCCCAACTATTGATCCAACTGTACTCATTCAACAGTTAACAAAAGGAGGTTTACTTATCAATGGCACAAAAGGACATTCAACAAGACTAGGCATTACAAACCTACTGAGTGAATGAGGTAAGCAAAGCTCCCATCTCAGTCCACCAGCTGAGCTTCTGAGAGCCCCTCTGGCTTCTTATGGGTGGCTGCTCTAAACTCTGGTGGGTGGAAAATGAAATGACTGAGGAAACAAAAGGTTCAGTCTTCCAAGCATATCAGTTTATTAACAATGCATGCCAATTGCCTAAAAAAACAGGATCAGACCTCCTCAGCCTAGGCCTGGACTCCAAATCCAGGGGGAGATGGGCTTTTATAAAATTAAAGCAATTAAATAAGACCAGTTAACTAAAAGAAAACAATACAGTATTAGGTAATCTTGATTTCTAATTCTATGAAAGAACAGGACCTTTACAAGTTGGGAGGGGACAGCAAACAGGTACAATTCTCTGAATTCAGAAAAGGAGGTGTTAAAAGTGTCTGTAAATAACCAAGGGAACCTGGGAACAATAACTGATTGATCAACACTGTGCCAGTTTTCAGATAAGACAAATGGGTTGCTTAATATGTACAGTTGTGAGAAAACTCCTTGCTTCAATCTTTGGATCTGACTTAGTTTCTGGTGAGTATAACCTAGTTCCTTAGTTAAGGGTCTCTAAACAGCAGGTAGAGGTGGTTCAGTTTCCCAGCCACGCAGGGCTAGGTTCAAATGACAGAACAAAGTTTTCTCCCAATTCCCACAATTGAATAGTTTTCTCAGAGATGGAAGTTGGAGAGGAAATTGACTAGACCCATAATTGAATAGAAAGGGAACTGAGCTAGTTCCAGAATTGAGTCACAAGATGGAATCAGTGTGGTTTACTCAGTTCCCTCAATTTCCTCAGTACTTAAATGATGAGGAAGTGACATCAACAGTCTGAGCTCTTAGTCCCCTGAGCATACTAAGTCTCAAGTAGTATATCAATATCCTTTAAGGGAAAACTCTCTTAAAATACGTAGGGAGAGGTATTAAGTTATTGCTCCTAAAATCCCAAAGGTAACGCAACTATAGGCCTATAACCAAAAGAGATCGGTATAGGAAAAAAACCCATTTGTACAAAAATATAATTTTTCTTTTTTCATAGTGGCAAAGAACTAGAAACTAAAATATAATATATGAATATAACAGTATTATTGCACTCTAAGAAATGATAAAAAGGGATAGTTTCAGACAAATCTGGGAGGTGTGAAGTAAGTAAAACAAGAACAGTTTATACACCATCAATGATATAAAGGCAAATACTATGACAGACTTTAAAACTCTGATCAGTAATTGATTAGCGATGAAGCATGCCAATCACCTCTTAACAAAGAGATAATAGCCAGGATGCAATATGAGACTTAAGGGTTTTGTTTTTGTTTTGTTTTTTCTTTCTTTTTCTTATGAAGGGTTGGAAGGGAGAGAAAATAAATGCTCATTGAAAAGAATAAAATTAAACTTAAAAAAGAAAGTACCCAATGCTTTTAGTAATTCCAAACTTCTTCCCTAAATGAAGACTTTCTGTTTTAACATTGTTATTCCAACAAAGCTGTATGATTGCAGGTCATAGATTATTAAAATTTCTAGAGAATTAATGTTACCCATCACCCAAATTGCCAAAGAGAGGCTCCTGGTTAACAAGTAGGCTGCAGGCTATTACCAGCGATGAATTATACATGAAAAGCAATGTGAAGAATATCATTACACACATACACTTACAAATATATGCACACATATATTACACAAACTATGCATATATACATACACACATATACATAAAACCAGCAGAAAAGGCCAACTGATTATATAGCTAGAGCAAGGGATAAATGATAAGAGTGTGCCTCTTCCCCTACCCCCCCCCCCCACATACCCCCAGCTACATTTTGATTCACACAATGTGAAGAAATCTAAAGGAAGCCCTCCTCTACCCCTATCCCTATCCCATTTGGCACATTGGTACACAGGATATATAAAAGAACATAGTCAAGAGTTCCAACACATAACAAGAAGTATAGATGGGTTCACTTCTGGGAGGATTGTCCACATTGATGAAATCATTGATCCTTTTAAGTAATTCTCTAGATTGTTGGAATTATTATCTCAGTACTGCTCAAACCACATCTAAAGTGTTTGTTAGGTTCCAGATGTCACATTTTAAGGTAGACATTTGATATATTGAATTATATCCAAAAGAAGGCAAAATAGTATGGTAAAATAGAAGCCTTGTCAGAAGTTGACCATTTAAAGAAAGTAGTTATATTTTTTTGTCTGCCTGAAAGAGGAGTTAGGGAAGGGCATGATAGCTGTATTCAGATATTTTAAAGGTTACTATTCCAAAATAAATCATAGTTAAACTTATTATCCTTATGTTCATTCTTGATGAAAAATTAAGTCAAAGTAGATAGGATTTTGCAAATGTTCTTCTGCAACAGCTAAATGTTCACAAACAGGTGGGAAAAGTGTAATAAGTACAAGATCTAACTTTATTTTCTGCTTATCAAAAAACAGTTTGATTCAGTAAAAGACATAGCATGCCATTTATTAAGCGCTTGTGTGCCAGGAGTTTGTTCTAAGTGCTGGGGATACAAATACAAGTAAAAAAAAAAAGAGGGGCGGCTAGGTGGCGCAGTGAGTAGAGCGTCGGCCCTGGAGTCAGAAGGACCTGAGTTCAGATCCGGCCTCAGACACTTAATGCACACACACACAAACAAAAAGAAACCTAGCCGTGTGACCTTGGGTAAGTTACTTAATCCCAGTTGCCCCCCAAAAAGCAAAAAAAAAAAAAAAAGACAGTCTCTGCTCTCAAAAGGGCCTACATCCTAATAGAGGAAGATAAAACATGAAAAAGAAAGGGAGAAGGGGCATGAAGGGAGAAGGTACCCATGCAGGATCATGGTGTCAAAGTTAAGAAAATTGGAAGCAAAGCCAGGAAGAACTCACCAAAACAAACAGAAAACTCACACACAGAAAAAAGGGCAGCTACGTCCATGAAGAATACTGGGCTTGGAATCAGGAAGACTCACTCATCTTTCTGAGTTCAAATCTGACTCAGACACTTATTAATTATGGGACCCTGGGCAAGTCCCTTCACCCTGTTTGCCTCAGTCTCCTCATCTGTAAAATGAGCTGCAGAAAGAAATAATAAACCACTCCAGTATCTTTGCCAAGAAAACCCCAAATGAGGTCATAAAGAGCCAGACACAACTGAAATGACTACAGTTAATCAGCTGTGACTAGGACACTGGTTATGGAATTAAGATGGGTTCAGATCTCACCTCTTATACTTAATAGCTGTAAAATTATTTACCCTAAATTTTTTCTTCTGTAAAGAAGAAATGGGAGAAAAAAAGAAGTCGGGGAAGGGGTCAGCGTGATAGAAGTCTATTCTGTGGTAAGAAGGTCACAGACTGATGAATGTTCCTAGGTGAGGACACTCCAGTTATTCAAGTATGCTGAATAACTCTAGTTATTCAAGAAATTCAGAAGCAGCATGAGAAGGGAATAAAAAAATCTGAAAGACTGTACAACATCTGTATAAATTGAGATTATAAAAGATTCCTTGGTTACTTAACAAGATAGGCTTATCTAGTGATTCAGTGATTATCAAATAACAGAAAGCCATACACATACCCAAAGTATCTGCCAATATTATTGTGGTTATCCTTCAGAACCACAGAATTTAGAGTTGAAAGGGAGCTTTAGTAACCATCTAATCCAACCCATACCAGAAAGGAATCACAACTATATACAACTAAGTTGTGGTTTAATGCAAATTTTAATAAGAAAATTAGATTTAGTGTATATTATGAAATACCATATTCTATTTAATGCAAACAAAGATTCAGTTAATGCAGCACATGAAAATAATCAAGAGATGTCATCTTTCTACATTTGCCTCTTTTGTGTGGATGTGATATGCTACAGTGTACCATATTACCAACGATTATGTTTTTAAAAATTTCAAAAATATAGTATTTTTTCAGATGGACATTGCCAGCACAAAAAAAGAAGAGGCTTGTTATTATGTTAAAACAGAACTTTGATATAATTAAATGGCATGAACATTGTCATAAAACTCTAAAATAGGATGAGATGTTGGAATGCCTAAATCCATATTATAAAAAATGCAACCAATATAAAAGAAAAATGCAAAATTACAACAACTTTTTGTGGTTTGCAAACAAGGAAATGAGTGTTATATTTATATAAATGGAGCATCTTTTAGCTGTATGGGTTGAAAAGATTGCAGTCAAAACATATTCCTCTTAGCAGAGCTGCTATTCAGACAAAAGCTTTTAAGTTTAAGAAAATGAACGCTAATGCAAATGAAGTGGGTAGTAAAGAAACTTCCTGCAAACTTTTATTGGTTTGGTTGTTACTTTAAAAATCAAGTTCACTTGTATAATGTTAAAATTACTAGAAAGTAGCCAGTGCAGATGAGGATACAGCAGCTAAATACCCAGATACTCTGAAAAACATAGTCAAAGAAGGTTTATACACCTATCAGCAAATTTTTAATGTACATAAAACAGGCTTATTCTGGGTCGAGAAAAAAATGTCTTCCAGAACTCATATTTCTTAGAAAAAACTCATCCTGGGTTTAAAGTGTCTAATGATCACTTAATGCTTTTTTTTTTTTTTTTTTTGGAGGGGGGAGGGCAAGACAGTTGGGGTTGAGTGACAGCTGGTAAGTGTTAAGTATTTGAGGCCGGATTTGAACTCAGGTCCTCCTGACTCCTGGGCTGGTGTTCTATTCACTGCTTTACCTAGCCACCCCAACACTTTTTTTTTAAGTAACTTGGAAAGGAATTTTAAATTAAAACCATTGTTGTTGGTTTTGTTTTGTTTTGTATTTTAATAGGCAATCTTAAAGTAGAAGAGAAGTTACAACAATAATTTCAGGTTCTGTAGTGGTGACATAAAAAAGCATGGATGACTAACCCTGTTTTTGAAGACTGGTTTTCAAGTTATTTTAGCACAGTTATTGAAAAATATTGCAAGGACAATAAAATTACATTTAAAGCATTTCTGATTTTAAATAATGCATGTAATCCAACTACATTTGATTCATTACATAAAAACCATTTATTTTTGCCTTCAAACACAAAATCTTTCCCCTAGACCAATTGAACCATTTCAACATTTAGGACCTACTACTTAGAAAAAAAACAAACAACCTTTGAATGGGCATTTGCTAAAACTACAAGAGATAACATAATTTCTTTATCTAACTTCTGTAAAAATTTAAGTAATGTGGGTATAGTATAAAGGTGCCACTGTGGACAGGTAGTGATATCAGAGGCTTTTACCCTGAGAAACAGGCAGTTACAGATGTAACAACAATCATTAGGAGAAGACTTGCTTTTGATGAACTAGAAAATGATGCTCATACTCTGAAAAATTGACTGATATTTATTTAGATCAACAGCAGGTGTTTGGAGATCCAGAAGAAGCAGGAAATGTGTAAATAAAGCTCATTCTCAAAGAATTTATGATTACCTTTCAGGTTATAAAAATAATAAAGCAAAAAATTAGGGATACCTACATTGATCAAGGCATGCAAATTCACCAAGACATGGATAAAACTCGGTACCCATTGAATATATGAAGATCTAAAGAAAGAGAAGACAGTTCAGTTAACATTGCTAAAAAACATTTTAACACAGTAACATTTTTATCATCCCAAATATAGCCTTATCTTTATTATGATTTTCAGGAATTTTTTAATTTTTAAAATTTTGCTTTCTATAACTATTTTTCCTTTGTAATAAACTTGGATAAGAAAGATATTTTTCTTATCCTTTGCTGTTATAACATGTTAATTAACAGATCAGAAACTCATTTTTTAAAGTTGTCATTATTTTCATTGGGATCAAACTGGTTATTATAGTTTACATATAATTATCCCTTCAAATAAAGTAACATTTCACAGGATTAATGATAATGATTTACACTAATCAGCACCCAACTGTGCAAGGCATCTAGCCTTACTTGAAAAACTTGGATAAGGGAGAATCCATCACTTCTCAAGGTAGTCCATTCCACTTTTGGGTAGCTCACATTGTTGGGAAATTATTCCTGTTATGAAGCTTAAATTTGCTTCTTTATAACTTCCTGCTGCCCCCATTTCTGTCTTCTGGGACCAGACAAAACAAATCTGACCTCTCTTCCACTTGACATAGATTCACCTATTTGAACACAGCAGTCATATTCCCTTGACTCTCCAGGTAACATCAATTGACATGGATTTTTTGAGGGCTTACTTTGTGCTAACCTCTGGGCCAAGTTCTGAAGATAAAGAGATCAAAGTAAAACAGTTCCAAATGGAAAGGAGGAATTAAAGACAGAATATTTACAAAATTAATGCAAGGTAGTTTGTGGAAGAATTGCACAAGCAGCCACAAAAGCCAAGAAAAGCTTCATGTAAAAGATGATTCTTGAGCTCAGTCTTGAAAACTAAGTGGAGGAAGTTCATGGGGAAAACTTACAAATGTGAGGTGAACTATCCCGTGGTGGGGAATAGGGAGTAGGCCAATATGACTACATCACAAAGTGTGAGAAGGGTAGGAAAGTATAAGATAATGGAAATGTAGAGAGGGGTAAAGTTGTAAAAAGCTTTAAATGTCCAAATCTATATTGGTGAGTTTCCTATACATTCACATCAGACTCTTCATCTAACTACCATTTTTTCTCCTCACTGGAATTGTTTACTTTTGTTTTCAGGTTTACTTCTTAAGGATTTTGATTTAACTTTTAGAACTTTAGTTCCTTGAATTCTACCTATCTTTCCTTTGAATCCTTTGAAATGTGACTTCCCAAATTATGTATGTCAAAAAATGCCTAGATTTAATCTCCTTTATCACAGACTCTTAAGAGGGATTACTCATTTCTTCCAAGGCTCCCATTACTTCCACTCCAGGAAAGGCTGAATAATTGAAGTCCCTTATCACCAGCATACCTCTGTGTCAGGCTTATGATATGTTTCCTAAATCCTTTGTCTGTTTCCTCTTTTTGTATAGGGGGTTTATAATATATACTAATGAAAGCCTCTTCTGTTTCTCTATGAGTTGATCTAAAGATCAACATAATTTCTACCTTATTTCCCATCGTGGTTCCTGGATTTCCTCATATGAATGTTCTTTCTTTCTAGGTTCTTTTTTTTTTTTTTTAAATCATGACTTTCAGGTAGTCCAATAATTTTTAAATTATCTCTCCTGGATCTATTTTCCAGGTCAGTGGTTTTTCCAGTGAGGTATTTCACATTGCCTTCTATTTTTTTTTTATTTGTTTGGATCTGTTTAATAGTATCTTGATTTCTCATAAAGTCACTAGCTTCCATTTGCTCCAGTCTAATTCTGAAGGAATTACTCTCTTCAGTGAGCTTTTGAGATTCTTTTTCCATCTGGCAAATTTGGCTTTTTAAGGCATTCTTCTCCTCATTGCCTTTTTGAACCTCTTTTGCCATTTGAGTTAGTCTATTTTTTAAGATGTTATTTTCTTCAGTCAGGTTGTTAACTCATTTTTCATGATTTTCATGCATCATTCTCATTTCTCTTCCCAATTTTTCCTCCACTTGTCTTGCTTTATTTTCAGAACCCTTCCTGAGTTCCTCCGTGGCCTGTAATCAGTTCATATTTTTCTTTGAAGCTTTTGGTACAGGAGTTCTGACTTCATTGTCTTCCTCCCATTCCATGCTTTGATCCTTTTTGTCCCCAAAAAAGGAATGCTGTGCTTGCTTTGCTTCCTTTGATTGTTCATGTTTCCACTTAATTAGTTGACTTTTGGGCTTTTTGCCACAGTGGGACTCTGCTACCAGACGGGAGTTTTGTACAAAACGCTGGGGTTTTCTCTGCTGCCGGAGCTATTAGTTGGGTGCCTTCTCTACAGCCCCCACAAGCTCTGGCTCACTGGTCACACACCCCAGGACCTCCACCCAAGACCATGATCCAGATCCATGCAGTTTAAAGCAAGAGCAATTATCTTCTGAATGGTCACTTGGTCCCCCTACGATCGTAGGCCAGGGTCTGTGAAGCAGCCATGTGGCTGTACAGCCACCATACCTCTACTATCTCTGTTGTCCCTGGGGTAGGGGCCAGTCCTCTCTCCTTTGTCCCCCTCCAGTTCCAACAGAGTTCCACACTGACCTTTTGCCTTGTCTTTGGCATTTATGGGTTGATAATTCTGGAAACTGCCACAGTTGCTAGTGATCCACTCTCCTGAAGTCTCCTCCCTGAATGTTCTTTCTTAATGTATTGTGTTTCCCCAACCCACACTTTTTACTAGTTCTGTTTCTTTTTGTTTCTTTTGTAAGGGATATACATTCAGAGTCATATTGTAGATAAGGTTTTCATCCAAATGATACCTTGGAAGTTAAATTTGCCACCTTGCATTAAGACTTTTAGTTACTCTTATTATCTAAATATTGGACATTTGTTTATGGATATTTGAGGCTGTGGGTTTTGCTTCTAAGTCTTTTCTTGGATTTTGACTCCTATGAATTTAAGGCAATCTCAGCTGGCATCCTTCTATAAATCGAAGAGGAATTCCCTACAAATAGCTAAATTAAATTCTGTGTTTTCCCGTTAGAGGATGCTGATTACATTGCTAATTGTATGAAAAATTGTGCAGCATTTTTAGTAATCACAAGCGGCTCACTGATAGAAAAGCCCATCATTTCAACCCCAATATTCTCTCTCTCAATCATAGAATTCCATTATCTCAGAAGAACCAGAGAAGTCTACAGTGGTTATAAGTAAACTGTGGCATATTACCAGTGTTTGACTTATGCACACAGTTACATAGAAGACATCATTAAGGATCAGTTCAAGCATAAAACAAGATCAGGCAGTCATGTTGCAAGACAGATAACAGCTGAACAGCTCAGATGTTATAATTGTATCCGCAGAATATTAAAATATCTGGAAGAATGTCTCTTAACACATTAAATAGGTATTCTGTGGGCAAGTATGAACAAGACTTGTACAGGATGAGAAGGCTAGTATCGGATGACTTATTTTCTGTACCAGTAAAGAAAATAATGTTGAAAATATAATGAAATCATCAAGATATCTGTCAGATTATTGCCATATTATTTGGAAAAGAGATTTGCTTTATTTGTATCAGAAGGTGGAACTGGAGCCAGAAAGTAGAAGTTACAGTGAGGTATACTATAGCTTAACATAATGAAAAACTTCCCAACATAGCCATTTAAAACTTAGATTGCTTCTCTTATAATATAGTGATCTCCCTGTCATAGAAGGTGATCATTTAGACATAACCACATTTCATTGATCTTATAAAACATATTCTTGCAGATCAAGCTTTCTAAGGCTAGAAAAAAAATTAGAACAAAATACCTTATTGACCACTATGTAAAAAAAAAAACAAAAAACAGCAACAAAATCCTCACCTCCCCACTCCCTAAAGGTAAAAGATTTTTCCTATGATCAGGAGCCATAAAATCAAACAGAATTTTTTTTTTTGGTATTTTGTTAAAGCTAATATGGCCACTTTTAACAAATTGTAAATAATTTGAAGTATGTTACAATGGGGATGTGAATTAGACCTGTAATATCATTAGTATAGAGAGTTCCCAAGTAAGGAAACTTCCTGTACCAATGCAGGTTAGCACCTTTGTAACTTAAAATCTTAGCTACCTGGAAGACAGAGAGGTTAAATAACTTTTCCAAACAGCCAAATTATGCTATTCAAGCAGTGAGCAAGAACTCATTAAGCACCCACTATGTGCCAAGCACAGTTCCAAACACTGGAGGTGCAAGGACAAAGAATGAAGCATTCCCTACTTGTAAAATAAACTTACATTCTATCAGAAGAGAAAACAAGCACTTATAGATATATGTAATATTTAAAGTAAATAAATGCAAATATACATTAAATATTTAAATACTAAGTAGTTTAGGGGAATTCAGAAAAGCATCATGTAGAAGACGGTGCTTGAGCAGTGTTTTAAAGGAAGGAGAGAGGCTGTATGAGTTGGAGGAAAGGAAAGAGGTGAACAGGCACATGGAGGCTGCTAGTGTAAAGGCACAGAGATGGGAGATAGGGTGTGATAAATGAAGAGCAGAAAAGGCTAGTTTGGGTACTCTGTCTCAGAGTGTAGAAGGAGAGTGAGGCTGGAAAGGTAGATTGAGGTCAAGCTATAACAAGCTCTAAAAGCTAACCAGGAATTGATATTTTACTCTAAAGGCATTAGGGAGCCACTGGAGTTAATCAAGTAGGAGAATCACAAGGTTAAATCTGCATTTAAGGAAAATTACTTTGGCACGTGTATATGTATAGGATGAATTGTGGTAGTAAGAGACTTGAGACCAGGAAGCAAATTCAGAGACTATTGCAGTAATATGGGTGGGAAGTAATAAAGACCTGAAATAAGGTAGTAGCTGTGTGAATAGAGAGAAGGGCCTGGTCTGGATACTAGAGATGTTGTGGAAGTAGGGCAATATTTTGGCAACTTTGCTGGATGTGTGGTACAAGGGAGACTAAAAAGTCTGGGATGGTGCTGAAATTTTAAACCTGGATGATAGAAAGTCACCTTTTTATCTACTAAGGGGAGTTGGGAATAGGAGCAGGGATGGAAGTAAGTAAGACTGAAAAAGTTTAGGTCATAATGGGCCTTAATACCAGGCAGAGGATTTTGAACTTTCTTCGGTAGGCAGGTAAGGAATTTTTTTTGGTAGCCCCTGAAGATTTTGAAACAGAGAAGTGACCTGCTCAGATTTTTGCATAATGAAAATTAACATGACAGCAGTATGAAGGATATTATATGTGAGGGTAGAAGATTTTCACATTAGTGATAGCCAGGTGAGTAGTAATAAGGACCAAAGGAATTAATGAGTGTGAATATAAGATAAATTTGCCTTTAGGACACTCTGCAACATCCCTAGAAATTTAATAGCTGACATACTGCAGTCTCATGTGGAATATAAAGCTATTTATTTGACCTTTTGTTTCTTCAAGGGTTTTGACAGTATGAAAGAGGATCCAGAAGATTTTGGGGGAAACTTTCTGCCCTAGCAGCTATCTCCATAGTAATAGTGATGGACCTGTTGTTGGGAAATTCCCTGCCAAGCATTGGCTTTACCCACAGGGTCACTCTTTACCCATTTACTTTATATACTCTTTGGCAGTTGTTATTGTTTGTCCTTCGTTCACAAAGAAGAACATGGCATCAGGAAGGTGATGCCACAACTTGCAAGTGACTTGGATTTAAGTGAGGAAGGGCTGTGCAAAGTCACCAGCCTCACCTCCCCTGGAGCCATCTTGATCCAGTGGCAAGATATAAAGCAGGACAACTGGAGATGGCCCTGGATGCAGTGGGAGACCTTGGCCTTTTTAAGCTAAGGTTTTTCACAGGTCTCAGTTTGACTGAGGCTACACCCATTCAGTAAATAAGGTTAGGTAAGAAATAAGACAAAGAATGGACTCTTTTACCTAGTCAAAATAAAATCAATATGGGAGGGGAAGAGCCTCAAGATTTCTGACCAAAACAGAAAAAATTGCCATTTACATTTACTCTGAGCCACTCAAGACCCAACTGATGACCATTCAATGAGAGTCAAAATGAACTGGGTTTAAGGCATGGTCCTTAAGAAAGAAATCTACCACAGAACCCACAAAATGACACAGAGAAGCTAACCTCCTGCTGAGGAGAGGCCGGCAGGAAGTGGCCAGTGCAGTGTACTGGGAACTGAATCCAGCCCCGCATGAGGCTTTAGCCTCAGGGCGGGCCTGACCAGCTGCCAGCTGAAGGGACTTCAGATCACCAGTAGCTGTGGCAGTTTCCAGAATTATCAACACATAGATGCTAAGGAAAAGTGAGAAGTCAGTACAGTGTGGACTTTGGGATCCAGTAGTTCGGGAACGTAGTCCGGACTTTGCCCCTGGGGCAAGAAGCTGCTGAAGCTCTGCAGCTGAAGTCACATGGCAGCTGAAGCTCCTGGTCTGAAGATTGTAGGGGGCCCAAGCCACCAGCCTGAGGAGTAATTGCTCTTCCTTTAACCTGCTTGGATCTAGATTGTGGTCTAGGGTGAAGGTCCTGGGGTGTGTGACCAGCTTGCCAGAGCGTGCGAAGGCTTCAGAGAGGGCACCCAACTAATACCTTCGGCAGCTGAGAAAACCCCAGCGTTTTGTACAAAACTCCCGTCTGGTAGCAGAATCCCACTGTGGCAAAAAGCCCCAAAGTCAACTAATTAAGTGGCAACATGAGCAAACGATGGAAGCAAAGCAAGCAGAACAACCCAACTTTACACTCCTATTTTGGGGACAAAAAAGATCAAAACATGGAACAGGAGGAAGACAGTGAAGTCAGAACTCCTGCACCAAAAGCTTCCAAGAAAAATACAAGCTGGTTACAGGCCATAGAGGACCTTAAGAAGGATTTTGAAAACCCAATAAGAGAAGTGGAGGAAAAATGGGGAAGAGAAATGAGAATAATGCAAGAAAATTATGAAATGAGAATCAACAACCTGACTGAAGAAAATAACACCTTAAAAAATAGACTCACTCAAATGGCAAAAGAAAGTTCACAAAGGCAATGAGAATGCCTTTAAAAGCCAAATTTGCCAGATGGAAAAAGAATCTCAAAAGCTCACTGAAGAGAATCATTCCTTCAGAATTAGATTGGAGCAAATGGAAGCTAGTGACTTTATGAGAAATCAAGATATTATTAAATAGATCCAAACAAATGAAAAAATAGAAGGCAATGTGAAATATCTCACTGGGAAAAACCACCGACCTGGAAGATAGATTCAGGAGAGATAATTTAAACATTACTGTACCTACCTGAAAGCCATAATAAAAAAAAAAAAAGAACCTAGAAATCATCCTTCAAGAAATTCTCAAGGAAAATTGCCCTGATGTTTTTTAGAACCAGAGAGCAAAATAGAGATTGAAAGAATCTATCGATCATCTCCTGAAAAAGATCCCAAAAAGAAAAACTCTAGGAATATTATAGCCAGGTTCTGGAATTCCCAGATCAAGGAGAAAATATTAGAAGCTGCCAGGAAGAAACAATTTTGAGTATTGTTGAAACACAATCAGGATAGCACAGGATCTGGCAGCTTCTACACTGAGGGATCAAAAGGCTTGGAATATGATACTCTGGAGTTCAAAGGAGCTGGGATTAAAACCAAGAATCACCTACCCAGCAAAATTGAGTATCGTGTTTCAGGGGGAAATGTGGTCATTCAGTGGAATAAAGGACTTTGAATCATTCTTGATGAAAAAACCAGAGTTGAATAGAAAATTTGATATTCAGACACAAGAAGCAAGAGAAGAATGAGAAGGTAAACAGGGAAAAGAAATCATTAGGAACTTATCAAAGTTGAACTATTTACATTCCTACATGGAAAAATGATAATTGTAACTTATGAAACTTTTCTCAGTGTGAGAATAGTTGAAGGGAATAGAAATGTGTATGTATATAGTTTGTGTGTGTGTGTGTGCATACATATATATGTGTATGTAGGAGGGTACATAGGTGTATGAATATAAATGTGAGTGTGTGTATATATGTATACAGGTATACATAGATAGAGGGCACAGGACCAATTTAATAGGAAGGGATATTTAAAAGGTGAAATTAAGAGGTGAGAGAAGAATGTAATGAGAGGAGATGGGGAGAGACAGAATGGGGTAAACTATTTCATATAGAAGAAGCAAGGGAAAATGGTTACAATGGAGGGGATGAACAGGAAGGCAAAAGGGAATGGGTCAACTTTATTCACATTGAATTTGGCTTAGGGAGGGAATGACATACACACTAAATAGGGTATCTCACCCCACAGGTGAGTAGGGGCGAAGGGGATGAGAGGGGGGATGGAAGGGAGGGCAGGCTAGGGGAGAGGGAAGTTGGAAGCACCCACTTTTGAAAAGAGACAGGATCAAAATAGAGAATAGAACAAGTGGGAGGTGGAGTAGGAGGGAGGGAAATATAGTCAGTCTCTTACAATATATCCACTATGGAAATGTTTTGTATAGCTACACATGTACAACCTATACTGAATTGCTTATCTTCCCAGTAAGGGTGGGTGACAAGGGTGGAAGGGAATGAATCTGGAATTCAAAGTTTTAAAATCAAATGTTTAAATGTGTGTGTGTATGTGTGTACTATTATTAATATTATTTTACATGTAACTGGGAAATAAGATATACAGGCACTGGAGCATAGATATCCACCATGCCCTACTGGAAAGTCAGAGGGGATATGGGAGAAGATATGGGAGAGAGCAGATTGGAGGAGGGGATATCCAGTGGGACCACTATTTTGGGGTGGTGGGTGGGGGAAAAACAGGGAGAAAATTTGTAACTCAAAATCTTGCAGAAATGAATGATGTAAATGAGAAGTTAATAAAGCATTTGATAAAAAAAAGTAAGAAAGAAATCTACCCCATAAATCCCAAGATATCTTTCAAGGTTTCAGCAATCAAAAGTTGTGTTCTTTGAGCAGAGCATCCTCAGGTAAGGGTATGATACCCTATGTAGAGAGAGGGAGAGGAGAAGAGGGAAAAGAAGAGGAAGAAGGAAGGAAGGGAGGGAGGGAAGAACTGTATATCCCAACTGGAACCGGCCAGTTTGGTTCCTAGTGGGACAGCTTGTACTACTCACATGTTGTCCTTTGTCCTTCATTCTTGAAAAGGAGCATGACATCAGGAAGGTGATGCTAGAACTTGCATGTGAATTGTATTTAAGTGAGAGGGGGCTGTATAAAGTCACCAACCTCACTTTCTCTTCAGGGACCATCTGGGTCCAATGGCAAGATACAAATCAGGACAACTGGAAATGACCCAGTGCCCTTTGGTAATAAGCATTGGCATAATGCCCTAATTAAAGAAATCAAAGAAAGCATACTCAGAACTAATTAGCAGGCCTTTAAAAAAAAAAAACAACCCTGTCTGCACACACACACACACACACACACACACACACACACACACACACACACACACATTCCCCCTCCCCCCCTTTTTGGAGGGGGGAAGGCAGGGCATTTGGGGTTAAGTGACTTGCCCAAGCTCACACGTCTAGTAAGTGTTAAGTATCTGAGGCTGGATTTGAACTCTGGTCTTCCTGACTCCAGGGCTAGTACTCTATTCATTGGCCACCTGGCCAGCCGCCCCCCCCCCCCCTCCGCCCACACACACTCTTTATGTTCATTTTCATGAGATTCTTTCTAGAAGGTAATTATTTAAATGTATTTTAATAGATTTATAAATATAAAACTAAAAAGGTCCTCATAGGCCAACCCTCTCACTTTATAGATGAGGAAACTGAAGCTCAAGTGACTTGCCCAAAGTCTCATATAGGATTTGAACCCTATCATCTGACTCCAGAGCCAGTTCTCTTTCCCTTTGCTAGGGAGACAGGAACTAGTAGACGAAGGAAAAGATATCTACCACTGATATGAAAGAATGATTTGGCAATAATTAATATGGCCAAGATAAATATTAGTTTTATAGGCCAAGTAAAATTTAAGTGACCTTACAATTTTTAAATGTATATATTTTCCATAATGGCCTGGTTTATAAGAAGCACTTTCTTCACATAGCTGGAATGGCACTTTGCTTTATAAAGGCCTTAAAACTCCTAATTCTCACCAAATTGTAGGACTTTTATTTTAAGTGCATTTCAGTTATCCTGGCCCTTTTCAAGTCTTCTGGGAATGTCACACCAGCAGCCTCTTTGAAACATCAGACATAAACAAGTCCTGCAATAGGCTTTTTTAATTGTTCTGTATTAGGTAGTTAGAGAGTGGTTTAACTACAGAATAAAACTATGTATTCTCTGCTAGAAAACTTTACTAGTCCCTACTTAATAAGGGTAAGAGAGTTCCATAGTATCTGGGCTTAATGCCAAAGTTCTTCTGAAAGAGACTTTTGTTTTAAACTAGTGAGATCATAGAAGTGAAAGCTGAGTCCCAGAAGTTTTCGCTATTTCCTGGAACCTACTACTAAGGATAAATAGAGCTTTGAAAATAAGTACTACTTTAAGAGACCAGCTCTAAAGGAAAACATGACCAGTTTGATCCAAGATGGGAGATTGGCTAGCCTAAATCTTAAAATAAAGCCCCTGACTATTCAAAAGGAACCTGAAGGAACTTAAATCCAAAAAGTTTTGGAATAAGGCAGCATCTCTAACCTGAACAGTGGGCAAGATACCCAGAATAAGGATCCTTGCCTTACAAAATCCATGGGTCTCATCAAGAACTCTTTAAACTAATGAACTAATTAATGGTTGACTCTTAGGAAGATACATATAGACATGTTCATTATTATTGTTTGTTTTCTTCTTTCTGTCATATTTGTCTTAAATTCAGGGAATACTGTTGGGGAAAAAGCCTTTTCTGAGGGTTCAGTAGCTTGTCTTTTGTAGAATGGAAGCTCCTTAGGGACAAAACTCCGTTTTTGCCTCTGAATCTCCTTAGCACAGTGTCTTGGGGATAGTAGACACTTAAATGTTTGTTTAATTTAAATCAGTCTTTTGTAGTTTCTAAGATTTTCAAGCAAGGGCTTCTAGTTCTTTCTTGGCAGATCTTAATGGCAGGGATTTAGTGTTTGCCTCTGTGTGTATCCTCATCAGTTAGCACAGTGCCTGGCAGATTTGAGAGAATGAAGCGGGTTTAAGGCATGGTCCTTAATAATAATAAACGCTTATTTACTGAATGAATAAACACTGAAATTCTTTACTATCTATCTCTCCTTTTTTTTTTCCAGTATTCCTTATTGGTTATCAGGTGCTTTTGTCATGAAATTAGTTCATGTTGGACATATTACAATTAATCATATTCACTTCAACAATATATAATCTATATAATCATATTCAACAAACACAACATACTCACCATGCTAGCCACTAGGCAGGTATGAATAATACTTTAATTTTGTCAGCTATATTTATAAATTATCTGAGGTTCAAGTAATTTCCTCAGAAATTCCATATGATATGTATGTATGTATGTATGTATGTTTGCATGCATGTATGTGTGCATGTATTTTTTTTATGTTAGCTTCAATGTTAAAGGGTAGCATTCAGACCTTGTTCCTAAACTCTTCCAGGATAGCCTTTTTATCCCCATAGCTACCATGCATTAACTATACAATCAACAAATATTTTTGCTATGAGTCAGCTTGGTATGATAGACTCTGTACTTGGGAATCATAAAGTTCTGAGTTCAGATCCTACTTCAGACACTAGTCACTCAGTAAGCATTTATTAAGTCCTAATTATATGCTAGGCACTGTGCTGAGTACTGGGTATACAAAAAAGGAGAGAGTAAAATAGAAAAGGCAAATGGAATATTATATTAGAAGAACTGCAGCTAGACCAGACCAGTGTAGCTGGATAGAGTACATGGACGGCAGTGATATATAAACAAGATTAACAAGGTAGGAAAGGGCCAAGTTTTAAAGAGCATTAAATGCCAAACTGAGATGATTATATTTGATCCTAGAGATAACCTGGAACTCCTTGAATAAGGAGGTGATATGATCTGACCTAGGAAAATCAGGCATCTGAGTAGAAGAATGATTGGAGTAGGAAGAGACTTGGGGCAGGGAGACACCATTTACAAGGCAGTTGTAATAATCTGGGTTAGTTGGAGAGAGCCTGAACTAGAGTGTTATTTATATGAGTAACTAGAAGTGGTTATATAGGAAATGTTGTAATGGTAGAAACAGCATTTGGCAGCAAACTGGCTATGTAGGATAATGGCTCAAGAATTATACCAAGTTAGAAGTCTGATAACTGGGAGGATGATGGTGCCTTTGATACTAATAGGGAAGTTTAGAAAAGGAAAAGATGGGGGCAGTGGTGGGGTTAATTTTTTAAAGTTCTGCTTTAGACATTGAGTTTGAGTTACCCAAAAGTGAGTGGTAATGCATAACTTGTAGCTCTGGAGACAAACTAGGGCTAGATATAAAAATCTAGGGATCATCTATATAGGGATAATCACTGAATCCATGGAAGCTGATAAAACTTGATGAGATAGTATAAATGAAAAGAAGAAAGAGCCTTGGAACAACCACATTTAGTGGACTTGATTTGGAACACCAGCTAGTAATGGAGATTGAGATGGAGCAGTCACAGACCAGTCAGCCAGTCAGTAGACGTTTATTAAGAACCCATCATGTGCCAGGAGCTGTGCTAAATATTGGAGAGAGAATGTTACAAAAAATCTAGAAAGGAGAATCTGGAGGTTGATCGCTGTAGAAAATCAAGAAGGCTGAGGATTGAGAAAGGGCCATTAGACTTGATAATTAAGAGATCATTGATAATCATGGAGAGGGAAGTTTAGTTGAATAATTGGGTTAGAAGCCAGAATGAAATGGATTTAGAAGGAAGTGAGAGGAGAAAAAGTAGAGCCACTGATTGTAGATGGCTTTCTCAAGGACTTCAGCAGGAAAAGGAGGAAAAATAATAGAAAGATGACCAGCAGGGATGGTAGGACCATGTGAAGGTTCTTTAAGAATGGAGGAGAGATGGGCATGTTTGTGGGCAGTAGGAAATCATCCAGTAGATAGGAAGAGATTAAAAAATGGATTGTGCAATTTGCTGGAGAAGTTGAAAGGGGGTGCAATTAAGGATATCAGTTTTGGTTTTTGTTTTGTTTTGTTTTGGAGGGGAGAAGGCAAGATATTTGGGGTCAAATGACTTGCCTAAGGTCACACAGTAAGTGTTGAGTCTGAGGTCAGATTTGAACTCAGGTCCTCCTGACTCCAAGGCTGGTGCTCTATTCACAATGCCATCTAGCTGCCCCATATCAGGCTTGGTTTTGAAATTAAAAAGGTCACATCTTCATCTGATACTGGAGTGAAGGAGGCAATAATGGAAGATGTGTGAATGATGAGGAAGGTGAAAGGAGGAGCTTTCAATGCTTCTAATTTTTTTTCAGTGAAGTACCAGGTGATGTGATCACCTGAGAGTTTGCAGGGAAGGATGCCTTTGCAGGCCTGATAGAGGAAATTAGAACTACTTTGGAGAGTAGAAGAGCAAATCAATTGTAAGACCCTCAGCTAGTGACTTAATCTCTTTAAGGCTTACTTTCCTAATCTGTAGAATGGAAATGATAATAGTACCTTGAGTTCTGAGGATCAAGTGAGATAATACATGTAAAAAGCTTCTCACACCTTAAAGTGTTATATAAATATAAGCTATTACTACCTAAAGAATGCTTTTAGACCTCATAGGAGATCCAAAGCAGTATGAAAAGTCATGCCTTTACTAATGGGTTAGTTAGGGTAGTAAGGCTTGAACACTTGAACAGTTCATTCATAATACAAAGTAATATAGTAAGTGCCAAGTTAAGCAATATAAATGACAAATTCAATAGTAATCTAGAGGCAGTTCAAAAGAAACCCTAGATTTGGGGGTTATCATTGTCATTAGCAAATAGTTATTGAGTATCTGCTGCATGTATGACACTAAGTGTTGTTACTATCTAGATGTGTCAGAACACAGAGAAGGCATTGTCCTTTTGCATAAGAAGATTATAATTTAAGAGGGGGGCAAAAAGCCAAAATAGCTTTATTTAGCTGTATATCTATGACTATACAAAAACAAAATTAACCATAAAGTTGTTTTTTGGGTTTTGTTTTTTTTTTTTTTTTAATCTAGGCATGTAATTTTATCACTGTGTAAAACTACCATTATGAAAACTCCCCTCCACCAATGAATTCATTTCTTGTTTTAGGAAGTTGGCCTGAAGCCCAATGACTTGCCTGTGGTCACATTTACTATAATATGAAAGACAAGACTGAACCTAGATTTTCCTGACTCCAAGGCAGGCCCTCTATTCCACTCTACCATTATTGCCTGTTTTAAAGTAATAATACAGTTGAGCTTCTATTAGAACTGACTTGATCCAATAGAGATAATTCTAAAGGACCATTCACCACTTTCCTGATTAAGAAGCTTAAATTAATGTCATTAGCATCCAGGAATTCTCTGAATAAGATAATATGCCAAATCTAAGCTTTATCTCACTTTATGGTACATAATGCTTTTCCCTGAGCTCTCTTTCTGTCCATTCCCATTCTTCATCTCCTTTTTTGTTTCCTTCTTTAGTCCTGATTAACAGCAAAATTCTTATGTAGAGATTTCCCTGATTTTTTCCCTTCCCAGCTTAGCTGGTCATTTCATTTCCCTTCAGAGTTATATAAAGTAATAGAGTTCCCTGCCCTTCTTTTTATTAATTTTCTTTTTTAAAATTATTAACTTTAAAAACATGAATATTTCCTTATACAAAGAAATGAAAAAGAATTGTATACAAAATTGTGAATATCTTATCACTTACAGCTAAGTTTTTTAAAGCATTTATTAAATTTAACATAATACCTACTGTGCCCTTCTGAACTTCCTTTTTTCTCTCTTTTAATAATTTTTCATTGGTGTTCTGTTCTTCCCTTTTGGCATCACCATCAATACTCACCCTCTTCTCCTTACAACTCTCCCCCTTTCTCCAAAAAGTAAAGGCTCTTTTATATAATACTCCCTGTACTTCTGCAGAGGGGGAAAAAATTTAATTATAACTTGAAATGACTGTCACCAACAAAATCTGTATTCAGGATTCCAACCTGCACAGGCTAAGATTACCTACATTTCCTTTGTTAGGTAGTTTATCTTACAGTTTCAGGTTAGGGGGTGGGGTTGGTGGCAAAAAGTGAAGAAGTCACCTACTGTTTGCTAAGTAACCACCATGGTACATTATGTATCTCAAAACCTATTCCTAGTTCCCCTAAAAGTATGTATAAAGAAAAATTATCTGTAATTATTCATTTCACTCAATTCTGGGACTGAAAGTAGTAACTGTTTTTTCCCCTTAAACAAGAGCTGTTATAAATAAGAATAGTTCTCCTAAACTGTCTGTAGCAGCAAGCACCCCAATATCCCCAGGGTAGCTGCTAATATAGGTTCTTAGATCTGCTTTTCAAAAGGAAAGCAACTCAAAATGGGTTAACAAGCTTACTTTAATCAAACAAACACACATTACCTAGTTCAGGGGAAAAAGGTCAGCACCCCAAACTTCAGAGTTACAGAACTTACAAATCAAACAGACAGGCTTCCAAACTGTCCCAACATTACATCAATACCAAATCACAGTTACCAGAGAGGGAAGCATCAACATCTGGGTTTTCAAAGCCGGGGGGCTCTCAACAACGGCTTCCCAGAGTCTCATCTGGTCAAATCGCACAACACTTCTCAAAGTGAGCCCCAAAGCAAAGCCTCTCCTCAGGGCTTATATAGCCTTCTCTTGGCTCAGAGAATGTAACAACCTCCTTGACCCACTGCCCAATCACAAAGTATCAAGGTGTGGGCTTTCCTGAAAAACAAGCCTCCCACCACAGGCTCCAGGTGCACTTAAGCTAGGGGCAGGGAAGATCTTTAAATTTGCATTTCCATTACCCTGTCATAGAATCTTAAAACAAGACCTGGCTGGAACTGTAGAAGCCATCAAATTGTAATACCCTTGTTTTACAGATGAAGAAACCAAGGCCCAGAAAGATGTAGTGATTTGCTCAAGGATATGAGGGTAGTAAGTGGCAGACCTGAGACTCAATCCAACATTTTTTCTACTGTAGGAGGTAGGGGAAGGGAACAAACATTAAGTGCCTACTGTGTGCCAGTAGCTTTGCTAAACATTCAACAAAGATTATTTTATTTAATCCTCTTAACCCTGGGAGATAGGTGCTATTATTGTCCTTATTTTACATTTGAAGAAACTGAAGCTGACTAAGTTTAAGTGACTTGCCTACACAACCAGTAAGTGTCTGAGGTCAGATTTGAACTAAGGTCTAACCCCTGACTCCAGGTCCAGCATTCTGTTCATTGTGTCACTTATACCAGGATAACTCCAACTGAGTTTGACCAAGATGTATCCTACCTTTGGTAAACAAATCAGCTAGCTCCATTTTTGAAACCTAAGAGAGGAAAGTAAAGATGAATACATCCACCATCCTTTCCGTACTCTATCTCCAACATGTGGAAGAGGAATTCGAAAGACAATAGGAAATTCATTAACTTGCAAATACAACTATGGCAGCCTGTTGCACTTTCCCTCTTAATAAAATTCAGGATGTCAGATGGGAACTAAGAATAATAGGCTAGTGTTGAGCTGAGTATGGATGTTTTTCTAGAATAATAGTATTACTTTAGAAAATCCAAAGGCTTATCTTGTGTCTGTTAGGGAAAATAACTGGAATCTCACCAGAATGGTTAGAAGTTTATGTGTTAATTTCAGATTTAGTTTTTAAATGGTTCATCTTTGGTTCCTTATCCTATTCCTGAAGAATGAATTCCATCCCTCTGCCAACTATAGTTGTCCTCTTACTGATTTCTCTCAGTCACTTGTGCTGTTGAAATATCACCCTTGGCCAGCTATAATTCTTTTGCAGGGATGCGCAACTAACCTGAATTTTGGAGTCTGAAATATAGGAAGTTCTTCAGAATCCTTCCTATATAGTCACTTGTCAGTTATAAAGAATAATTAAGAGAAATAGTTTACATGATCCAAAATGGTTGATAATCTTAAAAATTCTTTTTCTTTGACTTTGGATACATTAGAGAGACAGTGTGGCATAGTAAATACAGAGCTAACTTTACAGCTAGAAGGACCTCTGACATTTATCACAAGTGTGACTCTGGGCAGCTTTTCTGAGCTTAACTTTTCAGTGCTCTAGACAGTGCTGTAAGAGATTAAATTGCAAAGATGTCAACCTTCTTTGGTGGGGCTGTTCTAAACTGAGACTTCACTCTATCAGTAAAATCATAGGTCCAATCCCTACCCTGTGGAGTACTTTGTATTATTTTTATTTTGCTACAGGTTTGCCTAATTATTTTATGTAGGATGATATAAAAATCAATGTGAATCCATTTATCATACCTCATTTGCTGAAGAGTAAAGTAGTTTAGATTACATATGGCTTATGCACTGATGATATGTATACCATATAAGTAAGAATTTTCTCCTCCATTCATTCTAGATTGGATTATTATGGTGGTTGTATAACTGTTACCTAAACGTTAAACTTCATGATGCTTATGTTTCAGGAAAGTATCTGAGACAAAAGAGAATTGACTTTCAGCTTCCCTATGACATCCTTTGGCAATGGAAACACAATCAGGTACAAAGAACATGATTCTTTGGATTTTATTCTCATGTAGAAAGAGAAAAACTAAAGCCTTTGTCCATTACCTTCTTATGTTGTCATTTTAGCAAGTATTAAGAAAAGTCCTGTGAAGGTTAGAGACTGAAGAAAATGAATTTGCACTTATTTTTTAACTTTTTGCCTGTGACCTGTGCTGAGAAATTATGGTAGGCCCTAGGTTCCCAAATTGACCCATCTCTAGTACAGCTATAGACTTTTATTTTGGTAGCAAGACTGTTCTGCAAAGATCCTCTGTGAGGCAAGTCTCTGGAGAATTCAAATGTACTGCCAACAGGATGAAGAAATTTTCAGCCTTATTTTTGTTGGCTTTTCCCCAGTAGTGTGGAATTTATTATTCACTTGCAAACTAAGATTATTCTACTATGGAAAGCAAAGAAAATAACAGGTAAATTGGGGGGGGGGGGTTAAATACATGAGAAACTAAAAATAGGAAGATCTTTTTTTTCTTCCTTTTCTAATTGAAAAGTTTTCACTACTGATTTTTGCATTAGGCTTCAGCCCTGGCCTCACAATGAGAAATAACTGTGGGATAACAGGACTAGAAATATAAATGAGCTGGATATTCTCTCAGCCTTTTCCAAAATGCCATCAAAGTTCAATCTTAAAAGGGCAAAAGCTGTTGACTTTTCCTTCTCTGTGCTATTTAGCAACTTCCCTTTTTGATTCTGAGAGGATCATTATGTTAGAGTATAATCAACTGGAAGGCCATTTAATACTGAAGGAAAATCAGTATTTTAACACAGCCACTGAGAAATTATATTGGGCTTATTCTTAGAAAATTAATAAATATTCCTTTCTAACTGGAGAGTTGGTATGTTACAGTGGATGAGTGAGCTGGCCTCGAAGTCAGGAAGACTAGGGTTCGTATTCTGCCTCTGACACATACTAGCTCTGTGACACTGGACAAATCAATTAACCTCTCAGTGCTCTAGACAGCTCTCAAGACTATAACTTTCAGGAATTTTTCTAATTCAATTGAAATCAATTGGGAAATGTTTAACAATATAAATAAAAATACAACATAGATAATGTTCTTTTGCGGTTTTCTAAGACAGTATGATTCCCACAGAGATCTGTTCCTGTTAAGTTTTGACACCACTCTTCTATAGCATAATGTTACCAGACTGCCTGACTTCTAGTACATTCTTGGTTGCATTGATAAATATTTAATGTGGGAGCTCCCTTTTCAGGCCTTTCATTCACTAATTCATTAATTTAATTGCCTTAAATAGAAAGGGAAGATTACCTTTCTCCCAATTCTGAGCCCGAATACCTACAATCATCTACTACAATCCTATGCACCTAGACCACCCAACTAATCCAGTAGAAGTCTTCTGCATGCCTCTTCCCTCACCCCACCCTGCACCCTGATGGCAAAGAGAATATTGTTGTCTCTTTATTCTTGAGGTTCTGGTTAAGGCTATCAGACAAAATGCCATTCAGTTCTTTACATAATTCTGGCTTCTCCTAGTGATTCCAATTCTTTGTCCCCATCTTCTAGTAAAGGTTCCCTCTATCTGAAGTTAAAACTTAAGCAAGAGTTGTCTTCAAGCATATTCTACACAGAAATTAATTTAAAATATTTCCATATGAGCAGAGTTTAATGATAATTTCCTGTCTTTGTAGTGATTGTTGCTACTGACTGACATTTGAAGTTAAATACTGTATCAAGATATTTCTTTTCTTCTTCTTCTAGCTATATAAAAAGCCAGATGTCCCACTATACAAAAAAATCCGTTCAAGTGAGTAACTTGTAACTATCAAAGGACTCTGATGACTTTTGTCTGCATTTGTTCTTAACCTACTTCTGTCCCCTTTTATTTTCTGCTTCCATCTCATCCCACCTTCCTAATTTTCCATGGCTTTACTGTTGAAAAATTATATTTTGTCCTGACTCACAGACTTCTCTTTCCTTCCTCCTCAAGATGTCTACGTTGATGTCAAGCCTCTTTCTGGCTATGAGGCTACCACCTGCAACTGTAAAAAACCAGATGATGGCAATAGGAAGGGTTGTATGGATGACTGCCTCAACAGGTAATATTCATCATCATCATCATCATCATCATCATTTTAACTGACATTTTTGTATAGTGTTTGAACATTTGAAAAGTACTTTTCATGCATTATCATCTCTTCTGAGCCTTACATTAACCCTAAAGGTAATTGCTATCAGTATCCCCCAAAAGAGGTTTAGAGAAGTGAAATTACTTGCCTCAAATCTTCCTGATACTGAAACTATGCATCTATCGTTAGCCATACTACTACAATCAAAAGAGACAAATACTTTGAGATAAATCAAATGAGATGCATAATATACTATACCATTAAATAAATGAAATAAGTTAAGTTGACTTCAAAGAACTAACAAATTTACCCTAGCATGTAGCTAGTATAGAATACAAAATCTCATCAACAGAAGTTATAGCATGGATACTTTAGGTTAGAAAAAAAGAGATTTTAGAATTTATGTTACAGCCTTTAAAAATCATATTAATTACCATCTGTCTGAAATGGTTTAGGCCTGCCTGGAGGCAATAGGCTGGATAAATTAATCTTAAATTCTTAATAAGAAAAATCTTATTATGGTCAATCTGTGAGAAGCTCTTTCACTACCCTAGTAAAATGGCCTTTAGTAACAGTATTTGGTTAATCAGCAAGCAATTAAGAAATTTCTTTATGCTCTCAGTGTTCTGGCTCTGAATTCTCTTCTGACCTTGTAATAATGAGAACAGCATAAGGCATAACAAAGTACTAAATAGTATGGTTCAGAATGGATTCTCTAGAAGTTCGGGTTATAAAACCTATTGGGAATGGATTCATCACATTTTTCAAATATATAGGGAACTGAACCTATTACCTTATTTATAAAATAAGAGCCCTTCCCCAGTTGATAAATTGTCAAATTTATGAACAGGCAGTTTTCAAAAGAAGATATAAAAATGATCAATAGTCATATGAAAAAATACTCTAAATCATTATTATTGATTAAAGAAATACAAATTAAAACAACTCTGAGGTATCACTTCATGACTGTCAAAAATGAAAAATTCTAGAGGGGATGTGGGAAAATAGCTACACTAAGGCACCATTGGTAGAGTTGTGAATTGGTCCAACCATTCCAGAGAACAATTTAGAATTATACCCAAAGGGGCCAGAAAACTGTGTATACCCTTTGACCTAGCAATGCCACTACTAGGTCTCTATCCCAAAGAGATCAAATAAAAGGGGAAAGGACCTATATGTACAAAAGTAATTATAGCAGCATTTTTTGTGGTGGTGAAGAACTGAAAATTGAGGGATTCCCATCAATTGAGGAGTTGCTGAACAAGTTGGCATATATGATTGTGATGGAATACCATTGTTATAAGAAATGATGAGGAGGATGGTTTCAGAAAAACCTGGGAAAACATAAATGAATTGATGCCAAGTGAAGTAAGCAAAACCAGGAAAACATTGTAACAGCAATATTATAATGATGCTCAACTGTGAAAGATTTAACTATTTTGATCATAGCCCATGATGAAAAATGCTTTCCACTTCCAAAGAGAGAACTGATGAACTCTGACTATATATTGAAGCATACTTAGTATTTTCACTTTCTTTAATAAATGTTTGTTGAATGAATTTTTAAAAAAGGAATGGAGCAATCAAAGGCTATCTCATGGAAGAGGTTGACTTTAAAGAAATAGGTAGGATTTGGATGAGAACAATACTTCAGGCAAGGAGAATAAAATGAGGGAAGATGTGATGTCTGTGGCAGTTCTGTGGTCCATATCTAAGTAGTAGACCAGCCTAACTAGAACAGTGGGGAAGGTACTGAAGGTTCTGACCTCCAGTACCTCCTCCCAGTCTGTTCTCTTTGCTCTGAGTTCATTTTCTTCCATTCACAGTCTTGGCCTCAGCTTGACCAGCCTAGAATCTCAGTCAGAAGGGAACTCAAAGACCATTTAGTACAACCTGTGGCTAAATAAGAATCCCCTTTTCAATATACTTAACAAATAGTCATCCAACTTCTCCTTAAAATCTCCAGTGATAGGAACACCTACCATCTCCTAAGGTAGCCTATTCCATTTTTGGGTGGCTCTGTTTATTAGGAAGGGTTTTTTTACATCAATCCTAAATTTACTTAATTTTTTTTTCAACTTCCCTAGTTCTGTCCTCTGTGACCAAAAAGAAACAAGTCTAATTCTTCTTCAGATACCCTTCAAATACTTGAAGGTAGTTGTCGAGTCTCCCCCAAGTTTTCTCCATGCTGAACCTACAAGATCTTTCAACAGTTCTTATGTAACTTGATCTTAAGGTACAACCTCTTTTTACCATCCTGGTCACCCTTCTCTGAGGATCATCATAAGGTCCTTTGAAGAAGTGCTTGGTTAGTGCTTTCATTAGAGTTTTTAAGTCTTTCAAAGTTGGTTTCTTCACACTGATGTTGGCCCATGTAAAATGTCCTCCTGATTTTTGTTAACTCTATCAATCCATAATTCCAGTTAAAACCATCTCTTTTGTCATTTCTATCTGTGCAATAATATTTCATTGCATTCATATACTACATTTTTTTTAGCCATTCCCCAATTGATGGTCACCACCTTAAATTTCCAGATCTTTTTTTCCCTTTTACCCTCCCTTCAGGGTCAGGAAGTTTGTTTTGCTTATAAGTATTCCCTCCATGGTATTATTCCAGTACTATTTCACACCTCTTCCCTCCTTCTTCCCCCATATCACCTATTTCCATACTGAGTTGGTATATTTTCACACCTTACTCTGTGCATGTGTGTGTTAAACTTTCCCTTGTCTGATTCAGATAAGAATTCAGATAATAACCTGATATCCTTTCTTCCTAGCCTTCCCCCATGTTTGTATACTCCTTATGCATTCCAGTTATGAATGGAAAAAGTATTTATTAAGCACATTACTTCATTTGATCCTCACTACCTTGGAAGGTGGGTGCTATTAGAATCCTCATTTTAGAGTTGAGGAAACTGAAGCAGACAGAGGTTAAGTGACTTGCCTAGGTTCAAACAGCTAATGTCTGAGGCCAGATTTGAATTCAGGTCTTCCTGACTCCAGGCCCTGAACTCTATCTACTTTGTCACATAGCTGCCCATGATAAATAGCAAAATTCTTCTTCCTATCCATACTAGCATATTCCTTTTATTTTGCCTTTTCTTTCCTTTCTTAAGATCTTCAAATCAAAATTGATCTACCCCTAGGTCCTGTGTCTTATTTAACTTCCTCATTTTGTTCTGAAGTGACACTTGTTTCTTCTCCTCCATTAGTATATTAGCAATTGTTCATCTTATAACTCTTTCCAGTTGTTCAGATTTAACTTTCTAGGTTTCTCTTGATCCTTGTCTTTATGTTTCAAAGTTTTGGCTTAGTTATGGGTTTTTTTTTATCAGTAGTTCTTAAAAGATCACTATTCCACTGAAAGTACATTTTTTTTCACTATAGGATTATGCTTAGCTTTTCAGGATAAATTAGTCTTGATTATAATTCTGTTTCTTTTGCCTTTTGGAATATTTTGTGTATTTCAAGGTCTCCTCTCCTATATGGAAAGCTGCCAGGTCTTCTATGTATTTGGCTCTAGATGCTTGGTACTTTAACTATTTGATTTTGGCTACTTGCAGTATTTTTTTTTCTTTGATGTGGAAGCTTTGGATTTTGCCTGTGGCATTTCCTGGTACTTTTCCATTTAGGATCTCTTTGATCAGTAGATTTTTTTTATATATATATATTTTCACGTTGCCCTCCAATTCTAATGACTCTGGGCAATTTTCATCTTTGATTTCTTAAAATAGTGTCTTAGGCTTTGTTTTTTCCTCTTTAAAAAAAAATCATACTTTTCAAGAAGTCCAATGATACTTAATTTTTTTCTCCTTGATTTTTTTCTGGGTCATTTGTTTTTTATGACAGATACTTTACATTTTATCATATTTTTTTTGCATTTTAGTTTTTTCCCCTAATATTTATTGCTATCTCTTAGAGTCATTGGTTTCTGTTTGGTCTTTCCTAATTTTCAGGAAGCCCTTTAATTTAGGAAAGGTTTACCTTTTTTTCTAAGTGGTTTATTCTTCCAGTTCTTTCCTCTAGAACTTTTATTCCAGTTTTTATCTATTCATTTCTTATTTACATAGTTCTTGTTGAAAATCTATTTTAGTCTCCACTTGCTATAGTTGTGGATTTATTCTACCCTTTTTAGTCAGAATTTTGGGTTTCTTTAAATCTATCCTGATTTATCCTACTATTCAGTATCTTTTGTTTATTCATCTTTCCATCTTTAGTTCCTTAATTGAGGCTTTGTGCTAGGGCCAGGTTCTGCTTTCTTTTGCCATTGTGGGTGAAGTAGTTGTTCCTGTTTAGTTTCAACCTAAGTCACTCAGGTTCCATGTTGATGTCTACTTATAATGGTTAATCTCCCCTCAGTCTTTGAGGTTCCAAGCTCTAGAGCCCTCTGTGGCATCTTAGGATTGAGTGCTAAGAACCTCAGGGGCTATAGGTCTGGGGTTTCCCAGTTTAAATGCTGCTTTGACTATAGACACAGAACTTTTGTTGTTATAACTCAGTCTTTCTAGCTTCCTTGGGTCAGCCTGCCTAGAAGTATAGAACCTTATAGGTTACATGTGTCTTTAGTCAGGCTTTGGTACACTGGGAGACTACTGACTTGTTTCTCTGAGCTCTGGCATAGGCAATGGGGCCTACTGCTTGTAGGCTTCTGGCTGATTTTTTTTTGGTATAGCTCTGGGATAGAAAAAGTCATTTACAAAAGTTGCTCATTGTATTTCTTGATTAATTTTTTGACATGGTACTATTTTTAGGTTTTTTTCTGGATCTTTCCAGATAATCATCTTGACTAAAAGCCTTACAACAGAATTTCCATACCTCAACAGATTTGGAATTTCATCAGTATGGAAATTCCTTCCACAACCACAACCTACAACCCCACTATACTTCATCCTATATGATTCTGGTCCTTGTCCTACCATAAATCCTCTAGAGATTGATGCAGAGAACAAAAGAAAACAAGGAAGCAAAGAAAAGACAGTTCTGAACACAATGTGTAGTATTTATTATATAGGCTTTTTTGAAATGGAAATTTATATCTGTATATTCTGAATCTTCTCTTATGCTCTGCTGTGTACATGGCAATGTTTTTCTTTTCCTTTTCTTATTTTGTATTTAAGTTTATAATGTTTCTTTTTCTTTTCTTAAAAAAGAGTAGATCAGAGACTTTCCAGCATTTCATAGATATTGGTCAATATTCAGATTTTTTGTGTGTTATCATTCATTCTCACTAAATGAACAATCTATCTCATTTTCTAGTCATTTGTCCTTGTTGGACACCCAGTAGATCTTATGAGAGCTGGGATTTGACCTCTTGATTCTTTTTCTCTTTAGAATGATATTTGCTGAGTGTTCCCCCAATACCTGCCCCTGTGGGGAGCAGTGCTGTAATCAGAGGATACAAAGGCATGAGTGGGTACAGTGTCTTGAGCGGTTCCGAGCTGAGGAGAAGGGCTGGGGGATCCGGACCAAAGAACCCTTGAAAGCTGGCCAGTTCATCATCGAATACTTGGGAGAAGTTGTCAGTGAGCAGGAGTTCAGGTACAGTAAGTCCAGTCAGGAAAATGTTAGATGTTAAGACAAAACACATGGTTTTACTTTAAACTCTAAGCTAACTTAGTCTTCATGCATTCCTCCTTTCTTCAGGAACAGAATGATTGAACAATACCATAATCACAGTGACCACTACTGCCTAAATCTGGACAGTGGAATGGTGATTGACAGCTACCGCATGGGCAATGAGGCCCGGTTCATCAACCACAGCTGTAACCCAAATTGTGAAATGCAGAAATGGTAAGGAAGAGGGAAGGTGGAGCCAAAGGTCTGGTGAATCAAGTGGTATCTTGTATAGCAGGAAACTATCTGATTATCATTAATACCTTGGGGACTCTTGATTTCCCTAGTGTGGCAACTCCATCCACCAATGAAGACTGTAACCTATTTATAAATTATAGTCCTTTAGATTTAGAAATTAAGGATGGATAATTCTACACAAGGCAAATTAGGTGAATTCCCATGATCTCACTAAATATTCCATTTCCATAACCTTTTCCAAGGAGAGCATTTAAAATTGATGGTTAACTTCAGGGACTTTTGGATAAGGTACCAGGTTGACATTTAATTAGTTCATTTATTAAGTGTATATTATTTACCTAGCTCTGTGTTTGGCACTGCAAAGGATTCAAGAAAAGTGTGGAACTCATTCCCTACACTCCCCAAATTTTATAACTATAAGAATTCAGAGCTATAAGTGTCATACCTTCTACAACATATCTGACCAGTGGTCATCCAGCCTTTCTTTGATTACCTCTAGTGAGGGAGGAAGGGAAACTAGTTAGTTCAGTGGATAAAGCACTGGACTTGGAGTCAGGAAGACTTGAGTTCAATTCCAGCTTCAGATGCTTACTAGCTATGTGACCCTGAACCTTGTTTCCCTTAATTTCCTCATCTGTAAATGATGAGGAAAATGATTTGGAGAAGAAACTGGCAAACCATTCTAGGTATGTTTGCCTTAATGGGGTCATGAAGAGTTGGACATGACTGAAAAACAACTAAATTAAGTGAGGGAGGACTTACCTTTCAGAGCAACACTTAACACTTCAGATAGCTCTAATTGTTGTTTTGTTTTGTTTTTTAAAGCAATTAGGGTTAAGTAACTTGCTCAAGGTTACACAGCCAATCATTATTTATGTGTGGGTGCTCATTTTCTGAGGCCAAGGCCAATATCCCAGGTCATCCCGATTCCTAGGCCAGCACTCTTACTCACTGCCCCACCTAGCTGCCCCTGACAGCTCTAATTGTTATGAAATTTCTCCTGATATACAGCCTAAATTTAAATTTTGACAACTTTCATACATTTTTCCTAGTTCCATTTTCTGGACCAAACAGAATTAAGTCTTATCCCTCTTCCACATGACAACTTTTCAAATACTTATACACATCCATCAGGCCAAAGTCCTTCCTTGTCATGGTAATGCTTTCGGCTTATTCATATCTTTACTAAAATGTGGTGCCAAAAACTGGACACGATACTCCAGATGTGTCTAGAGCAAATGCAACTAGAGCTGTCATCTACCTAGACCTGATCACTTTGCTTATTGATACAGCATTAGTATTTTTGACTTCTTAATCAATCAACCTTTTGACACAGTGAATTTTCAGGACACTAAAATTTCCAAATCTTTCTCATGGTCCCGCTTCCCCTGTATTTTATTTCTGACACTAATTTTTTTTTTTTTTTAGCTAAAATGTGACTTCATCCCCATAAAAATGTCCTATTATTTGATTTGGGCTAGTAATCTAGCCTGTCCATATAAAGTTTCACCTCATGTGATAATTATCCCTCCCAGTTTTATATCTTCTGCAAATTCAATCAGCATTCCACCTACTCCTTTAAGTTATTAATTAAAATGTTAAACAACATCAAACACAAATCCCTGGAACATTTCCTTAGAGACTTTACATGTTTACATTAATCCATTAATAGCTATTCTTTAGGTTCCCCCATTCAATCAGTTCTAAATCCATTTTTCCTCTACTCTACATCTCTTCATCTTTTCCACAAGAGTAGTATGAGATACTCTACCAAATACTTTACTAAAATCTATATCAACTATATATAGTATTTACTTGATGTAGCTATCTAATAACCCCATCTAAAAAAAAGAAAGAAATGAAATTATGCTGTCCTGATCTACTCTTTTTTAAGAAAAGAAAAAGAAACATTATAAACTTAAATACAAAATAAGAAAAGGAAAAGAAAAACATTGCCATGTACACAGCAGAGCATAAGAGAAGATTCAGAATATACAGATATAAATTTCCATTTCAAAAAAGTTTATATAATAAATACTACACATTGTGTTCAGAACTGTCTTTTCTTTGCTTCCTTGTTTTCTTTTGTTCTCTGCTGTGCACTTTTTACTTTGCTCTTCTTCCTCCCCTCCTCTCCCATCAAGGCTACAATTAAGTAGCAGATACACACACATATATGTATGCATATATATGCATATGTATGCACATATATACATACACACAAACATATATATACCTATACTAAAATATATATAATCATGCTTATATATAGACATACACATTCATATGTATCTACGTAAGACTGTACTGTACTTGTTTGTCCTGTGTTTCTCTGAGGATGGACAACTTCTTCCTTGATAAATCCAAGTCTTTCCATATTTCCATAAGTCCACCAACGAATCATTTCCTACACCACAGCAATATTCCAATAATATACTGTCTAGTTATTTTAAATCATCTAAAACAATATTTATTTATATGGCTGACATATAGTGCAGTTTACCTATTTTTCTCTTTTGATTAAATCTATTTTAGCTTTAGCTTTGTCTGAGATCATTATTACTACATCTGCTTTTTTTTCTAATTCTACTCCTTATCTTTATTTTATGTTTGTTTGTATCTCTTATTTCCTATCCCTCCAGACTCCTCTACTTTACCTCTGCCTGCTACCTTACCCTTCATGTACTTGACCTACCCCACCTCCAAAGATTCCTCCCTTATCCTCTCCCCACCCCCACCCTTTTTCCTTACCTTCTTGTTTCTATCTGAATTTAGAAAACTCATATAGCCTTTGAAATATACACACACACACACACACACACACACACACAAGTGTATATGTATATGTATGTGTGTATTTATACATATATATGTTCCTTCTTTTTCCCATTCCCATTAATTTGGATACCTTCTCTACCATGCCTCTTATCTTGTTCCCACGCCCTCTTATTTCTTTAAAAATTTAGAAGACTTTTATTCCCTTCTAATGTATTTATTGCTCTCTTTTTAACTCATATCTAATGTGAGTAGGAATCCTTCTAAAAATCCCTCCCTTATCCTCTTCCTCCCCTTCCTTTCCCCTTAGACTTTTATTTCTTTCTGAATTCAGAAAATTTTTATATTCTTCTAAATATATATGTGTGGTTCCCTCTTTAACCCATTCCACAGGAGAGTAGGGTTCCAGAACTAACAGCCTTCCTCCTTCATCTAATTCCTCTGTCAGTTCTTCCTCGAACCTCATTTGTATAAGATAATTACTCCTTACCTTTTCTTCAAAGGCTTTACTTTTTAGAGTCAACATCATACTCAGCACTATTCCAGTCTTTCTTTTGAGCTACCCATTACTAATAACAATCTTACACTTACATTTTATATTTCTTCATGTAAACAGCCTTTCCTTAGTAATTAATCTTTGATATGTACCTTATATTTCTCTTAGATCTTGTATGTCAAATTTTCTCTTTAAGTTCAGGGGTTTTTGTTTGTTTGTTTTATGGGTTAACAAGCTTACTTTAATCAGTCAAACATATATCGTTTACCTAGTTCAGGGAGAAAAGGTCAGCACCCTGAACTTCAGAGTATACAGACAGAAGTTATAAGACAGAGAAACAGATCAAGCAGACAGGCTTCCAAACTGTCCGACCATTACATTAATACCAAATCACAGTTACCAGAGAGGGAAGCATCAACATCTGGGTTTTCAAAGCCAGGGGGCTCTCAATGGCTGCCCAGAGTCTCATCTGGTCAAGTCAAACAACACTTCTCAAAGTGAGCCCCCATTTGTTTGTTTTTTTAACAAAACCCTAAAAGTCTGGCAGTTCCTTGAATGTCTGTGTTGTTGTTGTTGTTGTTTTTTTAATTTAGGATTATGCTTAATTTGCTGGGTATATTTTCAGCCATAATTCCAGTTCCTTTGCTCTTTGATATATAGTGTTATAAGACCTGTGGTCTTTTAATGTCGCCACTGCTAGGTCTTCTGTGATTCTAACTATGACTCTACCATATTTGAATTGGTTTTTTTTCTGGTTGCTTGTAATATTTTCTCCTTGACCTGGGGATTTCAGAATTTGACTGTGATATTCCTATAGGTTTTCCTTAATAGACTCTCTTTCAGGTGGTGATCAGTAGAGTTTTTCTATTTCTATTTCTACTTTCCTCTCTTGTTTTAATGCTTGAGGACAATTTTCTTTAATTATTTCTTGTATTATATCAAGATTCTTTTTTTGATAGCAGCTTTCTGGTAGTCTGATGATTCTTATGCTTTCTTAACTGATCTCTAGATCAGGTTTTTTTTTTTACTTTTACTAATTTATTTTTAATTTTCAACATTCACTTCCATAAGTTTTCCGTTTTCTCTACCTCCTTATTCACCACCCCCAAAACATCATGCAATATTATATGGCTGTACACATAAATTCCTTTTAAACATATTTTCACATTACTCATGTGGCATAGAAGAATTATAACAAATGGGAGAGACCATGAGAAAGAAAAAACAAAAAAGAAAATATTATTCTTTACTCTGCATTCTAACTCCATAGTTTTTTCTCTGGATTAGATGTCATTTACCATCATGAGTCCTTTGGAATTGTTTTAGATGCTTGCATTTCTGAGATGGGCTAAGTCTATCAAAATCAGTCATTGCACACTGTGACTATTTCTGTGAACTATGTTCTCCTGGTTCTACTCACTTCACTCAGCATCAGTTCATATAAGTCTTTCCAGGATTTTCTGAAGTCCTGTTCATCATTTCTTATAGCACAATAGTATTCCATTACATTCATATACCACATTCATATTCATTGTTCAGCCATTCCCCAGTTGATGAGCATCCCCTCAATTTCCAGTTCTTAGCCACCACAGAAAGAGCTACTATAAATATTTTTGTACATACGGATTATTTTCACATTTTTATGCAGATCAGTTGTTTTTCTAATGAGATGCTTCACATTCTCACCTATTTTTTTCATTCTTTTTATTTTATTTTATTTCTTGGTCTCTTATAACTTGACTGGCTTCCCCTTGCCCAATTCTAATTTTCAAGAAATTATTTTCTTCATTAAGATTCTAGATATTCTTTTCTAGTTGGTTGACTTTTTTCATAATCTTGTTTTTCTTGGATTGTTTTTATTTTATTTTATTGGTCCTCTATCAGAAGGTTGGGTAACATGTTTCTTCATGAATCCCCTACGGTTGTGGTTGATCATTTCATTAATCATTTACTAAGGCTTTCCACACTATTTGTCTTTAAGATGTTGTCACTGTTCACTTCACTCTACATCCGTTCATTACCAGTCTTCCTTTATGAACTTGTTTTTCTGAAACCATCACCTTTGTTTCTTGCAGCACATTAGTATATCAGTACATTTATATACCACACCTTGTTCAGCCATTCCCAAATGATGGATATCCCTTCCATTTCCAATTTTTTACCACCACAAGAAGAGCTGCTATAAATATTTTTGTACATCTTAGAGTTTGTTTTGCTTAGGATTAATCCCTCCCTTAATCTATGTTCCTTCTTATTCCCTCTCTCTTGTCTTCCCTTTCCCTCTTGCCTCCCTATTGAGTGAAATGTATTTCTGTATTCAGCTTTGTGTGTTTGTATACTTTTTCCTTCTTTAATCAGTTTAAATGAGAGTGAGATTTAGATGTTACCCACCATCCCCACCCCTTCTTCTTTGTTTAGATGTCTGCTCTGATTATGTGAAATAATTTCCCCTTTCCTTCCTTTCTCATCACCCCTTCTACCTGCCTTTTGCCCTCCCTTTATATTTTTCCTTTAAAAGTCAAGACATAACAAAGCCACTCCTGGGTCCTATGTCTAATTAGACTCCCTCCATTGAGTCTCTCTCATGAAGAAAAGGTTCTGAGAAAATATCCCCCTCTATGAGAATATTAACAGTTTTATCCTCTTTTAATCCATCACGATTATTTGCTCATATTCATTGTTGTTTTGTCATTTTTTTCAATCTTGTCTCTTTATAATTCCATTTGGGGTTTTTTAGATAAAGATTCTGGAGTGGTTTGCCATTTTCTTCTCAAGCTCATTTTTACCGATGAGGAAACTGAGGCAAACAGGGTTAAGTGATAAACAGGGTCACACAGCTAATAAGTGTCTGAGACCAGATTTGAACTCAGGAAGAGTTCTGGCCAGGTGCTCTATTCACTGTGCCCCTAATTGCCTCTTGCTCGTGTTTACCTTTTGATATTTTGCTTATTCTTTGGCATTTGCACTTCAGAGTTTCCATACAGTAGATAATGCTTTTTTTTTTTGGAGAGGGGGGAAGGTAGGGTAGTTGGGGTTAAGTCACTTGCCCAAGGTCACATGGCTAGTTTTGTGTTTGAGGTTGGATTTGAACTCAGGTCCTCCAGGGTTGGTGCTCTCTTCACTGTGCCACCTAGCCATCCCCAGATATGCTCTTTTCATCAGGAATGCTTGAAAGTCCTCTGTTTTATTAAAAGTCCCATTTTCTCTTACTCTGTGACTGTACTCACTTTTGCTAGTTATTCTTGGCTATTTTAAACATATACATACATACATACACACAAATACACACATATGTATACATATACATACACACACATACACACACACATATCCTTTTGTCTTTTGGAATATTTTTATTCCAAACTCTCCACTCCTTTATAGTGGTGGCTGCTAAATTATGTAGGATTCTATTTGTGGCTCCTTATTGCTTAAATCATTCCTTTCTAGCTGCTTATGTTATTTTTTTATTTGGCCTGGAAGCTCAGGATTTTGGCTGTAATATTTTTGGGAATTTTCATTGTGGGATTTTGATTTCCATTTTGTCCTGATTCTAGGAAATCTGGCAGTTGTTTTTTTTAATGATTTCTTGAAATATAGTGTCTTGGCTTCTATTTTTGATCATGGCTTTCAGGTGGCCCAATGACTCTCAGATTATCTCCTCTCAATCTGCTTTCCAGGTGAGTTGTTTTTGCTGTGAGATATCTTATAGTTGTTTTGTTTTTTTTTTTGGTCCTTTTCTTTGTTTTAATATTTCTATTTGTCTCATGCAGTCCTTATCTTCTGTTTAGGGAATTTTTATTTTTAGAGAGGTGGTTGCTTCAGCAAAATTTTTATCTCTTATGCCAAAGCCACTTCAGTTACAATTCTTTCTTCCGTAGCTTTCATTTCTTTTTTAATTTTTTTCCTCTAGCCCCTCAATTATTAAAATATTTTAACTCTTTAAAAAACAACAACAACAAGGGGGCAGCTAGGTGGCTCAGCGAATAGAGCACCAGCCCTGGAGTCAGGAGGACCCGAGTTCAAATTTGGCCTCAGACACTTAACACTTAGTATGACCTTGAACAAGTCAGTTAACCCCAATTGCCCTGCCTTTCCCCCTCCAAAAAAAACCAAACAAACAAACTAATAACAACAACCTCTCCTTCTGGGGATTCTAATTGAACATGCGCCTACTCTGTTTTTGGTGTTCTTTTCTTCTGGGTTTATGTCTTAGCATGCCTCTTATTATAATAACTTTTCATGGTAATATTCTTTATCTTTGCTCATTTTTCTAGCTAGCTTCCTGACTTGGACTTATTGGTACTTGATGTTAGGGCCAGGCTCTATGCATTTATGTATGCAATGCCTGGGCTGGTCCATCTGCTGGTTTCTTAAGAGTTTTGGATGTTGTGTTATTCCAGGATCTCAGGTTCAGCTCAGATTGGGGACCTAAAAACTATCAGAACTCCCAAAGAGCTCTGATCTAGGGCAAAATCTGATAGCTGACTTTCTGGTCTGACCTTTCTGACCATCATGTCTGTGGACTTGTTCCTTTTAGAGTTCCAGTAGACTTTTGCTAGACTCAGCCATTGTCATCCAGCTGGAAGTCACTGCTGGTTCAGAGTGACAGAACTGTAAGGCTTCCCTTTGTGTTGGAATTCCTACTCTTTTTATTCCTCTGAAAGTCAGACTGGGTTAGAAGATAGAACTAAGACCCTGCTCCACTACCAATGTTAAGTGCCACACAGTATATTCTCAGATAAGTAAATACAGAATATGTGTACATCTCCCCCCGCAACCCTCCCAGAAAAAGTGGTACATGAAGTAATAATGTAGGCCACTTTATTATTCCTTCCTTCTAAGATTTTCTGTCATAAAACAGAGCAGTGAGTTCAAACAAGATTGGCCATAAGCATCAGCCAAGAGAATGTGGGATAGATAGCTGCCTAAGTGATGTATCCTAAAATCATAAGTATTCAGAGTCAAAAGGACTTTTTACATTTCTAGGTCAACTCTCACCCGATGCAGGAATCCCCTTTACAATCCTTGATTCTTACCTTTAAATAACTATGATAATGCTTAGAAGTATTTCCCTATCACAAGGGCCCTAGTTAGTCCCCAGAGCAGAAAGAAGTCATTCTGCCTTGTCTTCAAAACCCTGAACACATATATATTAGCAGGAACGATTTTTACCAGCTGAAGAGCCATTAACTATCCTTATCCTTTTTCTCCTTGAAGATCATGCTTCATTTTGTATTTTAAAATTTACCCAGATACAACTTTTTTTTTTTGCCTTTTGAAGATTAATTGGGGTTAAGTAACTTGCCCAAGGTTACACGGCTAGTTGTGTGTGTGTGTGTGTGTGTGTGTGTGTGTGTGTGTGTGTGTGTGTGTGTGTGTGTGTGTGTGTTAAGTGTCTGAGGCTGGATCCAAACCCAGGTCCTCCTGACTTCAGGGCCAGCTCCTCACTGCGCCACCTAGCTGCCCCCACAACTTATTTTTGTAACAATCTGATTTTAATCCTCCCACATCTCCTCACCCACCTACTTTTATTGATAGAATCTTATTTTGATTTTTCTTTTTCTATCTCCACAAAGCCTACATAAGAGTATGTTTTAGGAATCATCTTATTTTACTTCTTCCTTTCTTCCCTTTTTTACCCTCTTCATTCCTTTAGATTACAGAGTACCTTGACCCTGAGGTAGTCATCCACCACAGGACCCGCATTTCGAGTATGTGTTGCAGTAGGGGGAAGATGATAAACTTTTTTCATCACCTATATTAGTAAAAAATATATATGTATTTTTAATTATAAATTTTGTGCACTGCTAAACTGCCCTGATAATTGTGTTCAATATAAAATTTACACAAACTGTAGGAATTAAAAAATGTTGAGACAAAAGATGAAATGACATTTTATCCTAGAGCCAACAGCATTTTGAAATAGAAGAGTGACATAGTCAGACCCGCACTTTAGGAATATCAGTTCAGTTGTTGTGTGTAGGATGGGTGCCTGGAGGTGAGCCTTGAAGCAGGGAGACAAAATGGAATGCCGTTGCAGTTGGTTAGTTGTCTTTTGTGTTCAAAGAGGACTAAAATGACATCACTATGTTGGGGTCAGGGTACAGTATGACAGTGGCTAATCAGATCAGTACAAGCTTGAAAGGCTCTACCACAGGTCAGGCATATGGACATTTAGAGTCAATATGTCTCTCAATTTGTGCATCTCACAATTCTTTTGAGCTATTGCAATTCTGCTTTGCTCATAGAGCACAGTACTTTCTCTGATGAGGGCACACACGATGCTGGATGATCCTGTGCCAATGTCTCCCATGTCTCACAGTCAATTCCAAAGTTCTTCAGAGAGACTTGAGAGTGCCTTTGTATTGCTTCTTCTGACCTCCACATGAGCACTTAACCTTGTGTGAGTTCTCTGTAAAATAGTCTTTTAGGCAAACGTATCTTTGGCATTCGAATAGCATTGGCCAGCCCATCAAAGTTGCAGTCTCTGCAGTAGACTTTGAATGCTTGGCAGTTCTGTTCAAGAAAGGACTTTAGTGTCCAGTACCTTATCTTGCTAGGTGATCTTCAGAATCTTCCTAAGACAGTTTAGATCAAGCAGTTCAGTTTACTGGCATGGTGCTGGTATATTGTTAAATTTCACAGGCATACAACAAGTAGATCATCACAATTTCTCTGTAGACCTTGTAGGAGCCTGAGCAAGATGTGATGAGAACCTGAACAAGGGCAATGGCCATGTGAATAGAGAGAAAGGGATATATTATAAAAGTAGAGAAGAAGGAAGGAAGGTAGAAAGGAAAGGAGCATTTCTTGAGTAAATCTTTGTGCCAAGCACTGAGAATGAATATTGAACATTGAGCTGTTACTATGTATAAAGTATTGAGCTATGTGCTGTGAATTCAAATCAGAAAGTGAGATTAGTCCCTGTTTTTCAGGAGCTCACATTCTAGTGGATAACATAATATGTTTAGAAGGTTTCAGCTATAAATCAGAAAGTTCTCATGTTCCTTAAGAGTGCATTGGCAAAATAGATGATAATACCTCTTCTTTAATGTTATTTCCACTGATAAAATCATATGAGTTTCTAATGCTGAACCATTTGATAGTTCTATTGACTTTGAGAACAAGGACTCTCTTTTCTGAGTCTTCAGTATAATCCAATAATTTAGTAAACATTTATTAAGCACTTATTATGTGCCAAGCACTGTGCTAAGCTCTGAGGATACAATTTAAAAAAAAAGGAAGACCCTGCCCTCGGTTTATAGTTTAATGGGGCAAGATAGCTCACAAAAGAAAGTTGAAAAGCTGGAGTGGGGGAGGGTACCAATGCATGGGAGGGCAGTGGCATGGTAGAGAAGTCAACAAGTGTGGGGGGAGGGTTGAGATGTGGAGAATATGTATGTCCTGCCCACCCCATCCTCCCACCTCCCTTAAATGGAGGTTGAAGAGTTCCTGTCTCTACCCTCCAGGGGTCAGAATATACTGATGAGTTATGAATGCAAAGGCTAATTGGATCTCCTAAGATGATGAGATTACATAATGATGAGTTTAAAGAAATTCTATTCTGTTTATATTAATGTCCAAAGGGAGATAGATGATAGTCAAGATGAAGGTGGCAGTGGTTCCACTTGCTTGCCACATGCTGCCTCCTATCTCTCTTTCAGGTTACCCAAATGCCCCAACTAGGTCGACCTTTCTGCCTTTGGGTAGCAGTTGGTTTGCAGGAGATGAGAATGGTTGACCCCTTTCTCCACAGGATTTGTGCAAAGCTCTAATTTTTCTGAAGTTCAGGTCCTTAATTTCTTTTCTGTTTATCTCTGTTAGATTTATCTAAATCTAAAATCGGTACATTGAGGTCTCCTACAATTATAATTTTACTTTCTTTTTCTCTCTGCAGTTTGATTCATTTTTCCTTAAGTATTTAGATGCTTGTTCATTGTTTGTGTATGTGTAAAAATACATGTGTATGTAGATATATTCACATACATCTATATACATTATCATATGATGTTTTTATTATTTAAAGTATGGGTATTTATCTCAAGTGCCTTTAAAAATAATGTAGTTTCCTAGCCTGTCTCTTTTTTTATGTCTATTTTTACTTTAAAGCTTGTCTAAAAGTCCTGATCTACTCTTGCTTTTTTTTTTTTACTTAAGCTAAAGCATAATAGATTCTGCTCTAACCTCTAATTCCAACTGTATATAAATCTGCCTATTTCTTGTAAACTACATATTGTTGGATTCTATTTTTTAAACCATTCTGCTAATCTTCTGTTTTGTGGGTAAGTTTAACTTATTCATGTTCACACAGTTATAAGTGTTAAATTTATATTTCTTTATATCCTGCTCTCTTGTACTTTTTCTTCTCATTGCGCCTAACCTCCAATTTACAGTTAAGATAATAAAGGTTGTAAAAGATAGGGAGTTTGCCTAATACTTCTTTTCTATAAATAATGCCATGTTTTCACTTCCTTGCTTCTTTTCTCTTCTCCTTCCTTGCCACCAATAACAGGTTTTTACACTGTTTATGACTACTCCTTCATCCATCCTTCCTCTTAAACCCCTTTCTCCATTTCCTTGTAGTTCCATATTAAGTTTAATGTATTAAGTGTCTCCTGTGTTCCAGGCTTTGTGCCTAATTTGCTGGGGATTAAAATAAAAACCATAGACAGTCCCTACCCTCAAGGAACTTACAATCTAATGGTGGAGACAGCACACAAAAGGGAGCTCAAAAAATTGGAGGGAGCTACTCAGTGTAGGGAGAGGGATGATAGAAGTCCAAAAGCATCATAGCTGGTAGGGAATAAGGAGAAAAACTCCACTGAGCCCCCTCTTTACATAGAGGTCATGTAAAATCCATGGCCCTGACCTCTGTCCTAGAGGTTCATTCAGAAGGCAAGAGGGCACTAATGAGGTGCCAGTACCAGTTAGATTCAGTCTTACAACATCATTAGTTTTGCCAACTATTATTTTCCTAGGGAAGGAAGACATGGTGGAGAGTTCAAAAAAGAAATATAAAAGTAGTACAGCTGCTAGGTAATGGGTAGAAAACCTGAACTGAGCTTCCTGGAGCCCATAACCCAGTCCTGCAGGGAGAGGCACAGAGAACATTGATGAAACATGAGTCAGGAAGTTAGGAGTTTAAATTATGCCTCAGATTCTTTGTGAGCCCTGGGCAAGTCACCTAACCATTTCTTCCTTCACTTCCTCATCTGTAAAATTGGGATGATAATAGCACCTTTCTCCCAGGGTTGTTTTAAGGATAAAATAAGATAATATTTTAAAATACTTTATAAACCTTAAAGCATTATGTAAATGCTAGGTACTATTGTTAATGTTCTCTGTAATCCTTGAAGATACTAGAGTTCTGAGAAAATGTTCATTACTTCTCCCACTCTTAACATGTAGACAGTTCAGCTTCATGTAGTCCTTTCCAACTAATCAGATATGTGTACCTTCCTATGTTAATCTTGATTTCTGTATTTGTATTTCAGAGTTTCTCCTCACTTCTGGACTTTTTCAGGAATGCTTAGCAATTCTCTTTCATTACAGTTCTGTTTTTCCCTCTATATAGCAGTATACTCAATTTTTCTAAATAACTTCATTGGTTATGAACCTTTATCTTCTGTCTTTTCCAGTATCCTGTTCCAAACTCTTCCCTCTCTGTTGACAAATGCCAAATTTTATGTTTCCTTACTGTATCTCCATGGTACTTGAAGTCTTTCTTTTTGGATATTGGCAATTTTTTTTTCACCTAAGCTCTCAGTTTTGGTTATGACGTTTTCTGGGATTTTTTTGCGACTATTCTCTTTTCACTTAGCCCTCTAGTTCTAAGAAATCTAAGCAGTTTTCATTGATGATTTCTTGAAATATGGTGTATAGGTAGAATTGTCCATCTTTTTAGGTAGTCCAATTATTCTTACATTATCTCTCCTACTGTTTTGTGGATCAGTTGTTTTGACACTATATTTTCTTCTGCTTTTTTATTTTGTTCAATATTTCTTGTCTCCTAGAATTGTAGTTTTCTCTTTATCCTATTCTACTTTTTAGAGAGATCAATTCTTGAGTAAGTTGTACCACTGTTTCTTTTAGGATATTCATTATCTTTGCCATATTCTTCTGCTCTAGCTATTACATTTTTATACCTCTTGTTTCATTTCTTCCAGGTACTCTTCTAGTCCTTGAGACCAAGATATTCTTTTCTCTGAGGCTCTTGAATTTGTTGTGAATTTACCATTTTTCTGAATTTATCCCTTGGGCTTCTATGAGTCCAAGCTATTGTGTTGACCATTTTGTTTCTATTTACTTATATGTCCTGCCTCAGTTCAGGATTGAGAATTTAATGCTTCCTTCAAACTCCACTACTGATTTTCTGCATCATCCTCTTGATTCTAAATTCATTGGCTAAAACCATTCCCTGCTTTCTTCAGGAATCATTTGGCCTTGCTTCCTGACTGTGATTCAGGACAATGCACCTGAATGTTAAGTTGTACATTGAATTGTTACATGGATAAAGCCTGGAAGGTAGTCTGACCCCACCTCTTAACCCAGAAGTGGATGAGGCCCCTGAGTCACTCCTTACCATATAGGAAGCTGGTCTAGCCCCATCTCTTGTCATTAATATGGCTGTGTTTTCTGGGTTGCCTATAAAGGGTCTGCCCCATTCTCCTTATGTCTTACCAGGTTGCTTTATACTCTATCTCTAATCTATCCTATCTTATCTCTACTCTAATCTACGCTGTCTTATCTCTACTGTGTACTTCTTCGTGATTCTGATAGTCTTTTTGTAAAGTCCTAAACTGAGTTGAAATATATCACTTTTTCTTTTTGTATTCCTTTATCATTGTTGATTCTGATTCATTTTTAAAGCATTATTCAGGTATTTATGAGTAAACTGGGCTCCTCTAGAGTCTCACAATGTCTTCCCATAATCACTCCAAGGAGTTTTACATTCTAATATTGGCGTATAAGAATTGAAATGGAGGTTGGTGAGGTGATATACAAATGCCTGAGAATTGGCATAGTGGCTTAGTTCCTTAGAAGATAAGTTGAAGAAAACTCACTTGTTAGAGCCCAAGGACCAAGAGGTGGGAGTCGGCAGGCCAAAGTATAGGCTTTTTGGTCGTGAGATGGATAGAAAGTAGTATAGTATTATCACTCTGGATAAGATAAAATAAAGAGATAATAATGAAAGATATTGTGGAGATAGGAACAAGATTTGCCAACTAATTGGATTTATGAGGTGAGGGAAATTAGGATTTGAGGATGACACTAAGTTTGCAAACATTAGTGACCAGAAATATTTTGGTGCCATGGACAGAAATGGGGAAGTTTAGAAGAGGGGGGAGGGGCTTTTGGGGAGATAGTGTAATGAGCTCTTTGATATAGTTTGTAACTCATCCAAACCTGCACATCTTTTTTAACTCACTCTCACCCACTAAAAACAAAAGGGAGGAATGGAAGGAAGAGGTTGGTAAAGATCTGTAGAGTATGAGGAAGCAGAACAGCCAGCTCCCTTCCACAATTACTCCAGCAAAAATCTAGGAAGAGCACTAAATAAAGTGATGACTGGGAAATCTGAGGAGAAACCATAATGGGATATTTTTTTCCAGCCCAAGTCAGCACAAGTCATAGCCAAAGGCCTGCAGGTACTGAAGAAGGAATTCAGCTGGGTAAATCTGCACAGAGCTTCTACCACGGAAACTTGTCTGGATTCTACCTATGTATATGGACAAGAAACTGGAAGAAAAGATAGTTGTGTCATTCTGAACCTGAAACAAACCAAGTGCAAACTGAAGTTGACACCTACTGCTAAGTAACCAGGTCAAAAACTTCAAACTGGTCATGGAGCTACAGCTGTGTCATCCAAACCCTAGAGCAGGATCTTGAATTCAACCCATAAACTTGAGCTGGGGTTTGCAGCTGAGTAGTCAGAATAGGGACTGTGCAGACCAAGAGTCACTTTACAGTTCTTTCGTGTTAATATTGTTGCATGATAGACTAAGTCCACAGACTTGGGCGTGAAGGCGAACTTGAGTAGTCAGACAGGGACTGTGAAGGAAGAATGAGTCTTAAAACTCTTTTGTTCTGACTTCACAGCATGATGTGGACCTGTAGATGAATACACGGGACAAGGAATATCAACAAGGTTTGAGCCTGTAGGTCTGTTGCTCTGAACCTTCTACCTAAATGACATGGGCAGGGGCCAGAAATTGTCTTCTGGAGCTCCAGTCAGGAGAAACTTGCTGTACTTTTTCCTAGTCTAAAACTGGGGGTGGAATCCTTCAAATCTCTTACCAGGAGGGCAACGATCAGAATTAACATTCTAGAGCAACAGGTACAAAAACTTAACCAGGTAACAAATCCCCTGCAATTAAATGTACTGAACAGAATTTTATGGCACAAAGAGACAATAGGAAACATCAAAACAAAATCAAGAGACTTTTTTAAAAAGAAGAAAATGTAAAATATCTCCTATCAAAAACAACCCACTTGGAAAGTAGATCAAGCAAAATCTAAGAATTAGATTAACTGAATTAGACTAACTGAAAAATCATGACCAAAAGAAACCTCCATATCTTTTTCAAGACATCACAAATGGAGACTGCTTAGACCTACTAGAACCAGACTACAAAGTGAAATTAGAAAAAATTCACCAGTCACCTGAAAAGAAACCCCAAAATGAAAATCTCAGGAACATCAGAGCAAAAATCTAGAACTTCTAGGTCAAATTAAGGAATACAGTAACCAACTAGGGAGAAAAAGAGAGTTCAGGTACCAAGGAACCACAGTCAGAAATCACCCAAGATTTGGCAGTTACTATATCAAAGAGAACTTGGAAGGAGATTTTTCAACAGACAAAAGACATAACCTTACAACCAATGATAACTTCTAAAAATTGAGTACAACCCAACAGCTGGGGAAAATGGGTCTTTAGCAAAATACAAGACTTCCAAGTATTACCAGTTGAAAAGACCAGAGCTTAGTAGAAACCTTGAAATACAAACATTAGAGTCAAGAAAAACATAGAAATCTAAATGCATTTGGAAGGGATTATTCAAGGATAATATGTTTACATTCTAATAGCCAGAAGAGAAATGTGTAGCTTCAGAACACTAATATCATCAGAGATCATACAGGGAATCAAATAAGAGAGTCCCTAGAAGTAGTTTTATTTTATTTGAATGCTCTTAAAAGGAAAAAAGAAAGGGATGGTATAAGTAATGCACTAAGGATAAAAGGATAAAGAATAGTCGAGGAACTTATATTAAATAATTGTGGTGAATAATCAGTAAGCCTTTTTGAGCACCTACTATATGACAGTGCCAAACACACTGTCACCATACATTTTTTGTAAAAAGGGAATTGAAAGCAGAGAGAGAAAGAAATGTTAGAAACAAGATGGAGCAAAATAAAACAGTGATCATAACTATCAGTGTGGAGGTATGTACTGATTTCAGCAGCATATCTGCCAAATTTTGGAGTGCCTAAGTTGTGCCTCCTTTACCCACTTGTAACAGTACCTTCCCAGAGCTGCCAGTACTCACAACCTACAGTGACTGTGTTATTGGAAGGACAAAATAAAAAGTACAGTCCCATCAGAGATGTCACAGGACTCTGAGGGGTGTACTACTTAGACCTGGAAAAATAATGACTTAGAGAAGTACATAGCCTATATCTAGAAGAAATTTGCTAAGTACAAATAATTCCACCTGGCACTGTGTTGTGAGCAGAAACTTTGACAGCTATATGATTCATGAAACTAAACATTTCATCAAGTTCTGTCAAAGCCAAATTGTTATTCTTCTATTTAAGTCTGGTTAGAACATGAATTATTTTTCCTACTTAAAGATCCATTCAAAGCACAAAAACTGTAACCTAAATTCCAAGTACTAGACACTGAAAATATTCAGCCTTGCTGTGGAAACACCTTAATCTTTAAGCCTTTATATTATGTTTGTGTTCTACAGGGCATCCTATGTATTAGTTTATGTTTATAAAATAGTTTGCAAAACAGCTTATGTTTTCATTTATTTCCTATTCCATATTCCATCCTCTTGATTGATGAAATCCAGATCCTCTTTTAAAAACAAACTGTGTTGGGGTGGCTAGGTGGCACAGTGAGTAAGAGCGCCAGCCTCGGAGTTGGGATGAACTGGGATTGAATCCGGCCTCAGAAAATGAGCACCCACACATAAATAATGACTAGTCGTGTAACCTTGAGCAAGTTACTTAACCCCAATTGCTTTAAAAAAAATAAATAAACAAACAAACCGTGTTGACTGAAAAAAAAATTAAACTGAATACTAATGAGAAGGACTTAGCCTTACAATGGAAGAGAATAGCAGAATGTATTAGAAAGTAGATTCCAACAATATATTTATGGAGAACACATTGAAACACAAAGATTCACATAAAGTTTTAAAACAGGTGGCTGAATAAAAAACTTTTGCTTATGCTAAATTCAGAAAATCAAGGAATAAATCATCTCAGATAGGACTACAGAAAAACTATATTCTTAAAAGAGATAAGCTGGGAAGCTTCTGCTTAAAGGTATCATAGGCAGTGGAATTTCTATCAATACTAAACATATATACACCCAATAGCATAGCATCTAAAATATTGAGAGGAAAAGTTAAATTAGTTACAGGGAGAAATAGATAATAAAAGTATAATATGAGGAGACCTCACCATACTCCTTTCAGACCTAGAAAAACATAATAAACAAGTTAAGGCACCAAATAGAATTTTAGGAATGTTAAGATATGAAAGATGTTTGGTTATTCATAAGAATAGAAGTAAGATTATGTATTTCTCAGCCCAAAACAGGACATTTTTTTTAAATGACAATGTGTTAGAACATTAAAAAACCTCACCAAAAAATGTAGAGAAACAAATATTCCACAGGTTCTTTACTGACAACAATGTAATAAAAATGAAACAAAAAACAGTGAAAGGAAGAATTAGAGATTAATTGGTGACTCACTAAGAATCCTAAAGAACTAGTAGGACGAAAAACAAATCCCAGAAAGTGTAAATTTTTGTCAAAGAAAATGACAACAATGTGACAACATACCAAAATGTTTAGGATTCAGCCAAAGCAATCTTTTTTTTCTTTTTCTGGAGGGCAGGGCAGTTGGGGTTAAATGACTTGCCCAAGGTCACACAGCTAGTAAGTGTTAAGTGTCTGAGGCCAGATTTGAACTCAGGCCCTCCCAACTCCAGGGCTGGTTCTCTATTTACTGTGTCACCTAGCGCTCCCAAAGCAGTCTTTAGGGGAAAATTTAAAGAGAGAGAACTAATCAATGAATTGGGCATACTAGGTAGATAGAACATTTATTAAGCATTTATTATGTGTCATTACATTATATGATATTATTGTACTAAACACTAGAGATACAAAAACAAAGAGAAAAAGATGATGGTCCCTACTCTCAGTGAACTTAAATCCCCACAGGGAAAGACAAAATATAAAGGATAACTGGAAATCAGGCAGTAAGGAAGGAAAGACGATGTCCAAAGGAGACAGACAGACATTGTGGAGGTAAGCAGAGAGCAGTGTGATGGTAGAACAGAATATGAGCTGGAAATGGACAGTGAGCAGCATCATTGAATTTTCTCATGATACAGTGATTCCAGTCCAGGATTTAGCAATCACTGATGAGACTCTCAATATGGAGGTTTTGTTGTTTTGTTTTGTTTTTTTTTAAGAGAAAATTAAATAATTTTTAAAATTCAAATCAAACATTAAAATAGAAATTCCGAAAATAAAGAAGAGATAAGTTGAAAGGAGAAAAATTGCATTAAACTAATAAATCTAGGAACTGCTTTTTTTTTTTTTAATCTGTTAACTAATTTGTTATTTCAAAAGAAGAGGAAAGCCAAAGTACTGATATAAAAAATGAAAAAGGAGAAATCATAACTGATGGAATCATAGTAAAGCTGCCCCCAGCCCCAGTATTGTAACTTCATTAAAGGCCCCACTAAACAGTAGACCCACTGTACCTACCTATCCCCCCTGCCAATATCCTAACTTTTTCATATGTGCCTCACTGCTCACTAGAACAACAGTTGTGTCCATGAACTCATAGTTCTCACAGAATAGCAGGTGTGTCTATGTGATGGGAACCCCGCTATTTCCTCTACCTAGGCACTGCCCCCAGACCTATTCCTCATATTTCCCACAGAAACAGGTGTATCCATGCACTCAACCACAACCACATCCATCTAGTCTCAGACAGGACCACAGTAGTCAGCCAATTAGAAAGTAGCACTGATGTCCAAGCAGAATATGGACTCCAAAACAATAGAAGGGACTTTACCCTAACTAGGCACCTGTGCCATCTGGGAGTTGCCATTGTAATGGGGAAGACAACATGTAAATGACTATGAGCATACAACATATATGCAGAGTAGATAGAAGGTAATTTCTATATACTGGGTAAGGCCTTGTGTAGAAGGTAAGCAGAGTTTTGAAGGACACTAGAGAATCTAAGAGGTGAGAAGGAAGAGCATAATACCCTTGGGGAGAGCCCATGCAAAAGCACAGAGATAGGAGTATCATTTGCAAGGATCAGCAAGTAACTGGATTGTAGAATCTGTGAAGGAGAATAGAGTATAAGGATGGAAAGGTAAGAAAGTGTCAGGTTTTGAACAACTTTAAATTCCAGAGTACTTTATAATTGTCTCTGCAGATAATAGCATACTGCTGCATTTTATTGAGTACAGAGGTGATATGATCAGAGTTCCACTTTAGTAAAACCATTTTGGTAGTTGAGTAAAGGATAGATTGAAGTTAGGAGAGAGTTGAGGCAGGGAGACCACAACTAAAAGGCTACTCAGTATAGTCCACTTGAGAGAGGATGGGCATCTGAACTACTGCAGTAGCTATGTGAATATAGAGAAAGGGGTGTATATGGAAGATGTGAAGTTAGAAATATCAAGATTTAATAGGGCCATTCACTCTGACTCCACTTTCCTAACTCCTTACTTTTTTCAAATTTGCTCCTTTCCTTGGAATGGCCTCTCTGCTGTGACCTCACCTCCTGGTTTCACTTTTTGAAAAAATAATAATAGCTAATGTATATAGTACCTGCTGTGTGCCACTTTACAAATATCTGAAATCCAGCTTATCCTTTGTGACTCAATCCTTATCTTTCGTGAAGCTTCATTCTATGGTCAAAAATACTTTTTCCTTCCTTGTAGTTGCGATAGCATTTTGTTTGTATCTTGTATCACTTACCTTGTTCTCTTTTGTTTGTCATATTCTCCCTATCCAGTTTGTAATTGTGTCATCTTTATCTTTGAATCTAATTGGGCTAATAAGTTTATAAGAAACTATATTAAAATACAAGACAATTTAGAATTAAGTTCAAAATTGTGATATTTCATACTTACATCAATCCTTCCAGCATTATAGACTGTAATTCGTACATACCTTCAGAGGATGTCTTGTCCTCCCAAAAGTCTTCCAAGGAAGGTTTCAGCTCACTAGATGCCTTCCTTTAGGTCTTTTTTTTTTTTTAATCATTGCATAGGTTCTCAAGAAGTACACAGGCTCTCCATCTTGCTCTTCCTCTTGTTACCTGACTGGCACACATCTTTTTTTTTATTTTATGTTTTCTAGATGTCTTTTATGCTATTTCTTGCACACAAGTTATCAGTGGTAATAGTCAGCATTTTACTCACACTCACAGTATTTTCTTCCATTGCCCTCATTTGAATCACCATATAGAAGAAATAGATTTCATTGTGTTGGGTTTAAAATCTGTCAGAAACATTTTATTCATATTACAAGCAATTGCAGAGAGAGGCACCAGTTGACCAGTTTTTCTTCTCAAAATGGGCTCTACTTAAAGCAAATTCCAGCTACCATTTATAAAATGGAAAATGTATAATATTGCATAAATGGAAAAAATACAGATACAAATACAAAATATAAGGATCTCTATGATGGTTTTGTATCATTTCTACTGATTACATGAACACAACCTTTGCCACATGGTCAGCAGTTTTGGCTTATCAGAAAGGACAAATGCCATAGGTTTTGTTTTGTTTTGTTTTTTGCTTTTTGGAGGGGCAGTTGGGGTTAAGTGACTTGCCCAAGGTTACGTGGCTAATTTTTGTGTTAAGTGTCTGAGGTCATATTTGAACTCAGATCTTCCTGACTCCAGGGCCGGTGCTCTATTTATTGTGCCACCTAGCTGCTGCAAATGCCATAGTTCTTAAAATAATTAGAAGGCCCTAGGTTATTTGGGTTGTGCGTTCCCCCTTTTGTTTCTTTCCTAGTATAATCAACAACAACAACAAAAAAAAAAAAAACAGACAGAGGTAAAGTGGCATAAGGGATAGAGAGCTGGCCTCAATGCCAGTGTTCAAGTCCTACCTCTGACAAATGGCTGTGTGTCCTTGGGCAAATCACTTAACTTCTTAATGTTAGGGGTGGGGAACCTTCAGCCTGAAGATCACGTGTGGCCTCAAGGCTGCAGTTTCCTGACCCCTGCTCTAGGCAGAGTAAAACCTTAGGCTGGGCTTTATGCCTAAATTCTACACCCTAATTGATACACCTATATCATGATTCAAATTAGTTAGGTTGGACAGGACTACACCTACAATCTTGGGGGGAAATTTAGCACTGTGAGCCTTGGAGTGGTTTGAGCTGCTTCATAGACCAAAACTCACTTGCTATTTTCCTTTAATGGGCTCCATATCCTGCATGACTATCCTTGAATATAGGGAATGATTTAAACTTTGGTATATACAATAATTAGGAAGTGACTGATACTTACAAAAGTTTTTCCACTCTATATCTTCATTACTGTGGATTTAGGGATGCATAGTGGCATTGAAATATTGGATGTCTCCAGGAATGGTCAAAGGAATTGACTATGAGGGCAAAGAGGGACATTTTTGTAATAGCATTTAAACTGTTCTGTAAAATCTGAACCGAAAGTAAAAGACTGACAATTTTATAGTATTCTGATCCTGGTTAAGTGTCAAGAGTTTTCATTTGGTTTGATTTTAATAGCCAGTTTATTCAGTCATAACATAGTATTTTTCAAGGGATCCAGGCCTCTGGTCAAACAGATGGTAGGAAGAAAGCATTCATTTATCATGTTATAATGATAATTCTTGTCATAATGTTCTTAGCTCTAGGAGTACAAATACTAACAAAAATAAAGATGAACCTTGCCCTCAAGTAGTTTACATTCTTTTTTTTTTTTTTAAGAGGGGGAGAAAGCAAGGCTGTTGGGGTTAAGTGACTTGCCCAAAGTCACACAAGCTAGTAAGTGTGTCAAGTGTCTGAGGTCAAATTTGAACTCGCTTCCTCCAGACTCCGGAGCCTGTGCTCTATTTATTGCTCCACCAAGCTGCCCCTAGGAGTTTACATTCTAATGGGGGAGAACTACACACAAAAGGCAGCTGAAAAGTGAGTGTGGGGAAGAATGGGATGGGAATGAAAGTAACTAGGTTTTGAAGTTCAGAAAGTCCAGAATAGAGCTGGGAAGGGAATGAAGACAGGCAGACCAAAATGTCTTCATTAAATGGAGGCTTCTGGAGGAACTCACCAGTGGGAGAATGGAGGCAGGCCTTGTGGAGAGATTTCTATAGTTAACAGGCCACAAGGGTTATAGATTATTCCAGGTTGAGAAAGACCTGTGCACTAAGGAAAGTTTCATGATAAGACAGTAGTAAAAGTATGATTTTTGTGTGTGTGTGTGCTTTTTGGAGAGCAATTGGGGTTAAGTAACTTGCCCAGGGTCACATGGCTAGGTTTTTTGTTTCTGTGCGTTGTGTCTGAGGCCAGATCTGCACTCAGGTCCCTCTGACTCCAGGGCTGGTGCTCTACTCACTGCGCCACCTAGCCGCCCCTAAAAGTATGATTTTGAAGTCTGGAAAGTCAGGAACAAAGCTAGAAGGGGAATAAGAGGAAAATATGAAAAACTCGCATTCATTAAGGAGGCAAGCCAATGAGGATATTTTGAGAGATCCCATTACTACTTAGCAGTATTGTCACCCTCACCTGCCAGATAATTTATAGCCACCTGAGACTGGTTTAAAATTTGGGTGTGCTACTCATTACTCTTAATTGGCAGCATTTGGTATTCCCTCTACCCCCATGCCCCTTTGGTGAATTGCAGGTTTCTCTCATAAAACTTTTACTAGGATTAATGTAATATCAGAGGTAATAAATAAGTCAAAAATATAATCTGAAGGAATTTCACCTCACAGCACGTTCCGTTGTTTCCGATTAAAATAGGGCACAGTTATTTTTACAATAACATCAATACTTAAGGGGTAAAATGTAAGTCAGTTCTAGGAGGTATTAGCATTATTTCACAGCTGTGGTGTGATACCTGACAGTTATTTTTAAATAGCTGTGTGTTGTACTCATTGAATTCATACAAAGTCTTTCTACTTTGTACTCTGTATCTGCTATATCTGCCTTTAATTCACATGACATTATATTCTCATTTTGAACCAGGTATTGTTGAGGTTTAGGGGTACTGGGACCCTGAAATAGCAATACACAGGTCCTCCTTGAATGAATTCAACCCAAGCCTTCTTTCAGCCAAAGAAAAACTGGGTTTATTAAAGATCCACCATATTGACCAGAATCTTAGGAAATTTGTATCACTAATGCAAGTGCTCCAGATTGAATCTGAGCATCTTAATGGAAACTCTTGAGCATAAAGGAGTGAGACAGAAGATCCCCAAGATTGAAATTTGGAAGTGGATTTATTACAGTGGGACTGTCAGGGTAACTTGCCCAAATCAGACAATGGGTTGGCACAGACTATGTGTTGGTTTTTAAAAAAGATTAAAAGCCAGGTTAAGTAAGCCAAAACTACAATCAGTGATTAGTCAGTGTACATTTGAATTTCCCGCTGGCATGAAGTTCACCCTAGGCTGAGAGACAGAAAGCCTGGGATGCGGCGATTAGGAGGGGCCAGGGGACCAGGGATAGAGACATCAGGTGAGGGGTGGAGACATCCAGATCAGGTAATTAGGACTATAACTAGGTGATACATTCTACATTCTCTTTCTTTCTAATTCTTGTTTACACACACCCAAATAATTCCAACTAGACATATAAATACATTACTTCCATTTGTTAACCAGTTCATTTCAACCAGATTCAGACTGATAATGTTGACAAGTGAATCAGTATTGATAGAAAGGAGAAAATGTACTTCAGGTACAAGATAAACAGCATCTTTTGCTATCTTATAATACTAATATTTTGATGAATCTTGTGGCACTGAAAATATACTTCTTTATATGTACTTATTTTGTGTACTTGTCTTACCTCCTAATAAATTGTAGTCTCCTTCAGGACATCCTTCTACATCTTTTTATCCCTATCTCTCTTAGAGACATAGCTTATATAAGAGTGCTTTTCACAAAGCAAAATAAGATCTCAATGAATATTTGAAAAGCATGGACAAGAATATGGAAGCAGGAATAAATAGAGCATTATAGAGAGGGCTGTAAAGATGCCAACATAACAGAATAATTGTTGGAAAGTAATGAGAAGTACAATTGGGTAGACATAGGGCAGGGCCTTTGAATATGGAGGCTTTTGAATCCTTAATGGAGTTTAGACTTGATGTCAGTGACATTAGAAAGCTATTATCAGCTCTCAAGCAAATGAATGGCATAATACATATAATGGTATTTATGAATATTAATTGTCCAGTAACATACAGAATATTTTAAAGAGAAAGGCCAGACTCAGGGAAATCAATCAGGAGGTTGTTGTAAATCAGGTGTGAAGGAACTGAGGAAAAGGGACCAGGGTATTAGCAGTGGGGCTGGAAGTAAGAGAAGAAATATATTTTTATATATATGTGTGTGTGTGTGCATACATATATATACATATGCATATATATTACATACATATGCATATATATTTTTAAAGGCTTTAAATCACTTAATGACTAATTGAATATGGAATATGAAATAGATGTCAAAGATTACCTCATGGTTTATTGCTCCCAGGCACTGTATTAAATTCTTGCTCTCTCCTATATTCTTAGGTCTGTCAATGGAGTCTACCGGATTGGGCTCTATGCCCTGAAAGATATGCCAGCTGGTACTGAACTCACCTATGACTACAATTTTCATTCCTTTAATGTCGAGAAACAGGTAATATATCCAAAGCAACAGCTTACTTTTTGTTTTGATGTCCAGTTGTGTGAATCCTCAGTAAACTATAACTAACATTGGCCATAGAATTCTAAAGTATTTGGGCAGTGTTTGTTTGTCTCTTTACCTATTACCTGACATAATAAGGCAGTTGGATCTTTTTCTTAAAGAACCCTAAGAAAAAGTGTTGAATCTGTTTTAAATGGTCATTTGTCTTGTTGGCAGTCAGGAAGTTTTACTGAAGTTTAACTTCTCTCCTTTTTGCTATAATCTTAATATTGTTCTTTCTTCAGTGGAAATAGGAAAAAAATTATTACTTTCTCTCATATTAAAATTCTTTGTTAACATAGATTAATTGTGAGATGGGTTTCTTTTCTAGACTTGATACAAGTTAAATATTCTTTGCTTTTCCCTCGAAGCAACTTTGTAAGTGTGGTTTTGACAAATGCCGAGGTATCATTGGGGGCAAGAGCCAACGCATGAATGGACTCACCAGCAAAAGCAGCCAACCTGTGACCACACACAGACGTCCAGGACGGTCAAAAGAGAAGAGGAAATCTAAGCACAAGTTGAAGAAAAGGGTAAATCTTAATCACAGTGGATATTAATCGTAATGACTTCCCTAAAGAGTTTCCCAAAGCCATTGTTGGAATGAGGGAGGAGCACCAGTAAAGCAACTTAAAATAAGTTTCTGTTTAATGAAAGGATATTTTCCTGTTTCTCATATTTTCTCCCCATGGGCTAACCTGTCTTTTTTTTTTATCCAGAGAGGCCATCTTTCTGAGGAGCCTAATGAAAATGTCAACACCCCAACCAGAATGACCCCCCAACTGCAAATGAAGCCAATGTCCAACCGTGAAAGGTAACTAGCAATATTTTTTTTTTGTTTAAGTTCTTTATGATCAGGAGTTTGTTTTCTATAGTTTTCATATACCATTTAATGTTGCTAATAAGCCTTATTAATGAGGTACTTATTCCCTTTCCTAATGATACAGAATCAGAACAACAAAACAAGTATCTGGAAGTTCTTGGATAGCTGCAGAATGGCATATTTAGAAGGAATTTCAGAGATCATCTATTCCAATTCCTATTGAAAATATGAATTCCCTTGACAACATCCTGAAAAAATGGACATCTAGGATTCTCTTAAAGTTCCCTTGGCAACAGTCCCTCCTAAGGCAATATATTCCATTTCTGGGTACCTGTGATTCAGTCAGTAAAAATTTATCAAGTACCTATTTTGTGCCAGGTCCAATGCTAAGCACTAGGAATGCAAAAAGAGGCAAAAGTCAGTCCCTACCTTCAAGCTCACAATCTAATGAGAGAGATAAGAAGCCAACTAATATGTACAGATAACCTATTCTGTGGATAAATAGGAAATAATTCATACAAGGAAGGCACTAGAATTAAGAAGTTGGGGAATGGCTGGGAAAGTCATCCTGTAGCAGATGGGATTTTAGTTGGGCATTGAAGGAAGCCAGGAAGCTGGGATGAGAAGAGCATTCCAGGAATGCAAGACAGCCAGAGTAAATTTTGCCCAGAACTAAGAGATGGAGTACCTTGTTCAAGGAACAGTCAGGAGGCCAGTGTTTTTGGATCTAAGAGTAAATGACAGGGAGTAAGATATAAGAAGACTGGAACAACAGTGGTGGGGAGGGGGCATGGTTAGGTTATGAAGGGTTTTGAAAACCAAAAAAAAGGATTTTTTAAATTTTATTCTTGAGGCAATAAGGAGCCACTGCAGTTTATTGAATAGGGAAAGGTGACATAATTGGACCTGAATTTTATGAAAAACAACTGAGTGGAGGATAGGCTGGAGTGGGAGCAGACTTGAAGCAGGAAGACACACTAGCAGGCTATTGTAACAGTTCAAAGCATAAGGTGATGAAGGGTATTCTAGGGTGGTGGCAATGTAATAAGAGAGAATGGGGCATATTCAAGAGATGTTGCAAAGGTGAAATCAACAGGCCTTGGCAACAGATTGGATATGGAGGATGAGACATAGTGAGGTTGTGAGCTTAAGGGACATAGTGTATAGATTTACTATCTATAGCAATAGGGAAAGTAGGAGGTGGGAAGGAGTTAGGGGGAAAGATGATGAGTTCAGTTTTTGACATGTTAAGTTCACATCCAATTTGAGATACCTTAAAGGTAGTAGGAAATGTGAGACTGGAGATCAGCAGAGAGGTTAGGGTAGGATAGGGAGATTTCAGAATCATTAGCTTAGAGATAGTAATTAAATCCATGGGAGCTAATGAGTTTACCAGGTAAAGTAGTATAGAAGGAAAAGAGAAGAGAGCCCAGAACAGAAATGTTAGGGACATAAATGATTAGAAGACATGACATGAATGTGTATCCAGTAAGGAAGATTAAGAAGGAGTGATCTGATAGGTAGAACAGGACCCGGGATAAAGTAGTGTTTTAAAAACCTAGAGAAAGAGAGTATCAAGGAGAATGTGATCAACAGTGTCAGAGGCTTCAGAGAGGTCAGGGAGATTAAGGATTGAGAAGAACCACTGGATTGGACAATTAAAAGATCATTGGTAACTTTGGAGAGAACAATTTCAGTGGAATGATGAGGTTAGAAGCCATATTACAAGAAGTTAAGAAGTGGGTGAGGAATCCAGGGGAAGAACTATGGAGTCTGAATGCAGAGCAAAGCAGACTATTTTCATTTTTTTTCCTTTCCCATGGTTTCTCCCATTCATTATAATTCTTCTATAAACATGACTAATGTGAAAATATAGGAATGTATATGTAAAGCCTATATCAAATTGCAGGCCATCTTGGGGAGGGGGAAAAATTAAAACTTATGGAAGTAAATGTTGACATCTAAAAATAAATTAACTAGGGAAAAAATAAAAAGAAAACTAGTTTAAAAAAAGGATGAGGAGAAAGTGGAGTCACCTATTCTAGACAGATTTCAAGGACTTTTTTTTTTTTAAAGCAATTGGGGTTAAGTAACTTGCTCAGGGTTACATGGCTAGTCATTATTTATGTGTGGGTGCTCATTTTCTGAGGCCGGTTTTGATCCCGGGTCATCCCAATGCCGAGGCCGGCGCTCTTACTCACTGCGCCACCTAGCCGCCCCTGATTTCAAGGACTTTTAAGTCAGAAGCATATGAACTGAACCAGTAGACAGGAAGAAATTGAAAGCAACTAGTAATGTGGGGATGATAGAGGGGGCAGTCTTTTGGAGGAGTTGGGATGGAATGAGATGACTTGAACAAGTGATAGGGATTAGCCTTGGTAAGGAGTAATTCCTCTTTATGATGAAGGAAAAAATAGTAGCCAAAGACATCTGCGTGATAGGAGATGAAGAAAAGGGAACTCATAGTGAACTCATTTTTTTTTTCTGTAAAATATGAGGCAAGATTCTCAGCAGAGAGTATAAGAGGAAGGAGAGCCATGGGAGGTTTGAGGAAGGATGAAAAGGTTGGGAAGTGTCACTGCTGAAAGTGGGATAGGGAATTGATAGAGAGTTGGAGTAGGATTCCCTGGGAACAGTGAGCCCAGCTAAGGTTGTGTGACAAATTTGTAGTGGACCCACTCAAAATAATTGCATGATTTTCTCCACCTTTGTTCAGTAGCACTTATGTGTGGAGGTGTCACATGGTGTGAAGTAGTAAAGGTGTCAAATGGTAGGAGTTAATACAAGGCTGAAGCTTGGTTGGGCATAATCACAGATATGATAAGGAGGGGTAGGGATTCAAGAAAGGATAACAGTGTGTAATTGAATTGATTCACCAGGAAGTCATGATGAGAAGAGGAGACAGTAGCCACTGCAGAGGAGACGGCCTGGGAAATAATTAAGGAGTGAAGGGATTAGAGGTCATGGTACCAATGAAGAGTAGAGTTTGGCAAGAGAAGACAGAAGGTTAAAAAGCCACTAAATTGTGTTTGGATAGGGGGGGTTTAGAATTTTTCAACATAGAGGTGGTATGTTTATAGATGAGGGCAAGATCAAGAGTGTGACCATCTTTGTGACTGATTTTGGGTGGTAAATGAGTGAGTTAGAAATTGAGGGGTGAGGGTTGAGGAGGAGAGAGACGGGGGTGGGGGCTGTGTGTGTGTGTGTGTGTGTGTGTGTCTGTGTATACTGTGTATACACAGTAAGTTGAAATTCCCTACTATGAGGGCAAAAGTTATAAGCCAAATATTAGACTCATTGAGGAAGTAAGGGGGAGTGACCTTAAGGTCTACAGACAATAACTACCAAGATTTTGATTATGTGGTAGATGTGAATATCATGTACTTAAAAGGAAGAGAGGTTACTGAGTTTAGGTAGGAAGAAAATGTGGAAGTGGCATTGAGGAGCCAGGACTATTCCAGTTTCCCTGGCTCAACCAGTAAGCTGAGGAAAATGAGTGAAGGTACAGCCAGTCCTGGAAGGTGTGGCTAAAAAAGGTTCTGTCATGTGGAAGAAACAAGTAAGAGCTACTAGATGATAAAAATAGAAGGGAAAGAAATTTTAAATGAAGTCACCTATGGAAAGAGCACAGCAGAAGGGCTGGTTAGTGTTTGATTTTAACTTTGGGGTGGGAGGGTTGAGGGGGAAGGGAAGGAGGAATCAGGTGGTGGGGGGTAGCGAATGGAGTTTGGATGATCTACAATTCAGTCACTGGCATGTGAAGAGTATGACCAGCTGTGAGAATGTTTATCGCTGAGTAAAAGGTATCACTTTTCTTCCCAGTGGAGGTTGGAGAATAGTACTAGAGGCAAGTACCATATGAGATGGGAGGTCCCACTTCACAAATCCCTCCAAAAACTAGAGATTAATGGATCTTCCAAGATGGAAATGAAACCTGCACAATGAAAGAAATAAGCCCCATTGCCAGCATCTTTCCTCTTTCTATTCCCTCAAAAGACAGACAATAGGAAATGGAAGGTCTGAAAGCAGAGGATAGGTTGCTCGTCTTTGCACCAAACATTCTCCACATCCCATTTGGGATGTCTTGGCAGTAGGAAGTAGAGGTTGCCTTTGCTGGCACGCATAGAAGTCATTGCTTTTGGATAGATAGAAGACTCCCTGCTAGGCCTCTCACAACCTTTCCCCAACCTGAGGTCTTCTCATTTAAGGAGGCTGAAAAGAAAAAGAGAATTAATAGCATGGGGACCAAATAGAAGTTGATAACTCCTTAAGATAGCAAAAAAATAAAGTCAAAAGACTGGGAAAAAACCCAACTGATTGGAAAAGAGATCATTTAGGAATCATTTGACTACTTGAAAGTCATGCATGACCAAAAAAAAAAAAAAAGCCTAGTTGGCATATTTCAAAAAATTATAAAAGAAGATTGCCTAGATCTCTAGGAATCTACCAATTATTTTCTGAAAGAAACCTCAAAATGAAAACTCCCAGATTATTATAGCCAAAATTGGGAGCTTCCATGTCAAAGGGAAAGTATATATTTCATTCTGAAGGAATAGAATAAGCAGAAGGAGTAGAGTAACCTTGTATATCAAGAAAATATACTTGGGCGGAAAAAAACTTGAGTAAAGATCAACTAAAGCAGAAATAGATGTGATATTTTCACTGATGCATGGTACCATGGAAAGAATGCCAGATTTGTAGACAGAAGTTTTAAGTTCCCCTCTGCCACTTAAAATTTTTCCAGGTCACAACTTTTCTGGGCCTCCTTGTCTGAAAAATAAAGGGATGAGGAGATTGAGGAACAAATTACAGTGCTGGCATAGAGCTATCATATAGTAGTGACAAGGGAATTCATTTATCTTTAATTCTTCTGAAACTCTGCTAAAAAGCAGAGCAGGCATAAAAAACAATTTTGACTGCCTTAATAATAATTTCATCCTTCAAAAGGGGAAGGAACCAACAATGAAAATTTTTAATCTGGATCAAATTCTTACCAAGAAGGAGGACTGGGTACTAGGGAGGAAACGATGGGCATCTTTGAGGAAAGTGACTTGGGGAAGACAGATTTCAGAGAAAGGATAATTAGAATCCTGTGGCCTAAAATACTGCAGAGAAGATATTCCTAGAGGGAGAAGAAACTTTCAAGAATTAACTTCTTAAGATCTGAAGAGAATTCTGATAAAAAGAAAAAGGTGGGGACGGCTAGGTAGCGCAGTGAGTAGAGTTTGGGCCCCGGAGTCAGGAGGACGTTAGTTCGGATCTGAGCTCAGACACTTAACACACACACAAAAAAAAACGTAGCCATGTGACCTTGGGCAAGTTACTGAACCCCAATTGCCCTCCAAAGTGGAAAAGAGAGAGAGAGAGAGAGAAAGGAGTTGTATCAACCCACTAAGATTTTTTTCTTTTTAAAATTTATTTATAGCATTCATTTCTCTTTTTTATTTCTTTTTTAAAATGTATTTATTTATTTTTAGTTTTCAACATTCACTTTTATGAGAGTTTGAGTTCTAAATTTGCCCTCCCATGATGGCATGCAATCTAATGTAGGCCTTACATGTACAATCATATTAAGCATATTTCAACATTAATCATGTTGTGAAAGAAGAATCCGAATAAAAGGGGAAAATCATGAGAGAAAAAAAAACAACATAAGAGAAAATAATATGCTTCAATCTGCATGCAGATTCCATAGTTCTTTCCCTGGGTGTGGATAACATTTTCCATCATGAGTCTTTTGGAATTGTCTTAGATCATTGCATTACTCAGAGTAGTTAAGTCTAACAAAGTTGGTCATCACACAATGTTATAGTTACTGTGTACAGTGTTCTGGTTCTGCTTACTTCACTCAGCATCAGTTCATAACATTCATTTCTTTAAAGTTTTAAGTTCCAGATTTTCTGAGAAGGCAAGCAATATAATATCAGTTATATACATATCTAAAACATCTAAAACATATTTCCATCTTGGCCATGTTGCAAAAAATAAAAAGCAAGAAACATTAAAAAAGTTTTTAAAAAAAAAAGTATGTTCATTCTACTCAGAGTTCATCAGGTCTCTCTCTAGAGGTGGATAGCATTTTTCATTATGAAGCCTTTGGGATTGTTTTTCGTCTCTATATTGATGAGTAGCTAAGTCTTTCACAGTTAATCCTCATTACAATATTGCTGTTACTGTGTACAGTATTCTCCTGGTTCTGTTCACTTCACTCTGCATCAATTTATATCAGTCTTCCCAGGATTTTCTGAAACCATCCTGCTCATTATTTCTTAAGAGCACAATAGGATTCCACCACAATCTTATACCACAGCTTGTTCAGTTATTCCCTAATTAATGTGCATTCCCTCAATTTCCAGCTCTTTGACCCCACAAAAAGAACTGTTAATAAATATTTTTGTCCATAGAGGTACTTTTCAATTTTCTTTGATCTCTTTGGGATACAGATCTAGGAGTGAAATTGCTAGGTGAAAGGATATGCATTTTTATGCCCATTGGGAATAGTTGGAGATTGTTCTGCAAAATGGTTGGACCAGTTCACAACTCTGCCAGCAGTGCAGTAGTGTACCTATTTTCCTGCATCCCCTCTAACATTTATAATTTTCCTTTTCTGTCATGTTAGCCAGTCTAGTAGGTGTGAGTATAATCCACTAAGATTTTTTAAATACCCAGAAAATGGAAGCAAGAGCAGCCCATAACAGAGAAGAAATGCAAAAGAAAAGCATGATCCACTTTTTCCCACCCCAAAGGTGGAGAGTTTCTGGTGCAAAGAAGAGTAGCTTTCCCTTTGACCTAAGACCTTCCATTTTTTGATGTGTCTATCCCTTGAGGGAAGGAAAGGAAAGATAATGGAGAACAGAACTTCCATCTTATGCTGTGCTGCCTCCTGCCTAATCTCTTGATACTACCTTCTCTCCTCTAAAACTGCTGCCACTCTAGTATATAGGCTCTCATCACCTGTCTGGATTATTGTGGTACAGTAGTATACTGGATCTGCCTGCCTCAAGTCTCTCCCTGCTCCAATCCTTTCTTTATTCAGCCACTAATGTGATTTTCCTAAAGCACAGGTCCAATGTCATCCCTCTACTCAAACTCTAGTAGCCCCTTGTCACCTCCAGGATCATAAAAAAATCCTATTTGGCATTTACACCTTCATAATCTATCATCCTCCCTCTCCACCACTGCTGTTCGAGTCTTCTATCTTACTCCCTGCCACCTCCTTTTAGATCTAACTTGTTTCTCTATATTTGTTTGAGGCTGGTGACCTTGCACAGCCCTCCCTCATTCAAGTCAAAGTCAAATGCAAGTCATGTCATCATTTTCCTGATGTTATGGTCCTCTTCAAAAACAGAGGACAAACACAACACAATATATTTATTTACTTATTGTCTCTCCCATTATATTGTGAGCTCCACAAGGGGCAAAGATTGTCTGTTGCCTCTTTTTGTATCCCAATGCTTAACACAGAGCTAGGCATATAGTATGAGAAATGTTTACTGACTGATTCAAGTGGTCATAGAAGAATAGTTATCAGTATGTTATTGATTATATAATATTCAAATTCTTTTGCATGCATTAAATATTTGCATATGGAATAATGGTTATTGATTGGGGAAAAAATCTTTATCAAACATCTGATAAAATTCTGATATCCCAATTCTGTAGAGAATTTACGTAAGTTTATAAGCTCAAATATTTCCCCAGTATATAAATGGTCAGAAGAGATAAACAGTTTTCAGAAGATGGAATGCAAACTCTCAAATAAGTGTTTTCCATATCACTTATAATAAAATCAGTGCAAAGTAAAATAACACTGGTATCACCTCAAACCCATCATATTGACCAGGATGTTAAAAAGTTGAAATTATGTCAGAGGGGCTACTTTTCCAGAAGACAGACTAACTCACTGTTGATGGAACAGTCCTACCAAATTTATGCTTCCAGGAAATCAGTTGCAGAGATGTCCTATATGTTTACCAAACTGTCACAGCAACACTCTTTGCAGTAGCAAACATATAGAAACAAATTGGGAAATATATAAATAGATTATAGTATGTAAATAATGAAATGTTATGTGACACAAGATATAAATATGGTGAAACATGGAGAGATTTGTGTGAATTGATGCAAAGTGAAGAAAGCAAAACCAAAAGAACAGTATACTCAAGAACTCAGATTGATTTGGATGTGCCCTGTGCTGATATAGTTGGAAGTACATCCATGCCTGTCCATGATGTCTTGACTTTTAACCATATGATAGGTGAATATAAGTAAGTACTATAATAAGACAATAAGTACTAAAAGATGACAAAATTCTGTCCAGAGACAATGGCCATTGTGAAAGGTAGCTTAACTTTTTCTAAAGAACAGTACTTGGGAGGGAAGGGTACATTAGTTCTTGAAAAGTTGTGGTTATGTTGCAACATACTGAGTACAGTTGAAAAAAAAAAGTATCAAAAATGCTAAAGCTCCCAATGAGCCAAGACTGGCATGGAAAATTAAGGACAAGCAAAATAGTTTTATTTGTCCTTTAGCACATCAAAAAAAAAGGGGGTCAAAGCATTGATAGAACTGATGAACTTTGAAGATAAAGCAATATGCAGCTCTTACTAGTCCACTAAGAATAGTCTTTGTACTGAGAGGGGCAGAGTAAAAATGACTAATATAGAAGTGGTAACCAAGATAGTAATAATAACTAGCACTTATGTAAGCACTCGTTGGCAAAGTGCTTTATTTAATGTTATTCCATTTGATCTTTATAACAACCCTGTAAGCTAGGTATTGTTGTTTTCCCTACCTTATGAATGAGGAAACTGAGGCTGAAAGAGGTTAGGTTACTTGTCCAGGGTCACTCAGCTAATAAGTTTCTGAGGAAGGATTTGAATGCAGATCTTCTAACTCCAAAACCAATACCCTGTCTGCTCTGCTACCTAGAAACTGTACCTGCCCTTAATAAGCTCAAGTCACAAGCCCAAATGAAATATGTTCTCAAGTATTAGAAGAACTAGCAGATACAGTTGCTAAGCCCTTTTCCCAGACCTTTGAAGGATTATAGTTAATGGAAGAGGTAGTCTCAACTACAGCTAAAGACAAGAGCAGAGAAGTACCCAATGCAGGGTAGCATAAGAAACAATGCCCAATCCTGCATCCAGGTAGCACAGTCCTGAACTGGAGCAGGATACAAAGTGAAGCAATATAGAAGGCAAGTTCTAATCTTAACTTTAATACTTGGAACCTAGTAGGGCCTTCCCCATACCGTTTAGTAGTATATGCACACAGTTTGATCCAAGAACAAATCTCAAATCCATAAACTGAGGCCAGAGTTATGAAAAACCAGAAGAAAACACCGAACACAATGAAAAAGAAATTAGTTTGGACTGAATGAAACCCAAGGGGTAAACCAATAGTAGTAGTGTTCTAAAAATAAAATAAAATCCCTCAAAAATAGGACCAGTTCATAACAGAATAACCTCATTTCCTTTACTGACAGGATTCCTAGACTGCTAAATGAGAACCATCCTGTAGATAATTTTTCCTAGATTTGACATTTGAAACAATCTCTCATGCTATACTTTGGAAAAGATGAAGAAATATGAGTTAGATGATAACATGAACTCAGAACTGATTGAATGACTGAATCCAAATTGTAATCATTAATGTCTTAATGTCAGCTTGGGAGGAAGTGTCCAGTGGTGTCCTTTGAGGTGCTGATCTTTCACCTTTACTATTTACCATTTTTATCATTGGCTTGGAAGAAGTTAGAGATGGCATGTTTATCAATTTTGCACATGACATAAACTGGGGAGGGATAGCTAACACATTGAATCACATAGAGTCCAAAAAGATCTTGTAAACTAGAACATCTGGCTACATCTAATAAGTTGAAAATTAGTAGTAATAAATATAGTCTTATACCTGAGGGTTTTTTAGTCATGTATAAGAAAGACTGAATCTTTAAAAAATCTGGTAATTTTAATAAAATGCAAGCTCAGTATAATTTAGCAATGTGCCAGACCAAAAAACTGATATATTTGTGGGCTACATTAAGAAATGTATAATATCCACATTAGACTATATATGGAATATTGTATTCAGTTCTAGAGATCATACTTTAGAAAAGACATCGATTCCCTAGAGAATATCAAGAGGAAAGCAGCAAGCTGGAAATAATGCCATAGGAGTACCCGTTAAAGAAACTAATAATATTTAGCCTAGAGAAAAGAAAACTTAGGAGAAGTAGGATAGCTGTGTTCAGGTATTTGAAGGGTTGTCATGTGGAAAAGATATCCTTCTCCCTAGAGCAAAACTAGGAATAATTGGTGGGAAATATGAAGAAGCAAATTTAGTCTTGAAGTAACAATTAGATCTATCCAGAGGTGGAGTATGCTTCTTCAGGTTCCCCCTTATTGGCGAGTCTCAAGCAAAGACTAAATGATTCCTTGTCAAAGAGTCATTTAGCCTTTTATTAAGGTGAGAATTCTTTTTCAAATACTGGTTGGACTAGGTAGTGGCTGGGGTCTTCTGTGAATAAGTGATTTCCTAGGTCCCTATGATCCTTGGATTGTACAAAGCACAGCATGAAAACAGCTTCAAGGAATACTTTCTATGGATGGCACTGTGCAGGTAGACATGACAAGAAAAGAGACAGGTAGGTGTGAGTAGAAGTTTAAATAGTCTTACAACACTTGAGAGAATTGAATAGAATCTCAGAAAATTTATTTAGGAATTTGCAAGCAAATTGTATTCTTCTGTGTATTTTGTCACAGTATCTCTATGTATTTCATACACATCTCCATGGTTATTATCCATATGTATCATGTGCCCTGGTCAACCCCCACCATCTTTGATCATGACATTACTCATTTGTTTAGCACTTTTTCATATGTTTCTTTATGTTTTCATGTATTTCTCATATGTTCTATCTCATTTGAAAAGCCCTTTCATGGAGACATATAGTGTGTTACATTATATTTCTCCCAGTGATATCCTCCTAAACCATATCCTAAACGGGGGCATTTCATGAATAATGTTTAATTGATTCCTGTTTTTAAATGGAGGTATTGAAAGGAAAGGAAGCATAATGTGCATATATTCTATACAGTATTCACCAATCACATACTGGAAGACTCCCCACAATTGAAAAATGGGTTTCCTATAACCTTGTCTACATCCAGACCTCTTTATAACAGCTTCACAGTATACTGATAACTGCCCCCCTCTCTCTCCCCAAAGGAACTTTGTGTTAAAACATCATGTATTCCTGGTCCGAAACTGGGAGAAAATCAGACAGAAGCAAGAGGAGGTAAAACACACCAGTGACAATATCCATTCAGCTTCCTTGTACACCCGCTGGAATGGTATCTGCCGAGATGATGGAAACATCAAATCTGGTGAGACATGGGTGGGGACCCATTTACATAACAAGGGCTCACCAACCATAGTGTCTTCAAATAAAGCTTACTTCTTCAAGAGAATAGTCAGTATCAGATTCTAGAAAATGGATAGAAAAGTTGGTACCAAAGTCCATTGATTAGCATGAGTAAATAATGTTCTGGCACAATCCTATAGCATACCTGCCTATGCTTTAATGAATAGGATAGAAACCCCTCTTGTCAGTCTCCCTACTACCACCCTTGACTGAGGTAGGAGAAACACTGAATTATAACTAAATATAATGGGGGAGGGGGTAAATGGCCCTTGTCTAGCAGTTGATAGGCTGTTTTTCTCATTCAAATCAATATACAACTTTTGAGTTTCTTTTTCTTTTCCTTTCATGAAGAAGTTAGTTGGCTTGTCTTTCTCCAGTGGCAGACATAGCCAAGTTCAGAATTGTTCTTTAAATAGACTGAAAGTAGAATAATTGGGGCGGCTAGGTGGCACAGTGAATAGAGCGCTGGCCCTGGAGTCAGAAGGACCTGAGTTCGGAGCCGGCCTCTGACACTTAATCCACACAAACAAAAACCTAGCCGTGTAACCTTGGGCAAGTTACTTAACCCCAGTTGCCCTAAAGGGGCGGCTAGGTGGCGCAGTGAGTAAGAGCGCCGGCCTCGGAGTTGGGATGACCCGAGATCAAATCCGGCCTCAGAAAATGAGCACCCACGCATAAATAATGACTAGCCGTGTAACCTTGAGCAAGTTACTTAACCCCAATTGCTTTAAAAAAAAAAAAAAAGAAAGTAGAATAATTGGCATGTCCAAATAACCGTTTAAACTAGAATAAAAATGTTTGGGATCACCATTCTCTTCTGTTCCTTCTTGGGTTTCCTTAGAGTACTACTGTCAGTTTTAAATTACTAATCAACATACTTAGCATTCATTGGGAGCATCACTTTTATTCAGTTAGTTTCTCTGCAATATTCCCAGAAAATTGAGGAAAGAGTTCACCTATACATATTGGGCTTTTTATTTATCTTTCTTTTCCAATGTTGGGGGTGAGAAGAGTAGAAGGGAAAGGTGGATTTTCAATAATGAGGGTGTGGGGGAATGTATTCTTTCTGTTATGTAAGGGAACCTACTGAGCAAGCCCTAAATATATTCAGAACTTTGCCCAGAACTTCAAGATACTTCAGTCGCTTGGATGATTTTAAAACTGGAAGTGATTTTCTGAACTTTTATGTAGTCTGTTTTTCTACTTTTAACAAGTTTCATATCAGCCTAGCAGGTAAAATTCATGTTAACTCCCATTATTTGTCTTTCCAAGAAACTCTAGTATTTCTTGCATTCTGTAAAGAAAGAAAGAAAGAAGCCTTCTGAAGCTATTGAATCTTCTGAAGCAAACTAAGAGAAATGTGGAATGAGTGGAAGGAATTGAGGTCACACTGAATGAAATTTATCTCCTTTTTGCCTTTCCAGATGTCTTCATGACCCAGTTCTCCGCCTTGCAGACAGCACGCTCAGTAAGGACAAGGAGGTTGGCAGCTGCAGAGGAGAACATTGAAGTGGCCCGGGCAGCACGCCTGGCCCAGATATTCAAAGAGATATGTGACAGCATCATCTCTTACAAAGGTGACCAGATCCCCAAGAAAAGTTTCTTTTCCTCTTATCTTCACATCATGTTCCCTTTTTCCCCTCATCTGCCTCAAAACCAAAGTTGTCATAGTAATACCTTGCATTTCTGTTGCATGTTAAAGTTTACAAAGTGCTTTCCCACACATTTTCTCATTTGATGTTCACAATAGCCCTTGGAGGTTTATAAAACAGATCTTCCCTTATATTCAAATGATATTTAAAATGCACACACTTAGAGATATTTTTGTTGCATAATGATTCAGCATTTTTTGATTACAGAATTACCTGATAGTAATAAAATGTGTTAACAGACTTAAAGTACATATGCATATAAATAGTAACTATTTTTAAAAAGCAAAATATATTTTGTAGTATTGTTTTCTGTAGAGTAAAAATTGTCATCATTTCTGTATTTAAATCATTATAAGATCATTTTCTGCCATGCTAGGATAAAAAGAAATATTCTTCTCTAAATTCTATGTACTGTCTTATGCCAGTGATACATTGGCTATATATTTCTCTACTCTATCTAATAGAGTCCCAGATCATCAGTTTTCTCATTAGATCTGATTTTTAAATCTAACCATTAGATCTAATTTTACATTTAGACAATTCTGCATAAGTAGCTAGATCCCAGTCTGGGTAGAATATAACTGTACCCTCTGCAGCCTTCTTGAGCCATATGCTGACAAACTATTTGGTATTTTCCAATTTTGCCCGCTCTACCCAATTGGCAAGCAGTAGAGATGGTAATGTCAGTGACAGTGCTGATGTCTTCATTTTACAGGTGAGGCTTTTGAGGCTCAGAGAGGTTCAGTGCCTTGTTCATTGTCACACAGGTAATGAGTGACAAGACTGGAACTTGAACCTGAATCTCCTGACTTAAGGTCCGTTATTTTTTCACATTGTAAGAATGTGAACTTTTGATTCACTAAAATTGAAAGTCCCTCATATCAGAATCTAGAAGTATTGGGCTAGCAAGGGCTTTGAGCAAAGATTCACTATGTCTTTATGTATCTATAATCTATTCACTTCCCACCTCCAAAAGAATTTGATTATAATAGGTAATCTGTTGCTAGAAATTACATTCTCAGACTGAGGACCAAGGATGAGTTAGTAGGGGCTTCATCGACTTTGTTTTCTATTGTTGCACACAATTTGGTGCAGCAAATCAACAAATGACAAGATAGGTTGTAAACACATTAAAGAAAAACTGCAATGCAAATTGCCATTTTGCTTTCAGGGTTTCATACACACATCTTCATCTCCATCATCATCATCTTTCGGATTTTGGAATCTTTAAGGAGTGGAAAACCTTGTGTGTTATTTTGATGGGTGTTTTATGAACTTAGGTGGAGTTTTTATGGCAAGGATGATGAATGTTTTGAGGTGGGAAAAAGAAATTGAAGGGTAATTGCTGCTTTTTGCAGTATATGATTAGCCTTTCTCTTTCTTCTTGCCTCTCCTCCCACATAGAACAAAGAAACTGGGAGGAACTTAAGTCTTCTCTTCTCTTTGTTCTGTGTATCCTTCCTATTTGCAACTTTTATAGCCCAACTCCCACTGGAGTAAAAGAGAAGTAAATGAGTGGAAAGAAAAGGGGGCCACTTTGCCTTAAGGTACAAAGTTACATTGCATCCTCCTTTGCTTCCTTCACATTCCTAACAAATATCAACATTTTAGCATCAGTCCCCTTCATCTGAGACTGGGACAGTGGTTAAAAAGAAAGTGATTGAGGACATAAGCTGTATCTGGAGATAGAACGATGGACTTTCCTTATCTCTGGAGGAAATTCTAGAAATTGAATGAATTAACAAATTTAGATTATAACATAATAAGTATACCTATATTTTTCTATATAGAGGTTATTTATTACATGAAAACACACTTCAAAAAATATTCACTCTCCTAGATTTTTATTGTGAAGGACTTGATTTCTCATATCAACCAAGTACTATTAACTACAGGCCCCCTAATCATAACTTGGAAATAGTCTTTGTTATAAGTTACATTTCATTATAATAGTATGTTTTGAAGGATTTGACCAATGTATAATTAGCCCATTTCAGAAAATAACCTCACCATGCTCTAGAAATCTTATGGAAGGAACTCCAGATTCTTCCTTTGTAATCTGCCTCTTACTATTTAATAGGAAGTTTTTCCTACTGTCAAATTAAAATTCCTTATGCTGCAATTAAAACTTTTCTTTCTTAATCTTTACACAAACAGCATCAGCATACCTCCATGTCTGCAATATTTACTCATGTTCATGCATGGACTTGCAGATGCCTCTGACCTTTGGCCTCAACAATTCACATTATTGAAAACACTTTGTAATTTTTTTTGTGTGTAGAACCCAAAAGGAACTGGAATATTCTCTGCCCTTTAGTTTCTGGGTCTTCCCCTTATTCAGAAGAAAATTGTACTGTTTCCACAAAGTCCTTCTAATAAACATTGCCTTCCTTTGCAGATTCCTCCCGACAGGCATTGGCAGCTCCACTGTTGAACCTTCCCCCAAAGAAAAAGTACGTTCATACTTCTCCTGGGGGTTAACCAGGGTATATGGGGACAGATAGGTGTCCCAAACTCACAGCCCTGGTTTTGTGTTCCAGGAATGCTGATTATTATGAGAAGATATCTGACCCCTTAGATCTCATCACCATTGAGAAGCAGATCCTGACAGGTTATTACAAGACAGTGGAGGCGTTTGATGCTGACATGCTCAAGGTCTTCCGGAATGCTGAGGTGAGGCTGGGTACAGTCCCTGAGATCTCTAAGTTTGAGCTCATGGAAAAGGAATTTATAGTGAAAGTAACTATTATAAGTCAAGAACACTGGCCCCTTCTCCCTTCAGCTTTCCCTGCTGATCAGTAGGGCAGACCCAGAAGTAAATGGATACTGTAGCTCAGCAATGTTTGTTGAGCGTCTGTATAGAGCACAGTAATTGTGAGGAAACTGCTTTATAAGCCCAATAAAAGCCTGTCTTAATACAACTCATTATTACCCAGTTCTGAGTGAATCACAGATTATGTCAAACCCCCAAAAGAAACATCACTGATAAGATAAAAAACCTGGTATATCATAGTTAGTCTTAAACACTGACACAGCAGTTTCAGAATACTTGGACATGTATTAAAAGTTAGAATATAGTCCCTATACAGTATGTTGTAGGGATAATGACTGAGACAAGGGAAACATGTGGAAATCTGTAATAATAAACTAATTAGGGAAGTATCTTGAAGCCAAAAAGAAATGTTAAATACTGTGCTCCTAAATGGTAGTAATATTCAGACTTTTAGAGAAGGGACAGCCTAGAACTGTGATCTAAAGAAATCAAAGAATTGTCATCATATGACAAACCATAGAAGAGAGATTTTTCCGCATATGTGGGTCATCATTCTGTGCACTGGACAAAAATTTGAAGGCCACAGAGGAGTAACAGAAACACGATTAGGTTAGTTTCAGTGGGGGTGTGGCTATGGGCATATGGGAGAAGTAAGAAATAGGAACTGACAAGTAAGGAGGTGATATGAACGTTCTAAAAAGAGTAATCAAAAACTCATATCAGAGTTTTCCACTCATAGTGGAATCCCATTATAACATAGTTCATTATTGTATGGATTCGAGTATCTCATGAATCAAATCTTACATTAGCATTACATCTATTAAAAGCTTCATAAAACAGTTGTAATCTTGTCCCTTAATGTCAACAATCTGAAATGTATCTTTTATCAAATAGGCATTAGGACCACTGACAAAGAGGTAGAGAATAGTAAAATTTACATATAATCAAAGTGGGTATACTAAATGGCTTTAAAGATTACAGCTGCATTTCAATTCATTTCTGTTCATCTTAGGTGAATAGTTATTTGGTGTCTACTAATGTGCTAAGCACTGTTCCAAAGATGTCCTGACCAAAATGGGAAGACAGGGCAACTCGTCCTCCCTCTTCTGGCATACCTGGAAACCAAAACTTAAGGAGACTGAGCTTGGTTTCTCTCTTCTCTCTCTCAGAAGTACTATGGGCGCAAATCCCCAATTGGGAGAGATGTATGTCGACTACGCAAAGCATACTACAATGCACGGCATGAGGCATCAGCTCAAATTGATGAGATTGTGGGGGAAACAGCAAGTGAGGCAGACAGCAGCGAAACCTCAGTCTGTGAAAAGGAAAATGGGCACGAGAAGGATGATGATGTTATCCGCTGTATCTGCGGCCTCTACAAGGATGAAGGCCTCATGATCCAGTGTGACAAGTGCATGGTAAGAAGATTCGGGACAGAAAAATTTCTGATCTGTAAGGTGTTGTGTTTTCAAGCAACAAACCCCTGTCTCTTTATTTGACTTAGATATACTACAAATCTCTATTGTCTCCATATGTATTATGACTGTATAAAGATTTCCAACATCCATCACTATGCATTCTCCTTTCCCATTCAATTTAGCAAACATTCACTAAAGACCATCTATTTGCAAAGCACTACTATACATGCCTCTATATACCTTTCTGTACTCCTTTGTGAAGGGAAACTAGATTAGTGAGAGTTTGTGTTAAAAGGAAACTTGGAAGAATAATCAGGAAATATGAGGAATAGCACTAAATTTCAACCTGAAACTTATGTAAGAGTAAGGAACAACTTATGTAGACATGTAGGACATACATAGATAGTATACAAATGTATAGATATTATGGCTACCTATTTCATATCCTTAGGAAAATTATACTGGTAAACACCACTCTGCAAAATAGTAGTAGTTTGGGATAGTAGTCATTTGTCTCCATTCATTATTTCCTTCATTTTATTTACACAGATTTACTTCTTACCAGGTTATTTTCAATGGTAGCATGATATGGTGGAGAAATGGTTAGAATTGGAATCAGGAGAGACCTGAATTCAAATTCTAACTCCATTACTTACTGGCTGTGTGATCTTAGACAAGTCATTCAACCTCTTTTGGCTTCAGTTTCCTCTTCTGAAAAAAAATGAAAAATAATAATATTTGCACCAGATATCTAATAGGATTGTTATGAGTAAGGAAAGCCTTTTGTAAACTTTAAAGTACTCTAGAAATCTGACCTGTTCTTATGCATTTATAGCAAATTGTTTTTCCTCTTTATTAAATATTTTCATTCTTTCTTTCCTGTCTATACCACTCTGCTTGTCTCCCCAACTCATTCCCTTAGCTCCTGCGTACATTTTCTTTGACCATCTTAATGAATGTTCTTGCTGCTACCCGTCAGGAGGAAAGGATCCTAAGATGCTATACCTGGTTGGCTCCATTCCCGGGGCTTTCCTCAATAAATCTGAGACCCTTTTTCATTAATTTCAGCTTTTGTCTGCAGGTGTGGCAGCACTGTGATTGTATGGGAGTGAACTCAGATGTAGAGCACTACCTCTGTGAACAATGTGATCCAAGGCCTGTGGACAGGGTAAGCAACCTTGTTTCAGTATTCTGTGACGTAGAAAGCAAGGGATGCGACATATATGACCTTAAATCTTCTTCACCCTTACTATGCTTTCAAATTCCTGGGCCTCATTTGTGCATGAAATATAATTCCACTTCTCCGTTGCTTATAAATGTCTTCAGAGAGAGAAAATATTTAGAGGTCTTTGGAAGAAAGGTGATAGTTACAAATAGCTATCTGCATGAAGAGAGAAGGGAGTAGTACTTTGAGTAACCGAAAGCAGCAAATAATCTAAAAGCATTCATATTTTTTTAATCAAATGCAATATTAAATTATCGTTTACATCATTCGTTTCCCCAAGATTTTGAGTTATAAATTTTCTCCCTGTTTTCCCCCTACATACCACCCCAAAATCCCACTGGATATCTCCTCTTCCAGTCTGCTCTCTCCCATATCCCCTCCAACTTTCCAGTAGGACATGGTGGATCTCTGTGCCCCAGAGCCTGTATATCTTATTTCCCAGTTACATGTAAAATAATAATAATAATAGTGTATACATACTATTATTTTTATATATAATATATTATATTATTATAACATATTACTAATATATTATATATACATATATAATACATATATAGGGTTTTTTTTTTAACATTTGATTTTAAAACTTTGAATTCCAGATTCATTCCCTTCTTCCCTTGTCACCCACCCTTACTGGGAAGATAAGCAATTCAGTATAGGTTGTACATGTGTAGCTATGTAAAACATTTCTATAGTGGATATATTGTAAAAGACTGACTATATTTTCCTCCCTCCTATCCCACCTCCCACTTGTTCTATTCTCTACTTTGATCCTGTCCCTTTTCAAGTGGGTGCTTCCAACTTCCCTCCCCCTCATCCTGCCCTCCCTTCCATCATTCCCCCTCTCATCCTTTTCCCTGCTACTCTCCTGTAGGGTGAAATACCCTATTTGGTATGTATGTCATTCCCTCCCTAAGCCAAATTCAATGAGAATAAGGTTGACTCATTCCCTTTTGCCTTCCTGTTCTTCCCCTCCATTGTAACCATTTTCCCTTGCCTCTTCTGTATGAGATAGTTTACCCCATTCTGTCTCTCCCCATCTCCTCTCATTTTATTCCTTTCTCACCTCTTAATTTTACCTTTTAAGTATCATCCCTTCCTATTAAATTGGTCCTGTATACCTATACAAATATATACACACATTCACGTATGTATTCATATGCCCATATACCCTCCTATATAGACATATATGTGTATGTGTGTCTGTATACACACATATACACAAATACACACACGCACACACATTTTGATTCCCTTCAACTATTCTCACACTGAGAAAAGTTTCATCAGTTACAATTAATCATTTTTCCATGTAGGGATAGGATATAAATAGTTCAACTTTGATAAGTTCCTTAGGATTTCTTTTCCCTGTTTACCTTCTCATGCTTCTCTTGCTTCTTGTATCTGAATGTCAGATTTTCTATTCAACTCTGGTTTTTTCATAAAGAATGCTTGAAGGTTAATAGATTGTTTTGTCTGTTAAAAAAAGGTGAAGAGAACTTCACTTTTAGAGAAACTTTAGTGAAATAAGCCATAAAATGTGGTTGCCTTTTAATTGACTGGCACGTATCTCAAGTATATTAAATACTGTCTCTGAGACAGACCTCTGTTTTCTGCTAAAAAAAAAAACAAACCTAAAATCTATTTTGTGTTTTTATCATGCAGTGCTCAGAGTATTATTTTAATAAGTTCTGAATGCTAACTACATATGAATTGTATTCCAAAATAATAAGCTATAAACTGGTAAGGAAAGCAATAATCCTTTAAAACTGTGACGTGGGTGAAACAGAATTGACATGTGTAAATCAAAAAAATTCTCAATTCATATTGTGAATTGTAGAATATTTTCATAAAGCCATATTTTTTAAGGAAACTTGAGTAACAAGATTAATGAATGGGAAAATTAAACCTTATTGCATTTTTGTATATGATCTATTTATAGAATACTAGAAATTGAGAATATATTATACTATGGTCAGATTTTAGTTCCTTTGTAATTCTCAATAACTGATTTTATGAACTTCGTGTTTACAAATGTGTACCAAGCTGGGAAGGATCAATGGATTTAAAAAATGTATATTTCTTCTGTTTAATGTCATTTGACTAAAATAAAACACAGAAGAATTAAAAAAAAAAAAAAGAATGCTTGAAGGTCCTCTATTCCACTGAATGACCATATTTTCCCCTGAAACATGATATTCAGTTTTGCTGGGTAGGTGATTCTTGGTTTTAATCCCAACTCCTTTGACCTCTAGAATATCATATTCTAAGGCCTTCAATCCCTCAGTGTAGAAGCTGTCAGATCCTGTGTTATCCTGATTGTGTTTCCACAATATTCAAATTGTTTCTTCCTGGCTGCTTGTAATATTTTCTCCTTGATCTGGGAACTCCAAAACCTGGCTATAATATTCCTAGGAGTTTTCTTTTGGGGATCTTTTTCAGGAGGTGATGGGTGGATTCTTTCAGCTTCTATTTTGCCCTCTGGTTCTAAAACATCAGGGAAGTTTTCCTTGAGAATTTCTTGAAGGATGATTTCTAGGTTCTTTCTTTGATCAAATTATCTCTCCTGGATCTCTTTTCCAGGTCAGTGGTTTTTCCCATGAGGTGTTTCACATTGCCTTCTATTCTTTCATTTGTTTGGATCTGCTTAACAGCATATTGGTTTCTCATGAAGTCACTAGCTTCCATTTGCTCCAGTCTAGTTCTGAAGAAATGATTCTCCTCAATGAGCTTTTGAGATTCTTTTTCCATCTGGCAAATTTGGCTTTTTAAGGCATTCTTCTCCTCATTGCCTTTTTGAGTCTCTTTTGCCATTTGAGTTAGTCTATTTTTTAAGGTGTTATTTTCTTCAGTCAGGTTGTTGACTCTCATTTCATAATTTTCTTGCATCATTCTCATTTCTCTTCCCCATTTTTCCTCCACTTCTCTTATTTGGTTTTCAAAATCCTTCTTAAGGTCCTCTATGGCCTGTAACCAGCTCATATTTTTCTTGGAAGCTTTTGGTGCAGGAGTTCTGACTTACTCCTGTTCCATGCTTTGATCCTTTTTGTCCCCAAAATTGGAGTATAAAGTTGGGTTGTTCTGCTTACTTTGCTTCCCTTGTTTGCTCATGTTTCCAATCAATTACTTGACTTTGGGGCTTTTTGCCACAGTGGGACTCTGCTACCAGACAGGGGAGTTTTGTACAAAATGCTGGGGTTTTCTCAGCTGCCGAAGGTATTAGTTGGGTGCCCTCTCTGAAGCCTTCACACACTCTGGCAAGCTGGTCACACACCCCAGGACCTCCACCCTAGAACACAATCCAGATCCAAGCAGTTTAAAGGAAGAGCGATTACCCCTCAGACTGGTGGCTTGTTCCCCCTACAATCTTCAGGTCAGGAGCTGAAGCAGCCACGTGTTGCTGTGGCTGGGCTTCAGCCGCTTCTCACCCTGGGGGCAAAAGCCAACATACTCCCAACTACTGGATCCCAAAGTCCACACTGCACTGACCTCTCACTTTGTCCTTAGCATCTTATGTGTTGATAATTTTGGAAACTGCCACAGCTGCTGGTGATCTAAGTCCCTCCAGCTGGTGGCTGGTCAGGCCTGCCCTGAAGCTAAAACCTCACAGGTGGGGGTGGGGAGCCTTGGTTCAGCTCCCAGAGCACTGTACTGGCCACTTGCCAGTCTGCCGGGCTGTCCTCAGTGGGAGGTTAGCTTCTCTGTGTCATTTTGTGGGTTCTGTAGCTCCAAAGTTTGTTCAGAGTCAACTTATACATGAATTGGAGGAGGTGGAAGCCAGAGCCCCAGGGAAGTCCTGTTTCTACTCCACCCCATATTTTATTTATAATTGCACTTAATGATTTTTCCAGCAGATATAGCTTTGCTATTATGTTTTGCTTAGCCTTGTTAAATAATCTTGCATTCCCTGAAATAGGAATAGTGCTCCATAAGTACACTGGATAATGGGGATATACCACAGTTTTGATATACCACAGTTAATCTTAAAGTTTGAGATTGATGATGCTATATTGTCATGTAATCAATCACAGACCACAGCTTCATTAATAGCTGATGGTCTGAATTTTAATACTCACTTAATATTGCTTGTTCTATAGTGAAATTTCTTAAGGTACAAGAATACTTAGAACTGTTAAAACTTCAAGTTTCAGGGTTGCAGCTGAGCATACTGGAGATGAGATGAGGGCCTATCATACTTTTCAGCATTCACTCATTCTCTAACCACATTCTGCCAAAACAGGTTCCTTTCCATTTCTATTGATCCCTGAAAGAAAGTTCTGTTGCCTTGGATAAGAACTGAACACCTAAGCTTCTGGGATTTTTGTAACAGGAGTTTAATGTTTGGGTCATCACCTGCCTTCAAACAGTTTCTACAATCCACGTATATTAGAGGGTTTACTATTCTAAAATGCCTCCAGCAAAGGAGATGCTACCCTTTCCTTCATTTAATTCCATACCTGACAGTTCAAAAAACTCATTTGTAGCCTTAGTACCTCCTATACCTATATCATTTCTTCCTTATTTTCTATTCCAACAAAGACAGAACAAGTGGCTACCACTCCCTTAATATTTCCCTTTGACACATAGACTTATTAGATCTATGTACAACCTTTCTTCCAAGCTAAATCCACACTTTAATCTTTCCTCAGAAGTTTCTTTTTCAAAAGTGAGTTTGAAAATTCTCTTAATCAGCCCTGATGGATTAATATAACTGAGCTTAGGGTTTAATAAACAGGGAGTACAGATCTTAGTTTCTCTTTAGTGGAAGTGAGTAGGTAGGTAAATCAGAATCCCAGCCTTCACACTTTGAATTCCTCCTCCCCCCAGGAGGTGCCCATGATACCTCGGCCCCACTATGCCCAGCCTGGCTGTGTCTACTTCATCTGTCTGCTTCGGGATGATCTGCTGCTACGTCAAGGTACACTTATGGGACCTGGCCCTATCCATTCTCAGAATTTTTTTTTTCTTTTTGGAGGGCAATTGGGTTAAGTAACTTGCCCAAGGTCACGTGGCTAGGTTTTTGTTTTGTGTGTGCGTTAAGTGTCTGAGGGCGGATCCGAACTCAGGTCCTTCTGACTTCAGAGCCAACACTCTACTCACTGCGCCACCTAGCCACCCCCCAATCCATTCTCAAATGCTGAGAAGCTTCTAATATTTATGGAGTTGTCTGTTCATTTAAGCTTTCATTTATTTATATTTATAGCTTTTTTAGTATAGTTTTATACACACACACATATTTACTATAGTATTTATAGCTTTTTCATCCAATCTATGTTTCAACTTACTCTTACCAACAGGAAAAAAAAAACAATTTCTGTTCCTTTTAAAATGAAGCAAGACAGAACACTTTCTAGGACTTTACCCCCTCAGTTTAAAGTTCATTTATGTATGTTATAGTCTCAGAGTGTAAAAGCTCATGTAGTTCACAAGATTCATGCTATTTAACATGGATATTTAACAAATGCCAGTGAAAACAAGTCAACCAACAAGTATTTATTAAGCACTCACTGAGTGCCAGATACTATGCTTGGCAGAGGTGATACTAGAATTAATTTGGGACAGCTAGATGGCTCCTGGCTTAGAGTCAGGAAGACGTAAGTTTGATTCCTGCCTCAGATACTTAGTGACTCTCTTATTAGCAAGTCATTCAGCCTTTCAGGCTGCTTCCTTATTTGTAAACTAAAGATAATAATAGCACTGTCTCACAGAGCTGTTGTGAGGATCGAATGAAATACATAGGTAAAATTTTGGCCGCTTTGTGGCACAGTGTATAGAGAGCTAGACCTGGAATCAGGAAAACTTGAGTTCAGATCTGGCCTCAGACATTTAGTAGCTGCATGACCCTGGGCAAATCACTGAACTTCCATCTACTTCAGTTTCATCATCTGCATAGGGATGATAGCTAAACACTTGGGCTCTGTTGAAGTTATGAAGAAAGAGCATAGAGATGTAGAAGAAAAGAGGGCCTAACCCAGAATCTACAGTTAGACAATTCACATGATGTGAGTTATGAGCCAGCAAAGGAGATTGAGAAGTAATGGTCAGACAAGTTACAAGACAAATGCAGGGAGAGTGAGAAGAGAAGAATCGGAGGCAGTGAATGTAGACAATTTTTTCAAGGAGTTTGAGAAAGGGAGTAGAGATATAGGACAGTAGCTTGGAAGAGTCTAGTGAAGTTTTTTCCATATCATCTGAAGTTATACGTATTTTTCTTTCATTTCTCAGGTGACTGTGTGTACCTGATGCGAGACAGTCGGCGAACCCCTGATGGTCATCCAGTCCGTCAGTCTTATCGATTATTATCCCACATCAACCGAGAGAAACTTGACATCTTCCGAATTGAGAAACTTTGGAAGAATGAAAAGTATGTTCATAGGTCCCATTCATGAACTATTTCTGCATAATAACAAGGCACAAAGCTGAATTTTTGCTAGGCTTTTGCTTCAAGCCATCAACCAGACTTCTCTTTCTCTTTCTTCCACATCACTCCCTACCCCAGAGAGGAGCGGTTTGCCTTTGGTCATCATTATTTTCGTCCCCATGAAACCCACCACTCCCCATCACGTCGATTTTATCACAACGAGCTTTTCCGAGTGCCACTATATGAAATCATTCCTCTGGAGGCTGTGGTGGGGACCTGTTGCGTATTGGACCTGTACACATACTGTAAAGGTAAATATTTGAGGTTAGACTAAGAATATCCAGGCTTAACCCCTTCCTGGACTCAGATTCTCTCCAGTCTACCCGATTAAAAGTTTTCTGCATGTCGTCTATTGAGGATTTTCCAAAGACATCTGAAAAATTAAAATGAGCTCTTTGCTGCTTTCTCTTCCTCCTTACCTAGTAATGCTTCTTAAGCATATCACCACCAAATAGAGCTACTAAAGAAGCCTGTTCTTCTTGTCTGTTACTCAGAACATCCTAAAGGATAAGACAAGGGGACAGAGAACAAGAACATCCCAAGAGGCAGAGAATACAGGCCCAGTTCATACAACTCCCTAGAGCTCTGTGGCATTGACATCTGTTACTCATTTTATGAAAATTAAACCCACCTCCTAGATTTTGCCCCATTTTGTGCTTATAATTTTTGTCTTGTAATGTTTTTGTTCATAGTGGCTCCTCTAGCCCTTCACGCAAAATAATTGCTTTTCCTGGTTCCTTTGCTACCCAAAATATCTTTAACCCCTTATCCCTCATTTATTTTGTGTATATTCTGTTATCTTATTTCCCCATAGTCACTGTTACATCATCTGACCCTGGGAACTGCTAAATAGTAATAGTCACCTACTTAAGGGACTGACTGTGCTCATCCCGGTGGCTTTTGGGATTTCTGAGCAATATGGAATAAGGGAGGGTTATGGAGATTGGATCTCTGACAGTGTTTGGGATTTCAGGGAGACCCAAAGGAGTAAAGGAACAGGATGTATACATCTGTGACTACCGACTTGATAAATCAGCCCACCTATTCTACAAGATTCACCGGAACCGCTACCCTGTCTGCACCAAGCCCTATGCCTTCGATCACTTCCCCAAGAAGCTCACTCCCAAGAGAGATTTCTCAGTAAGCCTATCTCTTTTCCATTCCCCTGAGTGTTAGAATATGGTAGTTTCCATATGGAAAATGGCATTGTTCCATATGGCAGTCGTTGAATAGGCATCTCATTTATCTCCTGATTTTATACCAGGACTATATACTTAAGTTATCTCAGGCAAAGGAGATGCAGCAAAATTAGTTTCCAACAAGGTTTTCCCAAAAATTTCATCCATATGTATTAAAGAGGATAACTGTAATTATATTTACTTCATATATGCCTATGTGAGCAATATAGTCTGTTCTTAGATTATAATAAAATTAAGTTATCATTATTTCCAAATTCTTGCTTTACCTGTCCTTTTCCATTGCCTAAGAATTTTCTTCATTAGTGATAGAGAACAAGAGGGAAAATGATCTCATTCCTTCACTCAGGACTAATTGGGGATTAGGGGTGGAGGTGGAAAGAGACAACCTAACAACCAGAAGACATAAGTGGAGTAGAGAATAAGTGTCCCCGGTGTCAGGAGGATACTGAGACCCATCAATAGAAAAGACTTAAAAGTCCCAAAAGTTCCTGGTTTCTAATCTTATATTTAGTTCCTTGGAACACACTGACTCCCTTCTCATGTCTTGAGGGTAAGGGTAAGACATAAGAGATCCAGAGATAGGGACTGGGCCTGTGATTTCATTGATATAGGCAACTCCTGGATAAGAATACTCCCCTTTCCAGTGCAGGTTGGCCTCTACTCTGCAATCTTAAGTCCACTGAGAGGTTGTGACTTTACCAGGGTAACAGAGCCAATAGGCATTAGAGGTAGGACAAGATTCCAGGTTGTTCTTCCTGGCTTTAAGGTCAACTGTCTATCTACTAGATCAGAGGTCAGCAAACTATTGCTGCCTGTTTTTGTAGCATAAGAACCATTCTTAGTTCATAGTATAAAAACAGACTACAGAGGACCAAATGGTAGTTTGCCAACCTCTGCACTAGACTATTCTGCTTTTCAGAAAGACATTAACTCGTTAAAAAATGAAGAGAGCCAGGCTTCTTATCTCATTTTTCTCTCTTCCCTACATTATTTTCTCCCCTTACCTTTAGGACCAGGTCTTCTCAGTCAGTTTGCCAGTTTCTGCATGCTTCTCACCTCTTTCTTCTTTTTGCTACAGCCTCATTATGTCCCAGACAACTACAAGAGGAATGGAGGAAGGTGAGTTGCCCAGAAAAGGGAAGAATCCAAGGAGATGAATTGAGAGCTTAAAATTGGAATGTTAGGACTACCTCATGAGGGGCTGGGATTCTTTGTGAAGGTAGCCCTGCCAATGCTATCAAAGAGGAGATTTAAAACAAAGGAAGTTTCATAGTCAAGATCTTTTGGAGATGGAAGAAGAGACTGGGTTAAGAATCCAAATAAACTTTAAAATAGTCTCCCGTATATGCCCATAAATCTTCTCCACTGCCCTTAGTGTACCAGTGTGGATGCCTCTTATATCAGGAAAAAGTAGGGCCCTGAAGGATAGGACTTTTAGGTAGGCAAGGATAGGATTTTTGCCCACATCATGTTGAAAATAACAGTTTCTTGTACCTCTTCCTCTGTAGTTCCTCATTCTTTTATTATTATTCATGTATATACCTCATATCCTATAATAGTTTCCACACTAGGGACAAGAACTGTGTCATATTTTACCCTTAATAACTGTAGTCCCTAAGAGAATACTTTGCATGTAGGTGTTTATTATTTGTTTTTGGTGAATTGTCCAGAGGGAAGGGGATGGGACTGGAAGATGAGCAACGTGTTAGGCAGGCTGTGTAGTCTTTCTATCTTAGCTTTTTTCTCAATGTCAGATGGGTATAGTAATATTTATCCAAACTACCTTACAGGGTTGATAGGGCTTTGGAAAAATTAAAAGCACAGTACAAATTATCTTTATTGTTAGGTTGTTGATATGGTAAAATTGTGTTGAGTTGACTCAGGATAGTGAAATAAACTGCACCACCACTGTTCTGGGTTTTTGTTATATTCTTTTTTTTTTTTTTTTGGAGGGGGGAATGCAGGGCAGTTGCAGTTAAGTGACTTGCCCAAGGTCACATGGCTATTTTTGTGTTAAGTGTCTGAGGCCAGATTTGAACTCAGGTTCTCCTGACTCCAGGGCCAGTGCTCTATTCACTGCACCACCTAGCTGCCCCTTTTGTTGTATTTTTTAGTGTCTTTAATCTCCATATGACTTCTAGGCATAAATTCTTCCAATATTATAAATAGGAAACTAAGGTCTAGAGAATGTTAGTAAATTGCTCAACATATCGCATCAGGTCAGGAACAAAACTAGGATCAGCTGAGGTAGGGAGGAAAGATTCAAGTCTCCTGTCCCCAGGTCCAGTGGAATCTGCTCCAGCTTTGTTTCTTTATTCTCCCTTCATGCTTCTACACTATGTTGCAAAGCTTAACCTGAACTTGTGGATCTGTCCTCCTTGTAGGTCATCCTGGAAGACAGAACGTTCAAAGCCGCCCATCAAGGACCTAGGCCAAGAGGATGATGCTCTTCCACTCATTGAAGAAGTACTGGCCAATCAAGAGCAAGCAGCCAATGAGATGCCCAGCCTGGAGGAACCTGATCGGGAGGTAACATCTAGTGAAACAACAGAGGGTGAAAAGAAAGCAGATGAAGGTAGACAGGAGCCTCAGAGATCCTGCACACCTGAAGAGAGGCGACATACCCAACGGGAACGACTCAACCAGATCCTGCTCAACCTCCTTGAGAAGATCCCTGGGAAAAATGGTAAGAATGATGTAAGAATAAACCTGTAGCTTAAAGCAGACATGTAAAAAATTAGAAAGGGGCCACAAAAGAGCAGAATAGTTAATTAAGGATTGTTTCTTCCAGAAAAAAAAGCACACAGAGAGATCTCCAGCAAAATGTCACAGTGAAATGAAGTGATATAGTAAAAACTTTTTACTCTTAGAAAGGAACCAGTCCTTTAGGAATAAAAGGTATTTGGGATAAAAAGGTGGTAAATTAAGGGAATTGTCTTTTACTAAAAATCAGTAAGTATGTAAAAAAGCATGTATACCATGCCATCTCTATTTTGTTTTTCTCCTTGTAGAATGATGGCTGTAGTCTCAAGTTTCCTATATGACCCTTTGTTAAAACTAACTGCCATCTTCTGGTTATGTTTTGGAGTAAGGTCATCTCTTCATCCCTCAAGACCTTCTGATAGGAGAAAGGCCAGTCCATCTGGATCTGGAGAAGTAGACCATTTCAGTGTTACATGGAGAGGGGTGAAAAAAGCTGAGAAGTTTGGAGGAGGAAAGCTCTTTGGTGGTGTAAGCTTTTTGGTGTTTGGTATTGTGACTGACTTCCATGACTCTCTTTTTAGCCATTGATGTGACATACTTGCTGGAGGAAGGATCAGGAAGAAAGCTTCGGAGACGTACTCTGCTTATTCCAGAGAGCAGCTTCCGAAAGTGACCATCAGGGGCCAAACCTCAAGCTTCTAGGACCCACTGAGGGCCAGTCAACCCAACCTCCTGACCCAGCTTCCACTTGAGTGTAAACAGGGATAAGAAGAGGACCCTTCAGGCAGGGGATTAGGACCATAAAACTGACATTAGGTACTGAATGGAGAAGGTGAAAGGAAGAGCTGTCCAAGACAGACTAGCTTAATTTATTTTCCTCTTCACATCCCCAGCCAGAGGAAAACTAATAGAGGGTTACAACAGGGGAAGGGTTGCACTTTCAAGCCTATTGGCACTTTTGCACCCCCTTCCTTAGACTTGGATTTTCTTGCACCCCTTCTCTGACCTTATGGGCACTGCCAGAGGGCATCCCTGACTCAAAGTCCATGGTCCCACCCCAGCCGTCCTTAGCTCCTAGAGCTCCCAGAGCTCCCACAGGGACCCAGAAAAGACATAGTGGCCAGGGTTTCCTCCCAGCTACAAAAAAAAGTTTCTCTCCCCTCCCGAACCCAGCTAGTTCAAAGTAAAATATAAGTCAAGTCTAAATCACTTGTAACTACCACCTCTCTCCCCCTTACTCTGACTTATCCACCCTCCCCCACCCATGGGGTCTTGGCATAAGGAAAGCCCCCAGGAGATCAGGGAGGAGGTGGGCACATCAAGTGTAATTGTAATTGTTTTGCCCTTTGTTCCCTACAGACTAGGTTTTTTTTTTCCTAAAGGGAAGGCCAGGCCCCGCCAGCACACGTATTGTTTGTTTTTGATGCGCTGTGGTTCTTGTGTGTCTGATGTGCTGTGCGAATGGATATCCGTTTAAAAAAAATAACTTAAAAAAAAACACAAATGAAAAAACTCTAATCTTCCCCCCATGTCACTACATGAAATGTCAAGCAGTATTCAACTACCAGAGTATTTGTTGTGAGCTGTAGATTATCAACTGAAAACACTACTCTTGTGTTCTTAACTGTACAGTCAAATTATCCATCTCTTAAAGAGACAGTGTGTATTTCTCTGCTCTCAGTCACATCTCTACTTCCCTTTGCCATCCTGAATGTCTAAGATAAAGTTGGTTTAGGGGCTCCCCTACCCAAGCACCTCTCTTTCTTCCCATTTTCCTTCTGGCCAGGGGTTACCAGAATACACTGTCTCTTTAAAAAAAAAAAAAAAAGTTTTTTTTTAAAGCTTTGCTTTGTTGTCCTCTCAGACGTACATATGCATATACGTTTTAGATGTTCTTATAAGGAAAAAAAAGACCGTTTTTAAATGTGCCAAGTTGTATATATATATACATATATATATATCTGCTGCGTGATTGGTAAGCAATACAATAGTTAACTTGTCCCTATTCCTTTTTTTTAAATATTGGACCAATGCAGTCCTAAATGTACATTTCCCCTTATAATGATAACTCTCTCTCTCTGATTCCTTTAGGTAGAACATTGACTTTCCTCTCCTCCCCTATTCCATTGAATCCTTTTTTCTCCTTTCCGTGTCAATCTTGAAGAAAAAAAAAATAAAAAGATACAGGGGATACAAAAATCCCCCTCAAACAGAGAAAAAGCAGAATAAATATTTTATTAAAAAAAAAAGAGAGAGAACTAAGAAAATAGTTTGGAGTATTTTCTTACTGTAGAGAAGCACTGTACATTACTAAGAGACCTGGGTATAAAATACTCACGTGTGGAGTTGGAAAAATCGCATGTCCAAGCCCATTTGGGTGGTTTCTTTTGGTTTTCGTTGTTGGGGGAGGGGGGTTGGGGAGGGATGGTAAGGGAATTGGGGGGTGGTCTCCTTTTAGTCAAAAGCAGGAAAGTGACAAGAAAGAGAAGATAAAATTCATTGTCTCCTTTAATGGTGTTAAACACTTAAAAAAAAAACACAAAAGAAAAAAAACTTTGTAAAATGCAAAACAGAAGCAAAAGACACTACGCTCTGTCATTTTATCTTTCTTTTGTTGAAAGACTAAAAACCGAAACGTTTTTTAGACAATCAAATGTTAGGTAAGTGCAAAAACTTGTTTTTTCTTACTGGTGTAGAAATTAATGCCTTTTTTTATTTTTCGGTTATTTTATAATAACGGAAATAAAAAGAACCCCCAACTGTTGGGTGGGTTTTGGTGTTTGAAACACGGGGCGAAGCACTACATTACTGCAAATAGATACGGATTTAGTCTGCATGTTTGTAGGCTGTGTGATTGCTGAAAATATAAATGCTGCTAATATATTTCCTTTTTACAAAAGCATATCTAAATAGATGATTGTTTTGATGTTAATCTTTGTAAATTATGTATTACCAATTTTAACATTGGATGTAATTGCATAAAAAGCTTGCATCTCAATCCTTGAAAGTCTAGTATTAAATGGAAAAACTTTTCCTAACTGTGGAGTGGTGAGCTTTCCATTTTTTCCCCTTTTCTCTCTTTCCCCTTCCATCTGTCGCCAAGGAAGGTGGGAAGGGATTTCTAACCAGGCTCAGAGCCTGTGTATCTCTTATCCCTACCCTCAGTTTTGGGGGGAAACTTCTACCAATGTAAAGGACCAGAGGTATGAAAAGTCTTATCCTCTGAATCACCCCGCTTCTGGCTCTGCTACTATAAGAAAATGTTCGTATGAATGACAATTTATGGAAGAGAGATTGTGTCAGAACTCCTGAAGGCATAAAAAAAAACTTGACCTCTATAGGATATAGAAGACTTAAAAGTGGGGATTTGAATTACACCCAGGCTAGTCAGAACTAGTGCTCAAGTAAATAAATGTTGATACTTGTATGGATCTGTGATCTCATAGGTTTAAGTGCTTCCCTCCAAAGACCTATATAAATGTGGCTGCTGTTAAGATCGAGTCATAAGAATGCTAGACCCAGAAGGCTTTGAATTCCACCACATATTAATTGTTAGAACTTGAGCAAGTCATAGAACTCTCACACCTCTAAGAGAACATATGGTCTTTGACTTGACACGATTATAATTTTCTCAGAGGCAAAGGAAGCAACAAAGCAAAATACTTCAAAACATGAAGGAAGAAGGCTGGTGGGAGAAGAGAGAGTGATGGGAGAGAAAAACAATGACATATTAGAATTTGATAGTCAAGGAATAGACAGCTTGCCATCATAAAATTAAAGAATCTCAGCCTTGGTAGGGACTTCAGAGGTTATGTAATCCAGTAGTTACCTGAACAAGAATCGCTCCACTATAATTATTCCTCCAAAGGTGGCCCATTCCACTTTTAGATCATTAGAGCTAATCATTGTGTTAGGAAATTTTCCCCTAAGTGAATTTCAAATCAACTTCTTTGCTACTTCCATCTAGAGAATAATGGTAATATTATATGGCCCTCATTTGAGTTTAGGAAGAAATGAGTATTCATTTAGACTTTCTTTTTATAGACAATAGAAATAAACTTGCTGATAGTCAAATGGGGGAGGGGAATGAAAACACTGAATTCTAATCACTGGTTTTGTACCCTGGACTTTATGGAAAGCAGAGTTTTAGAAGTTCAGAGAAATTATGTGTGATGCCATAGCTTCGAGTACCTAAAACGAAAGCTAGTAAAAGAGAGAGCTATCAAAAATCCAGTGACTGAATTGTGATTTATTCCAATGAAAAATAAAAAGTAAAAATAACTAAAGTGTTTTCCATTGAGTGCAAATTTAAATATATGTATATATTCAAAAACAGGAGGGACATATAACCTGTCAATAAGCATTTATTAATTGCTAATTTGTGCCAGGCACAGTTCGAAGTGAAAACAAACAAACAAAAAAAGCTAGATTCTGTAAGAATAGCATCTGAACAACTGAACTCCAGGATGGACTTAGGCTAGTGAAAAATGTTGACAAAAGGAGGGTACTATTTTTAGTTATACTTGGAACAAGAAGATAACTGGGAGAGAGAAGCCTGCTGCTTGTAATAGTTTAACAGATAAAGCAAAATTTCCACCCTTTCTATCAAGGATCTTCAAATTGGAAAGTGTAAAACAAATGTGGTTGAGGGAATTGAAACTCAAGCAAAGGAGAGCTTTTAGATGAAGTTCAAGCTTCCTGATCTGGATGAGCTTAAATACTCAAAAGTTCCTGAAAGAAATGCAAATGTGGTCAATAAATGGTAACCTCAGCTAACGATCTTTGAGGAACTAAGGATGCTGAAAGATAGCTAAGGGGCATTTGTCCCATTGGAAAATATTCCGAGAGGAAAGAAGGAATAGATTCCAGAAACAATGAACTAGGGAACTTGATGTTAGCCCCCTGCAGTTACAAAGTAGATTGAAAAAAGCAAACAGTTTGTGAGCTCTTAGAAAACTGTGATCTCAGAAACCAACCTTCATTCACTTGAGAACAAGTCATGCCAGACAAAATTCATTACCTTTTTTTTTTTATAAGGTTAATAGGCTGGTAAATCAGGATAACGTTGTAGATTAACAGTTCTCACACTTTTTGCAGTGTAGGACCAGTGGAGCAAAATATTTTTAAATAATTTTTCCCAAATGACATAAGGCTGATTTCTAGTTATCTTTTACGTAGTAGGAACTTAATACATGTTTGTTGAGCTGAATATATGTAAGTCAAAACTGAATGTTCCCTCCAAGTGTTAGATTACCCATCCATGCCTTTCCAACCTATAGAATTGACTATTATCCTCCCATAAGTTCATCTCTGGGGGTAGTACTAAAGGCCTCCCTCATTTCCTTTTGACATTAGGATGATACTAGAGGAAGACTGGCAGTCATCGGTCATCCCATTTCTTTGCCACATGGCTAACTCAACTATCACTGTAATACATTTGCTCCAGTGATGGGTTTGGTTGCCTGCTCACATACCATAAATCTCCCCATTGCTGGCTATGATACTGATAGTCCACTCTTTGGAGACTTGTGTTCTCTATCTACAGCCATCTAATGAGTCATATCTAATAGGTAAATCAGAAGAGACTTTAAGAAATTGTCTAATGTAACTCCTTCGTTTTCAGATGAGGGAACTCGGGGAAGTAACTTGCCCAAAGTAGCTAACACAGTAGGTGATGGGGCTGGAACTCCATCCCAGTTCTTAATCACTATACATTATCTTTTTGTCAATTCACAAGAATCTATTTTCTCTCCTTTCCAACCACCCACCGCCACCACCCAAAAAAAAAAAAAAAAACCAAAACACTTTGTTGTTAACATGAAGTCGGGCAAAACAAAACACAAACATTTGGCCACATCAAAAAAATGTCTCATTCCACTTATCCTTCCATCACATCACCAACCCGTTAGAGAGACGCCAAGTCTCTCAGAGGTTCTAGGGCCCTGTCCAAAGTTTCAGGCCAGAGATAAGAGGATGCTCCTTTGTGACTTTCACTGTCCCACATGCTGTAAGTCCTGACCAGCTCACCTCCAGCAAGCCAGACCAGCTCTTAAATAAGCACTGGAACCACCAGGTGGCGATGACTTACCAGCTACCAACACCTGTTCTCCCCAGACTATATGCATGCTTGCTCCTTCGTGCTGGGAGATACATGAACCATACTTCTGGAAATGCTGCTTCACACAATAAACAAAATAACTTCAGTTTGCCACGGGTTTCCAGTCCAGTTGAAGAAAGATGGGCTAGAGTGGGTGGGAGATTATTGCCAAAAGGTATTCAGTCCAGCATTTCTTTTATTAAGCTCCTATTTACTATGGCCGGCCGTATTGGGGGGTAGGGTATAGGGCACTGGAGCTCAGAGGAAGATCTCAATCCTGCCGCGAGGCACCACCCTCAATCTTTTCTCTCAAGTCACTGACTTCTCTAGTATCTTCCAGGTTGCTACTGTCGGGTCACTAACGCTTTAGGTTGGAAGCCGAAGAAGAGGTTTAGACATAGCCCCTTTCCTCCACGAAATGAGGGATATCTGTCCCTTAGCGAACACCTGGTGAAAATTCCTTAACAACTTCCCCACCCAACCTGTTGAGCCCGCTGGAGGATGATCCAGCGGGTCCTTCTTGAAGATCTCGTGCTGCCTACATTCATATCGTCGTGGCACCTGACAATACAGACCCAACAGGGGTGCCAAGGATGCGAATGCCATCTGCATAGAGCCAAAAGTGTTAGAGGAAACCTTAAAAGGAAAGGTCAAAGCATTAAAAATAAATGGAGGGGTGAAAGGAAGTACTTTCACAACAATGGCTAGGTGGAAAACCCTTAAACTTCAGAAGAGATGAACTAGAGAAAATGATCAATTTCTTTCTTTTTTTTTTTTTAAAGCACTTGGGGTTAAGTAACTTGCTCAAGGTTACACGGCCAGACATTATTTATGTGTGGGTGCTCCTTTTCTGAGGCCAGTTTCGATCCCGGATCATCCCAACTCCGAGGCCGGCGCTCTTTCTTACTGCGCCACCTAGCCGCCCCTCAAAATGATCAATTTCTAATACACAAAAATCTAAAGTTTAAGCATGCATTAAATCAATAGGTACAAGGAGGCTAGGAACGCTGACCTGGTAGTCAAGGGACACCCTGAGTTCATATGTTGTCTCAATCACTTACTGGCTGTGATCCTAGGCAAGTTATTTAATCTCAGCCTCAGTTTCTTCATCTGTAAAATAAGGGGTTTGAATTCCAAAGTCTCCCCTAGTTTTAAATCTGATTATATGCAGACAGATAAAAAGAAAAGTCATCGATTTGGAAATAAATTTGCATCAAATGACTGTCAAAAGCCTGCTACTATGCAAGATATAAGGAGGCATCATCACTTAATGATGAGAGCTGGATTTAGCTTTAAATCCTGTTGCTATATGTGTTACCCTGGGCAAGCCATCTCATTTCTCAGTGCCCTAGGCAGCAATCTAAGACTGGTTGCAAATGAGATTCAGAGCTTGCCTTCCTTCCTTCTTTCAGGAAGTTCCTCCACCTCCACCAGTGAAATTATAAGTCCAGTCCTTAATTCTATTCAAGACATGTAGGGAATTAATATAAAAATATATCAGGCTAGGGGGTGAAGTGAATAGAGCAACGGCCCTGGAGTCAGGAGGACCTGAGTTCAAATCAAGCCTCAGACACTTAACACAAAAACTAGCCATGTGACCTTGGGCAAGTCACTTAAACCAATTGCCCTACCTTCCCCCTCCAAATATATATATATATATGTATATCAGTCTAAGAACCACTCTCCCCCTAGATGAGATCAAAAGATAGATATGAAGTTTTCTGAAGAATTTCAAACTACCAACAACCATATGAAATATTGCTCCAAGACAATAATGATAAGAAAAATGTAAATTAAAACAGCAAGTTGGCAAAGATGACAGAAGGTGGAAATAATTTTGGAAGATCTAAAGGGAGATGAGGAGGCCAATATACTGTTAGTGCAGCTGTGACTTAGTCCAAACATTCTGGGAAACACTTTGGCCTTACTTGAAAAAAAGTCCCTAATCTGTTCAAGCCCTTTGACCCACATAGCATAAGTGAAAGAATGATTCCACAGCAGGGAGGAGGTGGAGAGACAGACGGAAAGAAGGGATGGTGCCATGTGTAAAGTAGTAGGGATATCCCACTTGTACAGTAGTCCCCACATATAGAATGTAGAGGATTCGTAAAGAACCCTGTACATAAAAAGGGTTGATGGAATCCCTATATATAGTTCTGGGGGTTTTCCTAAATGCATAAACACCAACTCTCTACTTTGACCCCAGGTTACACTTGAAATCTTGCTCTTCCACTTGGCCTCTTAGGTAGCCTCCTCTGCATCTCAGTCTTACGCCAGGGCTATGGAAGGAAAGGGCTTTTTAAACTCAGCTACCTATGCATTTTAAAATTATTTTGAATAGAATTTCTCTTATTGTTACCTCATGGATTTATTTTGTATATACTTTACATAATTAATTTGTTCAATTATTTCCTGGAGTTTTCAAAGCACAATATTAGGTTACCTGAAAATAGGGGTAATTTAATCTCCTCTCTACCAATGTGTGTATCTTTAATTATGTTCTATTGTCTTATTACTATAGCTAGGATTTCTATACTATACCAATAATAATGGAGAAAATGAATACCTTGATTTACTTTCTGTTAGTGCTGGGAAAGATGCTAATGTTTCTCCATTGCAAATAATTCTAGTTCTTGGTTTCAGACATATGCTTCTGAACACATTAAAACAACCTTCCATGCCTATCCTTCTAAAGAGTTTTTTTTTAAAGCAACTGGGGTTAAGTAACTTGCCCAAGGTTACAGGGCCAGTTTTTTTTGTGTGGGTGTCAAGTATCTGAGGCCAGAACTGATCCTCCACTCCAGGCCTGGCCAGAGCTCTCACTCACTGCGACACCTAGCTACCCCTTAACATATTTTTTCAGAGATATTTCTACATCTCTTGAAATAACCCTTTTTTTGTTACTTTTGTTTAAACGATTAATTATGCTAATTGTTTTACTAATGTTAAACCATGGTTGCCTTTCTGGCATGAATCCAACTTGATTGTAGTGAATTATTTTCTTTATATATTGTCATAGTCATCTTGCAGGGATTTTATTTAAAATGATTGTGCTAATATTCATTAGTGAAACTGGTCTGCAGATCTCTTTCTCTGCCTTATCTTTCCCTGTTTTGGATACCAGGACCATATTTGTCTCATAAAAGGAGTTTAGTAGGGTGCCTTCTGGCTCTATTTTTTAATATACTTTTGTAGTATAAACAGTAGAATCCACTTCTTTTTTTTAGAATGTATTTTATTGATATCTTTTATTACACTGACCAATATTACTCTCCCCTTAGCCCTCCAAAGGAACCATCCTATAACATATTTTTCAGAGAAAAAAAATCAACAAAACTGATCAATACATAAACAAAGTCTGAAAATATATTCCATGTTCCACACTTGTGGAGCTCCACCTCTACAAAGGAGTGAGGTGAGGGGTAACTTTTCACATGTCTTCTTTGGGGGTATGTTTGTTCTTTGTAATTTTGTGACATTCATGTAACTCTTTCCATGTTTCTCTGTATTCATCATATTCATTGTTTCTTGCAGCCTGGTTATATGAATTCATTTTTAAACCTACAATAGGTTAGATTCTTTTTTTCCTTTAACAATTCATTTATGGTTCACTTGATTTCTTTTTCTTAGAATGGTTTTTTTTAAAAGATCTCTATTTCTTGTTTTTTAATTTGAGCATTTTAATATTTAGGAGATGCTCATCTGTGTTCTTTGAATTCTTAGTTTTGCTGGCCTATAACTGAGTATAGTAGCTTCTGATCATTCTCTTTATATTTTCTCTGTTGTTCATTTTTTATTTGTTAATTTGATTTTCCTCCTCCTTTTCCTCCTAATTGTTTTAGTTAATTATTTTATTAATATGGTTAGTCTTTCTTTTAAGTACTTGGTTATGTTTAGCAGTTCTATTTTCATTTTATCAATTCTATTTTTCTATTTCAATCAGTTCTATTTTCTATATCTATAGTATTTTAGTTTTAAATTTTTCTTTGTATTTGTTTTAAGATATTTGTTTATATTCTAATCTTTTATGCATGCTTGGTTAATTAATCCTCTTTTTCTACTTTGTTAATGTTTTGTTCTTATAAGTCTGTATGACATAATAAAATAGCACAGTGTTCCTCTGACAGTCATTTTAGTTATTAGTATGATGTGTCACTATCATTATCATTATTTGATTCTTTATTGATTTATTGATTTTTTTAACCTAACCATAATTCAGAATGTCATTACTAAATCTCTATTCAGGTCTGAATCTTTTGCTCATAAATTCCTTTACTAAGTACTACTTTATTGCATTATGGACTATAACAGCCTTTTAAATTTTATTATTTATATCTTATCACATTATCAATTTTTGTAAAGGTTGATGCTGAGGATAATTAGCCCTGGTTTGGAATCAGAAGACCTAGGATTTAAATCACAGTTCCAAAGCTTCTTGTGTGATTTTAGGCAAATCATTTAACTTCTCTGAAACTCAGTTTCCTCATCTGCAAGATGAGGTCAAACTAAAATGTCCTAAACTACCTCCAAGTTTTCTTCCAATTTTAAATCTATGCTTCTCTAATACCATGTATATTCTTTAAATTTTCCATTCAGGAGTTGACCTGAGTTCATTAAATCTAACTTTTCAAAAAATATTCTGTTCAGCTCTGCATTTTCCTTCTTTTTTTTTTTTTTTGGTTCATTTTGCAGCATGACACAATGGAAGTCATACTGAATTTTGAGTCAGAGAATCTGAGTTCAAATCCTGACTTTGCTAATAAAATTTTATTGATATCTTTTGTTTTCACATCACTTTCATTTCCCAAGATATCCCTCTTTTCACCCCCCAGAGAGCTGTCTTTATTTTAGAAAAGAATAAAATGGGGGTGGCTAGGTGGTTCAGTGAGTAGAGCGTCGGCCCTGGAGTCAGAAGGACCTGAGTTCGGATCCAGCCTTAACACACACACAAACAAAAACCTAGCCGTGTGACCTTGGGCAAGTTACTTAACTCCAATTGCCCTCCAAAAAAAAAAAGAATAAAATAGAGGGAGACGGGAAATAGTTCAACAAAACTAACCAAGAGAGCAACCAAGTCTAATAATATATTCAATGTTCTGCACCCCAAATTCCACATCTCTATAAAGAAAAAAGAGAAATGCATTTTCATCTCTCTCTTTCAGGGTCCAGCTTGTTCATAATTAACAGCATTCAGTTTTACTTTTGTTGTTGTTATTCTTTCCATTTATGTTGTTTTAGTCATTGTAGCACTTTTTTTCCCTTTCTTCTCATGATTCTTGGAATTTTTCATATTCATTATTAATTCTAAAAGCAGAGTAACCTTCCATTACATTCATGTTTGTTTAATCATTTCCCAATCACTAGCTATCTACTTTGTCTCTGGTTTTTGCTACTACGAAAAAAGTGCTGCTATAAATACTTTTGTGTATATAAGATCTTTCTTTCTGTTATAATAATAATAGCTAGCATTTCAATACCACTCTAAAGTCAGCAGAGTGCCTTACAAATATTATCTCATTTTATTGTCACAATAACCCTGGGAAGTGGGTGATGTCATTATTCCCATTTTAAAGACATGGTACTCCTCTTAAGTTGTCTGTAAGGTGCTTGGTTCTTCTTCAGAAGCTAAGATCACATTTTGAAACCTCACTTCAACCAGCAACTAGTACCACTACAAAGAAGCCTCTCCTCATCTGTCTGCTTAAATGGCCATCTCCAAGCTCGCCTTCATGATGATGAGGTTACAGTCAATCAATGCCCTCATTAAAGCAGCAGGTGTAAATGTTGAACCATTCTGGCCTGGATTATTTGCAAAGGCCCTGTCCAATGTAAACATTGCAAGTCTCATCTGCAATACAGGACTTGGTGGATGTGCCCCAGCAGCTGGTAGTGCTGCCCCTGCTGGAGGGACTGCTCCTGCTAGCACAGCTGCCTCAGCCAAGGAGAAGAAAGAGGAAGGAAAAAAAGAAGAATCTGAGGAGTCTGATGATGACGTGGGCTTTTGGTCTGTTTGACTAAATAATTCTTGTAACATTAAATAAAAAGCTTAACTGGAAAAAAAAAGGCATGGAACTGAGATAGATGGCAATTAAGTGACTTGCCCAAGGGTCACACAACTAGTAAATATTCAAAGATGAATTTAAACTCAAGTCTTCCTGACTCCAAGTCCAATGCTCTATTCATTGTGCCATCTTGACTTCTTTGGAGTATATACCTAATCAAAGGAACTGTGGTCAGTGGGTATGCTCTCATCATAAAAAGACAAAGCAGGGCAGCCTTATCCTGCAAACTAACCTGCAACTATCTTCATTTGTAGGGGTAGAGTTCTCCAAGGCAGGAATGGAGATTGTGACTGTTCTACTCATCTGACATCTTCAGTGAAATCCACTGATACTCTGATAGTTTCATCCATTATGGCTTGCAGACTTTCTCTACCCATTACTCTCTCAATCCTAGTGATATTAAATCACTCCCTGGCTAAGAATAGAACAGTCTCATTTCCAATCCTTATTCAGTTCTCTCATTAGCATCCCCCTCACCTCTATCTCACCCATATTCCACTCCAGTTGTGATGGCCCCTTCCATTGTGCCCTCTGTAATTCCTATTCCATAATTAGCAAACTTCTTTAACTTTGGACCTCTTCCTTTCAAGTTCTTTCCATTTCTCTCACTCATAAAGATATGGCTTCCCCCAATTGACACTCCACTATACTGATCAAACTCCCCAGTCTTGGCTGCACATCCTTTTGTTTCTGACCCCATTGTTCCTGGGAAGGAATTAGGGGATGTATTTTTAACCAAACAAGGGATAGAGGCAATTACAAAAGATGAAGTGGATAATTTTGATTACTTGAAACTGAAAAGCTTCTGCACAGATAAAATTGATGATTAATGAACCTAAGATAAGGAGGGAAGTGATCAAATGGGGGAAAAAAATCTTTGTATCTAATTTGTATGACAAGGGTTTGGCCTCCAAGATATATAAATAATTAATAATATATATGTGATACTAATTATCATTTCCCAATAGATGAATGAAAAATAGATCTCAAAAAAGAATTGCAAAAGTATTCACAACCACATTAAAGAATACTCCAATTGAATCCAATAAACATTTAAGCACCTACTACTATACTAGGTGCTGGGAATACAATTAATAAAAAGAAAGACAGTCCCTGCCTTCAAAGAGCTCACAATCTAACGTGGGGAGACAAGACACAAAAGGAGGCAAGGATGTAGGGTGGGGGGGACACTCAGGCATCCCCCCATTCCATGGAGTTGAAACCAGGCAGAGGAGCAGATGCAGAGTGGAGAGATCACTAATCTAAATCACTAATAATAATTATGATAATAGCTAACATATACACTTACTGTGTTCAGGTACTGTGCTAAGTGCTTGATAATTATTACTTCACTTAATCCTCACAACAACCCTGGGAGGGAGATGTTATTATTATTCCCATTTTACAGATGAAGAAACTGAGGTAAACAGGTTAAGTGACTTGCCCAGGGTCACACATTAAGTATCTGAAGCAAAATTTGAACTTGGGTCTTCCTGGCTACATATCTTACACTCTATCTACTATGCCACCTACCTGCACCTTATTTTTAATAAGAGAAATGCAAATCAAAACAACCCTGAGATTTTATCTCACACCTTGAAAACTGGCCAAGATGGCAAAAAATGGTAATAGTCAATGTTGGAGGAGTTGTAGAATGGTAGGCACTTTAAAACATTGATGGAGCTGTTAAATGTACAACCATTTTGGAAAGCAATTTGGAATTATACAAATAAAGTGACTAAGATGTCCATACCCTTTGAACCAGAGACTACATTGCTTGGCTTATACCCCCTGTAAGCCACTGACAAGAAAAAAAAGTCTCTCTCTATATAAAAAAATATAGTAGCACCTCAGGTCATAGCAAAGAATTGGAAACAAAACAGATATCCATTGATTGAGGAATGGCAAAACAAATTGTGGTACATGTGGTCCATACCTAATGGAATATTACTGAGCTGACAGAAATGATGCGTGTGATGAATGCACAAAAGCATGGGAAAATCTATATGAACTGATGCAGAATAAAGTAAGCAAAGTCAAGTAAACAAGATATGCAACAACTACCACAATTTAGATGGGGGAAAACAGCTACACATCAAAAAATCAAAAGTGCATATGACAACAATAAAGATTAAGCAGAACTTAACTGGAGAAATATGAGAAGACACCCCCAACCCACTCCTTCATGTAGATGGGAGGTCCACAGATATTAGATATTGCATATGTTTTCTTATTCTTCAAATGTATTAACCAATTATACTGATTTTTTTCCCTCTTTAAAAAGTACTATTTATTTTATGGGATGGCACTCTGAGAAGAGGAGGGGAGGGGGGAGGATACTGGGGTTAACTATAATGGTATAAAAAAAGAAGACCAATAAAAATAATTTTTAAAAGAAGAATTAATGTACCCAACCAGTAATCTGGTATATTCCCTGAATTAAATACATTAGAAACATTCCTGATTTTTAAAATGAAAAGAAAAAATGCAATTTCTTTTTCTCATCTAGTTACTAGATAAGTAACTAAGCATTTCTACCACTGGGTGATACTGAATATCCTTGCTTTACCCTGTCCCTATGGGAAAGCTTCACATACAATGTTTGCTCTTGATTTTTTTTGTTAGTCTGGAGAAGACTATAGAACCCTTTTCAGTATAATGTTTTTAAATACTTAAAATAAAATGCATGGGATTTCAATGGAAACCAATATTGCATAGAACAAATTTATATAAGCCCAAAGGGTAATCAAACTAAGAATGCATTTGATCCAGCAATACCACTACTGTGGTCTGAATCCCAAAGAAATCATAAAAAAGAAAAAAGGACCTACATTCACAAAAATATTTATAGCACCTCTTTTGTGGTGACAAAAAATTAAAAACTGAGGAGATGCCCATCAGTTGGGGAATGACTGAACTACTTATGGTACATGAATGTGATGGAATACTAGTGTTATAAGAAACGTTCAGCAGGCAGATTTCAGAAAAACCTGGAAAAACTTATATGAACTGATACAAAATTAAATGAGCAGAACCAGGAGAACATTGCACACAGTAATACTGTGTGATGATCAACTATGAATGAGTTAGCTTTTCTCAGCAATACAATAATCCAAGATAATTCCAAAGGACTCATGATGGAAAATACTATGCACAGCCAGAGAAAAAATTGATGAATCTGAATGCAGATGAAAGGATACTATTTTCACTCTCTTTGTTGTTTTCACTGTTATTATTATTGTGTGTGTGTGTGTGTGTGTTTCCTTTTGGTCCATTTCTTCATTCATAACATGACAAATATGGGAATGTTTTATATGATTGCACGTATATAACCTATATCATATTGTTTACCATTTTAAAGAGGAGGGAAAGGAGGGGAGAAGATATTTAGAACTCAAAAATTTTTAAATGAACATAAAAAATTGTCTTGACATGTAATTAGAAAAAATAAAATGCTATTTAAAAAAATAAAAAAAATTTAAAAAGTCTGGGCAGCTAGTTGGCATAGTGAATAGAGCACTTGGAGTCAGGAGGACCTGAGTTCAAATTTGACCTCAGACACTTAACACTTACTAGCCGGGTGACCTTGGGCAAGTCACTTAATCCCAATTGCCCTACCTTCCCTCCTCCAAAAAACAAAAATTAAAAATGTAAAATAAAACAAGTCTACAAACCACAGGTTAAACACTCCTGTGAAATAGATGCTACCGACTCTAGCAAGGAAAAGTTCTTTTATTTCTATGCTTCTTAGTGTTTTTGAGAATGATTGGTGGATTTTGTCAAAAAGCCTTTTCCATGTCTATTGATATAATCATGTGGTTTTTATTATTTTTGTTATTAATGTGATCTATTATGTTTATAGTTTCTTTTATATTGAACCAACCCTGTATTTCTGGTATAAATTAAATCTGACCACACTATATAATCTTTTAAATATGTTGTTTAGCCAATTTGCTAACCTGTTGACATATAATAAAGTTTGGTTAATTGCTGTTTCTGGGTGGCTTTGCTGATCTTCACTCTAATTCTTGCATTACAACAATTTAATGAATTGGTGGGTCAAAGAACAAATTATAGCAACAGAAGAAAATTTTATCAAGGAAAATGATAACAATGAAATAATATATCAAAGTTTTTGAAATGTGGCTAAAGCATTCCTTAGGGGAAATTTATATCTTTAAATGCTTTCATGACTAGTCATTTATATGACTAATAATTCTGTTGGCATATTTGCTTCATTGTTCATTCATATGTTCATTAGAAATATTGGTCTGTGGTTTTCTATTTCTGCTTTGGCTTAAGTATCAAGACATTGTTCATATATATATCACATATATGTATTTTATATATGTGTGTGTGTATCAAAGTAAGAGTGTGGAAGGATTCTTTCTTTTCCATTTTTTCAAACAGTTTATGTAATACTGTAATTCATTTTTCTTTGAAAGTGCGAGAGAATTCACTGATAAATGCATCTGGCTCTAGGTATTTTTTCCTTCTAAATTCACTTGTAGATTATACAACTTCTTTTTCTGATATTGGGCTATTTGAATAATCTATTTTTCTGTTTGTATATTTTATATTTTTGTATCAGTTCATCCATTTCAACTAGATTATCAGTTTTGTTGGTATATAATTAAGCAAAATAGTTTCCTTTATTTTATTTTCAATCATGAATTCTTTTTTATTTTCAATATAATTTGGTCTTCCTCTCTTTTTAAAAATCAGACTAGCTAACTTTTTAAAATTCATTTTTAAAAATAACACCTCATTTTCTTTGTCAGTTTAGTGAGGGTTTTGTTTTTTTTTTTTTTTTGCTTTCAATCTTTAATTTCTTTGATTTCCAGAATTTGTAATTTAGTGATCAGTTAGGAATTTTTTTTTCTTTTTGGAGGGCAGTTGGGGTTAAGTAACTTGCCCAAGGTCACACGGCTAGGTTTTTGTTTGTGTGTGTTAAGTGTCTGAGGCCGGATCCGAACTCAGGTCCTTCTGACTTCAGGGCCAGTGCTCTACTCACTGCACCACTGAGCCACCCCCACTTAGGAATTTTTTTTTTTTTTTTTTTTTTTTTTAGCTTTTAGCAAAGGCATTTATTAAGATGGAATAGTAAGAACAAAAAAAAACATGTCTCCCATAAAACAGGGCTGCACCCTCCCACAAATACAAATAACATCCTTATGAAGAATGAGGTCAAACATCGAGTTTAAGGATAGTGATGGGTATGTGTATGAAAGACTTGGGGCAAAGGAACACTCAGAGCACCCTGTACAGCAGAGCCTGGAACTCCTGTCTCTCTCTCCACTGAATCCTCACACACCTTCCCTTGGAGGCAGTGTCTCTGCAGAGTGGGTTGTGCAGCTAGGATGCCAGGGTCTTTTCCTGTGCAGAGCCTTCCTGGGTTGCTAGAGATTTCTGTCTCTTGTGTCTATAGTTTGCTCTCTTCTCTGCTTCCAGGGACTCTACTTGTATCCCCAGGACTGAAAACTATGACACAGGAGGCTTCAGCAAGGACTTGGTCACCCTTTGCCTGAATGCTTCCTTCTGGCAGTATTCAGCACATTCTATTTTTTGTTGTTGTTGTTGTTGTTGTTTTTTTAAACAAATGCTTTATTAACTTCTGTTTTACATCATTCATTTCCGCCAGATTTTGAGTTACAATCATTTTTCCCCCATTATTCCCCTACCCAACCTCCCAGAATAGCAGTCCCACAAGATATTGCTTCCTCCAATCTGCTCTCTCCCATACCTTCTCCCATATCCCCATCGACTTTTCCATTAGAGGAAGGTGAATCTTTGTGTCCCAATGCCTGCGCATCTTATCTCCCTATTACAAGCAAAAGAGTATTAATAATAGTATTTATATATATTTGAAGCATTTAATGTTAAGACCTCGAATTTCAGATCCATTTCCTTCCTCCCTTGTCACCCATTCCCTCTTGGGAGATAAGTAATTCAGTATATGTTGTACATGTCTAGCTATGCAAAACATTATCATAGTAGATATATTGTACAAGTCTGCTTATAATTCCCTCCCACTCATCCCACCCCCCACCTGGTCCATTCCCTACATGATCCTGTCCCTGTTCTATAGTGGGTACTTCCAACCTCCCCTCCCCCCAAGGATGCCCTCCCATCCATCATCCCTCCTCTCATCCCCCTTCCCCCTATCCTGCTGCAGGTTGAGATATCCCATTAGTATGTATGTCATTTTCTCCCTGAACCAAATTCAATGTGAATGTGGTTTTGCCTTTTTAGCCTTCCTTATTCTCCCCCTCCTTTGCACCCACTTCCCCTACATGAGATAGTTTACCCTACCATGTCTCTCCCCATCTCCTCTTGCCACTTTCCTCTCACCTCATAATTTCATCCCTTGAGTATTCTCCCTTCCCAACAAATTCAACCTATGCCCTCTATCCATATATAACTGTAACCTTATACACACACATTCACATATGTATTCATATGACCACACCCCCTTCTTCCATTATTTTCACAGTGAGAAAGATATCATCAGTCACAGTTATTGCTTTTCCATATAGGAATGTAAATAGTTCAACTTTGATAAGTTCCTTTTGATTTCTTTCCCTGATTACCTTCTCAGGCATCTCTTGCTTCTTGTGTCTGGATGTCAAATTTTCTATTCAATTCTGGTTTTTTCCTCAAGAATGCTTGAAAGTCCTCTATTCCACTGAATGACCATATTTTCCCCTGAAACAAAATACTCAGTTTTGCTGGGTGGGTGACCCTTGGGTTCTTTCTCAGTTCTTTTGCCTTCTGGAATATCATATTCCATGCCCTTCTATCCCTCAGTGTAGAAGCTGCCAAGTCCTGGGCTATTCTGATTGTGTTTCCACAATATTGAAATTGTTTCTTCCTGGCTGCTTGTAGTATTTTCTCCTTGATCTGGGGATTCTGGAACCTGGCTATAATATTCCTGGGAGTTTTCTTTTTGGGATCTTTTTCAGGAGGTGATCTGTGGATTCTTTCGACCTCTATTTTGCCCTCTGGATCTAAAACATCAGGGCAATTTTCCTTGAGAATTTCTTGAAGGGTGATTTCTAGGTTCTTTCTTTGATCATGGCTTTCAGGTAGTCCAATAATTTTAAATTGTCTCTCCTGGATCTATTTTCCAGGTCAGTGGTTTTTCACATGAGATATTTCACATTGCCTTCTAATCTTTCATTTGTTTGGATCTGCTTAACAGCATCTTGATTTCTCATAAAGTCATTAGCTTCCATTTGCTCCAGTCTAACTCTGAAGGAATGAATCTCCTCAGTGAACTTTTGAGATTCTTTTTCCATCTGGCAAATTCGTCTTTTTAAGGCATTCTTCTCCTCATTGCCCTTTTGGGCCTCCTTTGCCATTTGAGTCAGTCTATTTTTTAAGGTGTTGTTTCCTCAGTCAGGCTGTTGACCCTCATTTCATACTTTTCCTGCATCCTTCTCATTTCTCTTTCCAATTTTTCCTCCACTTCTCTTATTTGATTTTTAAAGTCCTTCTTAAGGTCCTCTATGGCCTGCAACCCGCTCATGGTTTCCCCTGGGGCTTTTGGAGCAGGACTTCTGACCTCACAGTCCTTTTCCTGCTCTATGCCCCCAAATAGGAGTCTAGGGTTGCATTTTTCTGTTTCCTTTGCCTTGGCATGTTGCCACTTAATTACTTGACTTTTGGGCTTGTTGCCACACTATGGCTTTAAGGCCAGATAGAGGAATTTTCGTCCCAAACTTGTGGGGGGCAACTTCCGTTTCTGGCAAGCTGAAAACCCACCCACAACTTCCACCCTAGATCACAATCCAGATCCAGGGAGGTTAAAGCAAGAGCGATTACCCCCCAAGACTGATTGCTGGATCTCCCTACAATTAATTGCAGGCCAAGAGCTGGAGCTGCCTCTGAAAACTACAAAATGGCGTGTCTCCTCAGTGGCTTCTAGCCCCCAGGGGAGGGAGCTGATGCATTCCCCCAAATACAGGTCCCAAAGTCCATGGGACACTAACCTCTTACTTTGTCCTAGGCATGTCTATGTTGATAATTCTGGAGTCACCACGGCTTCTGGTGTTCTGGGGTTCCTCCAGCCGGCTGCTGGCCCTGCCACCCTGGGGCTAAAACCTCAGCTTAAGCGGACCTGGGCTCCGCTCTGGCTCCGCTTCCTGCACTCTGTGCATTGCGCACTGCCAGGTCCCAGACCGCTGCGCTGGTCCTTTCTGCAGGGCTGCTGGGCTGTCCTCAGCGGGAGGTTAGCTTCTCTGTGTCATTCTGTGGGAGCTGGGGCTCCAGAAGTTGTTCAGAGTCCCCTTTTACATAGTTTGGGGGGAATCTGGGGGCAGAGTGGCTTGGATGAGCTGTTTCTACTCCGCCATCTTGGCTCCCCACTTAGGAATTTTTGATATGTTAATTTTATAGATTTTTTTAATGCATGCCCAGTCACTGATCTGTCCTTTATCTTTTTTTATCATGAAAGCATTTAAAGCATTATTACTATTCACAAGGGGAAGAGCAAAACGAATGCCAACAGGGAATAATCTCAGTATGTGACTTTGATCATCCCTAACCCCAGGTGAGAGCAGCCCACAGTGGTGTAGCTTTTAGACATGGAACTACGCAATGGCATTCACACTCCATCCAGTCAAAGGGCCAGAATCTTTTAGGATTCAAACTTTCATAGAATTTTAGACAAAGTGCCAGCTGGCACCAATAGGAATCTGCTCTGTAGTGTGTATGGGAAGATAGCTGAGAGTAATTAGATGAGATTCTTTTCTAAATTGCTTAGTAAAGAGTGAGGAATAAGAGGCAGGCATGTAGGGCATTTAACTAACTCTGGCCATCCAGCAAGAGACTAGGGGTGTAAGGTAATGTCCAGTCTCTGGGTTTATTAGCTTTGCCTTATATGCATCCCAGGAAGGATGGTTAGGATAGAGAAAGGCCTATCAGTCGTACTGGTTTTCTCTGGTCCACAATTATTTAGTATCTGATTAATTTTAATTTTTTCTTCAAAGGCTCTTTATTGAATGAAAAATTTATTGCATTGTGGTCAATAAGAATGTATTTCGTAGTACTCCTTTTCTACATTTGTTTGTGGAGCTTTTATGCCATAATACCTGGTTGATTTTTGCAATGGTGCACTGAAAAATATGTTTAATCCTTTCTGTCCAGATTCAGTAATCACTTAGAGACCTATTATCTCTAATGTTTCTAAAGTTCTAATCAGGTTCTTCTTTCTTGTTCATCTTTTTGTTAGATTTTGTTAAATCTGATAGGGGCATAATGAGATTCCTTAGTAGAATAGTTTCATTGACTATTTTTTCCTACAATTCTATTAATCTTTTCTTTTAAGTGTTTAAATACTATGTTGCTTGATACATATATTAAATATTAATATTGATTTGTTATCCATGGTGACTTTAAGCATAATGTAGTGTCCCTGTTTGTCTCTTTTTAACGTATTTTTTTTTTACCATGACTTTGTCTGAAATCATGATTGTTACTCCTGCTTTTTTTTTTTTCCAAATAATCTGAAGCATAACAGATTCTGCTCCAGCCCCTTTGGAACCATCTATGTTTCAAATGTGTTTCTTGTAAGCAACATATTGTTGGATTTTTTTTTTAATCCATTATGCTATATTTTTCATTTTATGGAAGAATTCATCCCTATTTATGTTCAGTTGTGACTGTTAATTGGGATTCTTAATTTGTATTTCCCTACCTTCTATCTTATCTTCCTGTACTTTTCCCTCTCTTTGCCCCTGCCCTCCCCCCTTTCAAAAAAAAAAAGTGGAATAGTTTACCTAATACTTGTGACTTAGAATACTTGTGAGAAGAAACCTATTTCCTCACCATTTCCCTTTTCATCCCGGACTTGCTCCACTCCCAATTACAAGTTTTTACTCTTTATTTATTTTCTTTTATTTCTGCCTCCTTTCACACACCTCCTTTCCATGTTGGAGTTTGTTTTGCTTATGACTACACCATCAGCTATCTTGCTCTTCTTCTTAAACACCCCTTTCCCTGACCACTCCTATTTCCTTTTTGAGTTTCGTGTATTTATGCACTGTGTTCTTTGTATGTTTGTGTGTATGTGGGTGTGTTGAGCCTTCAGTTGAAAGTGAGGTTTTGGGGCTGCTTATTCTCCCATCCCTGCCTCCATGTTCATGGATACTTCGATGCATGTAGTCCTATTGCTCTTTTCCCCCCCAGTATTATTGCTTTCTCTTCCATTTCCTTCTCCTAAGACTTTCAAGCAGAACAGAACCACCCCCAAGCCTTCTTCCTGTCATACTTTTTTCTATATCCCTTGAAAACATTAGGGTTGTGTAAGGACACTTGGATTCTTCTCCTTTTAGAATGCAAACACATCATCATCTTATAGTCCCTTCCAAATGATCATATAGATTTGCCCTACTTATGTTTTTTCTCTGTTTTGTTAAAGGTTCATTTTCCTTTGTAAGATTATACTAACTTGCCAGACAGGTTACTTTTTTGGTTTAAAACCTTTATCTTTGATCTTTTGGAATGCCCTGTATCAAGTTCTCTTCTTCAGACATAGAGCAGCCAAGCTTATTGTGATCCTGACTGTAACTCCTTGGTACTTGAACTCTGTCTTTCTGGTTGTTTGTAGTACTTTTTCTCTTCAACCTAGAAGTTCTGGATTTGAGGAGTGATGTTTGTGGGAGTTTTCATTGGGATTTTCTTTCCAGTGGGTACTGAGGGATTCTTTCCATTTTCACTGTGCCAGATGATTCTCTAAAAGATCTAGGTAGTTTTTGTTCATAATTTCATCAAATGTAGTATCTAGGCTTCTTATTGTCAAGATTCTGAGTTAATCCAATGATTCTTGGGCAGCTAGGTAGCACAATGGATAGAGTGCAGGGCCTGAAGTCAGGAAGACATCTTCCTGAGTTCAACTATGGCCTCAGACACTTGCTTGTGTGACCTTTGACAAGTTACTTAACACTGTTTGCCTCAGTTTTCCCATCTAAAAAATGAACTGGAGAAGGAAATGACAAATCACTCCAGTATCTTTGCCAAGAAAATCCTAAATAGGGTCACTAAGAGTGAGACACAACTGAAAAATTACAACAATAAAAATGATCCCTACATTATCTGTCTTTGACATGTTTCAGGTCACTTGTTTTTGATAAGAGACACTTTATATTTTCTTCTGTTTTATCAGTCTTTTAGTTTTGTTCCATTACTTCTTGTTGCCTCATGTAATCATTTATTTCTGTCTGGTCCATCCTAATTTTCAAAAAGTGTTAATCTTCAACAAAGCTATTTTTCTCCCAAAGCTATTGATGGGTTCTTTCGGTTTTTACTTTGCCCCTTGATTCTAAAAAAACTGGATAGCTATCATTTATGTTTCTTGAAATATTATATCCAGGGTTCAGGGGGTGTGGCTATGATTTTCAAGCAGTCCAATGATTCTAAGAATATCACTCTTTGAATTGTTTTCTAGGTCAGCTGTCTTTGAGAATATCTTGCATTTTGTTGTTGTTGTTGTTTTTAATTTTGCTTTAATATTTCTTATTGTCTCATAGAGTTGTTGCTTTTGCTTGGCCCATTCTATGTTTCACGAAGTTCAATTCTTGTATAAGGCTTACCCCATCTTTCTAGACTATTAATTCTTTTTTGCCATAATTTCTTCCCTAATTGTTGTTTCCTTTAATTGAAATTTTGTATCTCTTGTTTCATTCAGTGTACTCTTGTAGTTTTTGTGTCCAGAATATTCTTTTCTCTCAAGCTCTATTTGAACTTTTCTGTAGTTACTCTTTTCTTCTGAGCTTACTTCTTGGGCTTCTCTCAGTATAAGGTATTTCTTCATTGTATTTGGCATTTTCTTTTATTTACTCATATCTCCAGGATCTGTTTCTGGTTGAGGGTTTATGCTTGGATCCAACTCTGCTTCCTCCCATAATCTTGAATAATGTGGGCAAGCCAAGCTTGATTAAGTGTGGTAATTAAGAATAGGCCCCAGTTTCTCCAGGAATTTTCTGATCTTATCTCCTGTTGTAGTTCAGGCACAGTCTGGATGCTGGTTCAGGAGTGTTTGACCTGGGTGCTGGTCTTGGCACTATCTTCTGCAGTGCAGACATGTGCAGTATAAAAGCTGCAATTGTCTGGCCCCGTAAACTACTGAGTCTGGGTCTCCACGGCACTACTCTGGCCCAGTCTCCTGCTTTGAAATGTAAAAATTTGGCCCCAATTCATGTAAAAAGGTGACTCTGAACAAACTTTGGAGCTACAGAACCCACAAAATGACACAGAGAAGCTAACCTCCCACTGAGGACAGCCCAGTGGCAGCAAACAGCCAGTGCAGTGCTCTGGGAGCTGAGCCCAGCCCCACAGGATCCAGAGGTTTTAGCCTCAGCCACTGGCTGGAGAGATTTCAAATCACCAGCCATTGTGGTAGTTTCCAGAATTATCAACACATAGATGCTAAGGACAAAGTGAGAGGTCAGTACAGTGTGTACTTTGGGATCCAGTAGTTGGGAGTGTGTCGGCTTTTGCCCCCAGGGTGAGAAGCAGCTGAAGCCCAGCCACAGCCACATGTGGCTGCTTCAGCTCCTGGTCTGAAGATTGTTGGGGTAACAAGCCACCAGTCTGAGAGGTAATCACTCTTCCTTTAACCTGCTTGGATCTGGATTATGGTCTAGGGTGGAGGTCCTGGGGTGTGTGACCAGCTTGCCAGAGCATGTGGAGGCTTCAGAGAGGGCACCTAACTAACATCTTTGGCAGCTGAGAAAACCCCAGTATTTTGTATGAAACTGCCCTGTATGGTAGCAGAGTCCCACTGTGGCAAAAAGCCCAAAAGTCAAGTAATTGAGTAGCAATATGAGTAAACGAGGGAAGCAAAGCAAACAGAGGAATCTAACATTAGAGGGGACAAAAAGGATCAAAGCATGGAACAGGAGGAAGACAGTGAAGTCAGAACTCCTGCACCAAAATCTTCCAAGAAAAATACGAGCTGGTTACAGGCCATAGAGGACCTTAAGAAGAATTTTGAAAACCCAATAAGAGAAGTGGAGGAAAAATGGGGAAGATAAATGAGAATGATGCAAGAAAATTATGAAATGAGAGTCAACAACCTGACTGAGGAAAATAACACCTTAAAAAATAGACTAACTCAAATGGCAAAAGAGACGCAAAAAGGCAATGAGGAGAAGAATGCCTTAAAAAGTCAAATTTTCCAGATGGAAAAAGAATCTCAAAAGCTCACTGAAGAGAATCATTCCTTCAGAATTAGATTGGAGCAAATGGAAGCTAGTGACTTTATGAAAAATCAAGATACTATTAAACAGACCCAAACAAATGAAAAAAATAGAAGGCAATGTGAAATATCTCACTGGAAAAATCACTGACCTGGAAAATAGATCCAGGAGAGATAATTTAAAAATTATTGGGCTACCTGAAAGCCATGATCAAAGAAAGAACCTAGAAATAATCCTTCAAGAAATTCTCAAGGAAAACTTCCCTGATGTTTTAGAACCAGAGGGCAAAATAGAGGTGGAAAGAATACACCAATCACCTCCTGAAAAAGATCCCAAAAAGAAAACTCCTAGAATAGCCAGGTTCTGGAATTCCCAGATCAAGGAGAGAATATTATAAGCAACCAGGAAGAAACAATTTGAATATTGTGGAAATACAATCAGGATAACACAGGATCTGGCAGCTTCTACACTGAGGGATTGAAGGGCTTGGAATATGATATTCTGGAGGTCAAAGGAGCTGGGATCAAAACAAAGAATCACCTACCCAGCAAAACTGAGTATCAGGTTTCAGGGGAAAATATGATCATTCAGTGGAATAGAGGACTTTCAAGTATTCTTGGTGAAAAAAACCAGAGCTGAATAGAAAATTTGACATTCAGACACAAGAGGCAAGAGAAGCATGAAAAGGTAAACAGGAAAAAGAAATCATAAGAAACTTATCAAAGTTGGACTGTTTACATTCCTACATGGAAAAACAATAATTGTAACTGATGAAACTTTTCTCAGTATGAGAATAGTTAAAGGGAATAGAAATATATATGTCTATGAGGGTATATGGGAGTATGAATACATATGTGAATGTGTGTATATATGTTTACAGGTATACATAGATAGAGGACACAGGACCAATTTAATAGGAAGGGATGATAATTAAAAGGTAAAATTAAGAGGTGAGAAAGGAATATAATGAGAGGAGATGGGGAGAGACAGAATGGGGTAAACTATTTCATATAGAAGAGGCAAGGGAAAATGGTTACAATGGAGGTGAAGAACAGGAAGGCAAAGAGAAATGAGTCAACCTTATTCTCATTGAATTTGGCTTAGGGAGGGAATGACATACATACCAAATAGGGTATCTCACCCTACAGGAGAGTAGCAGGGAAAAGGATGAGAGGGGGAATGATGGAAGGGAGGGCAGGCTTGGGGGTAGGGAAGTTGGAAGCACCCACTTTTGAACAGGGACAGGATCAAAGTAGAGAATAGAACAAGTGGGCGGTGGGATAGGAGGGAGGGAAATATAGTCAGTCTTTTATAATATATCCACTATGGAAATGTTTTGTATAGCTACACATGTACAACCTATACTGAATTGCTTATCTTACCAGTAAGGGTGGGTGGCAATGGAGGAAGGGAATGAATCTGGAATTCAAAGTTTTAAAATCAAATGTTTACTATATTATATATATTATTATTATTATTAATATTATTTTACATGTAACTGGGAAATAAGATATACAGGCACTGGGGCATAGAGATCCACCGTGCCCTACTAGAAAGTCGAAGGGGGTATGGGAGAAGATATGGGAGAGAACAGATTGGAGGAGGGGATATCCAGTGGGATCGCTATTTTGGGGTGGTGGGTAGGGGAAAAATGGGGAGAAATTTTGTAACCCAAAATCTTGCGGAAATGAATGATGTAAAGCAGCATTTGATTTGAAAAAAAAAAAAGAAATGTAACAATTTGTTCACATGGCCTTCTATCTACCCAGGCATGTCTTTGCTCACAGCTTACACAGGAATCTAGGCTCTTTCTTTGCAATCCTAGATTGCATGTAGAAGTTTATAACTGATTGTCTTTAATTTTCTTTATAATATTTTCTTCTGGAATTTTTTTAGAGCTTTACTAGGATATTTCTAATGGATCTAAGTTCTTCTAGGTCCTAACATGCTATCATCTTTACATAATTCCTTTCTGTCCTTTACACTTGAATCCAATGCCTACTTGCTGGTGCATTAACTACCTACTTGACCTTAGTTCCAGAGATTGGCACTAATGATTTCATGATAGCTAAGTTCTGAGGTTTCATTTCTCTGGTTCCTATACAATATCCCTCCCACTTGGTTTCTCTGCTCTAACCTCTAAATATTCATAATGAGTTATATACATTTGGACATGGCCAATATGGGAATTAATTTTGCTTGAGTATGCATGTTTATTACAACAATTTTGTTTTTCTTTTTTTCCCCATGATGGTGAGGATGAGGAGGAGAAAAATTAAATGTTTATTAACTGAAAAAATTATTTTTAAAAAAGTCATGTCGATGTGCTCTGCCCCACACAAATTTCAAACAATGTGAAAGGGGACTCCAAATAACTTCTGGAGCCCCAGCACCCACAGAACGGCACAGAGAAGCTAACCTCCTGCTGAGGACAACCCAGCAGCCCTGCAGGGAGAGGCCAGCGCAGCGTTCTGAGAGCAGGCAGCACAGCTCACTGGGAACCCACAGCACAGCTTACAGAGCCAAGCCCAGGTCCTCGGTTTTAGCCCCAGGGTGGCCGGGCCTCCAGCCAGCTGGAGGGACCCCAGAACACCAGCAATTGTGGTGATTCCAGAATTATCAGCACAGATATGCCTAGGACAAAGTGAGAGGTTAGTGCCCTATGGACTTTGGGATCAGTATTTGGGGAACGAGTGGCTTCCTCCCCTGGGGGTGAAAAGCTGCTGAAGAAACAGCTGCACAGAAGCCATTTTGCATCGTCAGTAGTGGCTCTAGCTCCTGGTCTTCGAATTGTAGGGAGATCCAGCAATCAGTCTGGGGGTTAATCACTCTTGCTTTAAACTGCCTGGATCTGGATTATGGTCTGGGGGGGAAGTTTGTGGTGGGTATCCAACTTGCCAGAGTGGGTGGAGGCTTTACAGAGGCCACCCAACTGGCGGAAGTTGTGAAGACCCCACGTTTGGGCGGAAACTCCCCCTGTCTGGTGGCAGAGTCCTACTGTGGCAACAAGCCCCAAAATCAAGTAATTAAGTGGCAACATGCCTAGGAAAATGAAACAAAATAAACAGAAAAGTTCAACATTGGACTCCTATTTTAGGGGCAAAGAGGCTCAAAGCATGGAGGAGGACTGTGAGGTCAGAACTCCTGCACCAAAAGCCCCAAATGAAAATACAAGCTGGCTACAGGCCATAGAGGACCTTAAGAAGCAGATAAGAGAAGTGGGGGAAAATTTGGGAAGAGAAATGAAAAAGATGCAAGAAAAGTATGAAATGACAGTCAACAGCCTGACTGAGGAAAATAACACCTTAAAAAATAGACTAACTCAAATGGCAAAAGAGGCTCAGAAAGGTAATGAGAAGAATGCCTTAAAAAGTCGAATCTGCCAGATGGAAATAGAATCTCAAAAGCTCACTGAGGAGACTCATTCCTTCAGAGTTAGACTGGAGCAAATGGAAGCCAGTGACTTTATGAGAAATCAAAATGCTGTTAAACAGATCCAAACAAATGAAAGAATAGAAGGCAATGTCAAATATCTCATGGGAAAAACCACTGACCTGGAAAATAGATCCAGGAGAGATAATTTAAAAATTATTGGACTACCTGAAAGCCATGATCAAAGAAAGAACCTAGAAATCACCCTTCAAGAAATTCTCAAGGAAAATTGCCCTGATGTTTTAGATCCAGAGGGCAAAATAGAGGTTGAAAGAATCCACAGATCACCTCCTGAAAAAGATCCCAAAAAGAAAACTCCCAGGAATATTATAGCCAGGTTCCAGAATCCCCAGATCAAGGAGAAGATACTACAAGCAGCCAGGAAGAAACAATTTCAATATTGTGGAAACACAATCAGAATAGCCCAGGACCTGGCAGCTTCTACACTGAGGGATTGAAGAGCATGGAATATGATATTCCAGAGGGCAAAAGAGCTGGGATTGAAGCCAAGGGTCACCTACCCAGCAAAACTGAGTATCTTGTTTCAGGGGAAAATATGGTCATTCAGTGGAATAGAGGACTTTCAAACATTCTTGATGAAAAAACCAGAGTTGAATAGAAAATTTGACATTCAGACGCAAGAAGCAACAGATGCTTGAGAAGGTAATCAAGGAAAAGAAATCAAAAGGAACTTATCAAAGTTGGACTATTTACATTCCTACATGGAAAAACAATAACTGTGTTTGATGAAACCTTTCTCATTATGAAAATAATTGAAGAAGGGTACATGGCATATGTTCACAGGTATACATGGATAGAGGGCACAGGTTGAATTTGATGGGAAGGGATGATTCCTTTTTTTTTTTTTTTTGGAGGGCAATTGGGGTTGGGTGACTTGCCCGGGGTCACACGGCTGGGTTTTTGTTTGAGTGTTGGGTGTCTGGGGCCGGATCCGAGCTCGGGTCCTTCTGGCTCTGGGGCCGGTACTCTGCTCGCTGCGCCACCTAGCCGCCCCAAGGAAGGGATGATTCTTAAGGGGTGAAGTCAAGAGGAGAGAGAGGAAAGTGGCAAGAGGAGATGGAGAGAGACAGGGTAGGGTAAACTATCTCATGTAGAAGAGGCAAGGGGAAGTAGTTGCAGGGGAGGGGAAGAACAGGAAGGCAAAAAGGCAAAAGCATATTTTCATTGAAGTTGGCTCAAGGAGAGAATCACATACATACTAAATGGAATATCTTACCCTCATTCACTCTCCTGAGTAGGGGAAAGGAGGATGAGAGGGGGGATGATGGAGGGGAGGGCATTCTGGAGGGAGGGGAGGTTGGAAGTACCCACTATCAAAGAGGGACAGGATCAAAGCAGGGAATGGACCAGGTGGGAGGTGAGACAGGTGGGAGGGAAATATAAGCAGTCTTTTACAATATATCTACTATGGTAATGTTTTGCGTAGCTATACATGTACAACACATACTGAATTGCTTATCTCTTCAGAGGGAGTGGGTGACAAGGGAGGAAGGGAATGGATCTGAAAATCGAAGTTTTAAAATTAAATGTTTCATAAGATGTCCAGGCATTGGGCCTCAGAGATTCACCTTGCCCTAATGGCAAAGTCGAAGGGGATGTGGGAGAAGATATGGGAGAGAGCAGATTGGATGAGGGGATATCTAGTGGGACTGCTATTCTGGGGTGGTGGGTAGGGAAAAATGTAACTCATAATCTGATGGAAATGAATGATGTAAACCAGAAGTTAATAAAGCATTTGTTTAATTAAAAAAAAAGTCATGTCTATGAGTTACAGAGTCAGGCAAAACTCCCCAGGGGTTAAGGAGGGGAATGCTTGGAGATTTTTGCCCAAAGAGCAGTCATCTCTAGCATCTGTTACATTATTTATCCTCAACTTGGCTCTCCCTGCACAAAGCAATTCTTTAACTCCTTCCTAATTCACCCTCTATCCTACTGTCCACAGAATCAAATCCAAATCTGGTCCTTCATCAAACCTGCTACACCATCCCATTCCTCACCCACTCATCCGAACACCTTATCTCATACTTTCTGGAGAAAATATAGGTGATTCAACATGAACTCCTTTATCCCCTCTGCTTTATCTTTTTTTTTCTTTTTGGAGGGGGAAAGGTAGGGCAATTGGGGTTAAGTGACTTGCCCAAGGTCACATAGCTAGTAAGTGTTAAGTGTCTGAGGCCAGATTTGACCTCAGGTACTCCTGACTCCACAGGGCCAGTGCTCTATTCACTGTACCACCTGGCCGCCCCCCTCCCCTTTATCAAAAATCTCTTGAAATCGTCCCCATTCTCTCCTTCTTTACTCCAATTTCTGACAAAGAGATGGCCCTTCTCCTCACCAAGGTAATGCCCTTATGTGTACTTTTGATCCCAACTTTTCCAATAGATTGTCCCTGCTTTCATACATGTCACATATATCTATCTCTGTCTGCCTCTATTTGTCCTCCTACTCCTTCTTTTTTGTCTTTTTCTCCTCTCTCTCTCTCTCTCTCTCTCTCTCTCTCTCTCTCTCTCTCTCTGTCTGTCTCTCTGTCTCTCTCTGTCTCTGTCTCTCTGTCTGTCTGTCTCTCTCTCTCTCTCTCTCTCTCTCTCTGTGTCTCTCTCTCTCTCCCTCTCTCCCTCTCTCTCTCTCTCCTGGTTCTTGCTCTGTTGTATACAAACCTGCCCATCAGGAAAATACCCTCACTCAATTAATTCATCTCCTTAAGCTGTCATTTTATATCTTTTCTTTCCTCTCCAGTCAAATTCCTAGATAAAGCTTCCTACAGTTGTAGCCTCCACTTCCTTTCTTTTCATTTCTCAACCTTTCTCATTGTGGCTTCCTACTTCATCACTCAATCAAAACTGAGTCTCCAAAGTTACCAATAATATCTCAATTGCCAAATATGATGACCTTTTCTCAAACTTCATCCACTTTCTCTCTCTGCAACATTTGATTCTATTGGCCATCCTCCCTTCCTGGATACTTTCTTATCTGAATTTTTGTCCTACTGATCTCTCTTGGTTCTCCTCCTCCCTCTCTGATTGTTTTTCAGTCTTCATTGCTAAATAATTATCCAAATCCTTGTCTTCCATCTTTGGGCACACCCCAAGGCTTCATTATGGACCCAGTACTCTTCTCTCTCTACCTTCTTTCACTTGGTGATCTCATCAACTCCCATGTGCTTAATTTCTTCAATGCAGATGACTTCCAGACCTACATATCCAGCCTTATTTTCAGTCTCATATCACCAATCAATCAATCAACAAATATTTATTAAGCATCTACTATGTTGTTGGCATGGTGCTAGGCACTAGGAATACAAAGACAAAAATGAAATAGTCTTTATCCTCAACTACAAGAAATTTTAAACTACATATCCCACAGACATCTCCAAATTTACAAGTCAAAAACAGTTCAGTATAAGTCAAAAGTTTGATGATAGCCAAAAACACCAATGTGATCTAGAGCTATATCAAGAGAGCAATAGCTTCCAGAAATAAGGTGTTAAGAGTCCCACTGTACTCTTCTTTAGTCAGGTCACATCTGGATGTTTGTCTTCAGAGGACACTGATAAGCTGAAGACTATACAGAGGAGAATACTCAGAATGATGAAGAGCCTCAAGTCCATGCCATATGATGACAGGAGGAATGAACTAGAGAAGTTTAGCCTAGAGAAGGCTCCATGGGAACATGATGGTTGTCTTCAAGTCCTTGGAAAGCTATTACAGGGAAAAAATATGAGACTTATTCTGCTTAGTCCCAATGGGCAGAACTGGAAACAACAGATGAAGGTTACAAAGAATCAGATTTAGGTTTGATATAAGGAAAAGCTTCATAACAATTAGACCTCTGTGAAAATGGAAAGACCAGCCCCAAGAGGTTGTGGTGTTCTTCCTCCTTAGTGGTCCTGACTACTTTCATCTATTCTATTCCAAAAGAACCTGAAAAATCACTTGTCAGCTATGTTATAGTGGGAAATTCATTCTTGTATGTGTTAGACTAGATGGCCACTGAAATTCCTTCTAAATCTCAAATTTGGTGAAAAAGAGAAGCTGCCTAATAAGATCAATATAGATTTACAGGGAATTCATTGATAAACTTTTTTTAAAAAGACCTTAAAAAGGCCAGGTATTATATCTCTTACATACCACTTAGATGAGATATGGGCTACCCATTCATTCTCTGGGATGACTAGTTCACTTCAAAAGCTGCACTCACACTGGTGATTCTATATTCCCAAGAAAGGACCACTGGCAATAGATACAATTCCCTCTCTTGAGGTTGTATGGATAACATAGTTGTGACTACATCCATTGACCACTGAGGCTCCTGATTCCTCATCAATACACAAAATGAGTTAATCACAATGATAACACCATTAATTCTTAAACATAAATATTTATTTAAGACAAAAGTAATAATAATATATCACATTACTCACTATTTAGCAAATACAGAGATAATCAATGTATTTATAAGTACTATAAATACTATAAATACCATGATTACCCTAAATCTGGGTCGTTTTATACCTCTAACACCTTTTATACCTCTAACACATACTTACAGAAAGTTAATAGCGAAATACATGAGCGAGAACAAACCATGACAGGAACTCACAACTTTGAACTGAAGACCTTGATGTTCTTGGTACCATCACAAACCAGCTGCATCATAGGATACCACACTTCTACTAATTGCACCCTTTCTGGTCCTTACCGTTTTCCTGCTTCCCTACTCTGCTCCTTTTCTACTCTAAAACTGCTGAAGCAGTTAGAAGCTTTTACTCACTTCACTCAGCAATAAGCCTCAATATATATTTATAGTAGGGTAGCTTCAAATTTTATTTTTCTCCCTATGTTTTTCTCAGGGGGCAGTTAAGTGGCTCAGTGGATAGAGCACTGGACCTCAAGTCACAGATACTAGAGTTCAAATCTGACTTCAGATACTTATAAGTTACATGACCCTGGGCAAGTTACTTAACCCCTGCCTGCATAAAACTGGAGAACGAAGTGGCAAACCACTTTATCTTTACAAAGAAAACCCTATGGACAGTTGGTCCATGGGTTCTCAAAAAGTTGGACATGACTGAACAAGACTGAACAAAACGCTTTTCTCACCAGAACCAGAGGGTGGAAGCAGAGTGCAACCAGGCATGTCTTAAGAGGTTGCCTCTCTCAAATCAGCTATTTTCCAATGAGTTTCAGCCTTTCTCTAACCAACCAGGAGCCTCCCAAATATAACAGCTAAAGCCTTCCTGTCAGCTGACTGCTCCTTCTAGCATATTCTAACTCAGTTTCTATTGTCTTCTTAACTGCTCCTGCTTCTTAAAGAACTTTCCTCTGGGTTGTTGTTGTTTTTTTTTTATATTCTTCATGGCTAAAATAAGAATCAAATTAGTGACTCATATTTTCATTATGAAATAAAATTCATGATATTTACTTTTCTGTTGGTTATGAAATCAAGAATATTTATTTAATCATCCACAGTCTCCAAATAGTTATTTATTTATTTCTCACTGTATGAGTTTTAACCTTTCTAGTTATATGCAATTGAGCTGAATGATTGCAATGCCCTGGAGCTTCATTCGTTTCTCTGTCCTAAAGCAGGTTACCCAGTTTTCTTTTTCCCCCTCTTAATGGTATTTTTCCCCAATTACATGTAAAGCTAGTTTTCAACATTTACTTTTATAGATTTTGAGTTCGAAATTTTTTTCTCCCTCCCTCCTTTCCCCCTTCCCAAAATGGCAAGCAATCTGATATAGGCTATACATGTACAATCATGTTAAATATATTTCCACATTAGTCATATTGTGAAAAAAGAATCAGAACAAAAGGGGAAAAACACAAGAAAGAAAAATAAATAAATAAAAGTTATGAGTATGCTTTGATCTGCATTCATACTCCATAGTTCTTTCTCTGGATATGGATAGCATTTTCTATTACAAGTCTTTTGGAATTGTCTTGGGTCATTGTATAGCTGAGAAAAACTAACTTATTCATAGTTGGTCATTGTGCAATGTTGCTGTTACTGCATACAATGTTCTCCTGGATCTGCTCACTTCACTCAGCATCAGTTCATTTAAGTCTTTCCAAGTTTTTCTGAAATCTGCCTGTTCATCATTTCTTATAGGATAATGGTATTTCATTGCATTTATATGCCACAACTTGTTCAGTCATTCCCCAACTGATTGGCATCCCTTCAATTTCTAACTCTTTGCCACCACAAAAAGAGCTGCTATAAACATTTGTGTACATATGGGTCCTTTTACTTTTTTATGATCTCTTTGGGATGCAGAGTTGGTAGTAGTATTCCTGGATCGAAGGGTATGTATATTTGTATAGCCCTCTGGGCACTCAAGAGGTGGAGGTCAGGATGGAGAGAGAGCCAGGCATGGGCCACAGCCTGAGCAGGTACAGAGAAAGGAGATGGAGGGAAGATCAGTTGTGGCAGGAGCATTTAGTGCAGGAGGAAAAGGAATGTAGAATCAGCCTGGAAAGACAGACTGGAAGCAAAGTGTCTAATTGCCCACAAAATGGTTTCATGTCACCCAGCTTACATATATTGCATTCAGAGGCACTGAAAGAACCATCAAGTATTGTTGATGGTCTTTGAAAGAATGGGAGAAGGAGGCATCAAGGGACTAGAAAACGGCAAATGTGATCCACATTTTCAAAGAAGAGAAGAGGGTGCCACTTGCAGACCATAGACAGTGAGATTGCAGGGGTGGGGAACCTGCAGCCTTAAGGCCACATGTGGTTCTCTAGGTCCTCAAGTGTGGTCCTTTGACTGAATCCAAACTTCACAGAACAATAAAAGGATTTGCTCTGTAAAACTTGAACTTGGTCAAAAGGTCTCATCCAAGACCTTAGAAGACCACAGGTGGCCTCGACACCGCAAGTTCCCTACCCCTTTAACTTCTAGTCTTAACCCCACACCCATTAACCTCTAGTCTTAGCAAAATTCAGGACTTGAAATCTGACCAATCTCCAATCTCCCTTCCCCATCATGTAGGGTAAAGCATTCATTTCCACCAATAAAGAGAGAGTCCCGTACCAACGGGCCTTCATACAAGGGTTAGAAGATAATTTGTTAGTTACCTGGAAAGAATGCAGTAGCAATGGCTAAAAGTCAGCATGGCTTCCTCCAGAAATCAAACCAGTCTAACCTCATTTTTTTTCTGACGGAGTAGCTAAAATTGGACATCAAGAGAATGCTATAGATTCAGTGCATTTTATTTCAGCAAAGCATTTGACAGGGTCTCTCCTGTTGTTCTTTTAGATAAGATGAAAAGCTATGGGTCAAATGACAGTACAGTTTGGTGAATTTTGAACTGACTGAATGACCACTCCCAAATATTAGTCATTAATGGCTCCATGTTAGCTTTCATGGGAACCTCTAGGACAGGAATCTGTCCTTGGCTTTGTGATGTTCAATGTTTTTACCAATGGCTTGAATGAAGGCATAGACAGTATACCTGACAATTATGGAAGATAGCTAATATGTTCAATGATAAGGTCAGCATGGTAGCATATACCTGTAATCATAGCGCTTGGGGAAGCTGAGGAAAGGCCTCCAGGAAAAGGGCAGGTGTGAAGATGAAGATGTTGTGATTCTGATACCATGCAATACCTAGCAAAAATGCTTTGGGGTATGTCTGCAAAAGCAAATAAGGAATATGGTGGGGGGAAGTTTTGAAAATAAGCCATTAGGAGCAATGGAGCTACGCTGCATGAGGACTTTAAAAGCTGCCCCTTTTGCTTTCAATTTTGCTTCAGTAAGTGCAATTTAATATAAATGCTCATTGAACAGAATTCTTCTGTGGAGTCATATTGAAAAAGGGAAAAGAAATCTAGAAACTAAATGGGGGATAGAAGCACAAAGAACCAATTAAATTATGTCATTATAGAATTTAATTAAGGAATGGAGTCAATTCAAATCAAGTCAACAAGCATATGCTAAGTATACTAAGTGTGAAGCACTATTAAGCACTGGGAATATGAATAGAAGGAGACAGTCCTTGCCCTCAATGAGCTTACATTCTACCTTTAAAGAAGAGAAGGGGGATGGAGAGAAAGAGAAGGTATCTGGAGCAGGGGGGTGTGGTAGAAAGTCCATTGAGTCAGGAACGAACTTAAAATAGAGGTGGTTGGGGCAGCAGGGTGTTGCAGTGAACAGAGTGCTGGCCCTGGAGTCAGGAGGACCTGAGTTCAAATGTGACCTCAGACACTTAGCTGTGTGACCTTTGGCAAATCGTTTAACCCCAATTGCCTTGCCTTGCCCCCTCAAAAAATAAAAAAGAGAGAGAATGATTTGACAGCCGAGTGGGGAATGGACTGGCATGGGGAGAGTCTGGAGGCACTTGAGACCAACCAGAAGGCTACTACAATAGTTAAGACATAAAGGGAGGAAGGACTCTACCAGGGCAGTGGGAACATCAAAGTACCTAAGCATGTGTATATGTTATGATGGTATACAATATGTTGGTAAAAAATTGGACTTAACAACTGATTGGACATGGAATTGAGGATAACACCTAGCTTTTTGAGCCTGGGTAACTGTAACCTGCATAAGCCCACCATGATTCTCTTTGAGCCTTTGAGTATGCTTACAATTTTGATTCATTAATAATTATGATCCTGCATGATTCATTTTCACAAAGCATCACTGGGAGAATATTGGTATAAAATTGATGAAGAGTTATCTGATGTCATTTAGGGTTGTTTTCTTTATATCTCCAATGCTCAGCCTGGTGCCTAGTACAAAGAAAGTTCTTAGTAAATTAGGCTTATTGAAAGACAAATATATATATATATATATATATATATATATATATATATATATATATATTATATGTATACCACTTCCATTTTATCAAGTCTAGAATTCCCTTCTGATCTCAATCTTTTGACATTCCACTTCTCCTTCTGTCTTGCAACCCCAAACTCAGGACTTCCAATCCCTCAACCCCTCATGTCTCTCCCAGAATACCATCCTTGCATTATCTCTACTCTCCTTCCTTCCTCATTGTGACTCCTTGGTGAACCAATTGTCTTCCTGAGTTCCTTGCCCCCTTATCACATCATGGATCTTACCCTGCCAAGTCTCAACCTTGGATCACTCCCACCATCCTCTGCCTTCATTCCTTAAACCACACAACTGAATGAAGCTAGAGAAACTCATGAAATTGTGCTGACAGGTCTACTATAAATTTATGTAACACGTCCTCAACTGGGCCATCACTGCAGCAAAATAATCCTTTTATATCTCCCTAATTAACTCATTATCCTACTCACTACAGGAGTTCTTCCAAACCTTTTTCTCCCTCCTCAAATCTCTCATGGCTTGTCCTCCCCCTAATCATCTCAGCTGAGAATCTTGCCTCATATTTTACCGGAAAAAATGAGATCATTTACCAAGAGCTTCTTCCCCTCCTCCATGTCTCATATCACCCAGATGCCTTCAGTCACAATCTCCTCCTTTATCTGTTCCACATAATGAGGTTGCCCTTCTCCTTGCCAAGGCAAAACTTTCTACACGGACAAGTAATCCCATTCTATCCTGTCTTCTCCAGCAGATTGCCCCCTCTACCATCCCCATTCTCTCCTATCTACCAGCTGTTTCCCTGCTACCTACAAACATGCCCATGTATCCTTCAGCCTCAGAACACCCTCACCTGAGCCATCTATCCCCTCTATCTCTTCTCCCTGAGAAGGCCATCTACAATGACTGCCTCCACTTCCTTGTGTCCCATTCCCTCCCAAGATCTCTACAGTCTGGCTTCCAACCTCCTCATTCAACTGAAATTGCTCTCTCTAAAGTTACTAATGATCTCTTAGTTGACAAATCTAATGGCCTTTCCTCTAACCTCATCCTTCTTGACCTCTGCAGCCACTGACATTGTCTATCAGCCTCTTCTCCTCTCTAGGTTTTTGTGACACTCCTCTTTCCTGGTCCTCCTGCTCCCTGCTCTACCTCCTACTGACCAGTCCCGCTCAGTCCCCTCTTACTGATCTTCATTCAGGTCATGCCCACTAAGCATAGGCATCCTGCAGGGAGCTATCCTGGCCCCTCTTTTCTTTCTTCTTCTAGACTGCTTCACTTGGTGGCATCATCTCCCATGGTGATTGTCAGCAACTCTGGAGGACAGAGTAGGACTGAGGACTTTACACAGCTCTGCCTCCAATTCACATGTAAGTAAAGACATCACCCTCATGATGTCATTGATTGTGGGGAGCCAAAGAGGCTTGTCCCAGGACTCTGGTAATTACCCTGATATCAGCCGACCCGAATGTCAAAGGTATCTTGGAGATTTGACTTTTCACTAAGTCTGCTCCGGAGTTCTTTTGATATGGGTTACATTTAAAAGGATGTTGTTAGAGTTCTGAGACCAACAGGTTCTGTCCCAAGATATATCTGATTCCACCCTCTGGTATCTTTGAGCAGCCAGCTCTAAACATGATGTCTTTTGAGGATTGCACTTCAGCTTTGAAGTTTGCTCTCAATTGTATTTGTTTATGACTGCGGCTGCATTAAGAAGTACCCGAGACCTAGATCTAAGGCTCTGCCCCAAAACTTGAGTTGTTCAAAACATTTGCAGGAAGTCAGTTCCTATGCAGATGTACTTGATGATGCGGCTTTGGTTTAGGCTTTGAAGCCGGCTCTCAAGAGCATCCTTTGAGATGTAACTGACTGCATGTGATAGGAGATAACTGACTTTTCCTAAGACTTTCTGGCACCTACGGATCAAAAGGCCTTACTGCCATGCTACTTCCAGGATATGACAGACTAAGATAATGCTATCTCTTCCTTTCCTTCCTTTATCTCTTTGCTCTATAAAAACCTTGCCCTGAGAATCAATAAATGGAGTTCTATCCTACGAACTACCCGCCTGGTTAATTCATTACCACGTCTCCGCTCACACTTGGGGCCCATGATAATTGATCTTCTTTTAGAACAAAGGACAAACATCAACTCCTATGGATTTATATATTCTGAGAATTCTCAAGTCTCCCTCTCCTTCTCTAACCTCTCTATTGACCTCCAATCTGGTACCTCCAAGTGCCTATTAAACGTCTCTAACAGAATGCCCCATCAGACATATTAAGCTCGTCCAAAGCTGGACTCATTTTTTCCCACAATCTCCTCTTTCTAACTTCCCTATTACCATTGAAGGGACCACCATCCTCCTGTTTACCCAGGTTCAAAACTGAGGAGTCTTCCTGGACTCCTCACTCTCTCACCCTCCACATCCAATCTGCCCAGTGATTAGCTCAGGACACATAGTAGTCTCTTAATGTTTATTGACTGTTGCCAAAATCTGCTAATTTTGCCTTCACAACATCTTCTCTCCTCTGATACTGCCACCTCAATGGTTCAGGCCCACATCCCATGGATTGTTACAACAGCCTTCTGGGTGGTCTCTATGCTTCAACCTCCCTACTCCAGATCCATTCTCCATTTGGCTGCCAGGGTGATCTCCCTGAAGTAAAGGTAACCAGGTAACCTCTCTATTTCAGTAGCTATCACCTCCAGGAACAAAATCCTCCAGCATTCAGTCTTTCATCACCTGCTTCCCCTGCACCTTTTCAGTCTTCTTGCACCTTATATCACCCCTTCCTGACCCCACATGTTAAGCTATGTACTATGTACATATGTACAGAGCTATGTACGTGACACTGGCCTTTTTGCTCTTCCTTCCACAAGACACCGCATCTGTCAACTCTGAGAGAGTCAGTCATTTTCATTGGTTGTCCCCCATACCTAGAATTCTCTCCCTCCTGGCTTCCTTCAAGTCCCAGCTAAAATCTCACCTTTTACAAGAAATCTTTCCTGATCCCCCCTTACATCTAGTGCTTTCCATCTGTTGTTTATTTCCAGTTTCCCCTTCACATAGCTCATTATTATTTTTTTTTTTGGAGGGCAATTGGGGTTAAGTAACTTGCCCAAGGTCACATGGCTAGGTTTTTGTTTGTGTGTGCATTGTGTCTGAGGCCGGATCCGAACTCATGTCCTTCTGACTCCAGGGCCATCGCTCTACTCACTGTGCCACCTAGCAGCCCTGACATAGCTCATTATTAGCACATAGTTATTTGCATGTTGTCTTCATAAGACTTGACAGTAGGCACTGTACTTTATCTTTTCTTGAATCTCCAGGACACTATGCTTGGCACATAGTAGGTACTTGATTACATATTAATTGACTAACAGTAAAAAGAAAGGGAGAAGACATTGAGGCAAAAGCCATGGTCTTAATGGAGGTCCCCACCTGCCTGAAAGTTTGGTGGAAAATGGGAGGTTTGTGATGACAAAGGGGAGAGCAGGTGCTACTTTTCACCAGGCCAGTAAATCCAGAGCAGTCCAAGACAGAGAGGCCTCGGGAGTCCCACCTTCATGGGTTTGGTGATAGTCTAGGAATGGGCAGATGCTTAGGGCAAAGGTTTTATGTTAATAAAGGCCACCTGAGTGCCTGGATACTCAGTCTTGCTACAGTGATTCAGGGACACGAAGCAAAAGATCCTTGGGCACTGGGGCCTGGTGAAGAGAGGAGGCCTCCAAATCCAGCCCCTGAATGAGGCTAGGACTGGGACATCAAGTAATAGTGACTATGCCCTGGTTTCCTGTTGGGCAAGTGCAGCTACCCCTGCCCTCACATAAACTCTTCTGCTAATGGCCAATATGCCTCCCAGTTCCCTCCTGGATCCCCTTTGTGGTCAGCTGTGGTGAAAATGTTGTCTCCATATGAAATTCGAACCCAGGTCTTGACACCAAACCTAACCCTCTGCCACACTGCCTTTCTGATCTTTTCTGGAAAACAAAACCTCATTCTCTTCTAAACTTTTTCCAGTCTAATTTCTAATTTCATCATTCAACTGAAACTGCCCTCTCCAAAGTCACCAATGATTTCTTAACTACCAAATCTAATGCTCTTTTCTCATTCCTTCTCTTTGACTTCCTTGAAGGCTTTGACACAATTGATCATCATCTTGCAATTTGGCCTGCTCCCTTACTGGCCTCAGACATGTCCTAGCTGTGTGACCCTAGGCAAGTCACTTCACCCTGTTTGCCTTAGTTTCCTCATCTGTAAAATGGGCTAGAAAAGGAAATGGCAAACCAGTATCTTTGTCAAGAGAACCCCAAGTGGAGTCACAGGTGTTGGATACAAATGTAAAACAACTGAACAACTTACCTGACATACTTCTAATGGAGTCCTAATAAAGCTGCTCCCAGCCCCAGTATTCTAACTTCCTTATGGGCCTCACTGAACAGCAGACATGTCCTGATTAACCACACCACAGGCCTCCAAATTCAAGACAGCCACTACCCCTAGCTAGCTACTGCCCAGGACAGGACCACATACTAACTATCCATCTTGACCAGACAGGACCACAATGGCTAGCCAATCAGAAAACAGCATGATTAGTATGTCTGATCACCAAATCATAGAAGGGCCCCTCCCCAGTAACTACAACAATTTTTGTTGCATAATCAGCATCATTACACCACAAATTTGCCTGGACCATTTTAGTAAGTCTCTGGTTTCTCTTATAGACTCTTGTCAGTTTCTGAGGGGTGTCAAACCTCAATAAATGCCTATCCTTGGATTAGGAGTGGTTTGACTCTGAATTCTTTGAGACAACCCCCACAACATACTAAGAAACTGCAACAATACCACCTTGAGAAACATCTTTCCCTTCTGCTCCTTTGCCCCCAACTTTCCTATTTCTCTTTATGTGTTGTCTTCCTTCATTTGCAGATACATTCCTAGGTAATGCATTGCTTACTTTTTTTGAGTATCCCAAGCACTCATTGAAGTGTAGTTTAATGAATCCTTTATCTAGCTGTCAATCACCTAGCTACCTATTAATCTATCTTTACAACTGTTTTTGCAGTGGCAAAGACCTGGAAAATAAGGAGTGTACATTAACTAGGGAATGGCTCAATGTATCATGGTATACGAATATGATGGAATCCTATTGTGCTATTAACAAAGGATAAAGAGTGGTTTTTGAGAAACTGGTAACATTTATAAAATGGCAACAATATGGTAAAGACAACTCTGAAAGACCTGAGAACTCTGATCAATGCAATGACCAACCATGATTCTAAAGGTCCAGTGATGGAAGGGGGGTGATGCGCTCAAGAGGAAGAATGGATGGGACCTACATTTTTGGACATGATCAGTTGGGTGAATGTGTTTTGTTAGACTTCATTACAAACTCTCTTGTGCGTGCGTGTGTGTGTGTGTGTGTGTGTGTGTGTGTGTGTGTGTGTGTGTGTGTGTGTGTGTATTTTAAATGGGGAGAGTGAGTAAAAAAATTGATCTTAAAAAAATTTCTTCATTAACGTGGCTCTTTCCTACCTTTCCAGATTTCCTATTCTCTATAAATTCTGTGATCCAACCACACGACCTACTTATCAGTTGGTTCCTTGAAACTGACACTCCACCTCCTGTTTCCATCCGTACCTAGAAGGCTATGCTCTTCACCTCTGCCTTGTGGTCCCTGGTTTCCTTCAAGACCGTTCAAATCCAGGCTTTCCCCCTCATTTTTACTGTACTAAGCCCAGCTCCAAGCCTTTTTCCAGGTCATATTAATGGTACCTCTTCTTTCTCACCCACAGTATGCTGCCTCCCTCCCCCTCTGTACCAACTCCAAGGCCAAAAACAAATCTCTGGCCTCCCCCTCTCTGAAGAAGCAGCCAAAAAAGAATAGTGATGGGGAAGAAAGATGTGGGGCCAGAGGACTGGAATTCAAATGCCAGCTCTAAAGGTGTGTGATCTTGGACAAATCACTTTAGTTCACCTGGCCTTGTTTCTGCATCTGTAAAACGCAGAGGAGGGAGGGGAACAGGAAGCGGGGACGTATTTAACTAGATCACTTGTAAGGTCCCTTCCAGCCCTAGGTTTATCAGGCTCTAACACCATTTCTGCAATTTACTACGTATTAGACAAGCCACTTATTGAGTCGGGGGAATATGTGGGTGGTGGGAGAGATGCAGAAGAGCCAGTGGATCCCTCAAAACTAGCTTCTTTCCCTGACCCAAGCAGCATTCAGGCCCCCACATGCTCCATTTTCCAAGGCAGACAACAGAAAACTTAGCTCCCATACTTTATTGGGACTGTGACTTAGGTGGGGCAGCCCCCAGGGGCCCCCCACTAATGAGGTCAGTGCTACAGCATATAAGTTCATGATTGCTCAATAAATACAGACCAATGGAAGGAGTAGGTACAGACTTAAGATTCCATCTACTTGGGTAGGGGAGGAAGTGGGATGGGGCAAGTAGACTGGCAGAGTTTTCACTTTACAGATGGGCAAGGGGGAGAGTGCAGCTCCATATTACATATGGGAGGGATCAGGCAAAAGAACAAGTTTCACTTTACAAATGGATGGAAATTTACAGACAGGAGTATGGGGAAGGGAATTTTCACATTAAATATGAGGGAGGCAAGGAAGATAGCTCCATTTTACAGATGGGGAAAATGTTTCTGGTAAGCTTCATTTTAAGTGAGGGGAAGGATGCTCCAGGACTGTTCCATTTCCAGGTGACAGGAGGGGTGGCACATACACAGGAGGGGAAGAGAGGGAAGGGTCCTGAGGCTAGAGAATGAGGGAAGTATAGCCCACAGGCACAAGACCCTCAGCTCCATCTCGCCCACACCGGAGCCAGTCCTCATCCACAGTGGAGACCACATGAAGCACCTCCCCACGCCGGAAGCTCAGCTGACCAGGTCCAGCCGCTGTGTGATCACAGAGGGCCCGGACTGCCCTGTGAGGATACACAGAGATAAGGGTGAGCGAGACCAACCTAGAAGCCTCTAGTACTAGCCTTTCCCTTTTCCTCCTCACCTCTGCACTGGGAGGTCACTGGGGGTTGGGGCCTCAAGCTCTTCCGGAGGGGAAGCTGGTTCAGCGGGGCCACCCTTTCTCACCAAGGCCAGCACGCTCACAGCAGGAGGCAGCCAGCTGGATGGTCTCCTGGAAGGGTGATCAGGTTTAAGGAACTGGACTCAGGTCCCACACTGTGCACTCTTCTAGGCAAAACTAGGAGTTTGGTGTAAGAAGAAAGGTCGAAGGGACATCCAAAGGCCACAAGGTCACTGCAATAGGGCCAGGGGTCAACAGCCCAACTAGGGTCAGAAAGGAGGTTTTGCGATCACTATGGTGGTGTTTCTAGGGTCCCAGGTGACTATGGAGGCCAGGAAGATTATCAGACCTCTCACGGTGGGACCATAATCAGAAGCACAAACATGTTGCATGTTGCCCCAATCAGCCATGTTCTATAACAACTCATAACTAAATCCCATCTTAGGGTACAAAATGCTGCATGACATTTTTCTATAGATGACCTTTTTATGACATTAATAACCTGAAAATTTTTCCCCTGATGTGGTGTTTTTGCAGACCTAATTAATGTCAGTGTCGAATATCCTATATATAGAAATGATAGAAAAGAACGGTTGGGGGTCAATGAATGGTCTTCAAGTGGAATGGCTGGAGTTAAAGGCCATCAAAGACTTAAGGAGAGGTAATGTGTAGCCACAATTACCTGGACTTTAGTGGACCAGAGTCTGTCTCTGTTGGCCCTGCCGGAACCCCAAACAGTCTCCCCAGCCACATGCGTCTGGCCTGGACTGGCTCTTCTTCTGATGGCGGACTCTCCTTGGTGCTCTCAGTTGGGGCACCCTGTTTCCGGGAACTCCATCGGGGAAGAGGGAAGCCCTCTGCCCCACCAGAGGCATAGACCCGGGAGGCCTGGGTCAGCTGTTCCCACCAGCCACTGGATGGAGAGGGACCTTGGGGGGCCTGACCTGTACCTCCCCGAAGGCTCTGAGCCAATCGTTCCCCCCAGCCCAACACAGCCTGCACTGTCTGTTGCAGAGCAGGTGGTGGGCCTGGAGGAGTTGGGGGATGGGGGGGTCCCAAGGGCAGGTGGTGATGGTGTTCAAATAGGAGATCCAGGTGGAAGGTAAGGACAGACAGAGGCTGGAGCAGAAGCAACAGCTCGGTGGAAAGGGAGGGGCATCCTCCTCGGGCCAGTGAAAAGAAGGCTGTAGGCAGGTACAGTAGGGACAGAAGGCCTAGAGATGGGAGAAAGGGAGCATTAGATCCTAGTGGCTCAGATTAAGAAATCTTATCTGTGAAGTTTGGATTCAGTCACATGTGACTTTGAAGTCACAGGTTCCTCACCCCTGTCCTAGCCACATACTAATACATAACCCTGACCCCCCAGACACCTCATAGTTATTGTCCTTACATTCATTTATTTTAAAAAATATACATTGAGTCCTACTGGACTAATTCAGGGCTTGGGGAAAAAAATACTCACAATGTTCAACTAGATGGTCCCCACCCACCAGTCCCCATGCTTTCTTTCCCCCCTACCTTCCCAACCCATCCCCAGGCCCTCTGACCTGTATCCTCTTGGAGATTGGAAAACCATATCTCCAGCTGTTTTGTGCTGTAAGGGAAGACAGAGGTGAGGAGAGAAGTTAGAGAATTGGGGCCACAAAAGACCTAACAAGCCCACAGGGTTACAGGCAGATCTGGAAGGGACCTCAGGGACCATCTAGCTGGATCCTCTCCTTTTACAGATGAGGAAATTCAGATAAAGAGGTGATAGGGATTCCCCCAAAGCCACACAGCAGATAAGTCTGAGATTCTCAAGTACTCTGACCCAAGTCCCCTGGTCAAAACCCCAGGGGGTCTTTACCACTTTCACCTTCTGTATGAGAAACAACAGCAAAGTAACAGAGGGCATGGGAAAAATCTCCATGGGTCTGCTAGAGACACCCTATACAAGGTACTCAGGAGAGCCTCACAGCGGCAGGAGTCCCAGGGGACAGGTGTTGGGGTCTCACTTGAGGAGGCCGAGGATGAAGGCATGGAACCGGCTTCGGCTGCTGCTGAGAGGGGTCAGTCGGCTGACCTGATTATACAGATTTCCCAGGGAGTGGGCACAGGAACCTGGGGACACAGAGCAGGCGATAATTTTGTGGAGACACTCTGTGGTAAGACTATGCATAAATGCCCACACACACTACACACACTCAGTTACAATTCCTATTCCTGAGCACTACTTTCAGAACACACACTGCCCTCAGGGCCAGCCTCTGCCCCACCTCACCAGGTTTCACAGATGCTTCCACTACACTCCAAGGATTGCTCCTCCGCTGCCCTGTGATGAGATCCTTTCTAAACGGTTTCAGTCCATCAGCCACCAAGGCATGGAGTGCGGGGCACAACGTGGTCAGCACCAGATGTCCCACATCAGGGCTCAATCGGCTATCTCCCAACTGGGCCTAGGCAATGAGGAAGAGTGAACATCAAAGACCCACTATCCAATTCTCCCCTCAGTCCCGAGGAGTTTCCCCAATCCTGCTTGCTCAGGCTCCAGGTAGAACCTCCCTTTTCCCCCCAAATCCCTACACCTGTGTCTTAACAGAAAAGCATAGTGGTACAGCCCTCACCCAAACACAGGGGACTACAAGATTTTCCTATCTCCCCAAGTCCCACTAACCTTTTGCACCAGGTTCCTGGCTGCCCCAAAATGGGAGATGATCTTGTCCACTGAGGCACTAACTGCAATCAGGAGGCCTTTAGGGAAAAGAAGTATATGAAAAAGGATATGCCTGTCCATCCTTACAGAACAGCCCTCCCTAGTGCAGAGGAGCACCCAAAGAAGTGGGCAGTGCTGGAAAGGGCTGGGAGACAGTTCCCTAGAAGGGAGCAGAAATTAAAAGTTATGGGTCAGAAGAGAAAAGTCAAGGTCACTACCTTTCTTCTCCTCTTGCAGCTGGCCAGATCCCTGCTTGGCTTCTGCCATCCACAGACATTGGGCCCCAGGTACACCGGCAAAAGACCAAGAACTCCGGACTGGGGGAGATTGCAGAGCAGGTAGAAAAAGATTCAATTCAAAGAACAGCTATTAAACAATTACTGTGTTTATGGCCTTGACTAGACCCTGCTCTGAAAGCAGATAAAAACCAGAAGAACCTGGCTAGGAAATCACCCTCCAGATGAATTAAACTGCCCCCCAGGAAACAATTCCTAATGCTCTTTGGGGAATGGGGGGGGGCAGAGATAGGGAGCCAGCAGGACAAGGGGTGACCCTGAGGGTGAGGGGTGGCCCCAGAGGACGGGCTCAACCCCTCACCCTTCAATCCTAGGAAACCCCATGAGTGATTGCAAGGTCCTTCCTAGTTCTCGGTAGGGCCTCCCACGTCCTTTATTCCCGGAAGTCCAGAGCCAGGCTTACCTCCCGCTGGGAGGGAGGGAGGGGCCTTGGGCCTCCGAGGGGCGGGAGAAGGGCGGTTCCGCGCCCCGCCCTCGTCCCAGCCCGGGGCGTGGAGAGCACGTGAAGAGCCACGGCCAATAGAAGGACAGACAGACAGACAGACGCAGGGGGAGGGGGAGACGAGACAAGGGGATGGGGAGAGGCTGGAAAGGGGAAAACCAAGGATCCAAACCCGCCTTTTCTCCTCCTCTGCCCTCGCTTCCTACAGTGCTGGCCCACATTGGGGAGGGAACGGCAACAGGAAAGGCTACGGGGAGAAGGACGGACTAGAGTCCTTTGCATAAACCCATGGGTTCCCTTGGGCTCTTCCCGCCCCCTGCAGCGAGGTGAGGGCGAGGCCAGAATTCCAAGGACCAATGAATTCCTAGGGGGTGGGATTAGAACCCCAGAGGACAATGAGTTTGGGCTAGACCGGGACTAGAGTTCCCCCAGACAAGTAAAGCATTCTTGGGGATCCCGTGGGGAAGCGCCCTTTTCCTGGGTCCGGGTAGGTCCAGAGCCCCAGCCGTAAACCCAGAGGTTACCACCGTAGGGAAGGACCGCACGCCCAGGGGCCAAGAGCATCACAGACGCCGCGGAGGGCGGGGCGCCTGGTGCAGTCCTGGAGCGTGGGACGTGGCCAGGTGTTCGGGGCGTGGCCAGGTGAGGGACACAGTCAGTCTTACGTTGCCTGGGTGGCGGTGGCGGGTTCCTGGGTCTGCGCGGGGCCTTCGACTGTGGCGGTGGCGGCAGTGGGGCGGCTACCTGGCGGGGTGGGGGAGCCGCGGAGGGAAAGGTGCTGCTTCTGGGGAAGAGCGGGGACAGCAGCAGCGCCAGCTCGGGACTGGCCAGGCAGGGCAAGGCCCCCCGGGCCGGGGGCGAATAAGCCCCTACGGGCGACAGGCGGACTGGCAACAGCTGCTCCTCCGTGGGGCTAGACCCCCCAAGCAGTCGCAGCCCCGGGCCAGGCCACCCAGCCAGTGGGGCCAAGAGCAGGGAGCCGGCTCCCCCTGCTCCCGCGCCCTCCAAGAGGGGTCGACCATCGGCCGAGAACCGAAAAACCAAGGGCCGAGGGAGGAGGAGGGGGCCAGCTACAGGCGGTGGGGACAGAGCAGGTGCGGGGTGGGGCGGGGGCAGCGGGACGGGCAGCCAGGCGAGGAGGGGCAAGGAGAAAGAGGGGAGCAGAAAATTAGTCCCACTCCCCCTATGACACCACCCCTACTCTCCTTTCCCAGAGCTCTCCCCAGGCCCCGGTAAAGGGGAGGGGGAAACAGGAAGGGAAAAGTTGGGGTGGGGGAGAAGACAATGGGGCAGCACATGAAGGAGAGGTTCTAGAAACTCCGAGATGGAAGGGGCTCCGTTAGATCTGCCCCCCACATCCAGGCCCTTCCCAACCAGCCTCGCCCCACCCACCCTCCAAGCTGGGAACCCCCTTACCCTCTATGTCAGGGGGCTCCCTGGGCTGAGCTGGTTCCTTCCCTACAGGAACATTGTCAGCGGCCACTGGACTGTCAGGCCTAACATCCCCAGACCTCCCTTCAGCAATGGGCTGCAGCCCCAAGCGAGTCTTCTTCCTTCTGGGTGGGACTGGTGGAGGTGGAGGCCTCGGTGGGACCAAGGCCCAGCCAGCTGGGGGGTCCCTGGGTGGAACTGGGGGGGGTGGGGCCCTGCTTCGGGATCGAAGTTCCTTGAAGGTGGTGACCTCCCGGGGAGGGGCAGGTGAGCTATTCAGAGCCCCACTGGGAGGCAGTTCTGTGTCTGGGGAAAAGATGATTAACCAGTCACTCCTGTCCTTCTTGGCCTGTGGGGGAAGGAGAAGCCCTGAGCCCCGTTTCCGCTTCTGGGCCAGCTCATGAAAGGATGTGATTGTCCGGTGGGGCACAGGTTCCCCACTGACGTCACCTTCAATTTTCCCAGCGTTGGTTTTCCAGCTAGAGTCGGTATTCTCAGTGCTAGTTTTCCAAGAGGAGTCAGTGTATCCAGGGCCAATTTTCCAGCTAGAATCAGTATTCTTTTCAGTGAGTTTCCAGGTAGAGTTAGTATTCTCAGTACTAGTTTTCCAGGTAGAGTCTGAATTGCCATTAAGTTGCCAGCCAGGATCATTATTTTCAGGGTCAGTTTTCCAGCCAGAGTCAGTGTTAACAGAGTCAATTTTACAACTGTTAATAATTTTCCAACTGGATCCAGTTTTCCCACCAGCTTCAATTTTCCCATGGTCTGTCTCCAAGGCCTGTTCAAGGAGTTCAGTGGTAAGGAGAGCCTGCTCTCTTCGCTCTTCCTCTTCACCGGCTACTGAGGAGTGATGGTCCTGGAAAGTGGGCAAAGCATTGCAGTTGGAGTCTAGACCAGTGACAGAAGGGGAAGAGGCTCCAGAGCAAGAATCTGGGGAGCAGCAGAAGCTGTCTGGGCTACAGTCAGGACCTCCTGTGGTCAGAGGAGAGCCTTCATCCAAAGGGATAATGCTAGGCTGAGGGTGGTTTTCCTCCTCTGGAGGGAAGTCCCGGGAATAAACAGAGACAGGAGATTCATCAGGAGTGAGGTCTGAACAGGTGCTGAGTGAAGATGAGCAGCCAGGGTCTGAAGGGGATACCACCCCCTCTTCCTCCTCTGTTTCCCCTGGACGATTTTCCAGTTCAGGACCATGCTCCCGACAGCAACGGCAGGGAACTGCAGGGCTGTTGGAGTTGGCATCCACCAAAGTCCCACTACAAGGTACTCCACTCTCCTTGCCCCCTGTGTCTCCAGGAGGTGGTGGAGTGCTTAGGGGCCCTTCCCTGAGCTCTGGACGTCGGGACAGGTGCAGGCCTAGGGAGACATGCTGAAGATGGATGTGATTAAGGTTACAGAGCAAGGCCCGTTGTGGGGAAAGCATGGTGCCAAGGGGAGCCTGGCAAAATCCTTAGAAGATAAAACAAGGTGCTCCCAGCCCTTCAGATTGACCTGATTGCGGCTCTGGAGACCTGAGAGACAGTGAAAAGAAAATAGCGACAAGAAGTTCAGGAAAGCAAGAAACAGCATTTTTTTCTAAGGGGGGGGGCACGGGCTGTGAAGACACTGGGGTGAACCTTGGGCATCTCGAGACTGAGAGCTTAGAGGAAAGATCGTTGAAATAAAACTAAGCTCCAATAGCCATTAATTAGAACTGCAGTGCTTACTGGGTGGAGACCGGTCTGACTGGACACCCCCCTGTCCTTTTAATTCCTTAAGGAGAATGCGGCTGCTCCCTGGATACCTTACCTCCTTCCCCCAGTACGCCCCTCCACCCCCGCCTCCCTCGCTCTTATCTCCTAATCTCTAGGGACTGAGATGGGCGTTGCCTTGAGGAGGATGGGTCTGGGGGCTAACAGCCTCTAGGGCGGTGCCGGGCTCTGCAGCACCCAGAGCCAGGGCCCAAGCCTGGCCCCGCCTCGCCCTCCCCCAAGCTCAAGGCTACGCTAAATGGGGAGGGAGGCAGTCCCGCCCCAAGATGCTTCTGCCGCAAGCTGCACATGGAGGGTTAACGGAGAAAGGGGAAAGGGGGTAGACTTAAGTCCATCCGCACCCCGCCTAACTCCCCCCCAGTGCCCTCCCAAGGCCATCCACTGGACTCCCAGAGATCTTTGGTCTGTTTGTTCACCCGCCGCAGCCCCCTCCTCGCCGCCGCTAGTCTATTCTTCCAGGTCCCTCAGTCTCTATCCCTGCTTGTCCTACCCTAGGTTCAGTCTTGCTTTTCTAGATCGTGGTTCCGGCCATTCATCCGAGCCCCACCCTCAAGCCAGGGGTCTGTCAGTCCATCCCCATTCTTACCCCATCTCTCCGTTCATTTCTGCTTCCATCCCAGCCAGTGATGTCCCCTCGTCCATACGCCCCTCCTTTCCGCCAGCTTCTTCATCCTCCCCCCCTCCCCCAGCTCACCAGTCCCCTCCTCACCTGTGTCCTCCAGCAGCCGCCTCCTCCCCCCTCCCCACCCGGCTGCCTCCCGGTTCGGGCTCGGGCCCCCACCCCGCAGTACCGGGTGGGGAGAGGGCGGAGCCCTAGGTTAGTCCTCCCTGCGCCTCTGCGCACCTACGCGCAGGGGCGGGCCTTCCATGAGGCCACGCCCCCGAGGCGCGTGCTGTAGCGGCTCCCCAAGCCCTAGCCAGCTTAAAAAGCTTCAAATGCCCTCTCCATGCACTCACTGGCAGGGAGTGACGGGCGGGGTAGGCAATCCTAGCAAGTCGGTTCACCCTAAATTCTAGTGTCCCTAGGGATTCAAAGGTAAAGCAAGAGGAGGAAAGCATCCACTTGGTACCAAACCCAAGGCAGCACCCATTGGCAACTGGAGTTTGCCACAGCAGGTCCAGGTCTTCCCCAACCAATAGGGAAGGCTCCCCAGAAAGCTGAACAGCATTTTTGGGGGGGAGAGGGAGCCTGAACCTGTGATTTCAACTGTAAGAGATCTCCAGTAAGAAAATTACCTTGTCTTAAGTTACACTCTTCAAGACTTTGAAGGGGTTGAGAGGCCTCAAGGACTTAAGTCACATGGCCAACTTCTTAGTTTCAAGGTCAGATCTCTAACCTTTACATTGTGTTATGTAAGAGTGGGGAAGGTTGACAAATAGAGAAACACTGCAGTAAAACAGCCATAATTTATTGAGAGTACACCCTCTCCCAACTCCACATATGGTGCCCTGCCCTCCCTGCCTCCCTCCTCATATCCAATTCCTTGGTCATTTCTGACGTTTGTAGATCTTCTTTACCATTTCCAAAAAGATAGATGGGGGAAGGGGTGATGAATACTTCTCAATGAGCCCCATCAGTCTACTGTAACTTTCTTCTTCAAACTTGGTGAAATAAGCAGGCAATTCAAGTTTCTCATACAGTTCCTTCACTTTGGCAACCTTCTCTGGATCTTTCTGTCCATATGTCTCCTGGAATTTGAAGAGTTAAAGAGGGAGTGTGGCCCTGCATGGCCCTATCCCTTTGCTGAACTTCTACCCAGCACCCACTACTCATTTCTGCCAGTCCTCTCCTCTAGAAGAATTCCCAGTACCAGGACCTCAGGGTCCGCTCTCAAAGACCTCTCCCAGCATCTCCATTCTACCACCTCAAGATGCATTCACTCAATAAACATTAAGTATTTAGAGCACTGTGCTAAGCTGTATATCCCAGGCCTATAAAAAGTTTAGAAAGGGCATACTCCCTATTTTTATTAAGCTTACTTTTTGGTAGGGGGTAAGACACCCACAGTCTCCTGTTTCTGTCTTTTACAGAGTTATTGTCTCACCTAATCCCAGCCCTACACATACACACAGGACCTCTCAATCCTAGATGTCCCCTTCAATATTCAGTGGTGAACTTCCAAATCCAGACCAAGTATTCTCCAGCCCTTCCATCTGTGTCTCTCTTCTTAAGAGGCCCAGAGGGAAGAGTCTGGATAAGAATTCTTCCCTCGGGCGCAGTGAGTAGAGCTCCGGCCCTGGAGTCAGAAGGACCTGAGTTTGGATCCGGCCTCAGACACTTAACCCACAAACAAAAACCTAGCCGTGTGACCTTGGGCAAGTTACTTAACCCCAATTGCCCTCCAAAAAGCAAAAAAAAAAAAAAAAGAATTCTTCCCTCCACCCTATCCCCTACCCCCAGACACCTCCAACATCTTTCTTTGTTCAGATGATGCCAGCTGCATGCACTTCACCACCAGCCAGCTGCATTTGTTGTCCTGGATGTCAGTGCCAACCTTGCCAGTCACACTGGGGTCACCAAAAAGGTCAAGGTAATCATCCTGAGTGGGGGGGGTGAGAAAAGAAAATGAAGGGAGCACCCAGGGAAGGCAGGGAGATCACCGACTGTTTCATGTCTGAGCCTGGTGCTTTCATACCTGAATCTGAAAAAATTCCCCCATCTCCAGAAGGATGTTCTTGGCATTGGCATGTTCTTTCTCCCCATCTATGCCTGCCTGTGGGGAGAATAGAAACGGGGCTGAAAAATCCTCATCTCCAATTGGCCATTGTGCAAAGGCTCTCACTTCTGACTCAGAATTTAGCAGTTTGGGATTCCAGTCTTCATGGGAACTCAGGGATTGTGACTCCTAACCCCCAACCCATTAGATTAGAAATGCCTTGAGAACAATGACTGTTCCATTTTTGCTTATCCCTTATCCTAAGTTTCCTGTCTTTTGAAGGTGAAGGTGTTGTGGATGACCTCTTAAATACACAGGCATAACCGCTCACTCCTAGATTCTGAGCTCTTTGCTCAGCTTTCTAAGGACCATTTTTTCATCGTGGTACGCCTAAATTCTAACATAGTCTACTGTATATAAGAGGGGGCTTAATAAGTGTTTGTTAAACTGGACTAAAATTTTCTTGTGCCAAGCACCTTTCCTGAAAGAACAACTGATCCCACCTCCCCAGGCCCTTCTCCTTAATGTAAGGTACACACTAGTTTTAAAGCCAACACCACCCATTCTGTTACTCACCATGAACATAGCAGCAGCAAATGGTAAGTAGAAGGAGTAGAAAGCTGTCTTGTATTTGACGATGGTCTTATATCTAGGCAAGGGGAGGACAATGGAGAAATAGAGAGAATGGAGCTTTCAGAAAGGCAAAAGTCATTCCCACACAATCAGACATCCATCCCAGACCCAGTGCTCAACACCCCTCACCTCTGCTCAGTGAATCTGGTAAGATCAACCTTGCCCTGAGGGGCTGTGATAAGATCGAGGGTTTGGCCAATCTCAGTCTGGTAAGTGCTCTATGGAGGAGAAAGAGAGAGAAACCCATCAAGGCAGAGCTCTGTGAATTACTGAGAGTAAATGGTGGCCCACTACAAGCTACAAGGATGGGGGGAGGGGAGGGGATTGGAAGTAGAGTAAATTCTGAGAGGTAGCTAAAATGGGGAGCAGATAATGGTTCTTCCAGCTGGTATTTGAAAGATACCCGATCTTCCAATAGTTCATATTTTTACTGTACTCTGAAATTTGAGGAAGGATGTGGACAAATATCCTTCCCACTTTACAGGAAAGGAAAAGGCAACTTAGGGGCACAGGTATCAGGTGCTTAACATCAAATTCAAACCCTGGTCTCTGGGCTTCAAGTTCAATGGTCTTTCCATTCTGTCCTATCACATGGTCTCTGAATGAATCCTATCATCCTGATTATAGGATGGATGGAACTGGATTGACCAGAACCCCGCCAAACTCCACCACTGTTACCAGGACAGAGAAGCAGTCTGCACTACTCCCTACCTCTCTTCCACATATCATTCTTCTCTTCTGTGATTTCTTTTTACCCTCAAGGCTAGCCTGGGATTAACTTTTAATATGACCTGGGAAAAACTACTTGGGGAGGTTGAAAAAAGAATCTTGTCTGCCCAGAACCAAGTGTCCAAGCCTCAAAGATGGCCATGCCTATGCCATAGTGGGAACACTGGAATTACTTAAAGGGATTTGAGAGAAGTTTTAGTCCACTCTGATGATCTGGATGTGGAAGGATCCTCGAATATTATTCCCTCATCTTGCACAAGAGAAAACTGAGACCCAAAAAGAAGAATGCACTGGGGCCAGCACCAGAACTGGTGACTCTAAAGTCAATGCAGTCTGATACCCACTGCCTGTCTTACCTGTAGGAAAAGTTCAATGAGGTTCATGTAATAGGGCTGCCCATGGCAGTAATGCTTCAGGAGGCGGTAGATACAGGCTTCCAACAACATGGCATCATTGATGGCATCCAAGCCAATGCCAGGCTGCATCAACAGAGAAAGCAAAGGGGTTGATCTCTGACACAGCAGCCCCTGAAGACCTTAACTTTCATGCCAAGGCATGAAACCAGAGGTTGCATTTATAGGGTGATGAAAACCATTTCAACCACTTCTCTAGCATATCCATTAACAAACCTAATCTCTACATGCCCAGTCCCAACCCCCTGGCTGCTGCTGCTCTTCTCCCAGGGATATTTCCAGGACATATTTACCTTCTTATACCAGCATAGCTGTCCCCGACGGGTAAGAGACGCATCCATGATGTCATCTGTTACTAGGAAGAAAGCCTGGAGCTAGAGAAGAGAAGCAGAATGGAGAGATTTATCTCATTCCCATCTCTTTCCCAATATGCTGTGTCAAGCAGGCCTAAAATTCCCAGTCCATAGTCTAAAACAAATTCCTTCTTGTCTCTCCATTGTGAAAGCTGGCTTTAAAATCTTTGGTCAGTATGGTAAGACTGTTATTGAGCAACCTTATGTACTGTTGCAAGAACGTCATATGATCTTTTGGCACTTAGGACTTCAAACAGAGAGCCTGAGATAGGTAACATATATTTAAACCTTTTGCCAGTGTTTTAAAATTTTCATCAAAGCATAAAACTCTAAAATAATCTTTAAGAAATGTTATGCATTATAACAGGTTTTTTTATGGTGACAAAAATTTTAAAATTGAGGGGATGTCCATCAGTTGGGTAATGGCTGAACAAGTTGTAGTATATGAATGTAATGGAATATTATTGTGCTGTAAGAAATGACAAGGGGGGCGGCTAGGTGGCGCAGTGAATAGAGCGCCGGCCCTGGAATCAGAAGGACCTGAGTTCGGAGCCGGCCTCCGACACCTAATCCGCACAAACAAAAAACCTAGCCGTGTAACCTTGGGCAAGTTACTTAACCCCAATTGCCCTAAAGGGGCGGCTAGGTGGCGCAGTGAGTAAGAGCGCCGGCCTCGGAGTTTGGATGACCCGAGATCAGATCCGGCCTCAGAAAATGAGCACCCACGCATAAATCAAATGACTAGCCATGTAACCTTGAGCAAGTTACTTAACCCCAATTGCTTTAAAAAAAAAAAAAAAAAGAAATGACAAGGAAGATGATTTCAGAAAAACCTGAGACTTATATGAACTGATGCTGAGTGAAATGAGCCGAACCAGGTAAACACTGTACACAGTAATAGCCACACTGTGCAATGTCTGGCTTTGATAGACTTAGTTCTTGTCAGCAATGCAAGGACCTAGGACAGCTCCAAAAGACTAGTGATGGAAAATGCTGTCCACATCCGGCCTTATTTGCTCTCATTTTCTTTTTAAATTAAATTTATTTATTTACTTTATTAAATTTATTTATTTACTTTATTTATTAAATTAAATTTATTTATTTATTTACCATTCAGTTCCACAATCCCTTGAGTTCCAAATTTTCTCCCTCTCCCTCTCCTCACCCCACCATGGTGGCATGCAATCCAATATGGGTTTTACAAATACCTTCTCATTAAACGTTAGTCAAGTTGTAAAGAATCATAACCGATGGAATGAACCACAAGAAAGAAGGAACAAAACAAAACAAAAGAGTTGCTCCCCTTTTCTTTTGTTGTTTTGTTTCTTCTTTCTTGTGGTTCTTCCCACTAACCCTTCTTTACATCATGACTAAGGTGAAAATATATTTAATATAAATCTATAAGTAGAGCCTATATCAGATGACATGCCATCTTGGGGAGGGAAGAGAAAAGAGAGGAGGAGAAAATTTAAAACTCAAAATTTTATGGACGTGAATGCTGAAAACTAAAAATAATAGTACACATAAAAAATGGTATATAGTAGGTATGTTTACTCTTAATAAGAGGATTTTTGTTGCTAATATTGAAACATGGCCTTTGTAATTATGTAAATCTAAAAATGAAAAGTTTTCTAGTTTGGGAACTAGGAAGAGAGGTTCACCTTAACTTCCCTCTATAACACAAAAACATTTTTTAACCACGTTTTTCAGCTAGAAAGTTTAGATCCCACAAACTACATACTCTATAAATGCAGAAACACCAAATGTACCCCCAAATAAACTTTCAAGCACAGATTTAAATCTCCTTCTACCACATTTATCTCTCTCTACCCATCTATCCCAGAGATATCTCATTCTGAAAGCTCAGAGTATTTCTCAATCTCTCCCCTGACACCTCCCCTGAGATGCTTCATTAGCTTCTGAATCTTACCAGTTCCACACACCAACCCACAGCTAGTGCTCTCTGTAGACTGTCAGCATTCTGCTTTCGGGGTTCCACCAGCTCCCGGAATACCATAAGCACTGATAAGCCTCGGTTGTATTTTCCCCCAAGGACATTGTACTCTAGGATCTGCAAGGGTGAAGGGTTGGGAGAGGCAAATTTAGGAGAAAAAAGCATTGAGCCCATCTCTTACCCCCTCACAAGATTTCTACTCATCACTCCTTAACAAGGTTGCAGATGAAATTTAGATCTATCTATTCTGCCTAGTCTCTCTGCCAAGCTGTTGCACAGTAAATAGAGCACTGGGCCTAGAGTCAGGAAGACCTGAGTTCAAATTCAGCTTCAGACATTAGTTGTGTGACCTTGGACAAGTCACTTAACCTGTTTGCCTCAGTTTCCTCAACTGTAAAATAGGAATACTAAAAGCACCTACCTCCCAGAGTTGTTATGAGGATCAAATAAGATACTGGCAAAGCACTTGGTACAGTGCCTGTCATAATAGCTGTATAAATGCTCTCGCTATCACTCCAGGTCTACATCACCAACTGCCTGCTACACTCTCAACTGGATTTTCCATAGACTCTTCAAACTCAACACATCTAAAACAGAACTTGTTATCATTTCCCACAAGTCCCTGCTTCTTCCTATCTTCCCTATCACTATGGAGGTCACTACTATGTTTCTAGTCTCCTGGGAATGAAACCTCAGTGTCTTTGTACTGGCTATCTTCATGTCTGGAATGGATCTCCTTTCCCACCACCATTTCTCAGAATCCCTGGTTTCCTTCAAAACTCAAATGTCACTTATTGCAGAAGGTCTTGTCTCCCCAGCTGCTAATAACTCCCCCTCTAACATTATTTTCCATCTATTCTGTATGTATATTGTGTGTGTATGTGTGTGTGTGTGTATACACACATATATATATGTATACATATATATGTGTATGTGTGTGTATATGCATGTATGTATGTACACATCTTTCCCATTAGAAGGTACACTTCTTGAGGGCAAGTATTGTTTCTGCCTTTTCCTTTATATCCTCAATGTTTAGCATGGTACTTAGAACCCAGTAATTACTTAGTAAATGATACCTGCTTGCTTGATTTCTCAATTCCAGGGGGAAAAAAAGACGTGCCTTATTCCCTAAAAGACTTCACACTATTTCACCTGGGAGAAGCCTTCCCATTATTACTTTAGAAAATTAAGGTAAACAGGCACAAAGTTCTGAGCACATTCAATTTATTGATAAAACCTGAATTTATCAATAAATAGGTTCTTAGCTTCCTCAACAAAGTTAAGACCCAATTATGGGGTTAAGAATACTTTTCAGGAAAGCAGAGAGCAAAGAACAGAGTTGGGTACATGAGGAAGACAATGTAATTGGTTACAGGATAAACAGCATCATGGGGGCAGGGACAAAATGATTCATTACATCGAAGAAACTGGACTAATACTCAAGAGACCAGTGACCACTTCCGTTGATCATTAAGGAATGCTGATTGATTTATCTGTATTTATCTGCACATTGTAGACCACGTTAGTGGACCTGCGTTAGCAGACTCCCTGGTGCCTAAAAAGGTTTGTTAGGAAGTTAATGGCTTTTCTTTTCTTTTTTTTTGCCTTTTTTTTGGAGGGCAATTGGGGTTAAGTGACTTGCCCAAGGTCACAAGGCTAGGTTTTTGTTTGTGTGTGCCTTAAGTATCTGAGGTCGGATCTGAACTCAGGTCCTTCTGATTCCAGAGCCGACGCTCTAACCACTGTGCCACCTAGCCACCCCATTAATGGCTTTTCTTAATGGTACAAGGACAGTTCTGGGACAGTATATCTCTTAGAGCTGGTTTCAGGACTTGAATCAGAAACATTCATCTTTGTAAATTCAAATCTGGCCTCAGACATTTACCAGCTATGTGACCTGGGAAGACACTTAACATTTCCCCATCTGTAAAATGAGCTAGAGAAGGAAATGGCGAACCACTCTGGCATCTCTGCCTAGAAAACCCCAAACAGGGTCATGAAGAGTCAGACACAACTGAACAACAATAATGGTCAGGCTGACTTTTACACTCCCTCAGTGGGAAAAACTGAATTCCTGAATTTAACTAAAGGACACAGAAATGGGACTTAGCTAGACACAAGATCTATTACAATATGAAACCAATTCAATTACAAAGTAGAATTGATCTGAATTTTTCATCATGGACCACTGCCCCGTCACCCAGAACTATAACCTTGGAACCATCCTAGACTCTTTTCCCCCACACCCTATATATACATTCAGTAGTTAAATTCAGTTCCTAAAGACTCTCTGACCTAACTAATAGGCTTCTAATTTGTTACTCTCACCCTACTTTCTCCCCTTTCCAGTTCATCCTTCCTACAGTTAGCAAAAAAATCTTCCTATAGCAAAAATCTAACCACATTATTCCCCTGTTCAAAACCTTTCTGTGGTCTATTATCCCTATAATAAAATACAAATTCCTCAGCCTAGCATTTAAAACCCTCCACAATCTGGCCCTACTTTACCTTTCCAATATTATTATTTCACATGATTCTCCTTCACACACTGTATGTGTTATTACTATGTGTGCTGGACAATCAGAACTCCCATCTCCAAGGTCTGTGAATCTCCACTAGTAATTCCCCAAGGCTCATCTCTGACTTTAAGGCTCAACCTAGGTACCACCTCCTCCACGAAGCCTCTGCTGAACTCTCTAATCAAACTGCTTTGTATATGTGCTGTATCTCCAAGAGGGCAGGGATTGGGTTGGGATTTTTTGGTTGTTTTTGTGTATAATTTTACATTATCTAAATATGAGTTAATACTATTAAATGCTGGATACCTTGTTCCGCCAGATCTCCACTCCCAGCAGCCAAGGGAGGGTTATAAACACAGGATATTTTAATATATGAGAATGAGTGACCTACATCCCTTCCTCCCCCAGCTTCTCTTTTAAATTCCCTGGGACTCATTCCAGACTTTATCCTCAAAGCCATACCCAGCATCTCACCTCCTTGAGCCTGGCTATGGCATCTCCCACCTCAGGATGATCTATCCCATCTTCTGTCAGGATCTTTACAATCTGGGAGAAATGCTGGACAAAGTCCTGCTTCTCCTGGGCAAAAACTGATTTCTGATCTCCGTTCATTCTACAGGGAGAGGGGTTAGGGTTGGGGAAATACAGAATAAAGACATAAGCCTAAGTGATGGGTCATTAAACCCACCCCCACCCCTTGCCCCCTAAGTCCCAAATATGTACACACATACACTCACCGATGTTCCTCTCTCCGAGATTGGCACCAGTGGCGAGCACTGTGCTGAACCCCCACGGCTGGGCCCCCATTTGCCAGAGAGGATTGCCATGGGGGACCCAGCTGCCTCTCCCAGGGTACCCAGCGGGGGGCTGATAGCAGGATGGCCCCTGCCGATCTCAGCCAGCGGGCTGGGGGCATCGTAGGGGAGCAGGGAAAGGGGGACACCAGGTACTCCCTGCAGAGGGGCAAGGACTGGAGGCAGATGCACAGTGGAAACTCCCCCAGCCCATTTCCCACCCTATTTTTTTCATTCTCTAAGTTGCTGTTCAATTAGGCAGCCAGTTCTCTCTCCCTTGGTGGGGAACAGAGGTAGACAGAGGAGGTAGGAAAACACGTGGAATATTTGGAAAGAAAATCTGTCCTTGAGATTACTTACAGACTAGTTGGGGTGACAGGACACGACTACAAGAAGTAGTCACTGATGTAGCAGATCCCTAAACTGTACATGTATGTGGTAGAGGGGAGTATGTGGCACAAAACAGACAATCTTAAATTCTCAGGGTTAGAAGATCATCTAATCTAACTCATGCCCAGGAAGAAAACTAAAGCTCAGAAAAGGCAACGTTTGGAGTCTATGTCAGAGCTAGAATTAGAATCAAGCCTCTGAACAGTGCTTTTTTCATGGCAAAAATGGCTGATCCATGCTGCATAATGGTGGAAAGTCGTTGGTGTGATATTGGTGAAAGGAGAGAGAAGATGACTGTAAATGTAGGCAAGGATACATAAAGACACTTAGAGGCAGCTATGGGGAGGAAAACAGAAATGGGGTAATGACTTGGAAGGGAGATGGATGCACAAGATGTTCTAATGTGTGGAGAGGACACCATAAGGGACCGAGAAAGGACCTGGAAGGATTTAGAGAATCCTCTCTAAGGACTGCAGCTACCTCTCTAGGAGACACAAACAGACAATGGAGGCTCTTTAAGGGATGCAAAGTGGTGGTTGGCCTGTCACGGGCACAGGATGCCAAAGAGAGTTCTCTGGGGGAGCACTTGGGCTGAGAGGCACAGCGATGGCCCTCTAGGGAAGCCAAAAAGGCAGCCCTGGCAGCCAAGGGCTTCGAGAAGCCAGGGGAGCACAAGACCTGCCAGAAACAAGGAGTTTCCGGGGACAAATGAAGATAAAGGTGGACATCACAAGAAAACACGTGATACAGATGTCTCCTGAAGAAGCCACACAACACAGGTGGCAGGGTCCCAAGAGCCTTCCAATTGGATACCACAGGGGGGGCACAGGTAACACAGGTGGAAGGGGCTTGCAAGGGAACACACATAATTCCAAGTTACAGGGTAACACCAGCCTTACTGGTGGGTACCACAGGGGGCACACATAATAGAGGTGGGAGGGGCACACTAGCCTTACATGTAGGTACACAGTACAGTGCGAGGGTCACACCAGCCTTACAGGTGGGCTCGGCGGGGGACACGCACCAGCCCTTTAAATGGGCACTGCCCAGTACAGGTCTATCTCTGAAGGTGGGCACCGAGAAGGCACACACTGATCCAGAGCACCCTCGGACTTGCCCTAGGAAGGGTTGCCACGGAAGCTCAGGATGGCCGGCTTCCCCTAGCCGGGTGGCTATGTGGAGCCTAGATGTGGAGCCACCGCCCTCGTCAGACCCCACAGTACCGACTTCACTCACCTGATACCTGGAAGCAGCCAGTCTCGGGGTTTGGGGGAGGAAAGAGGAGCGCGGCTCCTAAAAAAACGAGTTCGAAGCCACGCACAGCTCCCCGGGACGGGTAGTTCCCACTACCCCGGCTCCAGGCCACGGGGGCCGTCCATGGACCACAACTCCCAGAGTTCCAGAGGCCAATGGGGGCGTGGCCCCAGGATCTCTCGATCTTGGGTCAGGCACAGGAGAGGGCAGTATCGTTCCTTTGATTGGCTTGCTCTGCCTCGTATGAGGGACCCTGAGACGAGCGGCCAATGGGCGCGACGCGAACCAGAAAGCGAGGGGTGGACCTAGGCCGGTGGTTGGTAAGGCTGGGATGAAGGATTAAGTGTCATACCCTTACGCCCGCCCTACGGCCCAGTCCTTTCATCACCCTCTGGGGGGTGGTTGTTTCATCTGCTGTTCTGAAGTTCTCTTAGGTCGCATCCGGCCTGAGAGATCTTGGCTCGTGTGTGTGATAGAAACGGAGGCCGAGAGGGTCCTCAGTCCATGGTCTGGAAAGCTGTAGCTGCCCGAGCCCCGGTCCGGTTCTGTGACTCCCGTTAAACCCAGACTCAGCACGGCCCAAACACATCTTTGTATCCTCTTGTGCTCCTTCCACCAACTCCCAGTCCCTCCCACTCCACTCCCAACTCTTGGAAATCCTACAAAACACCTGCTTATAGACTCCGTCCTTTTTCTTGAACTCTTAGACACCTTTGCGATTGTCCCATTTCACCGACATGTCCAGCAGCCCGTAGACTCAGGCTCAGAGGCTATTCACCCCAAAGCTCTGCAAAATTCCTAAGAGAGTCATCCAGCATGTTGAAGGAAAGTTCCTGTCTTGCTTTTGCACTGCTCTAATTATAAAGGAAGCTTTTCAGCAAATTGAGCTTAAATCTGATGGCACTTTCTTCTCTTCGATTTTAGTTATGTTCCCTGGGGCTTAAGCAAAATAGGCTTAATCTCCTTTCCAGTTGACAACCCTTCAATACTTAAGTCAGCTATTAGGTTCTCTTTAAATCTCCTCTAGGCTAAAAGTTACCAGCTTGCAGAACCTGAGTGTTAGCAAGGATCTCAGAGGCCCTATTCTAGACTTAAACAAGATTTAGCATACCTGAGGGATGGTTTTCCAGACTTAGTTTTCTAACCTTTGGTGAGAGGAAACATACTAACAATGAAAGCAGCCCATTTCACTTTTGGATAACTCTTAATTATGAAGAAATACACCGTTACACTGAGCCTAAATCTATCTGTCTATATCTTCCTCTAAGGAAAATAAATCTAATACCTCTTCTAATATGACAGCCTTTCATCAATGAACCAATAAACATTTATTAAACCTAGGGATACCAAGAAAGATAAAAGGCAATTTCTACTCTCAAAGGAACTCACAGTCTTTTGTTGTCAGATATGATGCCATGACATGAAAGTGAATTGGATTTAAGTGAGGGAAGACTGTGCAAAGTCACCAGCCTTACTTTCTCCTCTGGAGTCATCTGGGTTCAGTAATAATGATATGGATATAGAATTTGGTGCCCTAAATGGTTAAGCATAACATTAAGGGTTGTTTTCCCATTATCTTGTGAGGCCCCTCCTGAACTTGAGGGTGTCCTCAAGTCTCTTCCCTTTATCTTGAAATACTGTAAAACTTCCCTTTATCCTGGACCACAAAATTCCTTGTCTCACTAATCCTGGGTCATAAAATTTCCCCTGCCTTCCTTATCCTGTCCTTACAAAAAAAACCCTTGTCCCTCTTTAAACTGCTAGTCTTTCTTCCAGGGCTTAGCCTGCTGCTTTTGCATCAGTAAAGCTCCCTTTGGTTAAGAGAAAGTTGTCTGTGGTGGCTAGGAGCAATGGTCCTGGAGTCAAGAGGACCTGAGTTCAAATCCAGCCTCAGACACTTAACACAAAAACTAGCCATGAGACCATGGGCAACTCACTTAATCCCAATCGCCCTCCAAAAAGCAAAAGAGAGAGAGAGAGAGAGAGAGAGAGAGAGAGAGAGAGAGAGAGAGAGAGAGAGAGAGGAAGTTGTCTAAGTGAATTCTTTCACAACTGACCTGACCTCTCCCAACTCTGAGTGAGATACAGATCAAGAAGACTCACTCACAGTCCAATAGAGAAGACAACATATTAATAACTAAGTACATTCAAAATATGTATCTTCTCCAAGATAAACATTCTTAGTTTCTTTGACCAGTTTTCAGATAACATGACTTCCTTTACCATTCACATTGAATTCATCTATGTGCTCTGAAATCCTTCCAGTATGGCAGCCCAGAAATTCTATTTCGAGTATGATTCTCCGATTTCCACTGATTCTCAGTGGAAATGCTGGGAACCTTAGGGGGGAAATGACCACTCCCTCTGAGAGTTCATGCTAGAAAACAAAAACATCAGGCATAGTTTGGCATATACCCTTGTAATTGGGAAAGCAAATGTCAAAGGTTTAGGAAGAAGGCCAGAGAGGTTCCCAAGAATTAATATGCTAAAGGGGAGGTCTACCCAGGAAGGATGGGAAATTCTCAAGAATGAAATTCTAAAGACACAAAAACAATTTCAATGAGGAAGAAAGTCAAGTCAACAATTATACTAAGCTCTGGGGATACAGAAAAAGACAAGAATAGTTTTTGCCCTCAAGGAGCTCACATTCTAAGGATTGAAACAACATACAAACTCTGTACATGCAAGATGTATGCAAGGTAGATGGACATTGATCTCAGAGAGAAGGCACTTGTCAGAGCAGCTCTAGGACCAGAAAAGGCCTCTTTTAGAAGGTAGGAATTGAGCTATCTTCAGGGAAGCCAGAGAACAGAGGTCAGGAGGAAGAGCATTCAAGGCATAGGATAGTCAATGGAAAGGGACAGAGTAGAGACAGGGAATGCCATGTGAAAGAAAGAGCAAACTCATTGGCAGTGGATAACAGAGTGCTTGGAGGGAGTAAAGTATAAGAAGACTGGAAAGGTAGGGAGGAGCTCTCCCAAGGGATCACTGCATTAGCACTGAGCACAGAAGCCAGTGCCATTTAGCAGTTCATCTCCCATTACGTGGTTCCAGGTTGCAGTTCCAGGGTAGAGAGGAGTGCTCAAAGTCACAAGGAAATGGGGACCAGACCAGGAAGACAGTCACCAAATCTCTCCCTGGATCATACCACAATGGAAGCACTGAAAAAAACTATGGGCCCCCACTGAACTGCAAAAGCAGCAGAAAGACATAAAAGCCTGAAGCTCAGGCCAGACATCTCCCTCAGCCCTTTGCCTACACAAAGTTCAACTCTAACATAAAGTCTGAAGTCAAGAAATAAGCTTGAGAAATAAGAAAAAAAAAAACTCTACCTCGAGCATAAAAAGCTACTATGGTGACAGGAAAGCTTAAGACAAACTCAAAAGAACACAATACTTGAAAATGTACATAAACAAAGCCTCTAAGAAAAATGTAAATTGAACACAAATCCAACAAAAAAATTCCTAGAAGAGCTAAAAAAGAGAGGGGTTTTTTTTAAGCAAAAAAAATCAAATCAAATTGTAAAAATCAAATCAGAGGTCAAGATGGCAGAGTAGAAACAGGACTTCTGCGTGGCTTACGCTTCCACCTCCTCTAATTCATGTAAAAGGTGACTCTGAAGAAACTTTGAGCTACAGAACCCACAAAATGACCTAGAGAAACTAACCTCCAACTGAGAATAGCCTGGGAACCTGCCAGTGCAGCACTCTGGGAGCCAGGCCCAGCCCCAGGAAGATTTAGCCTCAGGGTGGCCACAACCAGCCCACTTGCTGGAGAGACTTCAGATCACCAGCAGCTGTGGCATTTTCCACAATTATTAACCCATAGATGCTAAGAACAAAGTGAGAGGTCAGTGCAGTGTGGACTTTGGGACCTGAGAATTCAAGAGTGCTGTCAGGTCTTCACCCCCTAGAGAGAGAAGCAGCCGAGGCACTGCAGCCATGAAGCCCCAGCCATATGGCTGCTTCAGAGCGCCTGGTGTACAAATTGTAGGGGGCCAAGCCACCAGTCTGAAGGGTAATCACTCTTGCTTCAATCTTCTTGGATCTGGATTGTGGTCTAGGGTGGAGGTCCTGGGGTGTGTGACCAGTTGCCAGAGCATGTGGAGGCTTCAGAGAGGGCACCTAACTAACACCTTTGGCAGATGAGAAAACCCCAGCATTTGGTATGAAACTCCCCTGTCTGGTAGCAGAGTCCCATTGTGGCAAAAAGCCCAAAAGTCAAGTAATTGAGTAGCAACATGAGTAAATAAGGTAAGCAAAGCATACAGAGGAATCTAACATTAGACTCCTATTTTGGGGACAAAAAGAATCAAAGCATGGAACAGGAGGAAGACAGTGAAGTCAGAACTCCTACACCAAAAGCTTCCAAGAAAAATGCAAGCTGGTTATAGGCCATAGAGGACCTTAAGAAGGATTTTTAAAACCCAATAAGAGAAGTGAAGGAAAAATGGGGAAGAGAAATGAGAATGATGCAAGAAAATTATGAAATGAGAGTCAACAACCTGACTGAAGAAAATAACACCTTAAAAAATAAACTAACTCAAATGGCAAAAGAAGCTCAAAAAAGGCAATGAGAAGAAGAATGCCTTAAAAAGCCAAACTTGCCAGATGGAAAAAGAATCTCGAAAGCTCACTGGAGAGAATCATTCCTTCAGAATTAGATTGGAGCAAATGGAAGCTAATGACTTTATGAGAAATCAAGATACTATTAAACAGATCCAAACAAATGAAAAAATAGAAGGCAATGTGAAATATCTCATTGGGAAAACCACTGACCTGGAAAATAGATCCAGGAGAGATAATTTAAAAATTATTAGACTACCTGAAAGCCATGATCAAAAAAAGAACCTAGAAATCATCCTTCAAGAAATTCTCAAGGAAAACTTCCTTGATGTTTTAGAACCAGAGGGCAAAATAGAGGTGGAAAGAATCCACCAATCACCTCCTGAAAAAGATCCCAAAAAGAAAACTCCTAGGAATATTATAGCCAGGTTCTGGAATTCCCAGATCAAGGAGAGAATATTTTAAGTAGCCAAGAAGAAACAATTTGAATATTGTGGAAATACAATCAGGATAACACAGGATCTGGCAGCTTCTGCACTGAGGGATTGAAGGGCTTGGAATATGATATTCTGGAGGTCAAAGGAGCAGGGATTAAAACAAAGAATCACATACCCAGCAAAACTGAGTATCATGTTTCAGGGGAAAATATGATCATTCAGTGGAATAGAGGACTTTCAAGCATTCTTGAGGAAAAAACCAGAGTTGAATAGAAAATTTGACATTCAGATACAAGAAGCAAGAGATGCTTGAGAAGGTAAACAGGAAAAAGAAATCATAAGGAACTTATCAAAGTTGAACTATTTACATTCCTACATAGGAAAGCAATAATTGTAACTTATGAAATTTTTCTCAGTATGAGAATAGTGGAAGGGAATAGAAATATATATGTGTATGAGGGTATATGGGAGTATGAATACATATGTCAATGTGTGTATATATGTTTACAGGTATACATAGATAGAGGGCACAGGACCAGTTGAATAGGAAGGAATGATACTTAAAAAGTGAAATTAAGATGTGAGAGAGGAATATAATGAGAGGAGATGGGGAGACATAGAATGGAGTAAATTATCTCATACAGAAGAAGGAAGGGGAAACTTTTACAATGGAGGGGAAGAACATGAAGGCAAAAGGGAATGAGTCAACCTTATTCTCAATGAATTTGGCTTAGGGAGGGAATGACATACACACTAAATAGGGTATCTCACCCTACAGGAGAGTAGGGGGAAAGGGGATGAGAGGGGGATTATGGAAGGGAGGACAGACTGGGTGGGAGGGAAGTTGGAAGCACCCACTTTTGAAAAGGGATAGGATCAAAATAGAGAATAGAATGAGTGGGGGGTGGAATGGGATGGAGGGAAATATAGTCAGTCTTTTACAATACATCCACCATGGAAATGTTTTACATAGCTAAACATGTACAACCTATATTAAATTTTCCCAGTGAGGGTGGGTGACAAGGGAGGTAGGGAAAGAATCTGGAATTCAAAGATTTAAAGTCAAATGTTTAAAAAATATACATTATTATTGTTATTTTACATGTAGCTGGGAAATAAGATATACAGGCACTGGGGCATAGAGATCCACCATGCCCTACTAGAAAGTCAGAGGGGGATGGGAGAAGATATAGGAGAGAGCAGATTGGGGGAGGGGATATTCAGTGCAATCACTGTATTGGGGTGGTGGGTAGGGGAAAAATGGGGAGAAAAATTGTAACTCAAAATCTTGTAGAAATGAATGATGTAAACGAAAAAATACAAAAAAAAAAAAAAAAACAATTAGCACTCCAGAAAAAAAATGTACACGCAAGATACTTTTAAGTTTAACCCCCATTATTGATATTTTGTACATCACTTTATTAAAAAACAATAAAATCAGAGCCATAGGGGGAAAAACTAGTGAAAGAAATTAGAACAATGCAAGAAAATTATTAAAAGAACATTAACATAGGGGTGGCTAGGTAGTGCAGTGAATAGACCACTGGCCCTGGAGTCAAGAGGACCTGAGTTCAAATCTGACCTCATAGACTTAACACACACACACACACACACACACACACACACACACACACACACACACAAAACTACCCATGTGACCTTGGGCAAGTCATTTAACCCCAACTGCCCTCCAAAAAAAAAAAAAAGAGAGCATTAACAGCTTGGTAAAAGAGGCCCCAGACGTGGTGAGGGTGTGGGAGAGGGATCCACTCTAGCCCCCTGGGAGTCTATGGTCAGGCCTGCCACATCTGGCCCCTAGGGACCGAATTACTCTGCATGGCTCCGCCAGGGCCTGCTCTGGTTCCTAGATAACGGGGCCTGCTCTGGTTCCCCACCCCACGTGGCACAACCCCCAGCGCCGGAGGAGGCCCAGGATGGACATTCCTCAGTATGAACCCGTGGCCGAGATTGGCGCCTACAGAACCATGTACAAGGCCTGCGACCCGCACAGTGGCCACTTCGTGGCACTCAAGAGCGTGAAAGTCCCAACCGGAGGAGGAAGTGGAGGGGGCCTGCCAGTCAGCACTGTCCGGGAGGTGGCTCTCCTTAGGAGGCTAGAGGCCTTTGAGCATCCCAACGTGGTCCGGCTGATGTATGCCTGTGCCACTGCCCGAACTGACCGGGAGACCAAGGTGACCCTAGTGTTTGAACACGTGGCCCAAGACCTAAGGACATATCTGGACAAGGCCCCTCCACCAGGGCTGCCCCTGGAGACCATCAAGGACCTAAGGAGACAGTTCTTAAGAGGCCTAGACTTTCTTCATGCCAACTATTGTTCACCGTGACCTGAAGCCAGAAAACATACTTGTGACTAGTAGTGGAACGGTCAAGCTGGCTGACTTTGGCTTAGCCTGGATCTACAGCTGCCAGATGGCACTCACACCTGTGGGAGTCACTCTCTGGTACCGGGCTCCAGAAGTTCTCCTGCAATCATCATATGCAACACCTGTGGACATGTGGAGTGTTGGCTGCATCTTTGCAGAGATATTCTGTAGGAAGCCTCTCTTCTGTGGAAACTCTGAAGCTGACCAGTTAAGCAAAATCTTTGAACTGATTGGGCTCCCCAGCAGAAGATGATTGGCCTCCTGATGTTTCTCTGCCCCGTGGAGCCTTTACTCCTTGTAGTCCCCAGCCTTTACAGTCTGTTGTGCCTGAGCTGGAGGGGCCTGGAGCACAACTGCTACTGGAATTGCTGACCTTTAGCCCCCACAAATGAATCTCTGCCTTCGGAGCTCTGCAACACACTTATCTACAGACAGCTGGGGAAGGGAACCCAGAATGACCACTGGAGGGACTGTATCCAGGACCAATACAGAAGACAAGCTGTCATTTCCCCTGCCCACGGACACTAGGATCATTCCCACTGCCACTGTGATGGATGGTGTCACAAGGCAGGAGGGAGAACATGATCCTCCATACACAAACCCTTTCCAAATCCTTAACCATTTTACACAGAATCTTTTACTGCCTTAATGACATTCCCCTACCACCAATGCCCTTTGTGAGACATCCCCTTGTCCCACCCTAAGCCCCTAGATTTGGGGGGAGAGAGGGAAGGGGGATTTATACAGGAAAAAAAACCACGAAGCTGGTCTGGTTTAAAAAAAAAAGAGGCCCCAAAAATACTGAAGGAAGATCCTTTAAAAAAAAAATCACAATTGGCCCAATGGTAAAAGAGGTACAAAACTTCACTGAAGAAAATAAATCCCTGGGGAGGGGGCAGAGCCAAGATGGCAGAGTAGAAACAGCACTTCCGTGGCGCTCCAGCCCAGACCACTTCAAAATCATGTAAAAGGGGAACTCCAAACAACCTCTGGAGCTCCAGCACTCACAGAACGACACAGAGAAGCTAACCTACCACTGAGGACAGCCCGGCAGCCCAGCAGGGAATGGCTAGCACAGTGCACTGGGAGCCAACAGCACAGCACTCTGGGAGCCAAGACCAGGACGTGAGTCGGAGGTTTTAGCCCCAGGGCAACCCAGCCAGCAGCTGGCTGGAGGGACCCCAGAACACCAGCAGCTGTGGCTTTTCCAGAATTTCCAACACAAAGTGAGAGGCTAGTGCCCTATGGACTTTGGGACCAGTATTTGGGAGCATGTCGGCTTCTTCCCCTTGGGGCTAGAAGTGGCTGAGGAGACGCAGCACAGACGCCATTTTGCAGCTTCAGTTGCAGCTTCAGCTCCTGGCTTGCAGACTGTAGGGGTATCCGGGGTTCAGTCTGGGTGGGGGAGGTAATCGCTCTTGCTTTAACCTCCCTGGATCTGCATTGTGGTCTGGGGTGGAGGTCTTGGGGTGTGTGTCCAGCTTGCCAGAGTGTAAGGGGACTTCAGGGAGGGCACCCAACTAATACCTCTGGCAGTTGAGAAGACCCCAACGTTTGGGATGGAAGCTCCCCTGTCTGGTGGCAGAGTCCTACTGTGGCAACAAGCCCAAAAGTCAAGTAATTAAGTGACAACATGCCTAGGCAAAGGAAACAAAATAAACAGAAAAATTCAACATTAGACTACTATTTGGGGGGCAAAGGGGATCGAAGCATGGAATAGGAGGAGGACTGTAAGGTCAGAAATCCTGCTCTAAAAGCCCCAAATGAAAATATGAGCAGGTTACAGGCCATAGAGGATCTTAAGAAGGACTTTAAAAACAAAATGAGAGAAATAGAGGAAAAATTGGGAAGAGAAATGAGAAGGATGCAGGAAAAGTATGATATGAGAGTCAACAGCCTGACTGAGGAAAATAACACCTTAAAAATAGACTAAGGGGTGGTTAGGTGGCGCAGTGAGTAGAGTGTTGGCCCTGGAGTCAGAAGGACCTGAGTTCGGATCCGACCTCAGAAACTTAACGCACACACAAACAAAAACCTAGCCGTGTGACCTTGGGCAAGTTACTTAACCCCAATTGCCCTCCAAAAAGCAAAAAAAAAAAATATATATATATATAGACTAGCTCAAGTGGCAAAAGAAGTTTAAAAAGACAATGAGGAGAAGAATGCCTTAAAAAGTCAAATTTGCCAGATGGAAAAAGAATCTCAAAAGCTCACTGAGGAGATTCATTCCTTCAGAATTAGACTGGAGCAAATGGAAGCTAGTTACTTTATGAGAAACCAAGATGCTGTTAAACAGATCCAAGCAATTGAAAGAATAGAAGACAATGTGAAATATCTCATGGGAAAAATCACTGACCTGGAAAATAGATCCAACAGAGATCATTTAAAAATTATTGGGCTACCTGAAAGCCATGATCAAAAAAAGAACCTAGGGGCAGCTAGGTGGCGCAGTGAGTAGAGTGCCGGCCCTGGAGTCAGAAGGACCTGAGTTCGGATCCGGCCTCAGACACTTAATCCACACAAACAAAAACCTAGCCGTGTGAACTTGGGCAAGTAACTTAACCCCAATTGCCCTAAAAAAGGGGCGGCTAGGTGGCGCAGTGAGTAAGAGTGCTGGCCTCAGAGTTGGGATGACCCAAGATCAGATCAGGCCTCAGAAAATGAGCACCCACACACAAATAATGACTAGCCATATAACCTTGAGCAAGTTACTTCACCCCAATTGCTTAAAAAAAAAAAAAGAACCTAGAAATCATCCTTCAAGAAATTCTCAAGGAAAACTTCCCTGATGTTTTAGAACCAGAGGGCAAAATAGAGATGGAAAGAATCCACCAATCGCCTCCTGAAAAAGATCCCAAAAAGAAAACTCCTAGGAATATCATAGCCAAGTTCCAGAACTCCCAGATCAAGGAGAAAATACTACAAGCAGCCAGGAAGAAACAATTTCAATATTGTGGAAACACAATCAGAATAGCACAGAACCTGGCAGCTTCTACACTGAGGGATTGAAGGGCATGGAATATGATATTCCACAGGGCAAAGGACCTGGGATTAAAACCAAGAATCACATACCCAGCAAAACTGAGTATTTTGTTTCAGGGAAAAATATGGTCATTCAATGGAATAGAGGACTTTTAAGCATTCTTGAGGAAAAAAAACAGAGTTGAATAGAAAATTTGACATTCAGACACAAGAAGCAAGAGATGCTTGAGAAGGTAAACAGGGAAAAGAAATCAAAAGAAACTTATCAAAGTTGAACTATTTACATTCCTACATGGAAAAACAATAACTGTGACTGATGAAACCTTTATCAGTATGAAAATAATTGAAGAAGGGTATATGGGCATATGAATACATATGTGAATGTGTATATATGTTTACAGGTATACATGGATAGAGGGCACAGGTCGAATTTGGTGGGAAGGGATGATACTTAAGGGGTGAAGTTAAGAGGTGAGAGAGGAATGTGGCAAAAGGAGATGGGGAGAGATAAACTATCTCATGTAGAAGAGGCAAGGGGAAGTAGTCACAGGGGAAGGGAAGAACAGGAAGGCAAAAAGGCAAAACCATATTCTCATTGAGTTTGGCTCAGGGAGAGAATGATTTACATACTAAATAGGATATCTCATCCTGCAGAAAAGTAGGGGGGAGGGGAATGAGAGCGGGGAGAACGAAGGAGAGGGCATGCTGAGGGGAAGGGAGGTTGGAGGCACCCACTTTTGAAGAGGGACTGGATCAAAGTAGGGAATGGACCAGGTGGGGGGTGGGAGGGGTGGGAGGGATATATAGTCAGTCTTTTACAATATATCTACTATGGTAATGTTTTGCATAGCTGTACATGTACAACATATACTGAATTGCTTATCTTCCCAGCAGGAGTGGATGACAAGGAACAAAGGGAATGGATCTGGGTTTCAAAGTTTTAAATTTAAAGGTTTCAAATATATATAAATACTATTATTAATACTATTAGTATTTTTCATGTAACTGGGAGATAAGATGTGCAGGCATTGGGGCACAGAGATTCACCTTGCCCTAATGGAAAAGTCGAAGGAGGTATAGGAGAAGATATGGGAGAGAGCAGATTGGATGAGGGGATATCCTGTGGGACTGCTGTTCTGGGGTGATGGGTAGGGGAAAATCCAGGAAAAAATTGTAACTCAAAATCTGGCGGAAATGAATGATGTAAAGCAGAAGTCAATAAAGCATTTGGGAAAAAAAATAAATCCTTAAAAATTATAATTGGCAGTTCCGGCCTCAGACACTTAACACACACAAACAAAAACCTAGCTGTGTGACCTTGGGCAAGTTACTTAACCCCAATTGCCCTCCAAAAAGCAAAAAAAAAAAAAATTATAATTGGTCAAGTGGACACTAATGATTCCATGGGATATGAAGAAGCAATAAAAAAAGTCAAAAGACTGAAAAAAATTGACAAAAAGGTGAAATATCTCATAGGAAAAACAATTAACTTGGAAAATTGAAGGAAAAAGGTTTAAGAATTATTGGACTATCTCAAGCCATGATGAAAAAAAGAAAGAGCCTAGACATATTTCAAGAAATTATAAAAGAAAACTGCCCAGATATCTTAGAAGCAAAAGGCAAAGTTGATTGAAAGGATCAACTAATCACCTCCCAAAAGAAATTCAAAAATGAAAGCTACCAGGAATATTATAACCCAAATCCAGATTTCCCAAATAAGGCAAGAGCATGCTGATTGGTCTCTGCCATGAGTTCCTCCAAACTCCAATCCACTGTTCCCTCAATTGCCTGATCTTCTTAAAGCCCATCTCCCTTACCACCACCAACATACACATTTTCACTCTCTCTCTCAACTCCATTGTCTTTCTGGGATCAAAAATAAAAGCCTCTGACATTCAAAGCCTTTTTAAGACCCAGCTCTCCTCCACAATTTTCTAATCTTTTTACCTTTTATACAAGGCAAAGTCATTAGCTTCACTCTCTCTTCCAGAGTCATCAAAGTCCAGTGACAAGACAAAAGTTGGACTGGTTATGAGCCAGGATGCAGTGGATGATCTTGGCATCTTTCAATGTCTGGTGAAGCTTTAACTGGTCCACAGAGCCTGCTTCAGTCACCATTTGTGGCTGCTGGAACAATCAATGAGAAAATTTGTTTTGCTTGACTATGCATATTTGTTAAAAAGGAATTTGTTTTTCTTTATTTTTCCCCCAATAGGCTGAGAAAAATGGATTTTTTAAAAGTGGGGAGAAGGGAGTTAGAGCAGTCAAGGAAAGTCATGCATTGACTTTCTCTCTTCATTATATATATAAAGTGTGATGTATATGTTATGTAGTTTATACACATATATAGATATAGATCTACATGTTACAAAGAATATTGGGTGTGTGTAAGAAAAAGATTTATAAATAAAATATTTTTATTAAAAAAATTTTATGGAAGAAGAAAAAATAAGGGAACATAAGGTTAAAAATGTTATCTTTTAAAACTATATATGTGCATATATTTCTTTTTTATTAATTATTTTTTTAATGAACACAACAAAAACTCATAGCTTTTTATATATCCACTTTATTCTCCAGACATCTCATCAACTGCCTTCCCTCCCATCCCTTACTGGAGACCATACCCTGGAGTACTCTTTCATCACTAAAACTCCCATTCTAAGGCCCAGATATCCTGATTGCTGAGGGTCTTACATGGTCCTCCACTTCAGGCCAATTCCAACATCCCTCATTTTACTATGCACCTTTATAAGATAGAGACTATCATTACTTTTTAAAAAACATATTTATTTATTTTGTTACATTTTGAGTTCCAAGCTATCTCCCTCCCTTCCTTTGAATCCCACTTTAGAGGCAGTCAACTTTTGATATAGGTATATATATATGTGGAACTATAAAATACATACTTCCATAAAGCAGATCTTTCTCTCAAGATGGCCAACATCTTCTTTGTAGTTGATTTGAAAGTTCATGTTACTCAGAATAGCTTAGTCATTCACAGTTAATCTTTGAACACAATTGCTGTTAGCGTATGTAATGTTCTCTCTGTTCTGCTCATTTCACTCTGCATTCTTTCATACAAATCTTTCCATGTTTTTCTAAAGCCATCCTGCTCATCATTTCTTACAACACTACTTTATTCCATCACAAACATTTACCATAACTTGTTCAGCCATTCCCCAGTTAATGGGAATCCCCCTCCATTTCCAGTTCTTTGCATAAAAAGAACTGCTTTGATCTTTTTAGAACACATAGGCTCTTTTCCTTTTTCCCTGATCACCTTGAGAAACAAGCCTAATAGTGGCATTGCTGGGTCAACTGTTTTATAACTCATTGGGTATAATTCCTGTCATCACTTTTGTCTGTGTAGTCCTAGTACTTACCAAAGTGCTTGACACATAGTAATTATGGCTTAAAATGTTTTTGCATTCATTCGTTCATACATATACACTATGGCTGTTTTCCTTTGTATTTTGAAATGTTTGTTTTGATGATTGTTAAGTGCATGATAAAAAAATGAACAGGTCATACTAGGCTAGATTTATTTCCTTTTTTTAACTTATAGAAACTAGAAGGAAGGAAATAGGATTTACTTATTTACATAGTAAATAAGCACTTACGATGTGTCAGATGCTTCTCAAACTTTATCATATTTGATCCTCACAACAGTCCTCCTATTATTATCTTCACTTTACAGTTGAGTAGCAAACAGCAGTTCAGTCACCTTCCTAGGGCCCAGGGTTGCACAGTTAGTAAGTGTCTATGATTAAATTTGAATTCAGGACTTGATGATGCCAGGTTAGGTGCTCTGCGCACTATGGTGCCACCTAGAGGTCTCAGGAGATCAGGAGAATAGTGGAGGTATAGGACTCAGGAGTGGAGAGCTGTGGCCTCCAAAGTCATTGGGTGAGGCCCTCTAAGTTTGGACTCAGTCAAAAGGCCGCGCCCAAGGACCTAGAGGGACACATGTGTCCTCGAGGCTACAGGTTCCCTGGCCTTGGAGGGTCTAGCAAAATATTTGGTAAGTATTTAATGTTATTTTTTTTTTTAAGCAATTGGGGTGAGTAACTTGCTCAAGGTTACACGGCCAGTTGTTATTTATGTGTGGGTGCTCATTTTCTGAGGCCAAATTCGATCCCCGGTCATCGCAACTCCGAGGCCGGCACTCTTACTCACTGTGCCACCTAGCCGCCTCTTTAATGTTATTTTTGCAGAAAAAAATGCAAAAATAAGAAAAATCACTATTGATTCAAGGTCAGCTTAGCCATAGCTAACCTGTAGAATGGGCCAGGGATCTACAGTTGGATCTGTATTGTTTAACATTTTTGTCAATGACTTGGTTAAAGGCACAGATCAATAAATTAGCAAGCATTTCTTAAGTACTTACCATCTGGCCAGGCACAGGGCTGATATATGTGGATACAGAGATAAAAAGGAAATTGTCCCATCCTTCAAGAAGGTTCTATTGTAAGGGTTTCCCTCCCCCACATGTAGGTAACTATCACAGAAAGCAGAGAAGATAACCAAAGTAATGTGTTAACAAGGTGTTAACATCCATATTAATCCCTTTACTAAGTGCAAACACCCTTATTTGAATGAGACACCCAGGGGCAGGCTTTAAATTATTAAACTCCCTAAAGCAGAGGTTAAACACCTGATCTGCAACATTCCTAGATGCCCCAATCAGATTAAAATGTAATTGTTAACTATGATTGATTGACTTAGCTCTTAGCAGTAATCAATTGATCCAGACAATTCCAAAAGACTCATAATGAAAAATGCTCTCTACATCCAGAAAAAGAACTTGATGGAGTCAGAATGCAGATTGAAGCAGACTATTTTCACTTTCTTTGTTTTTTTTTCATGTTTTTTCTTCTTTCACAAAAGATTAATGTAGAGATATGCTTTACATGATTGTATGTGTATAACCTATGTCATCAGATTGCTTACTGCCTTGATGAAGGGAAAGAAGAGGGGAGGGAAGAGAGGGAGAAAGATTTGGAACTCAAAATCTTATAAAAATGAATGTTGAAAATTGTCCTTACATGTAACTGGGGAAAATAAAATACCATTTACCAAAAAAAAAAAATAACATAAAAATCAAGATCACATTAAAATATAATTGGTACAGTAAAAATGTAACTGTCAAAGTAATCAAATTAAAATATAAAGTAAGTAAAACTACAATAAGATGTAGATAATGTTACATTTTAAAATTGTCATTTTGTGGCCTACAGAGATCTTATGTATGGATTTGTGACCCAGTTTCTATTCAAATTTGACACCATTGCTGCAGAGTATGAACTCAGATGAGCAGGCTGGAGGTTTTCTATGGAGGAGACTCTTTCAAGGGGAAGGAGGAAGGTATTTGTTTCTCTAGTGGCTATGGTGTTTAGCCATAGAACTACTTAGACATCCCATTCAGCACTTGGAAAATCCATTAAAGGCATAGTTGATGAAGCAGAAGTATATTCTGCACACAGACACAACAGTCTAAAGAGGAAGTAGTTTCAAAGAGTGGGTCCTCTTGAAGGAGAAAAGAGAGCCAACAGGAAGGAGGAAGGGAGTGAATTTAGAACTCAAAAAAAACAACTAAAAATTGTTTTTCCCAAGTAATTGGGGAAAAATAAAATATTATTAAGCGGGGGGTGAAGAGGGTGTAGTTCTTTTTTTGTTTTGTTTTGTCTTTTTGGAGGGCAGTTGGGGTTAAGTAACTTGCCCAAGGTCACACAGCTAGGTTTTTTTTGTTTGTACTGTATGTTAAATGTCTGAGGCCTGATCCGAACTCAGGTCTTTCTGACTCCAGGGCCAGCGCTCTACTCACTGCGCCATCTAGCCACCCCAAGGGTATAGTTCTAATACAATATTTACAGAGCCCACAATCATAATAAAGACAATGACTATAAGTATCACATGACATTCAATCACAAAATATACCTAACTCTCCAGATAGGGGATAAAACTGAAGCATTTATTTAGACACCAGAAAACAGAATCCCAAAACTAGTAAGCCTATTCCATCATAGTACCAAAGATATTCAGAAGCCATAATAATACTGAGAGCCACAGCATTCTTCAGCCTTCCCACAAACCAATGCAAGATCAATATTTACTCACAAACTTCTCTATCTCCTTGCCTGAGTCCTCTCTTTCTCCCACCATCTGACTAGCTCTGATCCGTGGGCTCTGCTTTCTTTAGCAAACTCCTCCCATGTTCCATGGGATTACATTCAGCCTATTAGGGGGCGGAGTTTACTTTCAAAGCAGGGGAGGTCTTCAAACTCCCCCCTAGGTCTATTAAGGGTCAGGGAAGATCTTCAAATTCCCATTCTCATTATAGGGGGCCAGAAAGAGAGGGAGAAAGAGAGAGAGAGAGAGAGAGAGAGAGAGAGAGAGAGAGAGAGAGAGAGGTAGTGAAGAACTGAAGTGTTGGGTCTAGGTTTGTACCCATTCTTCCCAAAGATGTTGGGTATGTTAGGGGAATGTATAGCCCAGGTTTATGGGGTTTGGGGGGGTCAGGGGTCATAGCTACTGTTCTTACCATGCCACCACATTAAATATCTTTGCTAAGAGCTAATTGTATCTAATGTCATGACTATTCATAAAGAGCACACCAGGTTGGGGCTCACAAGTTATAATGTCAGGAATGGGTGTCTATAGGGTATCCTTGAACTCTGAGTTAGCAGCTGCCCTCTGAGGACCCAAAACCACAATTTTGAGATTTTGAGAGCAAGTCAGGAAAGTAGCCAAAAATGAGTGCTACATAAATTCAAGTATGTGCAGAACAGATATGTACACACACATATTTTATAATACATATATAATTAATACAAGATAGTTTGGGGAGGGAGGGAGCTAACAGTTGGTGGGATCAGGAAGGCTTCATGTAGAAGGTAATGCTTGAGATGAGAAGTGAAGGAAATGAGAGATTCTAAGAGATTGGATTGCACTCCCGGCACAGAAGACTCCTGATACAAAAGCACAGAGAAGGTAAGAGTGTGTCTTATGTGGCAAGAAGACCAATTTGAATGATAGAGTTAAGAAAGGTGATTAATGTATAACAAGACTGGAAAGGTAGGTTGAGGTAAGTTGTGAAGGGTTTAAAAAATCAAATAAAAGACTTTGTATTTGATTCTAGCAGCAGAGAGGTCAGCTGGTGTAGCAGCAAGCACCTTCGAATACCCAGGATGGCTGCTAGCACAGGTTCTTAGATCTGCTTTTCTTTTTTTTTTTTTTTAAGCAATTGGGGCTAAGTAACTTGCTCAAGATTACACGGCCAGTCATTATTTATGCGTGGGTGCTCATTTTCTGAGGCCGGATTCGATCTCGAGTCATCCCAACTCCGAGGCCAGGGCTCTTACTCACTGTGCCACCTAGCCACCCCTAGATCTTCTTTTCTAGAGGAAAGCAACTCAAAATGGGTTAACAATCTTACTTTAATCAATCAAACATATATCATTTACCTAGTTCAGGGGAAAAAGTCAGCACCCTGAACTTTAGAGAATACAAACAGAAGTTACAACAGAAATTAACACAGTTCAGCAGACAGGGCTTCCAGCTGTCTAACCATCATATCATACCTAGTTAGTTACCAGAGAGGGAAGCACCAACATCTGGGTTTTCAAAGCCGGGGTTTAGGCTGCCCAGAGTCTCATCTGACCAAATCACACAATTCTTCCCAAAGTGAGCTCCAAAGCAAAACCTCACATTGGGGTATATATAGCCTTCTCCTTGGTCAGAGAATGTCAAAACTCTCTTGACCCACTGCCCAATCACAAAGTATCAAGGTGTGAGCATTCCTGAAAAACCAGTCTCCCACCACAGGCTCCATGTGATTGGGCCAGAGTATATTTTCAAATCAGGGAAGGTTCTTAGAGTCACTTAAGCCTATCGAGGAGCCAAGGGGCAGGGAAGATCTTCAGATTTCCATTCCCATAACAGCTAGGTGGCACAGTAGATAAAGTACTAGAGTATTACCTGACTAGAGTCAGGAAGACCTGAGTTTGAATCCAGCATCAGACACTTACTTGACACTGGGCAAGTCACTTACCCCTGTTTGCCTCAGTTTCCTCATCTGCAAAATGAGCTGGAGAAATAAATAGAAAACTACTTCAATACCTTTGCCAAGAAAACCTCAAATAGGGTTATGAAGAGTAAGACACAACTGAATAACAACAATAGAGAAAAAGGAGTTTATCAAACAGAGAGGTGAAGTGGTAAGATCTGTGTTTTTGGAAAATTCCTTCAGAAGCTATAGGGAGGTTGGATTGGAACAGGGAGAGACTTGAGGTAGGAACACAATTAAAACTGGCCACTGTAAAACTCCAGGTGAGAGGCAAGTTTAGGCTTGATGTCAAGAAAATCACTAAGCATTAGATCGATTTATTGGTGTTTAGTCATTTCTGTAAGAAAACTCACAGAATATATTCGGGAGGAAAAAGGTGGGTTGTCATGATGATCAAGGCCTGGTCACAAGTGTCAAGGCCTTGGTCACAAGGATGAAGGCCTGGTCATGAAGGTCAAGGCCTGGTAATAAGGGTCCAGCTGATGAGCCTGACTTTTGCCCAGCAACAATAAGAACTGTGCCTAATCTAAATCTGCCCAGTAACAGGAGGCTCTATCTGTTGACAAGAAAACCTTGTTCTTTTCTGTGTATGTAACTAATTCTTATGTGCCCATGTCCTTGAATGTTGCAAGTTAAGTTCCCAGTTTTGTAACCACATCCCTGAACTCTTTTTTTTTTCTTTTTGGAGGGGGTAGGGCAGGGCAATTGGGGTTAAGTGACTTGCTCAAGGTCACATGACTAGTCGTGTGTGTGTGTGTGTGTGTGTGTGTGTGTGTGTGTGTGTGTGTGTGTGTGTGTGTGAGATAAGTGTCTGAGGCTGGATTTGAACTCAGGTCAGGTCCTCCTGACTCCAAGGCTGGTACTCTATTCACTGCACCGCCTAGTTGCCCCCAAGTTGGTTTTTCTTTACAGGATAAACACAGCTTAGAATCCCAGGATGGATCCCAGACCAACCCAGTTGAAAGTAAAGTGGCTTAAGAGCAAGAATGCTATGATGTCCCTAGGATTCTCTACAGGGAGGAGTTTCTATCAGGATGACCTTTTAACAGAGAAGGGAATGTTATACTTGATATTAACAATATTAAAATTAATTTTCATGTCAACTGTATATTAATATAATTTGTTTCCTTTGTAATTCCATGTTATTTTTTTTTAATTTTTGGAAAAATGTTTTTGTGAACCCTAGGATAATTTAATGTATTGCCCATAATATTCTTTTAGATTTCTTCATTAAATGCTTAAACTCTAAATCTGAAATTATAAAATTCTAATTATAATATAACTGTGAATATTTTATATGGATTTCTGTAAAAATCGAAAGCAGTAATCCAGCAAGACCTCATGCTTACCATTATCAGCAAGACTTCATATTCAATATCTTTATGATACAGATTTTGTTGAATATAAGTAACATTTTAGTTTAAATAGTAGATAACTTAGGACATAATCATATACAAGCTTAATTTCAAAGTTGGATTTTTTTATTTATGTTTGGTATTGAGCCAAATATTGCAAATTTTTGTTTAGTCTTAAATCCAGCTTCACATATATACTTTACTTTTATATTTTAATTTAAAATAAGAATGTAGTCATTGCCTGTCTTCCCAGTCGGGGTGTGTTGGGGGTATACATGCAGTTCCCCTGGAGGCATGAGACCCAGAACAGGCTGACTCTGCAGTGAATCATGCTTTGTGTAAATTACATGCTGACCTTGCTGTGGTTCACGTTTTGCTTGAGCACTGTGGAGGAGAATCAGATGTTCATGAGATAAGCTCCATTCCAGGCTGAGAGCTTCGTGACCCTGACTTGTTGCCTTGGGTTTAGCTCAGACTTAGCAGTGTGGCAACTTTTCCCTGAGAGGAAGGAGGGGCTGAAGGGGAATAAGAGGAGGGAAGCTCAAAGGATTAGGAGTGAGGACAGAGTAGGATGCAGATGAGGATGTAACTGGAAAAGAAGCTGCTGAATAAAGTCTTGCTACTCTTTGACTTTCCTGGCTTGTGACTCCGTTCTTGGGGAATGTGGCTGGCCACGACCAGATATACACTGAAGGCCAGAATAAGGTAAGACCCGGCCACCCCTGACCCTGAAGGTCGGATCAGGGGTGGGTGAGGAGGGAAGAAGGGAAACAATCTGGACCTCAAAGTTTTAAAAACAAATGTTAAAAATTGTTTTTGACACACAATAGGGAAATAAGATATACAGGAAATGGGGTATAGAAATCTATCTTGCCCTATAAGAAAGTAAGGGGGAAGGGGGAAATAGGAAAGGATATAAGAGAGAACAGATTGGGGGAAGGGGTATTCAGTATGCTTGATATCTTGGTGGGAGGGTTAGGGGAGAGAAAATTTGTAACTCAAAATCTTATGCAAATGAATGTTGAAAGCTAAAAAATAAATTTTTAAAAAGTTTAAAAAATGAGAATAGGGGGGCAGAGCCAAGATGGAGGAGTAGAAACAGCACTTCTAAGGTGCTCTGCCCCACACAACTTCCAAATCATGTAAAGGGGGACTCTGAACAACTTCTTGAGCCCAAGCACCCACAGAACTACACAGAGAAGCTAACCTCCCGCTAAGGACAGCCCAGCAGCCCTGCAGGGAGCAGTGAGTGCAGCGCTCTCTCAGAGAGGTCAGCACAGTGCGCTGGGAACCAACAGCGCAGCGCTCTGGGAGCTGAGCCCAGGCCTGAGTACTGGTTTTAGCCCTAGGGCGGCTGGTCCAGCAGCCGGCTGGAGGGAACCCCAGAACACCAGCAGCTGTAGCGATTCCAGAATTATCAACACAGATATGCCTAGGACAAAGTGAGAGGTTAGTGCCCTATGGACTTTGGGACCAGTATTTAGGGAATTCATCAGCTTCCTCCCCTGGGGCCGAAAAGCTGCTGAAGAAATGCCATTTTGCAGCATCAGTGGTGGCACTAGCTCCTGGTCTTCGAACTGTAGGGAGATCCAGCAATCAGTCTGGGGGTTAATCACTCTTGCTTTAAACTGCCTGGATCTGGATTGTGGTCTGGGGGGGAAGTTTGGGGTGGGTATCCAATTTGCCAGAGTGGGTGGAGGCTTTACAGAGGCCACTCAACCTGCAGAAATTGTGAAGACCCCACGTTTGGGACGGAAACTCTCCTCTCTGGTGGCAGAGTCCTACTGTGGTAACAAGCCCCAAAATCAAGCAATTAAGTGGCAACATACCTAGGCAAAAGAAACAAAAGAAACAGAAAAATTCAACATTGAACTCCTATTTTAGGGGCAAAGAGGATCAAAGCATGGAGGAGGACTGTGAGGTCAGAACTCCTGCACCAAAAGCCCCAAATGAAAATACAAGCTGGCTACAGGCCATAGAGGACCTTAAGAAGCAGATAAGAGAAGTGGGGGAAAATTTGGGAAGAGAAATGAAAAAGATGCAAGAAAAGTATGAAATGACAGTCAACAGCCTGACTAAGGAAAATAACACCTTAAAAAATAGACTAACTCAAATGGCAAAAGAGGCTCAGAAAGGCAATGAGAAGAATGCCTTAAAAAGCCGAATTTGCCAGATGGAAAAAGAATCCCAAAAGCTCACTGAGGAGATTCATTCCTTCAGAGTTAGACTGGAGCAAATGGAAGCTAGTGACTTTATGAGAAATCAAGATGCTGTTAAACAGATCCAAACAAATGAAAGAATAGAAGGCAATGTGAAATATCTCATGGGAAAAACCACTGACCTGGAAAATAGACCCAGGAAAGATAATTGAAAAATTATTGGACTACCTGAAAGCCACAATCAAAGAAAGAACCTAGAAATCATCCTTCAAGAAATTCTCAAGGAAAACTTCCCTGATGTTTTAGAACCAGAGGGCAAAATAGAGGTGGAAAGAATCCACCAATAACCTCCTGAAAAGGATCCCAAAAAGAAAACTCCTAGGAATATCATAGCCAGGTTCCAAAACTCCCAGATCAAGGAGAAAATACTACAAGCAGCCAGGAAGAAACAATTTCAATATTGTGGAAACACAATCAGAATAGCACAGGACCTGGCAGATTCTACACTGAGGGATCAAAGGGCATGAAATATGATATTCCAGAGGGCAAAAGAGCTGGGATTGAAGCCAAGGGTCACCTACCCAGCAAAACTGAGCATTTTGTTTCAGGGCGAAATATGGTCATTCAGTGGAATAGAGGACTTTCAAGCATTCTTGAGGAAAAAAACAGAGTTGAATAGAAAATTTGACATTCAAACACAAGAAGCAAGAGATGCTTGAGAAGGTAATCAAGGAAAAGAAATCAAAAGGAACTTATCAAAGTTGAACTATTTACGTTCCTACATGGAAAAACAATAACTGTGTCTGATGAAACCTTTCTCATTATAAAAATAATTGAAGAAGGGTATATGGTCATATGAATACATATGTGAATGTGTGTATATATGTTTACAATTATACATGGATAGAGGGCACAGGTTGAATTTGATGAGAAGGGTGAAGTTAAGAGGTGAGAGAGGAAAGTGGCAAGAGGAGATGGAGAGAGACAGGGTAGGGTAAACTATCTCATGTAGTAGAGGCAAGGGGGAGTAGTTGCAGGGGAGGGGAAGAACAGGAAGACAAAAAGGCAAAACCATATTCTCATTGAGTTTGGCTCAAGGAGAGAATCACATACGTACTAAATGGGATATCTCACCCTGCAGGAGAGTATCGGAAAGGAAGATGAGAGGGGGGATGATGGAGGGGAGGGCATTCTGGAGGGAGGGGAGGGTGGAAGTACCCACTTTCTAAGAGGGACAGGATCAACGTAGGGAATGGGCCAGGTGGGAGGTGAGTTGGGTGGGAGGGAAATATAAACAGTCTTTTACAATATATCTACTATGGTAATGTTTTGCATAGCTATACATGTACAACACATACTGAATTGCTTATCTTCTCAGAGGGAGTGGGTGACAAGGGAGGAAGGGAATGGATCTGAAAATTGAAGTTTTAAAATTAAATGTTTCATAAGATGCCCAGGCATTGGGGCTCAGAGATTCACCTTGCCCTAATGGCAAAGTCGCAGGGGGTTTGGGAGAAGATATGGGAGAGAGCAGATTGGATGAGGGGATATCTAGTGGGACTACTATTCTGGACTGGGGGGTAGGGAAAAATGGGGGAAAAAATTGTAACTCAAAATCTGGTGGAAATTAATGATGTAAACCAGAAGTTAATAAAGCATTTGTTTAATAAAAAATAAAAATAAAAAATAAAAATGAGAATAAAGTTAAAATACACAAATACAAAAGTTGAAATGATAGAATTGTATAAACTCAGAGACTAAAATTCATTGTTTATTTTAAACTATCTAACTAATCAACAAAAAATGAATAGCTAGTTATGTTTTAAAATGTTTTTATTCTACTGGCGAATGACAAACACTATATTGAATGGTAAATGTACTTAATGTACTGAATGTACTTAAAGTTACATTGCATATGTTGCTTCATTTTTAACAATGTTTACACATAAACTAACCTTTGTAAGGAAAGAATGTCTTCCTTCCAGACTACACTCTGTAGCAGCAAGCATCCCAGCATCCCAGAGTGGCTGCCAACACAGTTTCTTAGATCTGCTTGTTAAAAGGAAAGTAACTCAAAATGGGTTAACAAGCTTACTTTAATCAATCAAACATATATTATAGATCATTTGCCTAGTTCAGGGGGAAAAGGTCAGCACCCTGAACTTCAGAGTATACAGACAGATCAAACAGACAGGCTTCCAAACTGTCCAGCCATTATCAATACCAAATCACAGTTACCAGAGAGGAAAGCATCAACATCTGGGTTTTCAAAGCTGGGGGGCTCTCAACTGCTGCCCAGAGTCTCATCTGGTCAAATCACACAACACTTCTCAAAGTGAACCCCAAAGCAAAGCCCCCCATCAGGAATTATATAGCCTTCTCCTGGCTCAGAGAATGTAACCACCCTCTTGACCCACTGTCCAATCACACAGCATCAAGGTGTGGTCATTCCTGAAAACCAAGCCTCCTACCACAGGCTCCATGTGACCACATTCAGCCTATTAGGGGGCAGAGTATATTTTCAAATTAAAGAAGGTTCACAGAATCACTTAAGCCAATCAAAGGGGCTAGGGGCAGGAAAGATCTTCAAATCTGCATTTCCATTACACACTCCCACAAAAACTCTTTTGAATGAACGAAAATCAGCCTGTACTGCAGGCCAAGCTCCAAGTCACTGAACATTTAACAAAGGATTAGGTTTACTTTGCCCTGAAATAGTGAGGATAAGAATACTATGGCATTTTGTTTCCCTTGACCCAGTCTCCCTCTTCTCCAACTGAAAAACCTGTTGGGTCAGTCAGTTCTCTGGGTATTGTGACCACAAAATCTGAGAGGTCACAAACTCCAGGAGGTGGGATCTTTTTGTGCCTCAGATCAGGAAGTTGCATCAAGGGAGCAGGGGGGCAGGGTTAGGAAAGCCACATCAGGAAACTACCAGTTTCTACTACAGCCAGACATAAGTCTAGAAATATAAATGGGGGGGAGGGGGGAGTTTAAACTGAAAAACAGCCTTAATACCGCAATGAAAAGAAATAAAAGGTTTGTTTCTGCATAATGTTTGTGATGATCCTTGATAGTTTCCAGACAGCTGGTGATCTGGTACCCAGAAATCATGGTTTTCACACAATCTGATATTTATGCTGCAAACAGGCATTCATTACATCTTGATTACTTAGCTGATTACAGGGTAACAGAGGGGAATAGGGAGCTACTCGGGTGCAGTGTACAGAGTGCAAATGAACATATGCATATGCATCTGAATATCCACTGGGAATCAATTTGAGAGGGAATGTTGATCCCTAGTGGGAGTTTGGAAACAGTTTGATGAAAGGTTCAGAAACTTCAAGAACATCTTGTGCTTAGTCAGAAGCAGTCAGAGTTTGATGTAATCATTGTATAAACACCAAAATGGTTTTTGTGTGATCATGATGGCTTTGAATTGTTGCAAAACCAAACTTATAATGCTTCAAATATGCCCCTGCTTGTTGGCACAGAGGAAAGATATAACATAATTGGGCAATTATTTATTGCTTGAGATGCCACTGAAGAAGTTTTCATCACTATTTGTTGTTTCAGTCATTTTTCAGTTGTGTCTGACTCTTTGTGACCCCATTTTGGGGTTTTCTTGGCAAAGATACTGGAGTGGTTTGTCATTTCTTTCTCCAGCTCCTTTTACAGATGAGGAAACTGAGGTAAACAGGGTTAAATGACTTACAGAGGGTTACACAGCTAGTAAGTCTCTGGGGCTGGATTTGAACTCAGGAAGATGAGTCTTCCTGACTCCAGATCCAGTGCTCTGTGCACTATGGCACCACCTAGCTGCCTCCCTTAAACCATTACCAACCACTAAGTGATAACTACTGGTATAAGGGGAATGTCTGGGAAAAGACTGAGGCATACATCGACATGATACAATTGGTTCTGATTGGATAACCAAATGTTGAAGTGGGAGGCCTATGACTGGTTACAAAGGCATTCCAAAAAGCCTGTTGGCTTTAGCTACTGTCTCTTTGCCTCCTTTGTGTCTGGGGGGAAATCTCTGTTATTACTTTATTCCCAGTGTCTGGTAAAGGGAGCAGGAGTTCAAACTTTTTGTTTGGAAGATCCAAAGGGCTACTTGACATCCCATTTTTTTCCCCACAGTCTGAGTTTGCAGCCAGTATAGCTGAGGAGCAAGCTCCTCATCCATGCCAGAGAACGCTGAAAAGAGGACTCAGCTGACAGAGATGCCACTTTTAGATATGAACTTGGTGGAACCAGTATTGTATAGAATGGAGATAAGCTGAACCTTCTATCACCGAGAAAGAAAGTTGGTGTAGGACAGGATATTCTTTTGTTCTAGCTGTGTTTTTGACATAAATGTACTTTTTCCCAATTATAATTGACTTTATTTTATTTTGGAGGCAATTGGGGTTAAGTGACTCTCCCAGGGACACACAGCTAGTAAGTGTCAAGTGTCTGAGGTCACATTTGAATTCAGGTCCTCCTGACTCCAGACCCCATGCTCTATCCACCTAGCTGCTCCTGATGTAAATGCACTTTTGTGAAGGTTAACTCACTGGTGTTAAGTGGTTAAATGGAAATTCAGTGTTAGTCTCTGGACCCCAAAATTGGGAGAACACATCCAAAGAGGGCTCTAGCTAATGGTAGAGAAAAGAAATACCCCAACCCTTTAGGATACCCTATAACAATGAGGAGATGTTATCGGTCTGGTTCTGAAAGAGAGGCCCAATGCATATATATATATATATATATATATATATATATATATATATATATATATATATATATATATATATATATATATTTTTCATATATATATACATATATATATATACATATATATATATATACACATATATATATGTAGGGATTTGTCTGTGAAATTTGGATTCAGTCAAAGGGCCACACTTGAGGACCTAGAGGACCACATGTGGTCTTGAGCCATAGATTCCCCACCCCTGTGCCTATCCCCTCTTCTCTGTGTTCACCTAGCTATCACCCTAGTGTGGATTCAGCATGCACTATTTCAATAGCTTACTGGTTGGTGTAAATGACTCAAATCTTTCCCTGTCCTAGTCCTTCCTCCAGTCAGCTACCGATGTGATTTTCCTTTTGTTTTAGCATTCATTTTTTAAAATTTTGAGTTCCAAATTCTTTCCCTCTCTCCAGGCCCTCCCCCACCTAATGAAAAGGTAAACAGTATGGTAGCCATTTTATATATGCAGTATTTCCATGTTAAAAAAAGAAAATGAAAAGAAAGTGAAAAAATATCCATCAACCTATATATCAGTTCTCTCTGCCGAGGTGGAGAGCAATTTTCATGAGTCCTTTGGAATTGTCTTGAACCATTGTATGGCTTAGAGCAGCTAAGTTTTTCATAATTGATCATCTTCATATATCACTGTTACTGTGTAAAATGTTCACTCAGTTTTGTCCACTTCACTTTGCCTCAGTTCATGTAAATCTTCCCAAGATTTTTCTAAACCCAATCCCCTAGTCATTTCTTATTATATAATAGCATTCCATCACAATCTTATACCACAACTTGTTCAGCCATTCCCCAATTGATGGAAATTCCCTCACAATTCCCAGTTCTTTGACACCACAAAACAGCTGCCATAAATATATTTGTACATATAGGCCCTTTCCTTTTTTCTTTGATTTCTTCAAAATAAAAAGCCTACTAGTGGTATTTTGGGGTCAAAAAGGAATGCATAGTGGGGCAGCTAGGTGGTGCAATGAATAGAGCATTGGCCCTGGAGTCAGGAGGACCTGAGTTCAAATCTGGCTTCAGACACTTAACCCTTAATAGCATGTGACTTTGAGCAAGTCACAACCCCAACTGTCCTGCCTTCTTCCCTCAAAAAAAAAAAGAAAGAAAGAAAGAAAGAAAGAAAGAAAGAAAGAAAGAAAGAAAGAAATGTACAGTTTTGTAGCCCTTTGAGCTTAGTTCCAACTTGTTCTCCAGAATGGTTGAACCAGTTCACAACTCCACCAATAGTGCCTTAATATGCCTATTTTTCCACATCTCCTCCAGCATTTGTAATTTTTTTCTGTCAGGTTAGTCAATCTGACAAGTGTGAGACCATGCATCAGAGTTGTTCTAATTTGCATTTCTCTAATCATTAGTGATTTAAAGCATTTTTCCATGTGACTTTTTATAGTTTTGGTTTGTTCTTCTGAAAACTTTCTGTTCAAATCCTTTTTTGGTCATTTGGGGAATGTCTCTTGTTTTTATAATTTGACTCAGTTTCCTATATATTTGAGAAATGAGGTCTTTATCAGAGAAACTTGCTATAATTTTTCCCCCAGTTTCCTGCTTTCCTTCTAATTTTGGTTACATTGGTTTTGTTTGTCCAAAACATTTTAAATTTCATATAACCAAAATTATCTAGCTGTGTGACCTTGAGCAAATCACTTAAACCCTGTTTGCCTCAGTTTCTTCATCTGTAAAATGAACTGGAGAAGGCAACGGCAAACCATTCCAGTATCTTTGCCACAAAAACCCCAAATGAAGTCACAAAGAGTCAGACGTGACTGAAAAAATGACTGAATATGAACGTATTAGGAACATGAAACCTAATAAAAAAAACTACAGCATTTCTACTAGATATGAAAACTCTGCCATGGATGATGGCACTGGTTTTATACCATACTTGATGGATAAGGATGGGCAAGATCAACACCAATATAGACTTATACTATGAAGTTTCAGAAAATAGAGAGGATACAAATATTCACAGCAATACATTTCTCAGCTAAGAGAGAAGCTGAAGGAAGCCTACCACCTAGCTGTTACTTCAGCTAGCTATGATTCAGAACTCTGATATGAGATGTCCAAGTTCATCATGAAGAACTTTAACAAGGTGAGAGTTTTGGCATTCAAGAAAACACAAGTTAGCAGACTGGTGGAAAATTACTCCATTCCAAGTTGCTGAGAGACTGGACAACTTGTCTGTTTACAGAGTAGAGTGGGGGGAATTCTATAAAGATAATGTATGACAAACACCTACTTACCCATAGGAGACATGGTGGACAATTAGCCCAGCAGACTTCATGAAGAAGAGATATTCCACTAATTGCCAAAAAAGAATCTGAACCAAAAAGTGCTATTTCAAGTGAAGACATTTTGACCTGTAACCCAATAGTCTGGACTTGAGTTGGGAAGGACCCTCGGTACAGACAATGGGGGAAAGAGGGAGAACTGAATCCAGAGGAAACATCTTTACTGACTAGAATTTCATTTATAAAGATCCTGAGGGTCCAGAGACACTCCATAGAACTTGAATAAACTGATAGTTGGATCCTCAACAAATTCAGGTTTTCTAATGAAAGTCTCTAGGTCTGATGACAATAATGGTGGATACATACCACCAACCATCTCAGGTAAGGCATAAAAAAAGTTAGTATGCCACAAAAGAGCAAAAATTATTGGACCTAAGACCAGTTTAACTTATGTTGTTGCAGGAGGATCAGGAGATTAGTTATGCTTTTAGCTAGATAACAATACTAATGTCTGCTCACGTAATATGTGCTTAACATGAATTGTATGTTATTATATATCGGTGCATGTATTAATTATTGCACTGCTGAGTTATGTCTGTTTGTTATTTTAATTATGTTTAGTTGCTTCTGTGATAGTGTTATGCATGTATCATAATTACAAGATCTGTCTGTTTGGTATGTATTGTTTTGCTGTTTATTTACACATATGGTAATGCTTATGCACTATACGGGACTATTGATATTGTTACAGCTTGATTTGCATATTTTTGGCTGATTATTATTTGATATTGTTACATCTTGATTTGCATATTTTTGGCTGATTATTATTTGCTCATATACTATATAGATATGCGTGTATTTTCTTAATGTTTAAATTTAATATGTATTTTAGAACTTTAGTTATTAAGGCAGGTTACCCAGTAATGTTGGATGATCTATTTTGTTATATATAAAGTTAACATGAATTTGATATAAATAGTATTTTGGGATGGTTACCTGTGAAAAAATTCTTGCCATATTGAGTGTTGATGTTTATCATGATGCTTGTGACATATTTTTAGGTATTAAATGTATCTGAAGTGATTTTACAAGGGATTGCAAAAATATTCTGGCAATGAGGAGAAATGTAATCCCTCTTTTTTGGAAGCATCATTAATAAAATAGAGAAGGAAAATCAGCTAATATGCATGGGCACAGGATATCCTCAGGTTCTGCTAGTTTCTGATGGCCTTAAAAAGAACTTCCACAGAAAAGCCAGGAGGCTAAAAGATGGAAAGAGAAGAAGAGAGGCTCCTCCTGGAATCCGTGTTGGCTAGGACCCTGTTGCTTACAGGGATACACTAGCAGGGAATTGAGTATTGTCCAGTTACCGATGGTCACATGATAAAATTATGAGCAGAAAGTGAGATCAGGACTAGAGATAAGGTGCTGACCAGATGAGAGTGAAGTGAGCTGAGTAGGGAAAGAGAACTTTTCAATTTTAGGTAAGTTTGAAAACATTTATACTAGACTGCTTATGAACCTGGTAAGAAAATCAATAAGGAAATTAGTCAATAAGCAGAGAGGTATTGGGGATTGGTGCAGTTGTATCCAAGTGCCCCTTTAGGCACATACTGCTTGAAGCTCTGCTTGATTGGCATTAGATAATTGCCCTATAACCACAAAAGGTTTCCAGTCCTCATGGGGATCCTCCCTTATACCTTCTACTGTGGGTTATACCATATGCACAAATAAGTTAACACAAGGCAAATTGAGGAGGAAGATAAAGTATGCCTTTACTAGGTGTCAGACACTCTGTTGAGCACTAAGGATGTTAATACAAGCAATACAGTCCCTGCCCATAGGAAGCTTACCTTGTAACCTGGGAGGGACAACACATCAAAAAGAACTAGAATGGGAGAGATGGTAGCAATACAGTTTGGAAATGGTGACTGGGAAGTGATGTGGAGTTATGGGTTGTTGTTGTTGTGTTTGTCCTTCGTTGTTGAAGAAGACCATGACATCAAGGAAATGATGACATGACTGGCAGTTGACTTTGATTTGAGTGAGAGAGAGCTCTGCAAGGTCACCAGCCTCACTTCCTCCTCCAGAGCCATCTGGGTCCAGTGACCTGATATTTCTCAGAAGGACTGGAGGTGACCCAGGATGCAATGGGAGACCCTGGCCCTTTTAGGCTAAGGCCTTTTCAGGTACTCACTTAGAGTGAGGTAATACCCACTCTTTAAGAAGTGAGTCAAGGGAAGACTGAGTCCAAATGTGACCTCAGACACTTACAAGCTCTGTGACCCTGGGCAAATCACTTAACCCCAATTGCCACCAAAAAAAAAAAAAAAGAATGAAGGACTAACAACCTAAACCCCATATTTTTATTTTAAACAAATGGCTATCTAAACACTTTTCCCCATCTTGTACATTCTAGAGGTGTTCACTAGCTTGTATGAACTTTTATTTCTTTTTTATTCTTTGTTAAAAGAGACGGCTGCAAAAATAAATAAATTAAATTAAATAAAAGAGATGGCTTCTGAGAAGCTAGGTAGTGCAGTGAATAGAGCACTGGTCCTGAAGTCAGGAGGACATGAGTTCAAATCCAACCTCAGACACTTGACACTTATTAGCTATGTGACCTCAGACAAGTCACTTAAATCCTTCCCTTCCCCCCTCCAAAAAAAAAAAAATATGGCTTCCTGAGTAGGGGGCAGGTAAGGAATATATTCAGAAATAAAGTTATGTAAAAACAAAAGATACAATAAAAAATTTAAAACCCCACAGTCCATTAGAGGGATGGTAGCTTATTACAAGGAAGGAGAGGTGTAATATGTGCACAAAGACATATTACAAAGATAGGCTGTAATCTGGGAGGAACCAATGAGAAGCTATCTGTGAACTTGGAAAGAGCACAGAATTTGGAATCAGAGAATTCTGGTTCAGATTCTGGGTCACCCTCTTACTACCTTTGTGATCTTCACCAAATCATCTAACTCCTTGGGTCTCAGTCTCCTCATCTGTCAAATGACAGGGGTTGGATTAGCTGATCTCTAAATTCATGCCTGTTCTAAATCTTCTGACCCTCAGAGAGACAAGCCCAGAGAGAGAACTAATGAAATCCTAGGGCAGATTGAAGCATGTGGGTTTTTGCTTTGTTTTTCAACATGGCTAATATGGAAATATATTTTGCATGACTTCACATGTATGACGAGTATTATATTGCTTGCTTTCTTAATAGGTAGAGGATGGACTGGAAGAAGAGAGAATTTGGAATTCAAATTTTTAAAAAATGAATGTTAAAAATAGAATTTTTAAAAGAAAATATATATTTCCCATCCAAGTGGAGGAAGCCCCTGAAATCTATGCATAAACGCCAAGTTATCTAGAAGCCCTGCCCTAAGCAGTAAGTCAAGACAGGAGGAGCTCTGTTGAGAAAATATTCATCCCTGGAAGTCTTTTTTATGGGAGAACCACCGAGCTTGCGAAAGAGAATCGCTCTTTATCTCTCCAGTCGGGAGAGGATTTCTCGTTCCTCCCTTCCCCTTCCCTTTCCCCTTCCCCTCATTGGCAATCGAATTTTGTCAGGATCTTCTGTGTTCCCCAATTATCATTTATGCTAGGGTCCCCTGGGTGATGGTGGGGGAGGGGAGAGAAGAAGAGAAAGGGAATGGATGGGACATTGCTGCGGATCACCCCTGCCCCCCGCCTCCCGCTCCCCGCCCCCTGGAGCGTGGTCTCCATCACCATTTTCCTGATGCTCTGGGAGTGCCAGGGAGCATGCATGTCCTTGCTTTGGGAAGGTGGCCTTGCAAGAGGACAAAGAAGCGATTCAGCTGTTACCAGACGCTTCTGTTCGGATGCGTGCCTCCTAGGTCGATTTACCCTTGAAATCTCCTTGCCCCGTTGGGGCACCGGCGCGCGTGGCTGCTGCCAGGCGAAGGTTTTGGTTGGGAAGGAATGCAGACGGTCCATCTCTTGGAATCGGGACTGCAGTGCTTCCGCTCTCCCTAGTCCGAGACAGGCTTCCTAGCGGCCATTAAGGTATAGAGGCTCGGAAAAGCTGGATCGGTCGGGCCAGAATCTCCTACCCCCCAAGAGAGCGCTAGGACCTGCATCCCAGGCTCCATGCCAAACTGCATTCAATCCGAAGCCCGAGCAGTCCGTTGGGAACCCTCATGTGGAGAGCTGAGCCTGGACCAGGGAGAGAGTCAGAGCAGTTTGGGAAAACCTCCACGATTAATCGCGCTGCCAGCATGCCTCCGACGCTCCTTGCAGAGCTCTCCTAGCTTTCCAGTAGTAACAATCCGCAGCTCGGGCTGGGTCTGGGCCAAATGCTTGGAATGATCACTGGGCATCTTGGGAAATGTTGTCCTCGCTCCCGCTTTCTTAGCCACCGCATAAATGGGGGTTGGAGTCGGGGGCGGGGGGGGGGGGGGGACTTAACTACATTTCTTAAAGAACCTGTCATTCAAAACATTGCCCCAGGGAGGTCTCCAGGCCTGTCTGAGTCTTTGCCTTCAGGACTTCTGTACCCCAAGAGGGGGTCCTGACACGCAGTTCATCTCTTATCCCAGTCAATGGCCTAGATGGCATGGGACCTTTCCCAAGTAACCCAGAGGAGTGGGAAGGTAAGTGAGGAAGTTTGAATGTGACTGGGAGAAGTATTCCAGATAATGGACAGTCTCAAATTTACTTTTCCTAGACTGGGCAGGGCGGTGTATCCTCAGTCAGGATGACCTAGGTTCAAGTCCCACTTCCTATATATATGTTCCTATAGATAGATAGATAGATCTATCTATCCATATATATATATATATATATATGGATATATATATGTAGATATATAGATATATACTGGCTGTATGACTCTAGATAAGTCATTTAATTTCTTAGCAACTCTGTAAGCCCATAATTTGAGGGCAGTTAAGTGGGAAAGTGAATAGAGTACTGGCCTGCAGTCAGGAAGATGAGCCTTCCTGAATTCAAATGTAACAGCATTTCCTAACTGTGTGACCCTGGGAAACTCACTTAACCCTGTTTGCCTCAGTTTCTTCGTCTGTAAAATGAGCTCGAGAAGGAAATGGCAAACCACTCTAGTATCTCTGCCAAGGAACCCCAAATGGAGTCATGAAGCCGGACACGACTGAACAACAAAAAAAACTATAATTGCAGAACAGTAGGTAATCTGCCCTGGTGTAGGGAGTTTTCTCCTCAGGGATCTCCTTTGCAATGAAATCCTAGATCTAGATCAACTCTAGGTCTGGGAAGCCACAAGGCGTGGCTAAATAATCCTGTTTACGCTCAAAGGAGATATTTTCCACATGTTCCAGGGCATTTAGGACCCACTGGGCTGGTGGCTGGAATAGAGCACCACCTGGTGGATATATTTATAAACTACACTCCTTTGCTAATTAATGATATCCTGGTTTTTGGTAGGCTTCCCTAAATCAATTCAGGCTACTTACGCAAGAGCAGTGCTCCAAGTGTAACCTGGTCTATCCAAGTCGGAAGACCTGCCTTCAGGTTCGACCTCAGACGCTCACTAGCTGTGTGATCCTAGACAAATCACTTGACCTCGCTGCCTCAGTGTGATACTGTCTGTTTAGTCGTTTTTCAGTGTTGTCCAACTCTGTAAGTTGGTTTGGAGTTTTCTTGGCAAAGATACTGTAGTGGTTTGCCATTTCCTTCTCCAAATGAGGAAACTGAGGCATACAAGGTTAAGTGACTTGGCCAGGGTCACATAGCTAGGAAGTGTGGTCACATTTGAACTCAGGAAGACTCATTTTCCTGACTCCAGGTAAGCACTCTATCTTCTTCACCTCCTAGCTGCCCCCTCTCCCAGTCTACTGGGCTTTGAAATCGAGGTAATATCGGGGGTGGGGTAGCACTTACCTCCCCGGATTGTAAGCATCAAATAAGTTAATATAAAATTATAATATGTTTATATATAATAGTACATAATAATGTAATAATAAAATAAGTCTAAAACACCTGGCACATAATAGATACTATATAAATGCTTGATATTGTTGTTATTATATGCATTGTACACCAATGTCTCTCTGTTATGTTTTAAACCAGACCTGTGTTTTCATCTTCAGAGGTCGTCTCAGTGAGGACCTTCCTCCACCACTTAGAGCTCTTTGGGGCACTAGGAGGTTAAGTGGATTGCCCTGGGTCCCACATCCAGGATGTTGAAGAGATATAATTTGAACTCAGGTCTTCCTGAATCCTTTGCCAACACCCAACTGACCTGGCAAAACTTCCTCTTGTGATAATATTATAATATAATGCACAGATTATGCAAAGAGTGCGTTTCAAAGTGCAGCACCTAATGCTATATTAACATTTAAGGAGGGAGGTTCTCATGAACCTTGGGGAATTAAGTTTTTACTGGAGGAGGTAGCACTTCAGTTGAGCTTTAAAGGAAGATAAGAATACCCAGGAGAGCCTAGCTGCAATAACCCAGGGCTCAGCAGAGTTCAAGGGAGGTCAGAGGAGGTTGCTCATGTGAAATTGGAATGTCATTTAATGAGCAGGGAGGGAAGTCTACAACTATTAGGAAAAATCTTCATACACTGACTCTATTCTCATGTAGCTAGGTATTGGTTTGGTGACCTAAGGGTAGCATCACCTGATAGCCAAATTAAATATCACACTGTCCCCAAGCTGGTTAATCAGTTAATCATATGACAACCTACTTTAGGTTGCAGAAAGCAAGGGGATGAATCAGGTGTGAGTGGATATAGCTCTGGGAGTAACACTACCTGTATCCCTGGCACCCCCTGCCCACAGCACCTAGATCAAGGGAGAGGGGTCTGGGGGGTGGGGAGGTGCTATAAGACTGGAAAGTCAAACTAATACAAAATTGTAGCAAGCTACGAGAGACTATGGAACAAAGGAATTTGGTTCCCAGCTTTCTGAAGGAGAAGCTAATTCTCATTTCCCTAAAGATTAGACATTACTATGATAGTGTAGGCTCAAGCTAAAGCATGGAGGTGGAGGTGGGGCTGGGATAGGAATTCCATTTAACATCAGGTGTGGAAGGGAAGAGCAGCTGGAGAACTACTGGATAAGAGAGCTAGATGGAAATCAAGATGGGTGGATCTTGGATGATTTATGAAATTATAAATAAATTACAATTTCATCTCTTTTTTGTGTCCCATTCGTGTCTGCTTCTGTGTACTAAATAAATTAGGACTGTCCTGCCACCCTTCTCCCCCCCCCAAAAAAAAATCTCAGTGGGTGCTGAGGCACGTGACTCAACTTGAATGAACAACCAGTTCTACTTAGCTCTTGCCTAAGTTCACACAGCTTGTAAGCATCTGAGGGTAGATTTGAATTCGAGTCTTTCTAATTCCAGGCAACTGCTGGTAAAACCTAAGAAGGTATGATAATCTAAAAGGGAGCGAACTCTAAAAATCAGTGTGTTTAGAGAAGTCTTCACAAAGATGGTGGAGCCTAAGGCAAGCTTTGTAGGAAAATAAAGATTGTAAAAGGCAGAGATAAGGAAGAACAATCTAGGTCTAACTGGAGACTATTCATGCACAGTGTTCCACTGATGCAATTTCTCTGCGTGGAAGAAACTGGAAAACCTGCCTCTGGGAGCATCAAAATGACATAATGGGAGTGTCTCAGAAAGACTTTGGAGCATGTATATGCATTCTATAGTTGGTCTGGGTCTACTAACCTTGTGGTGAGGAAAAGTCTTTTAGATGGGGGTCAGTCAGTCAACTAGCACTTATTAAGAACCTACCACATTTCACAGAATAATCAGTGTAGATTTTATGCTAATTTTTTGCCAAAAAGTGGGCTGCTACCATTATGTGAAGTTTTTTTTAATTGTACTGGTATTACTTAAAAATCATTTATTGCTAAACAGTATAGCTGGCAGATGAACTGTACAGGTTAGCTATCGAGGGAAGATGAAAGTCTTACCATATCATGTGACTTGTTCATGGCAGCTTCACACCTATAGCTCTTCTTTGGGTTGTGTAACAATACCTAGTACCCACACTCTAAACAAACCACGAAAGTTGACTTTTGGAAATGTATTGACAATGCAAGTGTGCTGAGAATTCTAGGCTCAAAGCTCAGGAGACAAATGCATATTCATATGCCACTGGTGAATTCATTGCTGCTCTGTTTACCTTTTAAGCAGCATGACAAGCAGAATTATATCATGGGACAATTACATGATGAAAGGTTATAAACCAATTTTTGGACTGAAAAAACAGGGTGCACCAATTATGTGATGGCACAAATTATGTGGTAAAATACAGGTGCTATGTGGCAGGACATTGCTCTGGAGATACAAAGAGAGGCAAAAGATGGTGCTGTAATAAAGGAGTTCACAGAGTAAGAGAATGTAAGATCTAACTGAGCATGTGTTAAATACTTACTATACATGTGTATAAATATAAATGCATGTGTTAAATACTATATATGTATATACATATGTTAAATACTTACTATATATGTACATAAATATAAATACTTACATATATATATGACTATATATGTCAAGCACTGGAGATACAAAGAAAAGCAAAACCAAAAACACAGTCTCTGCTCTCATGATGCTCCCATTCTAATGGGGGATACAGCATTCAACATATATGTGTGTGTGTGTGTGTGTGTGTGTATGTTGTATATATAGTGATATATACAGTGAAAATGAAAGGTAATCTCAGAAAGTGGGATTTGAGCTGAATCTTGAAGGAAGTCAGAGAAACCTGGAGGAAGAGGTGAGAATGGAGACCATTCAGGCATGGGAGACAGGCAATGAGAAAAGCAGAGAGTAGATAGATGGAGTGTCTTGTGGGAGGAACAGCAAGTAGCCGGGTTGTAGTTTGTAGCAGAGAGTAGAGTTTAAGAAAGCTGAAAAGGGAAGAAGGGGCCAGGTTGTGAAGCTCTTTAAATGCTCATTGACTCTGGACTGACATATCAGGAGGAGATCCTTGACACAGGATAGAAGGAGCCAGCCTTGGAACCAGGAGGATCTGGTTTTAAGTTCCACCTCTGAAAGGCAGCACAATCTAGTACAGTGCTGTTAAAACTCAAATGGAAAGGAGGATCCCTGCCAGTTTCATACTGACATAGAAAAACGCATTAACATTATTTACGTTCCATTGTTCAACATTGCTCAATTACATTTTAATCTAGTGTGGACTACACCCTGAACGAAAGTAATGTGGCTATGCTTGATGTCCATGCTCTAAGTAATTATCTAAGATTGTAAGTTGTAGATGTTGCAATTGGAATCTAACAAAAGGGTAAACTGAGGCAAGTCTCTGTGCAAGATGACATTTATTAGCAAGGGCATACTTCCCATAATGCCTCCATTAATGCCAAATACCCCACACAAAAGGACAATTCCCCTTTTCTAAGGTCTGGAGGATATGAAACAAAGAAAAGAACAGGGTAGAAGATATCATGGGATTGAGGGCAACGTGATTGATTACAAAGCTGCGGCACAGAGAACATCATGATTGGCTGGAAGCTTGTAATGGGCACTAGCAACTTCACCCCCTTCTTCTCTCTTGAGACTAAGAAGTGTTCATTGTTTGAGTCCAGGTGTGAGTTAACAGCACAGACCTTTGGACAGCAATCCAAACATCCTTGGAGGATAGCTTGGTGTTATAAAGGTATCAAGCCCAACTCCCTTGCTTTCACACACATTTCCCAAAGTCAGTTAAATTCCTTGAGGCAGGAGAGCTGAATTCCTAACATTAACAGGCCAGATGACTTCTGAGCTAAATTCAGAGACAAAGAACCATGACTTAAGGAGTTACTAGACAAAAGCAATTATAGGACAAAATCAATTAATTATAAATAGAATCAATAAGACAATGATATAAGAATCTTGTTGAGTCCCTTTTAGGGCAGATGTTAGGTAGGTATAAGCCAGGGGTGGGGAACTTGTGGCCTCAAGGCCACATGTGGCCTTCTAGGTCCTCAAGTGTGGCCCTTTGGCTTTGGATTCAGTCAGAAGGTCACATCTGAGGACCTAGAGGGCTACATATGGCCTTGAGGCCATAGGTTCCCTACTCCTGGAACTATAGGGTAGACTTTATTTAAGCAATGTTTCCTAGAATTCTTGGTGGAAACACAGCAATACAGAGAGACAGAGAAAAGCATGATTCCTTTTCTTTGGGCTTGAACCACCCTGGGCCCTTTTAAACCCAGACTCCACCACTACCACCCCCATAGGCCCCTGGATCAGATGATCACTTAACTGCCAAATCTAATGACCTTTTCTCAGTACTCATCTTCCTGACCCCTCTGTAACACTGGAGACTGTTTACATCCCTCTCCATTCAGGAGTTTCATGAGATTGCCCTCTCTTGGTCCTACTACAACCTGACTGCTCCTTCTGATTCTCCTTAGCTGAATCATTTCCTATGTCATTCCATGTAACTATGGGTATGAGTCACGGGTCTGTCTTGGGCCCTCTCCTCTTTTCTCTTCATGATTTCTTATTTGGTGTCTCTATCAGCTACCATGGCTTAAATGTAGATGACTCCAAGATCTATAACATATCCAGCCCAAGTTTTTCCCCTACACTCCAGACCTACAATGCCCACTGGATATGACGGATATTGTGAAGATGTCTCAAATTCAACATGTCCAAAACGGAACTTGTTTTCTTTTCCCCTAAAGCCACCTCTCCTCTGAATCCCAAGCCTAGTTTTGTTGAGGGTACCACCTTCCTTCTAGCCACCCAGGTTATCAACATCAGCATTGCCCTAACTCCTCACTTTCATTCATTCCACATATCTTAATCACACACAAAATCTTGGTATTTTTACCTCCTTTTACCTTTCATATCTTGCATAAGTTCCCTTGTCTTCACTCTCCTGGTTGTACATCTGGTACAATGACTCGCTCAGCGCTCCAGGGGTTCCAAAAAAAAAACCAAACCCTAAACAAACCAAAAAACCAATCCTTTTTGGCTAAAAATGTATTTAAATATACTCAGGTAAATACAGTTCCCATGGTGGTTTTTTAAAAAGACAGTTCAGGAAGAGAAAATCAGATAAAAGCCCAAACTCCTACAAACTCCTTTATCTACACTTCTTAGCCAAAGGACCCACAACCAGGTCCTAGAACAATCAATCCATCTGGGGCAAAGTTAACCCAAAATGTCCTTGCTCAGCTGGAATGCCAACAGATTGTGATCAGATAAGGTAGTTTCAGAGATCATTAACATAGAGGCAGAATATTGGTGGGTGATACATGATCAAGGGAATGACCCTTTTCTCTGGTTGAGAAGTAAGTTATAGAAAATGAACAAATTGAGGAACTTGGAGGTTAAGGTGTTTGAGTGCCTATCAAAATGTATATTGAAGTTCCCTATATAAGGATGGGAGTTAGGCACAAAGATAGAGGGGTGATCATCATATATAAGCCAGACATAAGTGTGGTCAACACAAAACCCAGTTATACTTATTTATATACATGATGTCTCACCTCTTAGAATATTATTTCCTTGAAAGTAAGGGCTGTTTACTGTTCCTGGCACATAGTAAATTCTTTTTTGTTGTTGTTGTTTTTTGTTTGTTTGTTTTTGGTGGGTTTTTTTTTGTTTTTTTTTTAGGGCAATTGGGATTAAGTAACTTGCCCAAGGTCACACGGCTAGGTTTTTGTTTGTATGTGCATTAAGTGTCTGAGGTTGGATCCGAACTCAGGTCCTTCTGACTCCAGGGCCAACGCTCTACTCACTTCGACACCTAGCTGCCCCTCATAGTAAATTCTTAATGAATGTTTGTCGATTGATTGATTGATTGATTGATCGAAAAAAAACTCTATGTTCTCTCAAGTCCCAGCTGGTGTGAGAGTGTGTGGGGCTCACTCCTGCCTCCTCATGGAGGCAGTATCCTGGCCCACAACAGTACTATATACAGTCTAACTAAATTCGCCTTCTTGCTGTTCTCCACAGGTGACATTTCCATCTCCTGCCTTTGCCCTGGTTACTACCCAAGCCTGGAATGCACTCTCCCTTTTTTTGTTTGTTTGTTTTTTAGAGGGGAGGAATGCACTCTCTTCTTACCTCAGTTGGTTGGAATCCCTGCTTGTCTTCAAGTCTCAGCTCAAACACCACCAACTACAGGAGAACTCTCTCCATCCTCCCAGCTGCTAGCACTTCCTCTCTGCCTCAGGATGACCCTGAATTTGTATTGTATAAATCTATGTGCATGGTGTCTCTTTCATTAGAATGTAAACTTTTTGAGGGCAGGAATTATTTCACTTTGGGCTTCTTCCAAGTCTCTAGCACAGTGCTAGCACAAAATGCTTAATAAATGTTAATTGATTGACTTATTGACAGAGGACCTTTATTTTGACCTCCTTTGGGTAAATGTCCAGCAGTGGTATCTCTAGGTTCAGTTCCACATGCCTATCCTTCCCATGGCCTCTTCATCATTATTTCTATATTTTATCATATTTTCAATTTGTTGGGCATGTGGTGAAACTTAAAGTACTTTAATGGCTTATCTATTGAGAATATCTCAAATTTTTATGGCTCCTGATTGCCTCATATAAAGTCCAGACCCTTTAGACTATTATGAAAGACCTGTGACTTGTCACCCAACCCTTTTTTCCAAGCTCATTTCTCACTATTATCACCTTTCACACACCTTATTCTCCAGTCAAACCAACATGCATTTCAACATTCCGCAAACACACCCATTCACTCTCTTGTCTCTGTTACTTCATCCATATTGTTCTCTTAATTCAATTCAGAAAACATTTAAGGGGTGGCTAGGTGTCGCAGTGAATAGAGCACTGGCCCTGGAGTCAGGAGGACCTGAGTTCAAATCTGGCCTTAGACACTTAACACAAAAATTATCTGTGTGACCTTGGGCAAGTCATTTAACCCCAACTGCCCTCCAAAAAGCAAACAACAACAACAACAACAAGAAAGAAACGTTTAAGTGCCTACTTGTCCAGCCCCGTCCTGTCTCCTGACCTCCAGTCTCGAATCTCCAACAACATATTGGGCATCTCAAACTGGATGCCTAATAGACATCTTATTGACATGTCTAAAATGAAGTCATTGTTTTTTCCCTCCAAACATTCCCCTTTTCCCAACTTCACTGTTACTGTCCTCCCAGTCACCCAAGCTCAAAACTAAGGTATCATCCTCTACTTCTCACCCTCTCATCTTCTATATCCAATCAATTGCCTACACTTATATCTCTTGAATATGCCCCCTTCTGTCTTCTGATGCTGGTCCCTCATTACCTCCAACCTCGACTGTTGCCATCTCTCAGTCTCAGGTCTCTCCCCATTCTACTGAAGTCTCCACTCAGCTGTCAAAGTGATCTTCTTCCTATCTCACTCCTCTATTCAGTCAGCTCCAGGGGATCTCTGTTGCCTCCAGGATCAAATGCAAAACCCTCTATTTCACTTTTAAAGCCCCCCCCCCCATAACCTGACCCCTTCCTACCTTTCCAGTCTTTTTATACCTTACACCAGTCCCACACCCACCACCTACTGGGCAATCCAGTAAAACTGATTTCTTTGTTATCTCTTGCACAAAAAAACTCAATCTTCTGGCTCCAAGTATTTTCATTGACTGTTGTCCATTCCTGGAACACTCTCCCTCTTTATCTACCTCCTAGCTTCCTTGGATTCTTTCCAGTCTCAGCCAAAGTCCTACCTTCTGCAAGAAGTCTTTCCCAGTCCTATTTTATCTATATCTTATTTGTACATAACTTTGTACTTTTTGTCCACTCCCTGTTTCGACTATGACTCCTTGAATGCAGGAACTTTCTTTGTATTGCTAATGCTGAACACAAAGCACTTAAGAGCTAGATGACTGATTTACTATGTGTCAAGCATTACATTAGGTGCTGGAATTGCAGAAACAAAAATTCAAAAGCTCCTACCCTCAAGGAGCCTCCATTCTACTGGGGTAGTGGAGGGTGGGGCAGGGCTACATGCAGATAAGTAGAGAATTTAGTAACTGGCATATATGTCCTTAGCCAATTCCTTAAAACCCTAGCTAAAATGTCTCCTCTCCCATGCATAATGAATCATATTCACATCCACATCACGTTTTAAGGTTTACAAAACTTACAAAAATCTGTGAGGTATGTATCATGAATATGGTCATTTCCATTTTGCATGGTGTATGTAAGGAGGCAGAGGAAATGACTTCTAGTGATGAGAGGAATCAGACCCTCCCTTCTGGGGGAACCAGTCAGAAGGCCACTTGAGCTGGAGCTGCTAGGAAAGAGGCCCTTTCCACTGATGCCATAGGTCTGAAGATCCTGGCTACTAAAGGAGAGAAGTCACAAAGAAATGGACAGGACTTCTAGGGCATGGTAGGGATAAGGAATGTGATCTAACAGAGTGACTTTAGATGGAGGGGACATCCTGAGCCAAGATGGAAGTTTCAGGTATCTGTCAGTACCATAAGAGTGGCTTGGAGCTACAAGTCCAAAAGCTGAGATACTGCACCCTGGTCAGATTGAGGTAGAGAGACGTCAACACTATTCTTCAGTGAAGTCCTCAATTCCACACGCATCCTGGGAGTTTACTTATCAATGCTGCACTTTTTTTTTTTTTAGGGGAAACTTCTTCTCCATTCTAGGGAAGGAGAGTGGAAATGGCATTCACATGAAGGTGGGCTATAAGTTTTTCCTTCCTAAAGGAGGTAGTGGAGTGGTCTTTATTCTTTAAATGGATTTTAACAAGCCTACTCGATATCCCATGCTTCCAAGGGCAATTTAACACATATAAGGAAGAACTAGAGATTATTCAAATTGTGGGGCAGCTAGGTGGGGCAGTGAATAGAGCTCTGGCCTTGGAGTCAGGAGGACCTGAGTTCAAATCCAGCCTCAGACATTTAACACTTATTAGCCATGTGACCTTGGGCAAGTCACTTAACCCCAATTGCCCTGCCTTCCCCCCTCCAAAAAGCAAAAAAACGAAAAACAAAAAAGAGATTAGTCAAATTCAGATACTCCTTTTGGGTGAACTTGGTGTAGTGGCATAAGCCAAAGATTATTATAGCCGAGAAATCTTTATTATAACCAAGAAGTCTTCAGTATTGAACCTGATCTATATGACAGAATTGCAGATTTGTAAAATGGCCATCTAGACTAACCCACATCTGAAAAAAAAATTCCTACCACAACACACCCAGTAAGTGGTGATCCAGCCTCTACATGAAGACCTCTAATCAGGGGAAAGCACTAGCCCAAAAGCCATTGGTTATAGTTTCAGTGTGAGCACTTACACCTCAGAAATCAGCAAAGGGCTACAAATCAAGGCTTTATTTATTGTTCTGTTGATATAGGGAAATGTTAATAATATAAATTAAACTTTAAAATGTATCTTGTGTACAATTTTGTGATTAGGATTATAATTTGATACGCTGACAATTCAAAAAAAAAATTTTTTTAGACTGAATCTCCCTATAGAATTCTCCCAGGTTGGAAGTGCAGCAGCCATTCTTGGATCTGATGCCAATACTGATCATCTTAGAAGCTTTAACCAAGTTCACTTTTTTTTTTCCATCTTTTGGAAGGGGGGAAAGGCTGGGCAATTGGGGGTTAAGTGCCCAAGGTCACATGACTAGTAAGTATTAAGTGTCTGAGGCTGGATTTGAACTCAGGTCCTTTTGACTCCAGGGCCCTGTCCAATTAAGGAAGTTCAGGATTCGAGTAAATGGAATGCTTGGCATGCCAAGAAAGACCCAAGGCAATTTCTTTAGAATATTTATTCAGAATATATGTATATATAGGCAAGTGAGAAAGAAACCAGAGATAACAGAGTAAGAGGCTTAAAGATAGCAGAATAAGAGCAACTCTGATTAATAGTGGATATATATATTTACATATTTACAAGCATCTCCGTTGTAGGGAAGCACCAACACCTGACCACACAAGCTGGGGAATCCCGTGTACCGCCATCAGGGTCCCACATGGGAGGGTCCCAGGCAGAGCGTCCTTTCCATGGGTGAGATTCCAATTTGGGGTCTGAATCTTACAGTTTAAGTAGTGCTGAGAACAAAGAAGGCATACTACCAGGTGTTTTTAGTAAGCATGGGTATCTTATGTGAGGCCAGGGAGGGAGGCCAGTCCCTCCAAGGCACCCCAAGAACGATGTTTCCTTGGAATGGCTAGTTCCAGGAGTTGGGCAGTTATCATATCTCTTCTCAAGGACCTGGCCAGGGTCCCAGGAGAGAAGCAGCCCTCAAGTTCTCAGGATCCCTGTTCCCAAACAACTCAGGGTAATAGAAAGGTCATATTGAGTTGGGGCCTTGGTTTGTATAATCTTACTCCTCACAGAGGGGCTTGTCTTACCCCTACAGACCCATGCTCTATTCACTGTACCACCTACCTGCCCCTATATAGTATTTTATAGGGCTTTACATATGACACATCATTTAATTCTCATAACATCCCTGCAAAGGAGATGCTATTATTATCCTCATTTCACTGATAAGGAAATTGAGACTGAGAGAGGCTAAGGGACTTGACCAGCATCACACAGCTAGTAAGTGTCTGAGGCAGGATTTGAACTTGGTTCTCCTTGACTCTATACCCAAGACTTTATTTACTGCAGCTGCCTGCAAACCACCCAGGTCCCATTGTTGAGGTTTAAGGTTTAGGGACCCTCAAGACCCCAAAATACCAACATGCCAGGTCCTGCCGAATTAATTCAACTCAAGCCTTCTCTCAGCTAAAGAAAAGCAAAGTTTATTAAAGATTTGCTTTAATGGGTAGACTCTTTTTCTGGGGGGAGAGCAATTGGGGTTAAGTGACTTGCCCAAGGTCATACAGCTAGTTTTGTGTTAAGTGTCTGAGGCTGGATTTGAATTCAGGTACTCCTTACTCCAGGACTGGTTCTCTATTCACCTAGCCACCTCTAGTGAGTAGACTCTTAAGGAGCTTAGGTATCTGTGATGCCTGTATTTGGAAAAGCAGGCCAGAATGAATCCATGCTAGATAATTCTCTGCCCCCTCATGGAGGCAAGATGGAGCTTATAGACAGAAAGATTGTGGGAGGGTCCTAGGGGTGGTCTAGAGGAAAAGTTTCAGGGAGGTCTTGAGGAGGAGTCAAAAGAGGTCAGACTGGAGTAATGGGAGATTAAGGGTGGGAAGTAGCTGGAGGCTACCTGGAGATGACAATGGAGACCTATAAGAGTAAGAAATTTGGGCCTAGCTATAATGAAAGGTTGATGGCCTCAGGCAAATGCCTCAAGCAGTGGGAAGATTCAATCTAAGTTCAAGGGGTACAGAGCCTGTACCTCATTACCATGACTATAATCCAAAACTCTTTACATGAGTATCTCTCACAGGGCATAGATCAGAGAAGGCCAGACATGGAAGAGAAACTGGAAATCATCTAATCCAATTTCCCCCTCCCATTTTACAGATGGGGAAACTGAGGCTCACCTAGCTACTAATCGCATCAATCATGGCCAAATTCCTGGCTCCATGGAGCACTCTCTCATATTACCTAGCACAACTCCCATGTTTACCAGTTTCCAAGGGAAGGGAGCCCCATCTTCTCTTGGTTATTATAACAATCAAACTAAAGTTTACCTATAATTTCCGGCTGCAACAGCTTGAGTCCACTTTTCTTGATCTATCCTCTATATAGATGGAGCCTAGAGCCTTCTGTCCTTGACCCAGACAACTCACCCCTTCAAGAAAGTCCTTTCTGCTACATAACCTCTATTCCTTTTACTGTGATATCTGCTCCTCTCCAACCAGCTCCTTCACAACTTCCTCCACCACTGCCCCTCCCCAATCACTCCCCAGTATCCTAAAGGAATTTGCACCTTGGAGCTTACCCTCCAGATAAGTGACAGCCTTCTTCTTCATTGCCACCTCCTTCCAGACCTCCTCTTAACTGAAAGCATTGTCCCTGCCCTGCCTGATTCTGTTCTAGAACCATGAACCATAAACCAATAAGTTCAACTATTGTTCCTGGAATATACACCTATCATTTCAGTAACTTTTGGACCAGAGCCCCCTCCCTGGCTACCATTTCCCCCTCTGTGTGTAGTTTCTCCCATTAGAAAGTAAACTTCTTGTGGACAAGGATTGTCTTTGCTATTATATTTGTACCCCCAGTACCTGACACATAGTAATTCATTCATTATCATTCAGCTTTCACTGAGATAGAGTTGAGGTGTATCTGGATACCTATCAGATCCTCAGAATTCAGAATACTCTCTCAACTAGTTTCTTTTCCTCTTGGCTACAGCCCCACAAATGTCATAGTTCTGCATTACTCAAAGTCATACAGAAGAATTGGCTGAAGAGTTGAGATTTGAATTCAGGTCCTTTGACACTCAGTCCAGTGTCCAGTCTGAAAGCTGAAGGGGAAGAAGGGGGAATCTTGAAACCAGGCTGATTAGATCCATTACAAGTTTGTGTGACATAATATCAATCCTTTTATACGTCTCTAAACAATTCACTAGGGGCAGTTTAGATGACTCAGTGAATGGAGCATTGGGCCTGGAGTCAGGAACATCTGACTTCAAATCGGGCCTCAGACCCTTAATAGCTTAATAGCTATGTGACCCTGAGCAAATCACTTAACTTCTGTTTCCACAGAAGAAGAAGGAAATGGCAAACCACTCCAGTATCTTTGCCAAGAAAACCCCATATGGGGTCACAAGACTGAACAACAGTAACAATCAATTCACTGTGCCATTCACTATCTGCTTTTCAAAACCTTTTCCTCTCTCCCCAAACACCTCACACGCCCCCCTCCATCCTTCCCTCTTAACTGAGGATCCTGCCTCATATTTCACTGACAAAAAATGAGGCCTGTTCCCCTGTTTCTCATCTCAGATGCCTTTTTCTACTACCCACTCTCTGGAGATACTCTCTACAGCCCTGTTTCACATGAAGGAGTGAATCTTCTCTTGCTAAGGCAAAGCCCTCTACAGCAACAAGTGACCCCATCCCATCCCATCTTCCCCAGCAGATTTCCTCTTCTATCATGCCCACTCTTTCACTGATTTTCAGTTGCTTCCTGGCTGCTTCCTTACTGCCTACAAATAGGCCTATGTCTTCCCTGTACTCCAAAACTCCTCGATTGATCCATTCATCCTCACTCACTATCCTCACAGGCCATCTACAATCTGTGCCTTCACTTCCTTCCCTCTCATTCTGTTCTTAACTCTTTGCCCTCTGGCTTCCAAACTTACTATTCAACTAAAACAGTTATTCATGATTCCTCAGATCTCATCTCTCTTGACCTCTCTGTAGCCTTTGACACCGTCAATCCCCCTCTTCTTTCTAGGTCTTCAAGACACTATTGCCTTCTGCTTCTCCTCCTACCTGTATGACCATTCCTTCTCAGTCTCCTCTGCTGGAAGTCATGCCACTAATCATGCACAGGTGTCCCCCAGGCCTCTGTCCTGAGCCCTCTTCTCTTTTCCCTCTATCCTATTCCATTCTGGTGATCTCATTAGCTCCCATGAATCTGATGATCATCTGTATGCTAATGATTCTTATGTCAACTCATCTAGTATTACTCTCTCTGCTGACCTCCTGGAATCTCTGATTGCCTATTGAACATCTACCATGCCAACTGGATGCATGGCAGACATCTTAAACTCCAAATGTCCAAAACTGAACTCATTATCTTTTCCCCCAAATCCTTCCTTCTTCCTAACTCCCCTATTACTGTCAGGGAGTCTGCCATCTTCCCAGTCATGCAGACTCAAAACATAGGGGTCATTCTGGATTCTTTTCTCATTTTCTAACCCCACCTCCCCCATATTCAACCAGTTGTCAAGTCTTGTCCATTTCTAACTTCCTCTCATGTATGCCCCCTTCTTTCCCCTGATACTGCCAACACCCTGATGCTGGCCCTGATTACCTCAAACCTGTATTGTTTCATCAGCTTGCTGGTTGGCCCACCTGCCTCAAGTCTCTCCCCATCCCATGCCATCCTCCACTCAGCTGCCACACTAATCTTCCCAAAGCACAGGTCTGACACACCATGTCAGCTCTCTGTTTTACAAACTCTATCACCTAAACCCTATCACCTCCAGGATCAAATCTGTTGTTCAGTCATTCCAATAGTGTCTGGCTCTTCATAATCCCATTTGGGGTTTTCTTGGCAGAGACACTGGAGCAGGTTGCCATTTTCCATTTTCTTCTCCAGTTTATTTTACAGATGAGGAAACTGAGGCAAACAGGGTTATGTGACCTTCTCAAGGTCTCACAGCTAATAAGTGTCTGAGACCAGATTTGAACTCAGGTCTTCCTGACTCCAGGTCCAGTGCTTTATCCTTTACAATGTGATACTTCTTCCCCCTCCTCCCACCTTTCCAGTCTTCTTACACTCTATAAGCCCTCTGTCAGCATACTCTGCAATCCAGGGACATTGGCCTCCTTGCTTTTCTCCCATCTTCATCTCCCAATTGGGCATTTTCACTGGCTGCCACCCATGAAGAACTTCCTCCCTCCTAATCTCAACCTCCTAGCTTCTCTGGCTTCTGCAAAAAGCTTTTCCCAATCCTCCTTAATCTTAATGCCTTTCCTTAGAGACCACTCCAATTCGTCCTGTATGTAACTTGTCTGTATATAGCTGTTTGTATGTTGTCTCGACCATTAGACTTCCAGCTCCCTGAGAGCAATCTTTGCCTTTCTTTGTATCCCCAGCACTGAGCACAGCATTTGGCAAATAGTAGGCAATTAATAAATACTTGCTGACTGACTGAATATCTGAATAATTATAATAGCTGACATAAAGTACTTTCAAGAAGCATTTCACATACATTATGTCATCGAAACAACTGTGAGGTAAATACTACAGTATTATCCCTCCTTTACAGATGAAGAATCAGGCTCATGAAGTGAGGTGACTTGCCCATTGTTATATAACTTGTAAGTGTCAGAGGAAGAGTTTGAACCTTAGTTCTCTCCTAAATCCAAGTCCAGTAGTCTTCTCTCCCTTCACCCAGGCAATCAGGGTTAAGTGACTTGCCCAGGGCCACACAGCTAATAAGTGTCAAGTTTCGGAGGTCACATTTGAACTCAGGTCCTCGACTCCAGGGTGGGCACTCTATCTGATGCACCAGCTAGCTGCCCCTCAGTATTCTTTCCATTACACTAAACTGCCTAAGAGACAAGGGTGGGGAACCAGTAAAAGAAAGAGGCTAGAGGTAAGGAGTGGGGGGACTGTCCAACAGGAGGATGGGGGAGGGTCAGTTGGGTGTGCCATTTTTCTTCTCTCTGGCTCCCTCAGATAAGAGGGGCAGGCACCCTCCCCTATATTTCTTTCTTCTCCCATGCTCCAGGCAGCTCGAGGAACCCACCATTTGCAGCTATGTCCTCAGAGGAAGATCTTGTCCCTGGAATACTTCGGCCATGGACCTCCAAGCACCAACGGGACCTGATGGCTTCCTTCCTCTTAGGGGCTCCTGGAGGTAAGGATGGGAAACAAAGCCTCACTGGACATTGTTCAAGTGAAATGAATTGTATAAAGGAGGAAACCAGCTAGGAGGAGGAAGTGAGCCAAGTAAAGTTTATCTTGTCAACTTGAAAAGGATCTGTGCACATTTGCAGAATAATTTTCATCTGTATAACACTAGGCTTTTAGAAAGTGTTTTATACATATTGCTTCAGGGGATATGAAGCCTAAGAAGCAGGCAGGCACTATTATTGTCATTCTGTCTACAGATGAGGGAACTGAAGGTGAAAAGAAGCAACTCTGGGCTTCTCTAGGAAGAACATTGTATTTTGAGTAAACAGATCTGAGTTTAAATCTACTTACTTTCCCTGTGACCTTGATCTTTCTGGACCTGTTTCTTTATCTACAAAATGAAGGAGTTGGTCTAGATGAAATCTAAGGATTCTTCCTGTTCTAATATTCTATGATCTTATCAGTATTTGAAGTGACTTGTTCAGGACTTGGACCCAGGCTTTCTGGTGGACAATGCACTGTACCTTGTTTACATTCATTCATTAATTGCCTAAAAGTAGATTATTCCCGGTCTTAGGGACTCCCCTTGAAATGTCCTCCCTTCCTCCCAAGGCCTATGGGGAATCTACCAGCACGGGAAGCTCCCGTGGCTACTGGACTCTGCCCTCTGTCACAAAAAGCTCAGCGAATTGTGGGGCAGTGAGGACAAAGAGTCTGGTGACATTTTAACCAGCCACTCAGAGCCTTGCCCAGATCAGAGCAACACGGGGGTGACTGGCAGCAGACACACAGACATTGAACATGTCTAACAGCATGGAGGGTAGGCTGCGGCTGAGGAGTGGGGGCTTTGGAGGAAGAGGAGGAGAGGGCCCTGAGGACTGATTCATGGGATGGGAAACCTTATCGACTAAGGGAGCTGGGAGGAAAGAAGGAAGATTAGTGGGAGGAACATGATAGACTGAGAAGCAAGGAGACTGTAGCAGGTGGCAGACAAGGGGATGGGGATTTATATAGGTGAACTTCCTTCAGGAATCTAGTTCTAGACTCTAGAGTAAGGGAATGAGGGGCCTGAAAATGGAAAAGGGCTAAGATTGGTAGAGGAGTAGAGGGACTGGGGATTTGAGCTGTGAGAAATCTAGGAATGAAAGAAGGGAAATTAGGAAGAGGGATGAGCTCTAGGCTACCTGTCAGTGTCCATTGTAATCATACTATGCTTCTCCCCTGCCAGGGCCAGCCGGGTACCTTCGGAGGGCCAGTGTGGCCCATTTGACCCAGGAGTTAGGTGCTGCCTTCTTCCAGAAGCAACAGCTCCCAGCAGCTATGGCAGATACCTTTCTGGAGCATCTCTGCTTACTGGACATTGACTCAGAACCAGTGGCTGCCCGAAGCACCAGCATCATAGCCACCATAGGTAACTAATAATGGCAGTCAATCAACAAACATTTATTAAGTGCCGACCCTGTACCAGGCACTGTGCTAAGTGCTGGGGATTTTTGAAAAAGAGGCAAAAGGCATTCTCTGCCCTCAACTAATACAATAGCTCCCAACCTCATGCAATGCTCACCCTTACAGTGACAGGGAGTCTGAGAAGTAGAGAGCTTTTGTGCACAATTCTCATATGATAGCATCTTTGTCAGCAGGGGTGGTAGGAAGGAGCAACTATTTCCACTTGACTAAAAACTGAGGCCCAGAAAAATCAATGGATTTGTTAAAAAGTCTCACTATAAGTTAACAGCAAAGGTAGACCTAGAACCCATGTCTCCAGTGTTCTTTTTTTGTTTGTTTGTTTTTTGGAGGGGGGGAAGGCAAGGCAATTGGGGTTAAATGGCTTACCCAAGGTCACACAGCTAGTAAGTGTGCCAAGTGTCTGAAGTCCGATTTGAACTCAGGTCCTCCTGACTCCAGGGCCGGTGCTCTATTCACTGCGCCGCCTAGCTGCCCCATCTAGTGTTCTTTCCATTTTTCCCAAATACTTCCCATTCCAACTCTATGGTACTATACCCTAATGTTCTCATTTTTTCTCCTTCCCAACCCCAAATCCGATATGGCTATCACTTTCACTACCCACATCATTGCCAGCGTCATCCTCCTCATCCTCCACATTGGTATCACTTTACCTGGGGAGGACCCCCTCCCCAACCCTAAGGACATCCACTCCTGCTCCGCCTTTTCCAACATTATGCCTACCAACATCTTTCTCTGGCTCCAGGGATAATCCAATCTCACATCCTCTGACTTTGTTCCCTTTCCTGAGATTTTCTTTTGCTGTATGAGGGAGGACTGAAGTGATAGAATGTACGATTTCTGAGAGGCTAGAGTGAAACTTTTAAGTTGTGAAAGTGTATCTCTGAATGGGTGAAGGAAGTGTCTTTATGCAACAGAGATGACCCTGACCTGGTTGGGGAGGGGGGCAGGTTTCTTTGAGTAAGAAAAGGAGGGGTTGTATTTGTGTAATAGAAGAGGAAGTCTTTGAGCAGAAGAATCAGTCAGAGTAGGTCAACAAGCATTTAATAAGTGCCTACTATGTGTCAGGCTGTGCGCTAAATTCTGGGGATACAAAAAAAGTAAAAACCATTTCCTACTCTCTAGGAGCTTATTCTAATGGGGCAGACAATATACAAGCCACTGTGTACATACAAAATGTGGCAGTTAATCTCAGATGGAAGACATTAGCATTAAAAGGGACCAGGAAAGGCTTAATGCAGAAAATGGCATTTTACCTGAGACTTGAAGGGAAGCCAGGAGATAAGAGAAGAGGAAGGAGAACATTCTAGGCTTGGGGGACAGTCAGTGAAAATGTATGGAGTCTGGAAATGAAGGTTTATGTATGAAGAACATCAGATAAACCAATGTAACTGGATTTGTATACTACATGGTGGGGAGTAAAGTGTAAAAAGACCAGGAAGGGAGAAAGAGGGAAGACTTTAAAGGCTCAAGAGAGGATTTTATATTTGCTCTTGGAGGCAATAGGAAATAAAGTTTAATTAGTTGGGGTGGGGCAGGCAATGACTTGGTCGGGGCTGTACTTTAGGAAGATTGAATTTTTTTTTTAGAGGCAGTCAAGGTTAAGTGACTTGCCCAGGGTTACACAAGTGCCTAAAGGTCCGATTTCAACTCCAGTCTTCCTGACTCCAGAGCTGGTGCTCTATCCACCATACCACCTAGTTGCCCTAGGAAGATCAATGCAACAATTGAGTAGAGTATGGTCTGGAGAGGGAAAAAATGACAAGGTAGAGAAACTAATCGCACTGTCAATATACAAGCATTATATATTATATAAATATTATAATATGTCTTAATATTACATATTATTATAATCACTTACTATGTGTCAGGCACTGTGCTAAGTGCTGTGGTTATAATAACAGGTGAAAACAAACCAAAAGAAGCCCAGTCCCTACTCTCAAAGAGTTCATCTAATGGGGAAGACAAAATGCAATCCACTACATACAAACAAGATATATACAGGCTAAACTGGAGATAAGAGAGGGAATACACTAGTATTAAGGGGGATGGGGAAGACTCCTTGTAGAAGGTAGGATTTTAGATGGGAATTGAAGAATGCCAGGGAGGTCAGGATGGAGATGAGGGAAAGAATTCCAGACAGTGAAGATAACCTGAAATTGGGTGATGGAGTGTCCTGTTCCAAAAACAGACAGGAAGCCAGAGTAACTCTATTGAAGAATACTCAGATTGGGGGGGGGGGGGAAGGGAAGAAGGAGGAAGAAAGTATAAGAAGTATAGAAAGGCAAGAGAAGGCAAGGTGATGAAGGACTTTAAAAGCCAAAGAGAGGATTTTATATTTAATCCTGGAGAGAATAGGGAAAAAAAGGAGATAATATGGGTCAGACCTACACTTTTCTTTCTGTGGATGGAGTAGGGTTAGTAAAGACTTAAGGCAGGGAGGTCAGTCAGAAGGATATTTTGAAAGTCCAGGTGTGGGGTGAGAATGGTGGCAGTGTCAGAGCAGAGCAGAGGCATGTAGAAGAGATGTTATAAATGTAGAATCAATACAACTTGGCAACAGATTGAATGTAGGATTGAGGGTGAGGGATAAAGGATGACCCTTAGGTTATGAGCCTGTGTGACTGGGAGGATGGTGATGCCTAGTAATAGGGATATTAAGAAGAAAGGCTGGGGTGGCTAGGTGGTGCAGTGAAGAGAGCACTGGCCCTGGAATCAGGAGGACCTGAGTTCAAATCCAGCCTCAGACACAACACACACACACACACACACACACACACACACACACACACATACTAGCCATGTGACCTTGGGCAAGTCACTTAACCCCAATTGCCCTCCAAAAAGCAAAAAAAGAAAAAGAAGAGAGAAAGGCTAGGGGGAGAAAGGAGTTCAGTTTTGTACATGCTGGGCCTAAGATATCTATGGGGTGTGATTTTGAGATGTTCAATAGGTAGCTGAGGATGTAAGACTGGAGGTCAGAAGAGAAGTTAGAGCTAGATATATAAATCTGGGAATTATCAGCATAGCAATAATTCCATGGATGCTGATGAGATCAATCACCAAGTGAAATAGAATAAAGGAAGAAGAAAAGGGGGCCTGGGATAGAGCCACAATTTAATGTGACCTTCACCCAAGGTGTACCCTGGATGAAGATCTGGCAAGGGAAACTGAGAAAGAATAGTCAGACAAATAGGATCAGGAGAAAGTGTCACAAACCCTCAAGAGAAGCAAAGAGGGTCCAGGACCGAAAATCACAGAACTGGAAGGGACCTCAGAGGCCATCTAGTTGAATATGTCCCTGGAAACCCTCCCCCCACTAAAACATGACCATATTTGCTTAAAAATCCCTAATAAAGGGGAAATCATTACCTCCCAAAGCAGTCAATTTCACTTTTGGATAACCACAGTAAGAAGCATTTCACCTCTCTCTCCCAGATTTACCCTTTCTGAACAAACTGAATAAATCTAATCTATCTTCAACCTGTTACCCTTCATCAACTTAAAGATGGCTTTCATGTTCCCCACTCCACTAACCTGCATTTTCTTCCACCAATCTTCATGTCAAGGGAAGGGAGAGCAGCTAGGTGATAGAGTGGATAAGAACACTGGGCCCAGAGTCAAGAAGAGAAGTCCAAATTCTGCCTCACACACTTGCTAGCAGTGTGACCCTTGGACAAGTCAATTCTGTGTGCTTTGGTTTCTTCATCTCTAAATGGGGATAATAATAGCACCTATCTCACAGGGCTATTGTGAGGATCAAATAAGATAACATTTGTAAGGTGCTTAGCCCATAGTAGGCACTATACAGTAGGTACCATGCCACTACTTGGCACATAGTAGGTACTATATAAATGTTAGCCACTATTATTGTGATTATATTCTTAATATTAAGATCTTTCAACATTCTGCTCACGCTCCTCTGGATGTTCTCCTGCTGATCAATGCCAATGTGGTGCCCAGGACCAGTCAGCATTCCAGATTTGGCCTGACCAGTAGGGGGCACAGTAGGGCTACCACCTCCCTCCTTCTGGATCCTGTACTTCTATTCTTGTTGATCTGTTCACTAACCAACGTCCTTAAAGTTTGCCAGGAAAAGAGGTCAGGTTCATTTGCCTAGAAATTTCAGGTTCCATTCCCTTAAAAAACAAAAACAAGTTGCTTGTCTTTTTACATTTGTAATATCTCTCCTACATGCCCCTGCTCCACTCTGGCACTGCCACCACTCTGGAACAGCTCCTCATCACCCCACACCTGGACTATTGAAATATCCCTCTGGTTGATCTCCCTACTTAAGTCTCTCCCCACTCTACTCTTGCCATCTCTCTCTTTTTCCATCTCTTCCAAACATCGATGACAGTAAATGGCACTGCAATCATATGCTCTAAGTTCATCTGGGCCTGCTGATTCCAATCCATCTAGAACAGCTAGGAAGTCTCTTACTATCTCCCTACTTATCTTGGACAGCAGAGGGTGTCTCTGGAGCAGAAAGGGGAATCTCTTAATCAGAGTTTCTCTGAACAGGGTCTCTCTGAAGGGTTTATTGTGTTGTTCAGTCATGTTCAACTCCCCGTGACCCCATTTGGGATTTTCTTGGCAAAGATACTGGAGTGGTTCACAATTTCCTCTAGCTCACAGGTGAGGAAAACAGAGGCAAACAGGGTGAAGTGACTTGCCCAGGGTCACACAGCTAATTGTCTGAGGAGAATTTGAACTTAGGTCCTCCTGACTCCAGGGCTGGTGCTCTATCCACTGACTGAGCCACCTAGCTGTCCTATACACACCCCTTCCCTGGCAGTGAGGATTGTCTGAAGGAAATCAAGATGGTTAGTCTGGAGAAGAGAAGACTTAGTGGGGTGAAGAATATGAAAGCTGTTCAGTAACAACAGGAGGGAGAGGCATAAGTGGGTAGCCTAAGTATATGGGGGTGAGAGGGCTGGATAACCACTTGGGGCTTTTCTCATCAGGTATCAATTATACTTGAATCTCCTCGAGATTTTGTGATTTTTTTTTGTTCACAGGCCCCGCATCTCGCTCTGTGGATCGACTGAAGGAAATGATCAAAGCAGGAATGAATATTGCCAGGCTCAACTTTTCCCATGGTTCCCACGAGGTATAGTGGGCTGTGAGAGGGGTTGCTGCAGGAGCTGGAGGGGGGGACAGGGCCGAGATTCTGCCCGGAGGCTTGGAGACCCCGAGGCTGAAGAGGCTGAGGATTGAGGAGAGGTTAGCCCAGGATCCCTGTCTTCATCCCTTCTTTTCCTCTCCCCCTCCCCAGTACCACGCGGAATCCATAGCCAATGTGAGAGAAGCCGTCGAGAGCTTTGCAGGCTCCTCTTTAAGCTACCGGCCCGTGGCCATAGCGCTGGACACCAAGGGGCCCGAGATCCGCACCGGGATCCTCCAGGGGGTGAGGACCCGGGCATCGGGAAAGCTGGGCGGTACCAGCGGGGCGAGGGCGATTGGAACAAAGAAAGGAAGGGGCAGGGTAGAGAGTCAGAAGTGGGTAGTGCTAGAAAGAAGGGATTAGGGATGGGTGTGAGCAGGGCCAAATCGATAAAGGATTGGCCCAATTACTTGTAATGGGAGTGAGGGTTGAATCTGGGATAGCTGCAACTACTTACTGGGAAGAGTCGGGCAAAGAAGTGGGACCAGGAGGAGGTGGAGAGGGGGCGTTATCGAGAAGGGATAGAGCTGGTAACCCTTAACAGGTTAAGTATAGAAAGAACTATTCTCTAGTGACCTGTGCTACAGGAAGAAAGGGTCCATAAGGAAAGAAGGGTCCAGAGCAAGATTAAGGCTGGAGACCAAGCCCCCACACATCCCAGCTCTGCTCTTACTTCCCATTCCTTCTCTTAGGGCCCAGAGTCAGAAGTGGAGATAAAGAAAGGTTCCCAGGTCCGGGTTACAGTAGACCCGGCTTTCCGGACTCGGGGGAATGCCAGCACTGTGTGGGTGGACTATCCCAACATAGTCCATGTAGTGCCCGAGGGGGGACGGATCTACATCGACGACGGTCTTATCTCCCTGGTGGTGAAGCAGAAGGGTGGGTGAACTCGAATTATCCCCTAGCCCTAAATCCAATTCAGGCCACGCCCCTTTGTTCTTGGACTTGCCCTATGGATTTCCCCTCGCCCCATCCCAAGTGTCGCCCCGCTTCCCCGAGAACATGTCCCTCCCCCCAATCTTTTTACCCAACACCGCGGTATAGTTAGGCCACACCCCTTAAAAACCATCAAATTGCACCAAATCATCTCTTTCTTCTTGGCCTCTGGAATTTCACAGACCCAGCGGGGCTGGTGACTGAGGTTGAGAACGGCGGGATGCTGGGAAGCAGGAAGGGGGTGAACCTGCCTGGTGCCGAAGTGGACTTGCCAGGCTTGTCCGAGCAGGATGCTCTGGACCTGCGCTTTGGGGTGGAGCAAGGTGTGGATATCGTCTTCGCGTCCTTTATCCGCAAGGCCCAAGACGTGATTGCTGTACGGGAAGCCCTGGGGCCTCAGGGACGGAACATCAAGATCATCAGCAAAATCGAGAACCACGAGGGTGTTGAGAAGTGAGGCTTCCAGCCCTTGACTTTCATTCTCCCACTCCTTGCCCCCACCTGCAGATCCCTGATTCCCCTCTAAGTGCCAATTGAATTGAAAAGAAATGTCCCCAACTCTCCCTTTCCTGACTCTGCCCTACTCTCCTTGACTTTACTCCATATCTCCTGGTCGTGCCCCCTCTTGGGCCCAAACTTCCCAGGTTTGATGAGATCCTGGAGGTGAGCGATGGCATCATGGTGGCACGGGGTGACCTGGGCATAGAGATCCCAGCTGAGAAGGTCTTCCTGGCACAGAAGATGATGATTGGACGCTGCAACTTGGCTGGCAAACCCGTTGTCTGTGCCACACAGGTCTGGGAGAGAGCAGGGGCATGGCTTAGGTATTGTGGGCACTAACCTCCCCATAGCATCCCTCCACTCTCCTGTTGTGACATGGGGTTAAGGTATAGATGACCTTAGCATGTCACAACTACACTAAGACAGGGTCATGAGATGGGAGAACACCCCCTGAACTGGCAAGGAATGCCTGGATTGAAGAGGGTGGGAGGGAAAGCATTAATCTTTGACTCTTATGGAAATGGTACTTCCAGATGCTGGAAAGCATGGTCACCAAGGCCCGGCCAACACGGGCAGAAACAAGTGATGTGGCCAATGCTGTATTGGATGGAGCTGACTGTATCATGTTATCTGGGGAGACAGCCAAGGGTAGTTACCCTGTTGAGGCCGTGAAAATGCAGCATGCGGTATGGGGCTAATGGGTAACATGGGGGCATGTCTGGGATCCAGATATCCAGGGCCACCCAAACCAGATATCAGGGCCTGACCCTGATCCCCTGGTACTTTCAGATTGCTCGGGAAGCAGAAGCTGCCGTCTATCACCGGCAGCTGTTTGAAGAACTTCGACGAGCAGCTCCCCTAAGCCGTGACCCTACTGAGGTCACTGCCATTGGTGCTGTGGAGGCTTCGTTCAAGTGCTGTGCTGCTGCTATAGTTGTGCTGACAACATCTGGCCGGTGAGAGACCAGCAAGGAGACTGGGCAGAGGTGGGGAATAGCCATTAGGGACAGAGAGGCAGACTGAACATCTAAGGACATGAAGAGCAGGGTAAGAGCACTGGAATTATTGGTTTGGAAAAGATATAGCCATCTAGGGGTTTAGAGAGGGTCCCAAGCATCTAATACCAATGCCTAGTATTTGTAAAGGGCTTTAGATTTTTTTCAAAGTATTTTCAGATCCATTACCTTATTTGATCCTTATGGCACTGGTTGTGAGGTAGATAGAGCATTTTACAAATGAGAAAACTGAAGCCTGAAGAGATCAGCACAGAGAAGGACGGTGGCAGTCTCGACTGGAAACCAGATCTCCCGACTGACAATCCGGTGCCTTTTCCACTGAGCTGCATACTCTGTCTCTCCCAGCTCGGCACAGCTATTGTCCCGGTACCGTCCCCGGGCAGCTGTCATCGCTGTCACCCGTTCTGCTCAGACTGCCCGACAGGTCCATTTGTGTCGTGGTGTTTTTCCTTTGCTCTACCAAGACCCCCCAGAGACGGTCTGGACTGATGATGTTGACCGTCGTGTCCAGTTTGGCATTGAAAGTGGTGAGGCTTCCATGGCTTTTTCCCAAGTTTCTGCTTTCTTCACCCAAGACAACTAGTCTCTCTCCCCAGTGCCTTTTAGGCATCTGTTTCCATGGCAACTCTCCGATACCACCCCTCCACCTCCCCCAACTCCTCTCATTCCGAGACTCTTTATTAGGCCTCTTTTGTATAGCAGAAGCCACCTAACCTAGTTGATGTGAAAGGATGTGACAAAGGGGCTGATTTATTTTCTTCTCTTGAATCTGGGGGAAGAGCTAGTGCATAATGCCATCACCTTACATTGTTGGGGAGATTCTGTGTTACTGCAGGGATGAGGCAGATGGAACTGCACGATACTTTAGGGACCAATCATCAATAATTCTGTACTAGGGCAATTCAACTGAGGGGACAACTTAAGGCTATTGCTGTATAGGCAACTGCTATCTACCAGAGGTATAGCTACAACAGAAGTTATAAGACATTGTTAAGCATGCTTGCTTTTATACTGTAGGAGGCAAGCAAATGCTGTTAGAGTCCTCTAAATTTTCTCCCCAAGGACAAAGCCCCATTCACTCCTCCCCCCCCCCCACCCCGTTATGGTTCTGCTTAGGAAGGCAACAGTTGGGAGAAGCAGCCTTTAGCTACTGGCCTAAAAAACACCTATGACAGCTCACATAGTATTAATGTCAGTTACCTCATTCAAGTAATCCCTACCTCCCACCCCCCCATCTTCTATCACCAAGGCAACACAGGTGGGATTGAGACAGGCTATTGAGGCAACAATGCTGCCTTCCAAATTTGTCATGCACACTGGCATCCTGTAAATCCCTGTAGTACTATAGGTCTCTGGGGATTATGGGGGAGCAGGGGTGGGAAGGTTGGGGAGTGGGTAGGGGAATATAGTATGATTGCTTCTGTTCTACATCCACTCAGGGACTGAGAATTAAATTTCATTAATCAGATTGTCCTAGGTATAATTTCACCCCCCTCCTTCTTTTCTACACAGGGAAGCTCCGTGGTTTCGTCCGAGTCGGGGACCTTGTGATTGTGGTGACAGGCTGGCGACCTGGCTCAGGGTACACAAACATCATGAGGGTGCTGAGTGTATCCTGAGTCTCTATGTTCCCACATGCCATACACCTTTGCCTGAACCCTGGGGACCATGTTCCAACATAGGTAATTTCCCCCCAGTATCACACCCCTTTACATAGACCTTCCCTCCTCCCCCAGCTCTAAGAGATAATTCCTCCATTTGCCTCCCACATGCTAAAACTTTATCCCTTTGCAAACCTTCTCAGAGTCCACTGCCCCTTTCTAGTTCCTACGTCCTGTTCCTGTGGGCCCTCCTCTGTCACTGTATATCAAAGCTCCTGAAAGCTTGTGTTCAATAAAATATCTATCACCCTCAATTGTGCCTGAATGTGACTGTATCCAGTCCCCACCTGGCCCCTAAAATGCCCTAAGTCATTGGTCTCAGCTCTGCTGGTTAATTCCTTCTTCCAAAGTCGCTCAACCCCACTAGTAACAGGGGAATGAGAGATGATATAAAGGAGAGGGCATCATGTGTTCAGGGGATCCCTGAATTCCCTAACTAGACAAAGTGATGCCCATTTCTCAGACATTTCAGATCGTTGAAAGCATAGATAGTCTCATAGAATCCTAAGGTATAAACCTGGAAAGGACCTTAAAACTGATCTAGTCCTGATTCTGAGGCTGAGAGAAAAGAGGTAGTTTGCCCAAGACAACCTAAGTAGTGAGTGGGAGAGTCAGGATTTGAAATCAGCTCCTCTGACCCCTGCTCTAGAATCATGTTTATGATCCCACAATATCTCACTCCAGGCTAGAGAAGGAAATGATATTGGGTGGCACTGACAGCTGGGCACTCAGTCCCCAAAGTCATCACCAACTTGCCCATCTTGCCTGCTGTTCAAGACAATGCTCACCCCTCTTCTGCCTCAGTGCCCACCCTATTATCATTTGCCTAGATGCCTTTTCCCCCAATCTAGTGTTCATATGCTTATCCTAAAGCCCACTTCTCCATTCCATGCATACCAGGAGCCAAAAAGAACATCTTTTTTCTTTTTCTTTTTTAATATATATTCAACTATCTGTAAACAAACATTAAAAAAAACCAGTAAAATAATTCCTCCACACATACATACACACGCTAAGAATCCCAGAGCCCAGAGCTTGGCAGGGGAGCTGTATGCCAGGGTTCTGGCTCTTGTTCTTCCTATGCTAATGTTATGGAGGGGGAAGACAGGGACAGAGGGGGAGGTTGGGGGGCTTCCTGTATCCCTGAGAAGGCAGAGGTGCTGGCTGGTCTGCCCCACCCCTACCCTGTTCCCGTCTTTCCCCCACTCTGTGGCTTGGATTCCCACCCTTTCCCCACTCTCTCACAGCATAGGAAAAAAAGACACCTAAAAGTAAAAACTGCCCCACACCTACCCCAGGTGGCCCTTCCCTCCCCCTATACGGATGGGAAACTGGAGTCTTAGTATTGCTGATGGAGCCAGGCAAGGGCCACAGAGCTGGCATGAGGAGAGAGAGACCCTTCTGTCGTTCCCCCTCCCCCTAAGAGAGAGGACAATATATAAATAAATCATTAATACCTAAGGATTCAACTGCTAGGGCTCCTAGGCTGGCACATTCATTAGGGAGGGGCTGGATGTTCCCCATCGGCACAACTGGTTAGGAGCACAGGGAGGATGTGGCTCTTTGTTCACAAGAAGATTTTTCTACAACAAAGATAGGATTGAGGAAAGCTGGCAAGAGATGCCCATTTGGGCAAGAGGTGTTTGTATTCACTGAGAGGGCCGTAGACGGGTAGGTGCCTACAAATGGCAGTGATGAGAGCAGAGGTGGATGCCCAAAGAAGGGGTGTGAGGCCTGTGGTTTTGGCAGTGATGGAGGAACAGGACGGTGCCCAGACTAGGCAGTGATTGGATGTCTGCCCCAAAAGGGCTCATGAGCAGAGGGATGCAGGTGCTGGGAGAAGAAGATAGCTTTCTGCTTGGTAGTGATGAGGATAAGGAGATCCTCATGCCTTGCTGAGTGGGGAAAAGGGAAAAGGGCCTATATCTGGGAAGGTCTATGGCCAGGGGGATGCTCTGAGCAAAGGGCATTGAGATACTTCTATTTGGCAGTGATGGAGGCATGTCAGGCAGGGGGATGGCTGAGCTAAGGGTTATGTAGACACTTCCACTTAGCAGTGAAGGGAGACATCCACAGTGTGTGATGCTTTGTTTGTGGTACCTATCAACATCAAAGCACCCACACCTTCTCTCACAATCAAGGTTAAATGTACCCAGGAGTTCTCACATGTTAGCAGGAAGTTGGGGGCCCCTGGTGGTACCTGGATCAGAGGCAGGAGGCCTGAGGGGTTGGGTGCTGCCTGGGATCCTGGATAAGAGCCCAGAGGGAGGCAAGTGCTCACCTCCTGAGCCCTTGCGCCCAGGGGAGCCCTCCCCAGCTGCTCGGTGAGGAAGTGAAGGTTGTGATGCTGAAAGTGGCCGTCCTCGGGGCCCTAGCCGCCGTGCACCCCCACCAGGTGGGGGACCTAATAGGGAAACCTGCGAACGACCTGCCCGGGATAAGCTGGCATGAAGAGTTCGGGCTGCTGGTGCAGGTAGGCGGGACGTGGATGCCCAAGGCCCTCGAGCCAACAAAGGGGGTCCCCGAGCAGGCACCAGCGGTGAGGCTGGTGAGCCAGCTGAGCGACGAGCGGAGCGAGCAAGAAGAACAGCAGGAGAGTCTGGGGAGAGGGGCAGAGGGGCCCGATGGTGGGTTAGAGCAATGGCCACATTTGAAGTAACTGCAGCCGCCTGCAGTGGGGCATGGACCAGGGGCTCCCACAGCACTGGCTTCCCACTCAGGCGAGCACCAGTGCCTGGGGCCAGCCCCCTCACTCCTCGGGCCATGTCTCGGTCATGCTGTACCAGGTGCTGCTCCATTACTCCACCACCGCCACATCCTGGGCTGGGCTCTGAACGCTTCCGTTGAAGCAGCGAATTTTTCTTTCCTAAGGATGTCACAGACAAGGTGGTGTCAAAGGATGACAGGGTCTGGGCTGGTAAGGGGAGATCTTCTGAAGATGTGTCTCCCACAGATGAGGTAGGCATTTATGGGGTGGCATTGGGCACATCTTATTTGAAGTTAAAAGGGAGAGGGAAACCCTGAGCAAACTCAAAAGCAGGACAGAGGGATGGGACCTGGGCCAAGGGATGGGCCTCCAAGCTGCAGGAGGGCACTGCTAACAGGGGCAGTGGGCCATGAGCAGGGCTGATGGATGGAAGGAAAGGCCAAATGTTTGGATTTTTGTTCAGGGGCAAAAAAAAGGGGGGAGGGGGCCTCACCATTAAGGGCAGATGAAGTGGGGACTCACCAATTCGATGCAGCCTGTCCATGGCCACTGTCTCAAAGGCTCTTCGCATCATGGGGAATTCCTCTAGCACCGCATTAAAGTGGTCTACACTGAGTGAGTAGAGGCGACAATAGGTGTCAGCCCTCACACTAGCTGTTCGCCTGCCCCTAGTCAGTAGGCAGATTTCTGAGAGGAAAGGAGAGGGGCAGGGTGTCAGCATCCCATCATCCACCTGAACCCTCATATCCACTTCTTAGACTCCCCATACGTTGTTGCTCTCTACTGTAGGAGCAAAATCTGTGGTTTAAGATAAAGGACTGCTTTCCCTTAAGGGTTACTTACTAGAATTCTCTGAGGGCATGGTATAATTTCTTTCCAATTCCTTCTGGGGTCTCTCAAATGCTCTGATAATCCCCCAGCTCCTACTAATAGGAAAAGTTCCTGGTCTCTCTTATTTTCCTATCCTCCTCTCCCTCTGTTGCTATCTGGGGGAGAGAACATTTCCCTTGGCTGCCCAAAAAAGAGTTATTGATGAGGCAGGCATTCATGGACCCCGGATATAGTCTTGTTTTCCAACTGAACTGCCAGGCTCATGCTTCTCTGTTCCTCTAGCCATTTGTTATTCCTATGGGTTTATAAGCCTAGGGTATGCTGTATGTGTCTATGTGTCTCTATATTCTTTCATTCCCAGAGTACCACTAATGAGCAAACTTTTTTTCTAAGTAAAATTGGGTTCAAATGAATATCAAAGGTAGGCTTGTAAGGAAAAACCAAGAACCTCAGATCTTTTTAGTACTGCTCCCAAGATATTTTTGTTCTCACCCACTGGAGCTGCCTCTTTATGTGAGGCTGCCTATCTGTCAGCAGTACAGGGACATAGTGCACTCCCCCCCCCCCCAAAAAGCGTGGAACCTAGGACTGGTTCTGTCTTTATTTTTAAGTTCCCTTGTCTTTTTCCCACTTCTCTCCCAGTCCTGCTTACCACCAAAGTAAGAGCCATCAGTGAGACGAGTATCCCGGGCACCACGAGTCAGCACACTGAGTAATCCATGTTGGATGAAATACATCTTTCTGCCCACTGAGCCCTCACGAACCACAAGGTCACCTGGTTGAAACACCTCAAATCGAAGTTTGGTGAGCACAGCAGTAACAAAGCTGGGGTCAGCATGAGCAAACAGGGGCATATGGGCCACAAGGCCCCTACAGGTGAAGTTAATGATCTCCTGGGAAGAGGGCGAAGGTGAGGTCAGTTAGGTTATCACCCACTGGGAAATTGTCATATTCTATGTCTGGGGAACCCCTTCCCCCCATATAATTGGCTTCAAAGACCCCAACCTCCTAAGAGGAATGAAAGATAGGGTCAGCATGGGCAATGTTACTCTAAGACTCTTCCTTCAGTCTCTACCCGGCAGATGCTGCCCACCCTCAGAAGTTCCTACTGCTTAAAGCTCCCAATCTTTTCACACTAGCATCTCCTATCCTCCCTATTACTCAGCATCATTCAGTGCCCCATCCCATCTCAAGAGTATTATCCCCTGCCCCCTACCTCTCGCAGTGGCTCACTCAGCTCTCCCAGGATGCTCTCCTCATCAAACATTTTGCCCTGATAGCGATGTTCATAGTACTCATGGATTCGCTGACGGGTATCAGCCGGCAGTTTGTGGAAGGACATGTACTGCTCCACCTGCTTATACTAGAGGCACCAGCCCCATCCAGACAAGGGCCATCAACACAGGGATATGGACACATTGACAAAGACAAGAACATGAGGACACAGGGACATAAAGGGATATGAGGACATAGATATGGAAACACAAGGATGGAGACCCACACAGACATGAACTCAGGTGCACAGAGACAAAGATATGGGAATATGAAAAGAGAAACAGGGTCAGGGACACACAGGGAGAGATAGACATGAGGACATAGAGACACAAGGAAGAATAGAGGCAAGGAGATACAGCAAGAGCACAGACCCAAAGGCACATGTGGGCACAGAGACACCAATCATAAGACCACACAGGAACAGATATGGAAACAAAAGTCAAAGGGCACAGACAAGAAGGCATAAGTACAAAGAAATAAACAAGGGATATACAAGGGTTAGAGAATGGAATTAGTGAAAGATGTCATGGGTAAAGTACAAGGGGACACAGACACAGATATACCCAGGTATGAAGAAACCACAGGCAAGGGGACAGAGACTTCCCCAAACACAAGAAAACAATTTGGAGACATAAAGCAAGTAGACATGGAGAAGGAAAGGGAAAAGATGTAGAGACCCAAAAGGGTACAATTTAGAATGGGCATCCAAATAGGATGTCCAGTTCCCAGTGTTCTGCACAAACTGGGTTCATCTCTACTTCCACCTCCACCTCCACCCCTGTTTTTACCCCTGCTGACCTTCTCTTGATACTGGCGACGGGATGAGTCAAGAGACTGGATGAGGGCAGTGGCATGACCAATGAACATGGCATAGCATGTGGCACCCACAATCATGCTAAGCATGGTAAGCCAGACATCTGGCATGCCCTGAGGTGCTTGTTGTCCATAGCCTATGCATAGCATGTGGCTCATGGCTTTGAAGAGGGCATGAGAATACTGGCGGCCCCACGAGTGGTTCTGTGGAAAAAGAGAATGGGGTTAAGCCACTAGGGGCCTGGATCTCTTACCCTCTAAACTTCTCTTGCTCTTAGACATTGATTCAACAGCTTATTTGCCTTGCCCCTAACACCACAGACAGAGTTATGGTGTTATGGACATTGAAGACAATCCAGAGTGGGAAATTTTTCTCCTTGGAAGAGGTGATGCCCACGAGGACAATAAGGTTCCCTACCATTAAATAGTAGCATGATCAGGGTCCAGACAGGTTTGGGAAATTACAAAGTGATGACCAAGGGCCATGCAAGCATATTGGGAGAGAAAGTAGAAGTTTTCCTGGCCCTCTGCTTCTCCTCATTTCCCTCACCTCTTTCCCCTCTCATCCTACCCAGTGCTTAGCATTGTTTCTGGTACATAGTAAGTACTTGATACATGTTGATTAATTGATCCTTTCTCTCTTCTTCCTTCACATTATCTTTTTCTTCCCTTTATGCATCTTTTCCCACTCTTGTCCCTCTCTCCATCAAGCCTTACCATAAGCCAGCTCATGCTACCTACCTACCTACCCCTAGTAGTGCAAGAGAGACCTAAGAGTGACCCCTGGAAGCTCAGGGGATAATGTGGAAGAAAGAAGTGTCTCACCACCATGTGGTTGATGGAGACCCAGCAGTCAGGAGGAAAGTCCTGGAGCATTGGGACCAGGAATTGTAGGCAGCCATCCCAGTGACACAACAGTAGCATCATTCCAATGAGATTGAAGATCCGAACCACAGCACTGGCCAGGTCATAGGTCATGTGAAAGATCTGGGGGAGGAGTGTGTGCAGGGGCTATGGGTAAGGTCACTTCTGTCTTGGTTCCTGCCCCCCTTCACAATTTTGCAAATATTTCTAGTTTTTGTGTCCTTGGGTTACTCTGCCTAATTACCCCTACATATGTATCCTACAGTTACCACTAGAGAGGGTAGTAAGATACCTTAAAGCCCTTAATAAATGTATATGAAAGAATTATTACCATCATCCTTACAACGACTAAAAGGAGGGTAGAGGCAAGTGAAATATGTACAGCATTTTGCAAACCCTATAACACCATATAAATGTTAACTATTATTCCTATTAGGAGAAAGGAAGACTCTGAATCCACTCAGAATTTTTCACATTCTTATAATCCCCTGATCTATCTCTTATCTTGGTCTTCCCCCTTCTCTCCCTTAGATCTGACTAGCTTTTAGAGCAGTAGTTTTGTACTAAAAATCATCTTTTTTGATACAAGCATCTTCCTATAGTTCTACCTTCAGAAACTTTCTCCCATCCCTCTTTCTGGTAAGAACAATAACCCCTAAAATCTCTCTCTCTTCTTCCCAACACCTGATGATGGGAGAGACCCTACCTTTGAAACCCCACCCACTTCTCTAGGTCTTGAAGTCTTTGTTCCCCATTGGATGAGATAAATCCCACCCCACTGTTCACTTCCCCACCCCACCTCCTCCCACTGGTGGATGTATCGAATGAGGCGGGAGAGGCGAAGCAGCCGAAGAAGGCTAAGGATCTTGGTGAAGCGGACAATTCGAAGGGCCCGGGCTGTCTTGTAAACCTCAGCATCCAATCGTGGTTCCAACTCAACCACAAGGAAGATGTAGTCTACTGGGATGGAGGAGATGAGATCCACCAGAAACCAAGTGCGGAGGTAGCGAGTGCGGATGGCATGGGGAGCCAGAAGAATCTCTGCTCCTTCTTCCACCACAATCCCTGTCCTGAAGTTCAGCACCAAGTCCAGCAGGAAAAAGGTGTCGGAGAGGACATTGAAGACAATCCAGGGTGGGGAGTTTTCCTCCTTGAAAAAGGTGATGCCCACGGGGAGGACAATAAGATTTCCCACCATTAATAGTAGCATGATCAGGTCCCAGTAAAATCTAGTGGGAAAGGAAGAGGAGTGAGGACTCTAATCACTCCTTTCTCTTATATGATCCACTTGTGTCTCATTCTCTCCTGTCTCCAGGTTTTTAAAGTATTTTCTTCCCCTTTCTGGTGCCTCCCATCTCCTCAGTGATGTGTAATAATCCCCTCTCTAGGACGGATTTCCTAGATCTATTCTCTACATTCTCTCACAGTCCATGCCAGCTGCATTATAATAACCCTTTGTCTCTCTTTCTCTGCGTCTTTAAAAGTGGGAAAGATGGTAGAGTTGTCCTATTTCTCCCATAACAATGGGAAGTTTCTAAGGGCAAGAACAACATCTTTATGGAGAAACTTTCCATACCACCTACTTATAAGCATTATTACACATAAAGGTTCAACAAATATCCCTCATCCTTTCTAACTCCTTCCATCCACTGATATTCCAAATGAGTATGAGGCTGGGCTGGGAGAGGAGAGATCAGGAATAAAAAGGAATGGAAACTCCCTTATCCAAAGGGATTTTTTTTAAATTGTCTGGTTTTTCCAGGGATGTGACCCAGTCCTAGGTGTTTCCCACCATCTAACTTCCAGACTTTCTATTTGAGGCAACCAAGAGGACCCTCAATTTCTAGAAGCCAAAATAAGAGAGGCCAATTTGCATTTTGTTTGCAATTTATTTGGAAGTTCATTATATTTTCCTCTCTCTATAGTACCCACCCTTGCTCCTTCCCCTCACTCTTGCTTCTCTCCTCAGTGCCTCTAATTATTTCACCATTCTATCCTTCTTACATCTAGACTCTTTTATTTGCTGGATTCCAGCCATTCAGCCCCTTTCTTTCCTCCCACCTCGGTGGTAAATACCTTTTATACTTTAAAATGGACAAAAAAACTGAGCCAGCTCCGTTATTCTGCCATAGTCTGTACCTTTCTTATCTCCTAAAGGACACCCAAGTTTGTACCAGAAGCTGGGAGAGGAGTGAGAGCACTTTCAAGCAAAATAGGATCTTCACAGCCTGAGTCACTCACAGGCAGTCACACGCCCATCGGGTGATACATTGGGGAGGCTAAGGAAGGGCCACATGGTTAGAAGTGAAGTGGAGGAGAGGGGTGAGGGGAACAACATACAGGCAACTAGAGGCAAAACAAATGAATAGTGAAATTGCCGAAGGAGGAGAGTAAGACACATTAATGTGGTAATGGACAAGAACAATGCAGCTGTGATATTAGTGAGGGCCCTGGCAGAAGAGGGAAGGGGAAGAAAGGAATAGAGAGGACAAAGGAGGGGGGCAGGGAAGGGAATATGTCAAGATTTAAAGTAAATCATGTGTGGGGAGTTAAAATGTGCATCCATTGCTACAATTGGGTCTAATTGCTCTGGACCCACTTCCAACCTTTATACCCTAAATTTAGCTGCTACTCCCAAATTCTTTCTCCATCCAAGAGCTGTCCTTCACTTTCCACAAGGGCAGGGACATCTTCCTCTTATAGCAATGTGGAGTTAGAGATCTAACCTCTAAAAAATGGGCTAGAAAGGTTCTGACTGCTCAACCTCCCTTAACCTTCCCGGGGTTTAAGGAACCTACTGGGCAGCGCCCCTGACCCCCACGGCCAGCCTCTAACGTTCCACTTCTCCCTCCCCACCCTGTCCCCTAGACCTCCAGCTACTCGCCTTCAGCACCAAGGACAGCGCTCAAAAGACTGCTTTGATCTTTCTCCCTCCCCATCCGACTAATCCCATGGAGTGTCCCCAAGATTTCTCCTCCAAGCCCCTGGGTGGCTTCCAGTAGTGGGAGGTCAAAAGGGTGAGAGCCTTGCCTGTCTCTAGTGGCCCCCGGGAACCTCCCTCCTCATTTCCCTCGCCCCAAACACTAGGACTGGAATCTATGCAACCCCAGGAATCCCCACCCTACTGGTTCTTTCTAGGACCGGAAGATACCGTCGAGGGTGGAGCCGGGACCCCCAAGACCGGAAATACCTGCCCCCACCCCAACTGTCTTTCCCATAGCTGCAGCAATCCCAACGAAAATGGGACCAGCCCTCTAGTAGACTAGGAGTCTACACAATGGTGCTGGTGGTGGGAAGGGGGACAGGGGTGTCTACTGAGCCCAGCGCCCATCCTTGCCCACTTGGTGACCCTCCGCCGGCCCGGAAGTGACGTGTCCGTCAGGGATGGGCAGGGTCCGAGGCCCCCCGGGTATCCCTGGGACCTGGAGAATCTGACCGTCGGTCAGACGGGGCGGGGTTCCCTGTGTCCCCGGTATCTCCCCGGGCCCGCGGTACCGAAAGTCGCTGTAGGGATGGATGATCCAGACTCCGGCTGACTTGACCCGCTCCTGCTCTATCTCCACTGCCTTGTGGCTGCCGAACACCCGGAGGGAGAACTTGTTGACGGCTGGCTGCAGCAGGGCCCCGAGCTGCCGCCGCATCGGCCCGGGCCCCCGTTCAGGCCCCGGTACGGGCGAGGGTCCTGGATCGGCGGCAGCCGGACCAGGGGCAGGTGGGGGGGCCGCCTCCAGCCCCGGGGTGCCTCCATCTCCTGCACACGCTGTTGCTGCCGCGGGCCGCTGCTCGGAATCCATAGTGGCAGTCCCCCCCTTCCCCTTCACAGCCTTGGCCTCCCGGTCCCCAACCAGGCCATCGCGACCCCGCCCCCGCCCCCCGCAGCCCCGGGAGCCAGAGCGGAGCTCTAGCCGAGCCGGAGCGGGAGCCGGCGGCGCAGCCCCGCGGGCTAGGAGCGGAGGCGGCGAGGCGGGCGGCGGCGGCCAGCTGCCGGCGCTTGGGGCGGAGGGGGGTGTGTGTGACGGGCGGGGAGCGGGGCGGAGACCCGGCTGGCGGCTGGAGGGGAGCTCACGCCCCCAGGCGGGAGCTAAAGGGAGGGGGGGTTGTTGGGCCGCGTTCAGTGGTCCTGGAGACTGGGAGGGCCTGGTCTCGGCCGCCCAGAGGCGGGGTCCAGCGCCAAGTCGGAATCTCTGAGTCTTGTTGCTACGCCCAGACAGAGCTGAGTCTGGCTGGAAAGCCTGGGAGGCGTGCGGAGCTGCTCGAAGCCTGGGGTTCTAGACTGGGGCGCTCGCTGCCTCCGCAGAGGGAGAAAAGAGAGAGTCGTGGAGGTAGACTGTCCTCCCTCTGCAACCGTAGGCAATGTCCTGGACCCCGACCTTAGTCTACCGCCGTATTTACGACCCTCCATCTGGCCTCTAGGCCTGTCTCCTACTCCTGACCTCCCAGCCTTCCATTCGGACCTATCCTCCTGCTCATAATCCATCATTCCCTCACTGCCACCACCTGCTAGCTACTCTGCTACTCTCCTAACTCTTGCTCTCAGGCTCACCTCTCTTGCCAATGACCCCTGAGCCTTCTCAGCCCCTAGTTGTCCTCTCCCCATCAACTTAACCGATTTGTGAACAGTGTTAGACTCAGTCAGAAAGGCTTCAGTTCAGTTACTGCCTCAGGCATTCACTAGCTGCTTAACCAACCTCTCTGTCTCAATTTCCTCATCTGTAAAATAGAACCTACTTTACAGGGTTGTTGTGATGACCAAATAAAACATGTGTAAAGTGCTTTGCCAGTCTTAAAGCACTATATAAATGCTATTATCCTCAGCTCCTTTCTTTTTGCCCATAACCTTCCCAGCCTACTCCCAACCCTTATCCTATTATCCTCCATGTAGCCTTGTCTCCTCTCATCCCTGACACCATGCCCTCCTGCCCATTACTAGTCCTCCTTCCAATGATCCTCTACCCTATCCCCAAGTCCCCTAACTGGGCCTTCTTTAGGCCCCCCCCCCACTTCATATCTAACCTTGCTTCATCCCACTGCACTGGGAATCAGAGGTCCTGGGTTTGAATCTTGGATATCCCACTTGCTATCTGTGTGACACAAGCAATTTCCTCTTCCTGGGTCTCAGTTTCTCCATCTTTAAAATAAGAGGGTTGGAACAAGAGTCTTTTCTGGTCTAAATACTCTGGTCAATTTCTGACCACTTTCCCTCATACCTTTTCACTGAACAATCCTCAGCCTACTTCATCAGATTTTATCTTTATCTCCCTTTCATATGAATATTTCAGGTTAATCTCAGCTCCCCTTCTGACATTTCCTCAATTCATTCTATCCTATGCTTGATGCTCTTTAAAAAAAATTATAAACTTGACAGTCAACAAACACAAACATTACAATATACAAAAGGGAAAGGATGGCATATGAACCTATGAGCTTCTATGATATAGTATGAGTTTAAAATATATATATATATATATATATATATATAATAAAGTAGTAACTGACACTCCTTTTCCAAACTCTTCCTGTTTCTATGCTTCTAGTCCATCTTTGACTTTTCCCACCCAAAGTTCCACTTCCAACTTTCTTCAGTCTTCTGTTCTCCTATTCTGTATCTGTGTGAGCCTTTACTCCTCAGCCTCCCAACCCTCCTTTCTCTAACCAGCCTCCTCTGTGCTTTTCTGAGTGATGGTGGAAGGGTTTGCCTCCCATTGTTATGGGATACTTTCAGGCCCCAGATCTGCCATCTCATCCTTTCTCTTGACCCTTCCTCCTCTGTGCTTTGACAAAGTTGCTTCAGTAGTTAGAAGGTCTATAAGATCTGACTGTGAAATTTTTGGCTGTCTGAAAGCCACTTACAGAGAAAACTTACTGAATGTCCATCATTATTCTAGAGATGGTGGTGAATGGTAGAGTCTTCTACCTAACTTCCTTGGGCCAGTAGACGCTATACACACATTGGCAATGTGAGAGGGAATAGGATTGATGGAATTGGATAGATTCCTCTGCCTCCAGCTTTTTTGGCCCCAGATATTGGCCTCCCAATGTCTGGTGTTCACTTATGAGGTAGAGGAAGTGAGAGTCCTTCCTACCCACCTACCCAGGGGGTTATCAGTCAGTGAATAAATACTTATAATAAACACTGTGTACCAGGCACTGTGCTAAGTATTAGTATATACAGAGTCAAAAGACAGTCCTTGCCCTCAAGGAGCTTTAAATCTAATGGAGGAGACAACAAGCAAATGAACATGTAGCAACAAGTTATATACAGGACAAATAGGAAGTAAATAAGAGAGGGGAGGCATTAGAATTGAGGGGTTGGGAATGGCTTCCAGTAGAAGATGGGATTTTAATTGGGACTAGAGAAACCCACAGATTCTCAGCTAGGAGAGACTTGGATACTTTACAGAGGTAGATGAGATTAAGAGGCAGGGGGCAATGTCACCAAACTTTTTTTCAGTCAGTACTTGGCACTGTGCTGAGTGCTGGGGATAAAAGGAAAGGCAAAAATAAAATCCCTGCCCTTAACGAGTTTACATTCTAATGGGGGAGACAATATGGAGACAACTATATTTACAAGGTTATACAATGTAAATTGGAGATAATCTTTAAAAAATGGCAGGGGCATGGGAAACACTGGCAAAAGGCCTCTTTGCATAAGGTGAGATTTGAGCTGAGTCTTGAAGAAATTCAGGGAATATGAAGGTGGAGATCATGAGGGAGAGCATTCCAGGCATGGGGGATAAGTTGGTGAAAAGACATGGAAGGTGAACATAGGAGGTTTCTGTAGGCAGCCTGGCACAGGCTTGCAATACCTCATAGAGCAGCTAGTTGGTGTAGCAGATAGAGCACTGGATGGAGGGTCAGGAAGACCTAAATTCAAATCATAATGGAGACCCTTACAAGTTGTGTGACCCTATGCAAGTGACTTGTTTGCCTCAGTTTTCTCATCTCTAAAATGGGCATAATAATAGTACCTACAAGGGTTGTATCAAATGAGATAATTGTAAAATATTCAGTATAGTGCCTAGCACATGTGTTATATGAATGTTAGTTATTATTATTATAATTATTCCTATTATTTATTAGAATCAACTCTTCTGGCTCAATACTCCTCATGTTTTACCCTCCCCTGCTGGCTCCCATCTTTTGGGGCTAGAGTTGAAGAGGCATGATGGACAATAGTGCAAGAATTCTGTTCTGCTTTGACACCATAGCTTCTGGCATTCTTATAGGACAGCTGAACCTTTTTCACAGACCCAGGTCTAAGAGAATAGGCTGAGGGATGAGTGAGTTGGCCTGGCCTCCCACTAACCTCTGTATACTTTCCTGGGATACCTGGACCTCTCACTTCTCTTTATTTTTCTAAGGCATTTTTAATTTGTAAATAAATAAAAGATGTAAAAAAAATGTTTCAGTGATAGATAGATAGAAAGATCGAGTGTCTCTGAGAATCTTACAGTCTCACTGGGTAGATAATATGTTTGGATCATATTCTCCAAAATCTGGAGAATCTAAAAGGGAGCAATAGTGCAGTGAAAGCACTGGGCCTGGAGTTAGAAAATCTGAGTTTTAACTTCTGCCGCTGCAGAAATGTGATCTTGGCTAACTCAAACCCTCTCTAGGATTCAGTTTCTTCCTGTGTAAAATAGGACAAATATTTGTACTTCTCAGGGTTACTTCTCAGGTGAGGATCAAATAAAATAATGTATGTCAAGCATTCTATAAATTGTAACACTACATAAATGCAAGCTAGTATTACATAATTATGTTGTTCCATCAAAGTAGTAACCCCATCTTCACCTGAAACAGTGCTCTCAGCACCTGATAAGTAAATGTCGAACTGAATTGAATGAGGGGCATCAGCACCTACACTCATCCTTCTCTATTGGTTCCACTAAGAAATATTTGTGATACTCATCCTCGTTTATATTCCTAAAACGAAGCCTGAAAACCTGAGACAAAGCAGGAAAATGAAATCTGGTGCTAAGAAAGCTTGGGATTGCGCCCTCTTTTAGGACTGGTCCAGACACAAGGTCCTACCCGAGGGGGATGCAGTTAGACTGTCACACCCGATGTAGATGGTAGCCCGCGGCTGTTGCTCTTTTCCTGAAGATCTTGGGGTGAGGGGTGGAAGGGAAGAGACCCATTTCCACTTAGCCCACAACGGAGGAAGAAAGGATGAGTCCCTAATTGTAGGAGCTGCAGGATGCTAACTGGGGCACTAGACTACGGCTCACAGCCCAGCACTCGCGTCCGCTGCTGAGGACACAGGAGGATCTCAAAGCAATTTCTAGGATCGACCCAGAGAAGGTTTCGGTCGGGGCAGGAGTGGCGGCGACGAGGAAAAGAAAGAGCGTAGGAGGGATGTGGCTGACGCCTCGCCGGCACCCCCGACAGCCGGCCAGCCCGCAGGCATGCACGGAATCCACCCACTGCCTTCCATCACTCTCCACAGGCCATTTTCTCCTCCTCGCCTCCTTCCTCGACGGGCGAGTTCCCGCGAGTACACGTGAGGACGACGGTGACGTGCGCGACCCCGACGGGAGGAGTCGGAGGGATCTGGGAAGGGACGCAGGACGTGCGTGCGTGCTCGCTCGCGGCGGCGGCGGCGGAGTGGAGCGGCCGGAGCCGGAGCCGGGGCCGGGGGCCGGAGCCGTGGCCGGGGCCAGGCCCGGGGTGGGAGGCGAGCTGCGGGCGGCACGGAGGCGATAGATCCCGGGGGGGGCGGGAGAGGGCCGGGCAGAAGCAGAACCGAGCGCAGCGGGGCCCAGGGCCGGGTTCGGTGGGTCCGAGGCCCCTGGTTGCGTGGGTCGGGAGGGAGGGAGGAGCCGCAGACCGTCGCCGCGGGGGGTGGGGGCCGGTCTCCGGCCGCAGCGCCGCCGCCATCACGGACTTCCTGTGGGACAAGCGCACGGGCCTCGCAGCCAGAACGGTGAGCGCGCGGGTTGGTGGGGCACGGGGGCGCGCTGCAAGATGGCGGGCGCGGGGGCGCGCGCCTCGGGGTGGGCCGGGGACTGGGGGTGCGGGGCCCAAGTGGGGCTGGGGGTCGTGGCGGTGTGGGAGGGCAAGGGCTGTTGCTAGCTATTGAGGGGAAAAGCAAGGATGTGGGAATGGATTGGCCCTGTCGCGTCGCCTGCCGGAAGGTATGGGGGGGGGGCTCGGACAGAAGTGACCCGGGGGGTGGGAGGGGCGGCGTGGACTGCGCGCGTTAGGAGGAGTTAGGCTGGGGTCTGCGAGACCACAGGGTGCTGTTGCACGTCGGCAGCCCCTTGGGCCGTGATTGCTTGAGCAAGTAAAAGAAAGAGACTTAGAAGTTGGTCGTGTACTAGCTTGGGTGGGGGGGGTGCTCTGTAGGAGTCGTCTAGGTGCTGTTGGGGTGCACTAGGACTAGGCTGAAATGGAGGAGGGTTCTCAGTGCTCGGGAATTATCAAGATTTGTACAGCTCTAAACTTAGGAAAGTCCGTTGTAAGTACATTGTCTCAGTTATTATAACTGAGAGGTAGGACAAATATTCCCAATTTAAAGAAGAGGGAGGGATAACTAGAGTCCTAAGGAGACAACATCGTCTTACTGTTTCCTTGATGTTCTTCCCAACCCCCAGACCAGGAACCTGGCCAGATATCAGTCTCCTCAGTTCAAGAGTTGGGCTGAGAGTGAGGATAGACTCAAAATATGACCCAGATGTCTGAGTACTATAATGGAACTCTTACCACATGGAATCTTCTGCTTCTGAAGCAGTGTCTCTCCTCTCCTCCCTCCCTCCCCTCCTCCTCGCTTTCTCCCTCTCTTCCCCCTACCCCCTCTTCCTCTCTCCTCTCTTTTCTCCCCATCCCTCTTTCTCTCTCTCTCTTTCTCTCCCTTTCTCCCCTCTTCTCTATCTCTCTCTCCAACTTCATTCACTTGTGATTGCTATTTCCCTCTGAAAGTTCCCGGCAATTGGCTTCTGGGGAACAGGGAGAAAGATCACTGTTCCTCCTCCTCCTTCTGATATCAATTTTTAAAACCAGCTATCCTTCATGCCTGCTAAATGTAAGAGAAGGATGGCCTGCTGGAAAGCAGACTCCTGCTGAGGGTTCTCTAAAGAAAACATTCTAAGAGAGATGGGGGGGACCACTCCAGTTATACCTTAAAATCCTAGGACTCAGCTCTCTAGAACTGTGATAGCAAATTGACAGTATTTATTGGATATTCATTCTGTACGGTTATCTGAATCCTGCATAGGTAAGAGGGTAGTAGAGTATTGGCAAAGGAAATTAGATATAAAATTGTTAAGATTCTTGTCCTTGATATACTTACAGTCTAGTTAAAGAAACAATATGAATACATAATGAAATTGTCACTTAAGCAATATACTTTGAAAATTTGCTGTATTCTATACCCAGAACTAGGTATAGTTGTATTCTGTGTTGTAACCCACCCAAAAATGATCCATAGAAAGATCCCATAGTTACAATCTCATTTATAAGTCTTTCAACCTCTTTCCAACAAATGTTTATTAAGCACCTACTGTGTGCAAATTACTGTGGTAAATGCATGGAGAAGAGTAAAGATTAAGAGCCTTCTTGAACACAAACATCTGTTAATAGCATGGTAACACATGCAAAACTTCAAGTGTTGAATTGGGAAAGATTGAGGAAAGTTCATGAAGAAGGAAATGTTTAAGCTTGGCTTCAAAGTATGAGTAGAATTTCAATAGGTAAAGAAGGAACTGGGGATATCATCCCAAGGATAAAGGGTAATTTGAGCAAAAGTAGACCCAAAAGGCCATATTATATATGTTTCAACAAGTGAAAGTTTACAGTGCAAAGGGGAATCAAGGTAGAAGAATAATCCAGGTAGGGTTATTTATGAAAATCTTATTGAAATTTTGAGCTAGATTAGGAAGAAGGAGAAGGTATCACTGGTGAAGTGAAATGATAGGCACAAAGACAGGAACAAAAATATTGTAGTTGATAAAGAAGGCTATTTAGGAAATTGATTATTAACACCACAGGTCTTTGTAAGAGAGACGTAAAGATCAGTGTTTGCCATGAAACTTTGCCTCCCTCACTTGTCTCCTTCTCTTTTCTCAGATGCCTCACCCCCGAAGATACCGCTCTTCGGAGCGGGGCAGCCGGGGCAGCTACCATGAACATTACCGTAGTCGAAAACATAAGCGACGGAGAAGCCGCTCTTGGTCCAGCAGCAGTGACCGAACTCGGCGGCGCCGGCGAGAAGACAGTTATCACGTCCGTTCTAGGAGGTGAGAAGCTAGGACGTGCTTAGGCAAGTCAAAGTATAATTTTTAAAAGTCAGCAGAAATGCCTGTTTGCAAAATTGCTATAACTTTGTAAAGCCTTGCAACTGTTATAGTATCAACAATATTTACTGAATACCCATTCTAAACAGATCTTGGATATGGGTAGAAAGGTGCGAGTGAATATTGATGAGAAAAATTAGATACAAAATAGTTAATATTCTTGTCTGCAGTGTAGTTGTAGTCTAGTTGAAGAAACAGAATACACATGAAATGACTGTGACTTAATAAGATAGGTCAGTGAGAGTGCTGTACTTGTAGTATGGATAAGAAGTGGAGTTCTTCAGGATAAGTACCTGAAAAGAGGTTGATTTTCAGTGCCTTATAAAGGAGGGGATGAAAAGAGGTCAAGTGGATTTTGTTCCTTTGTGGTATGTTTTTGAGGAGGTGGGTAGTGCTAGTATGTGTGTAGGGGTGTTCTCTGGATATTTTCTTATCTCTCTTGGACCTTGGGCTCCTAAGATGCCTAGGAGGAGGTTTGATAGCTATTTCCTAGTAATAAAATGCCTCCTTTTTGTCCTTACTAATGGAGAAAACTGGAGAAGAGAGGGAGACTGCTGTGTTGTTTGACATCACCTGGTATGGCAGAGCATATAGCTATAAGACAATGGGGAAAGATGCCCTTCCTACATCAGATTGGTTTAGTCTTTATTACTTCTTTCTCTCCTGTCAGCTATGATGACCACTCTTCTGACCGGCGGGCTTATGACCGACGATATTGTGGCAGCTATAGGCGTGACTACAGCCGGGAACGAGGGGAACCTTACTATGAAGCTGAGTATCGACATTCCTATGAGTACCATCGGGATGACAGCTACCGTAGCCAACGAAGTAGCCGTAGGAAACACAGGCGACGGAGACGACATAGCCGGACATTCAGCCATTCGTCTTCGGTGAGTACTCAACACTCTCTTCTCTCCCCATTCTTCAAGATTCTTAGGATTCTGGGTAAGTAGGAAATGAACTTGTTTTAAGCTGTTCTATGGGGTGTGGATACTGTCGTGGGCACTAGGCCAGTCTTTTTCCTCTGAAACTCTGGCGCTTGAAGGACACCAGGACATTAGATCTTGGATTATATCAACACTGTGCATTTATGCTCACTAAGTGCCCTCTTTGGCATACTATACCTGCTGTTCTTAGGATGATCAGCCCTGTTCTGAATGCCTTGACTGCTTTTTATTATTTAATAGCAATAATTTATAATAAAGTGAGGCCTTGCTTTGGGATATACCTTTCTTCCTCAGGCTCTGGGCTCTGTACCTCACTCTTTGGGGGGAATTGATGGGTGGTAGGGTAAATCTCTGCCCCATGGAGGAGACGTTGTCTGTCATGGGACTGTGGGTGACTATAGCAACTAAACCACTTCTTTGCTCTACCCCATCCCTCCTCCTGACCCCACTTTGGGTTTGGGGACTTGGGATTGTACGTCGCTCTCTCTTCTGTCCCCAATCTGCCTTATTACATCTGACGTATTACCTTCCGCTGTCCCCCATCATCGTCTGTCCCCCTTGGCTGGGCGCCTGTGACCGGTGGCCCCTCTACCATTCACCCCGCCTCCCTTCGGCCCCCGCTCCGACCCCCCACCGCCCCCTGACAGCAGCACAGCAGCCGGAGAGCCAAGAGTGTGGAGGACGACGCTGAGGGTCACCTCATCTACCACGTCGGGGACTGGCTACAAGAGCGATGTACAAGCCAAATCGTAACAATCCCATAGCTTGTAATGGTCCTATAAACATCTTAACCTCCCCTATGCCAACCCAAGTCACCGCCTCTTCTGTCTCTTCTCTGTGATGTTTGTCATATGGGTGGTTTGAGTTGTTACTATAAATTGATCCCTATAGCCCACTTTACAGCTCTTCTGACCCTGGGTTTAGGTGGTGGGAATCAGTCAGGGGTCTTCTCCCATGACTACCCCTTTTGTCATCTCCTACCCCCAGGTTAATATGCTCATTTTCTCCCAACTAAACTTACCCTACCTTCTCTCTCCTTTCCTCTCCCCCAATCCCATTCTATACCATTTCAGATGAGATTGTGAGCACTCTAGGAGAGGGGACCTTTGGCCGTGTTGTACAGTGTGTGGATCATCGAAGGTAGGAGCTAACCCTTCTTTCTTAACCCATTTTTGTCCCCCAAGCAATTCCAGGAATAGAGGGATGGAGCATATCTAGGGCATATTTTGCTGATTTCTAAATCTCTTAGCTAGTCTCATAGTGTTCTGGAGTATTCTTGAGTACCCACCAACAGTTTCTCCTGCCATTCTACAGGGGTGGAGCTCGGGTTGCCCTAAAGATCATTAAGAATGTGGAAAAGTACAAAGAGGCAGCACGACTGGAAATCAATGTGTTGGAGAAGATCAATGAAAAGGACCCAGACAATAAGAAGTAAGTAGGGCAGGGAAGGAAGGAAGGCTTGAGTTTCTATCCTTCTTTCATACCAGAGACCCTTGGGTCTTGGGAAACAGGAAGAAACCAAGAGGGTTCGAGTCTTCTCCATCTTGTCATTTTCTTATTTCTTTATCTCCATCAGCATCACATTCATTTGCATTTTTAAAAAATTTATAAGCTCTAAATTATACAGGATGACATATAACAGCATAGAACTTTTTATAATGACCTAATCCTTGATATCTGGAACATATGATCTCAAAGAGATACAGTAGATATGGATATATTACATGGCAGTAGAAAAGTATTAAGCCAAAATATGAATGGTAACAAGTGAGTATGTGTACGCACATACACATTAAATAGGCAAAAATATCTCTATATCAACAAGCATTTATTATGCACTAATCACATTCCAGGCTTTTTATACATGCATACACATACTCGTGCACTTATGTCAGTTAGTGTTAGGGACATGTGGTTTTGTTGGTGTGGGAACTCCTTCCACTGATGCCTGAGGCTCAGAAAGTATGACTTGCCCATGATCGCAAAGCTGGTAAGTATCACAGACAATCTTTAAACCTTCCTGATTCCAAGTCTGGCTCTCTTCATTATATAAACTTCTTTGTGTGTGAGCATGTGCACATGTGTGGGCAGACATGCAAATGAACTAGAGGTATGTATGCATACATATTATAGCAAATACTGGTCAGGGATGAGTGCCTTTTAAGAATGAGGCCAGGAAAAATACATACTAGTAGTGAAAGCTGGAGAATGTTATTTGTACTGCATGGGGTAGAAGACCATCAAGTAAGTGGAGGCAGCCTAGGACATAGAATGGATACATGCTCTGGATCTAAGTCTCCTCTTAGATGGCACCTAAGACCCCACCTAGCCCTGCATCTGTTTTCTCTGATCAATCCAGGAAGATTTCATAAGGGAAACAGAATCTCCGGAGCTATTTAGTGATGGAAGAAAACTAACTTGATGATCTTCCAGTGTTACGTGCAAAGGAGATCCCGAGTGCAGACATGTTGTCGGCCACAGGCTAGTGAGGGCCCCGGACCAGCCCTGAATCTGCTGGCCTTGTTCTGCCATGTGAGCCCACCCTGCCACCGCTACAGGCGGAGGAGGAGCAGGCAGAGGGGGTTCACTGCTCTCCCCTTCCCTCTCTCCTCAGCCTGTGTGTCCAGATGTTTGACTGGTTTGACTACCATGGCCACATGTGTATCTCCTTCGAGCTCCTGGGCCTCAGCACTTTCGACTTCCTCAAAGACAACAACTACCTGCCCTACCCCATCCACCAAGTGCGCCACATGGCCTTCCAGCTGTGTCAGGCCGTCAAGTGTGAGTGGGGCGGGCAGAGGCGGGCTCAGGGCAGTGTCCCCTCCCTAGGGGACCTCTTCAAGCTCAGCTTCTCGCTCGTGAAGCCCTTGAGCAGCTAACTCTTGACTAAAATCTGCAGTTCTTGCTTTCAATGTCACTTTGACATCCTCTTCTTCTGACTTAAGTCCTTGGCTGATGTTACCACCATCTCTCTTTATTCTCACTCCACATTCAGCCCATCTGGAGCTGGAAAAGAAGGCCTTTGAAACCAAAACACTTAATTACCACTTTCCCTTTCTTCCCAGGGAAGGTACAAGTCAGACATCCAGTATTTAGATAGGGCCACTTCGACTAGGCTAGGGGTTGCATTCATCAGAGAAGGTTGATGTCCACCCAGCAAGGACATGGGTAACAAGGAGTAGTTGAATTGACCCCAGGGTTCAGGATAGGGAATCTGGACAGCTTCATGGTTCTTCTTGAGTCAGATCTTCATAGGGCAACTTCATGATTTGCTTTGAAGTTTGGGGAATTTCTGTGGCATCAGATGCCTCTGTGTGTCTGGATTGATAAAGAAAGATGTTCCAAAGCCAGATACGTGGTTTGAGGATCATTCTCTGGTTTTATATCATATCACAGAATTAAATGTATCCAGTTTCTCTATAGACCTTGAAGTTGTCAGCCATGAGCTGAAAGGGTTTTTAGTGTAATCAGTTAATTGGCTGTAGAATAGAGTACTCCTGAGTGGTTCCTAGATCCAACCTCGGTGACAGCTACAGCTTTGATCCCACCCATTGGACTAGGCTGGAATGCTTCATCCCTGCCCCTGCTTAGGACTTGGCTTGACCCCGCCCTCTCCCCTGCAGTCCTCCATGACAACAAGCTGACACATACGGACCTCAAGCCAGAAAACATCCTGTTTGTGAATTCGGACTATGAGCTCACCTACAACCTGGAGAAGGTGAGAGGGCTGGAGCCTCTCTGGCAAAGGGGTAGGGGCAGCTGTGACACTTCAATTGTTCCCTTGCTTCCTGTCCTTTCACCTTTATGTCTCCCACATCTTCTCCTTCTCCCTGCCTCCACTTCAGTTCCTAAGACTTAAGAATACCAGAATAGAATGAGAGGAAGAAAACCAGCTTAAATTGCAAGAGGAATTGGGAAAAACTGAGAACTACTTTCTAGTAGGGAGGGTTTTTTAATCCTATCAAATATTACATTAATGATATTGATTCCACATTTCTGTAGTTCTAGCTAAACTCATGTTCCAGTCTGCTCTTTCTCTTTCTTGAGTTAGTCTGTAAGGTCATTGAGTTCAGCTTGAATACCAGAGGAAAATCACCAAAGATAAAAGCTGAGTGGGGATCAAAGGGGGATAGCATTGTCCCTCCCCTGATTCTAGCCATCTCTCGTATACACAAATGTGTATACTCACATCCTTACTTAAATAAATATTTAAGTGCCACACATTGAGAAATATTCTGGATATATGTAGACTCTCAGGTTGGCTAATCATTCTTGATTCTCCCCTGGCCTCGACTTCTGAAAGTACTTTGCTGAAATAAATGTGGAGGCTGGGAAGCAAGAGCTGTCTCTGACTGGTAAAGGAATGGGCGGGCGGCAAAAATGGCATACATCCTCAAGGGTTCTTTGTGAGAATGCTCCAGTGCTGGAAGCATGAGGCCAAGTCATAGCTATACCGGAAGTTGAGATTAAATCTCCACTTGTCTTTCTTCTAGAAACGAGATGAACGGAGTGTGAAGAACACAGCAGTACGGGTAGTGGATTTTGGCAGTGCCACTTTTGACCATGAACATCATAGCACCATTGTTTCCACTCGACATTATCGAGCTCCAGAGGTCATCTTGGGTAAGGGAGGATAGGACCATCTGGGATGGGGTGGGGTGAGGGTGGGGCCACCTGCGGCCTCACAGCAACATTTCCCCTCCTTCCCTCCCATCCCCACACCCAGAGCTCGGTTGGACACAGCCCTGTGATGTGTGGAGCATCGGCTGCATCATCTTTGAGTACTATGTTGGCTTCACCTTGTTCCAGGTGAGGGGGAAAGGGCACCTGGCATCATTACCTCCTACCCCCCTCCCCCCCAGTACCTTGCCTACCCTTTTACCTTCTGAGAACCCACCTGCCTGTTGTCCCTACCCACCATTCCTGCCCATCTCCCACCACTCAGAAGCCTTTCCATCTACTTAGTACTTAACCCATCATCTCCCTTCCCCAATGGACCATTTACCTCTTCATTCCCCCAGACTCATGACAACCGAGAACACTTAGCTATGATGGAGAGGATCCTTGGGCCCATTCCCTCTCGAATGATCAGAAAGACCAGGTAGGTGAGAGCCCAACTTGGGTGAAGCCTTAATACTCATCCTCTCTCTCTCTGAGGAGGGGATTTCCTGAGAAGTGGGTACATTTTTCCAACCCACTTTTTTTCCAAGTCTTCTTAGCACTTGGCACCTCAGCCAAGGCCTAGGGATCAAATAATAAAACTGATGTTTTTATAGTGCTTTAAGACTTTCAAAGTGCATTACATACATTTTCTCATTTGGTCCTCATAACCCTATGAAGTGAGTATTATTCCCTTTTGGAGATGGGGAAACGGAGGTTCAGAGAAGTTAACTGACTTGTTCATGGTTACAGAAGTCGTATGTGTCAGATGTAGATTTCATAGCCAGGTCTTACCTGGCTCCAAAACCAGCATTTTTTTCTACTTAATGATGCTGCCTCTCTGTACTGAGATCAAGGAGGTGGGGGAGTTTCCTTTTTGAATGTGAACTCCTTGGATTCCTTAAACCCCCACCTCCAACAGGAAGCAGAAGTATTTTTACCGGGGTCGACTGGATTGGGATGAGAACACATCGGCTGGCCGTTATGTACGAGAGAATTGCAAACCTCTGCGGGTGAGCAGGGTTGGGGATGGTGTTTTCTCAGAGACTACTTTTTGATTCTGGGGACTAGCAGAGGGGTTGGAAGAAATTGAAGGGAAGATGATGTAGTTATTGGGGGAAAGCATGAGAAGCTAAAAAGAGTGGTTTAAAAAAAAAACTTTAAGATAGAGTCAGAGGTCAAAGCAGCATCCTGGATATTTGGTAAGGAACAAATGTGATCTCTAACTTTAGGAAACAATCAAATAGAAGCATAGGAAAAATTAGTTTCCCGTATCAAAGATGAGGAATCTTGGTTACATTGAGCTGTGACATCAAAGGAGAGGAGTAACAGTGTTGGGAGGTATATAAAACGGCTTAGAAGTATTAGTCTGGGTTAGATGCTCTTCAGGACTCAAAACCAAGCCTAAAGGAAGAACCAAGTCAGCCCACCATGGAGGGTCTGATTTCCCTGGGCAGCCCAGCTCACCCTTTTCCTGCCCTCCACCAGCGATACCTGACTTCGGAGGCAGATGAACACCACCAGCTATTTGACCTGATTGAGAGCATGCTAGAATATGAACCTGCCAAACGACTGACCCTGGGCGAAGCCCTTCAGCATCCTTTCTTTGCCCGCCTTAGGGCTGAACCACCAAGCGCTAAGATGTGGGACTCCAGTCGGGATATCAGCCGGTGACAACTGGGCCCGAGGCCTCTCGTTGCCCCTTAACGGCAGCAAGCGGCCAATCTGGGACACTGGTGCTTTTTTATACAATAAGAATGGAGCAGGAGCATAACTTCCCTCACCCTCCTTCTGGCTCCTTTGTAAACCTGTGAATATGTGAGATAGTGTAAATACAGCAGAGCTCTCTGGCCTTTATTCCCTTTCTTTCCCTTCTGAAGCCCTGTATATAAAAGCTGTCCCTTCAACACCCTCTCAGGCCTTCATTTGCTCTCTCCAGCAGTGCTGAGGGGGGCATGAGGTGGTGAGGTAGCACCTACCCTATGTTTTATAAGGAATTTTGTACAGTCTTTGTGAAATAAAATATGATGTGCTTCAACTGACCCATCTGGAATTTGGAGTTCGGGAAAACAAGTTGGGTATCTGAAGAACACCTGACCATTCTCCAGATTTGTTCAAATACACAGTTCCCACATTTGCTAATGAGTTTCCTATGGGGGCAAATAAAACTTACCAACTGGCTGACTTCCGAGTTGTTGGAAAGGAGGCTCTACTGACCGCCCCGTTCCCTAAGGAACACAACACCCCACCCCCAGCTTGGGTAGAAAGAAGATGCTGACGCAGTAGAGTAGCCGGAACCTCCGGGGCTGCAGGTTGTGGCACGGCCCGCGCAGACGCCACTCCCCCTCCCCAGGCATACTTAAGTTTATGGAGATGAGGTGGAAACCTTGCAGTTCTCTGTACTACCTAGAAATCCTAGATCAGGGCTTTGGGGGTGTTTGAGACAAAGTAACAAACTCTCGAGTCAGGCTGGCGGGGAGAGGCGTGCCAGACAACAGATGGGGGAGGCCGCTTCCCGGCACACGCAGGGCAACAACTCAGGAAGCATTATGGCGCAGTGCCTACTGGGAGGCGTAGTTTCTCAGTGAGAGGTGGTCACATGAGCAAGGGGGAGGTAACCAGAGTATGGAGTGGGTCTGGACAGTAATTTTTCTACGCTTCCGCCTTGGGCTTTAACGCATGCGTACTCATCCCCTGCTGCAGGGATTCCCCAGATTCTTCCGGTCTTCACGGCCAATCAGCACTCTCGGAAAGCGGGGCGGGCCTACAGGGACGGAACCCCGCGAGCCGGAGCCGCCGCCGCTGCCGCCGCCGCCGCGGAAGAGGTGGTGGAGGGGCGGAGAGCAGGAGAAGGCTGAGCTAAGGCCGAGGCCGAAGCTGAGGCCGAAGCCGAGGCCAGACCTTCCGACATGGCCCAGAGCGGGAATAGTGGGAACCCGTTCGCCGAACCCAGCGAGTTTGACAACCCCTTCCAGGTGACAGGCACCGACCCCCTTCTGTGGCTGGGCCAGGCTGACCTATGACCCTCACCACCTGGTGACATTTAACCCCCGGGAAGGATTGACACGTGGAGGATGGCCTGGCAGCCTAGCTCATCCTTCCCTCTAGCCTCGAGATCCTTAAGGCGGAACAGGACTGGGGGGAGGGGCAGTGTCTCAACTCAGGCACCCCCATGTCTAGGGAGGTTGGGTGGTGGGGTGCAGGATTTCGGGAAAACTGTCAAAGCCCGGGCCTCACTTCCTTTCCTCTCCCCCTCCCTGCCCCGATTTCCCCCAGTGCCTTTGGTCAGGAGGGGGAGCTCCCTGGGAACCCTTCTGCCTCTCCAACTCCACTTTAAGCCCCTAGTCTCTGTCCCCAGGACCCAGCCGTCACCCAGCACCGACCCAGCCCCCAGTATGCCACACTCGATGTCTACAACCCCTTTGAGAACCGTGAGGTGAGTCTGTGCCTTTGATGGGTGAATATGGTCTAACCCTAGGATGGGAGTAAAGATAGAGACCTCTTTTCAATTTCTTAAATCCCCCAGGAGCAAAATCCTGGGCTTCGTGGCTGAGAAGAAACATTGTCTCTTTTCTTTGAGTCTGATATATGACCTAATAAAAGCACTAGCTTGGGGTTATCAAAGGATTGGAAGGGACCTTAGAAAAAAAAATCTCGTGTATTCAGTGAAGTAAGGGGCAGCCACTCATTTTATTTTAGAATCATCCTGTGGCTTGACACAAAGACCAAACAAAGGACTTGAGGCTGAAATCAGCTCTGAAGAGAATGAAAAGAGAGCTAATAGTGTCAATTTAGGGCCAATTCCTGGAAGAATGGTGATATGGCGGAGGAGGAGGAAGAGAAGGGTTGGGATAACAGTGAATGAAGATAAGAGGAAAATAAACTGTACTTAGGCTCAGAGACTGGAGAAAACAATGAATAAACAGGTGATAGGAAGCCTATTTGTCTTACTAGAGAGTAAGAAATCAGATCTCAGGAAATTAGTAGGGTAAGATAGAAAAGGATGAATAGAAGAAGCCTTTCCATCATGTCTAATGACTCAGATGGGACATGAGAATCAATCAGAGTAGGTGACTTAGTATTTTCCTGTTTTTCATCAAAGCATGAAAGAAGTAACAGAGTTTTCTACTGCCCCCCTTTCCCTCCCATTATTGGAAGTGTTCAAACAGCAATCAGGGTTAGCTAACCTCTGTCAAGGTTAGCTCTAAGTTTCTTTGTTTCTGTCTGTTATCTAACAGTCATCACCTTCCTATGAGCCATCTGCCCCACCGCCTCCACCAACAACCCAGCCCCACCAGCAACCTTCCAGAAAACTCAGTCCCACAGAACCCAAGAATTATGGCTCCTATAACACTCAGGTACTGTGTGTGAAGAGGCACCTGGGGGCTAAGTAATGCCCTTCAGAGCTGTCCCTAGTGTACACAGTCCCAGGACTGACTCACCCTCTGCCTTTCTCTCTCTGGGCAGGCTTCAGCTGCAGCAGCCACGGCAGAACTTCTGAAAAGACAGGAGGAGCTCAATCGAAAGGCAGAGGAGCTGGACCGGCGGGAGAGGGAGTTACGGCATGCAGCCCTAGGAGCCCTAGGAAGTTCTGCTAGTAGGTCTTTGGTGATGGCAACCAAACACCATGCCACCTCTTGCAGCCAGGGAGTGAAGTCTTCTAACATTCTGAAACAAGCAAGAAAGGGAGAGGGATTATTTCCATTTAATGCTATTCTCACCATTCCCTCACTGGCACACTTCATGGGTTGCTGATTTGGAACCTCCTGATGGAAAATAGAGAATTGTCATCTGTTGAGTTTTACCCTCTTGGCCTCTAACAGCCTTCTAGTATCCTCCTCACTGGGCCACTCTATACTTTGCAGTCCGACCGAACAACTGGCCTCCGCTGCCCTCATTTTGTCCTGTCCAACCCTGCTTCTTCCAAGACATCTCCATGGAAATTCCCCAGGAGTTCCAGAAGACAGTGTATACTATGTACTACCTCTGGATGTGTGAGTAGTGGGAAACCACAGGGCTTTGTTTAGGTAGAAGAATAAGAAGATCTTTCAGGGAGGAAAAGAAAGCCTGACACTTTCCTCTTTTACTTCTAAGTCACTTGATATATCTAAAACAGCTTCTTCTTAATTGTCATGTAATAGTTTCTCTCACAAATTTGCCATCATATCTCAAGGCTATCTCCTTCAGGAATCCTTCTTTGATCCCACTACCACCACCAGAACCCATTCTCCAACCTGCCAGCATATCTCTGACTTCCCATTCCCTTTCCTCTAAGTGCAGTTCCTCAGGTATCACACATAATCGTTACTTGCTTAATCTTTATCTGCCATTAGTTTGGAAGATTCTAGAAGGATAGATTCTTCCTTTTTATGAATTTCTGCCACAGGAATGCTGGCTAAACACTTGTTAATTTATTTACTTAAATTTAACAAACATTTAGTAAGTGCTTACTATATTCCCATATATATATATATATATCCCAAGATATATTCCCATATCTTGGAGATATGGGAATAAAATTTACATAGCCCCTGCCTTCATAGAGCTTACGTTCTCCTCTTCTCCTCCCTCTCTGTGTGGCTAATGGAGAGATACCACATATACATAAATACCAGGTAGGGTGAGATAAAACAAAGAAGAAATCCACCTTCTTGGAAGAGTTTAATTGAGAAAGAATATTTTCAGCTAGTTGGAAATGTGAAGGCTTTGTAGGAAAATGGTAGCTAAGTTAGATATCTCCTTACCATCTTTTTTTTTTCCAGTGGAGATGGGGAATTTCAGTAGTTAGTACCGAGATAGACTATTTTCATCCATGTTGACACTGTTTGCTTTCCTTCCCCTCCCTGTCCCCCCAGGCAGTACCTTGGCCCTTCTTCTGAATTTCATTGCCTGCCTAGCCTCTTTCTGTGTAACTCCTCTTGCCAGTGGCTCTAGTTTTGGACTCTCCATCCTCTGGGCCCTACTCTTCACACCCTGCTCCTTTGTCTGCTGGTACCGCCCTATGTACAAGGCTTTCAGGTGAGCAAGGATGGGATTGTGGGAAAGAAGGTTATTGCTTGTGTCCCATCCGTGTCTCCCTCTCATGCCTAACATCTCTCCCTCCCATCTCTTTCTCTTCCCCTGCAGGAGTGACAGTTCATTCAATTTCTTCGTTTTCTTCTTCATTTTCTTCGTCCAGGACGTGATATACGTGCTGGCGGCTATTGGTATCCCATCATCAGGATTCAGGTTAGCCTGTCCATTCTCTCCTTGTGCCCCTTCTCTTATTTGTCATGTGTGCTCCAGATAGGCAGAACTTTTGTCAGGTAGCAAAAGATCCAGAGAAAGAAGATGAGCTCCTTAGTTTGGTCAGTAAACTTTTATTAAACACCTGCTGTGTGCCAGACATTGTGCTAAGGTCTAGACAGCTTCTTGTCTGATGAAGAGAGAGTAAATTCCTAAGAAAAGTCAGAAAATTGACTGAAGAGCTCTAGATCTCAGTGATGGGAAGGAGTGATTTAAGAGGAAATTTGTAGTTGGTCAACCTGGGAAGGTTTCCTGGAAGAGGAGAGTCTAGACAGGGAATGTAAGCAGGAAGAAGGACAGTGTTAAAGGAAGAGGAATGGAGAGAGGACTATGTGAGATCCAGCAGTGAGAGAGTGAATAAAATGCACTGAAGTCAATCCAAGTTGGGCTGTGACATGTAGACTCATAGGGAAGAAGCTGCTAAGAACATTGAGGCTGAGCAGGAAGAGAAAGCACTGTCACAGATCTGGAATTGTGGGGCCACATGTGCTGGTGGGGTTTGGATTATAAGGACATCTAACCAGATGGGTGGGAAACTGGAAAGATAATTGGTGAGGAGGCCCAAAGAGAAGCCGTGGCAGGCCTGGCTGTGACATGTGCTTCCCTTCTATCCAACGACAGTGGCTGGATCTCGGCCCTGATGGTGCTGAAGAGCAACACATTTGTGGCTGTACTTATGCTGCTAGTTGCCTTGTTCTTCACTGGCATTGCTGTGCTGGGCATTGTGATGCTGAAGCGGGTAATGAGGGTCAGGGGACTATGGCAGGGCTGGGAAGTTGGAGGAACGTGGGAGTCTTTTGTCAAAGGAAGAGGGATTGGGGCATTTTAAGCACAGGTTGGTTATGGAGTGCTGGATGTACAGTGACTGGATAGCAGGGTCTGGGTCTTACCTACCTTTGCATCTTCTCCAATGCCTTGCATATGGTAGATATGTAATATTTGTTGGATGGATTTGAATATGGTGATCATTGAAAGAGGGAAGGCAGAACCAGATGTTAGATATGGAAGGGGCCACAGGGAACCAAAGAAGAGAAGCTGGTGAATATGCTTTTCCTACTTCTCATAACCCCCCCCTCACTGATAGGGCCATCAATGTGACCAGTATCATTTGGGCCAGTCTCCTTGTGAGCAAGGCCTGGAGCCAAGACCTAGGGGGGAATTGATGGGCCGTTGGGTCATTGGAGGGCTAGAATGACTTGGTAAAGGCTTAGGGTCTGCCTCTTGGGGCATCTGAAGTTTAACTCAAGAGCCATTCATTACCCTTTTCCACATGCTTCCTCACCACTCACCTTTGGATCCCCCTTGCTGCCTTGTTCCCAAGAGTCATGGCTTCCAAGTGATGGCTGGGTGGTGGGGATGAATGACAGAAGAGATGATAGGTCAGATGAAAATGGTCCTTAATAATGGTGGGCTAAGCAGCCTGTCTATGGCTGTCACCATGGTAAAGGCCTTTCCCCTTTCTCACAATCCCCAGATCCACTCCCTGTACCGCCGCACAGGTGCCAGTTTCCAGAAGGCCCAGCAGGAGTTTGCTGCCGGTGTCTTCTCCAACCCTGCAGTTCGAACGGCTGCGGCCAATGCAGCTGCAGGTGCTGCCAACAATGCCTTCCGGAACCCATAACGTTCTCCTCCTGTTGTCCTACTTATCTCCTTCCCTAGCTGGTGCACCCTAACCTTGGCTCTGGATGAAGCTGGCTCTGCTCCCCTTTCATCTCTCCCTAGGATTGATTGTGGAGCAAGACAAGTGTTTTTATTCATTGTCTCTCCTCCTTAATCTTTGTGGCAGTGAGAATGGGCCTGCCCAAGAGGGTGAGGAAAACCCAGGGGTACTGATTCCAGTCCCGGCCACTGCCCAACTCTGCCCCACCTCCCCAGGCCTCACCCCATCTTGGGAGCCCCTGCTTCCCTCTGCTGTGCCAAGGCTAATGCTTCAGTTATTTAAATAAAGGAAAGTAGAACTTGGAGCCAAGCCTCTGTCTTCGTGGGGACATCGGGAAGGAAGGGGTTTGAGGATGAAGACTAGGAACCTGGAAAGATGGGGTTTAAGACCCAGAGGTGGATGGGCAGGCTAGGGCCAGGCCTTGCTGATGGGAGGGCCCTCCCCACCCTCTACCTTCCATTAGCTGGCTGGGAGAAGCTGCAGCTGCCTAGAACTAGCCCTTTCCCTGGGGGAGGGCAGGATTAGGGTGGGGCAGGATGGGCTCCAAAGATAAATGGGAAGATAAGTGGGAGGCCTGGCGTGAATGGCTCCGACGGGGATGGGCACCGCCGAACCAGAAGCGGGGTGGGGAGGAGGTGGGGAGGGCTCCGAGTCAGCCCCGCCCTCCTCCTCACCTTAGTGGTTCCAGGACCAGACTACAGCTCCCAGGCTGCTCAGCGCTAGCCCTCTCCACCCCGCCCCTCCTCTCTACCCCCATCCCCTCCCCCCCAACCCCATTTCCTCCCGCTTGGACCTGCTGCAGCCAGGATCCTGGGGAGCCGAGCCGTGCCGGCCGCCCGGGAAGACAGCGCTGCAGTGGAGCCATAGCCGGCCAAGAAGCCCCGCACCTCTAAGACCTCGAGACCCTACCTGTCCGATCACCGTCCCCCGCCCTCAGGCATCTTCCAGCACGCATCTGCATCCCCAGTCTCATCCCAGACCCTCCGTCCCATCCGACCCTCCCCACTTCTCTTCCCCCACCCCGTTCCCCCAGATTCTTCTGTACCCCGTTCGCTGTCCCTATCAGCACTTCTCCAGCATCCGAGAGCCTACCCTCCATCCTCCCAAGGGGAACCTGGCCCCTCCCTGCTCCCCTCCCCCACCCCCCCATCCCTAGGGCGATGAAATGAACCGGTGCCCCCCCTTCCTCCGAGCTGCCCCCGGGCACTGTGCCCACCCCCTGCCTGCTGTGGGGAGAGAGCCTCCTGCTGCCCCCACGTGACCTCCGTCCCTGGGGGACAAGCAGATTCCCCCCACCCCACCCCAGTCTCTTCAAGCGCCCTCTGACATCCCTCCAGCTGGAACATTTGGGCCATGCACCCTGGGACCCAGGCAGGGGGTGGGTTCTGTGGCTAAGGGGTGGGGGCAAGTGGAGAGAAGAAGGGAGTGGCCCTTGGTTTGAGATGCCCTCAGGTGCCAGGGGGACTGCAACAGAGGCAGGCTCCACGGGGGGTGGGCACAATGCCCTCACCCAGTGATTCAAGCCATTCACTGACCAGCCGGCCGAGTACCAGAGGCCTCACCCATCTCCGGCTCCACCGGCCTTGGCTCCAAGCTCTGCTCACCCTGGGGCTGGCCCAGGTGATACTAGGTGTCCTGGTGGTCACCTTCAGCATGGTGGCTTCTTCAGTCACCTCCACTGAAAACATAAAGAGGTCCTACCCATCATGGGCTGGCTTCTCGGTGAGTACTAAGGGATAAAGAGAGGTCCTTTGTTGTTTTTCCACCACCATCCCCTCCCCCAGCCTAGAATCCAGATTGCTACCTCCTTCTACCTCCCCTCCGTCTGCCTTATCCCATTTCATGGCATTGCCTGACTACTGGAGAAGGGGGTACCCTGTCACCCCTATTGACCTATAACCCTACAGGCCTAAGATCCTTCTGTCTCTGTCTCTGGCTGGGTCAGCAGCGAAGGAAGGGGGAGGTGGGAAGAAGGGGTTGGAAATGTCCCTCTCATACCAGATTGAGCCTGAGCCTGTACCCACTCTTGTCTCCAGCTGGCATTCTCAGGGGTAGTTGGCATCGTATCATGGAAGAGACCATTCACTCTGGTGGTAGGTACAAGGGGAGCAATGCCCATACCAACATATACTCAGGACAATGTGATGCCCTTTGGGGGGGGGGCTGCCCACTCATGTCCTCTAAGAGAGGAAATAACCTCCACAGTGCCTGGTGGGTGGGAGGTACCTTCTGGTACCCATCAAGAGTGGACAATAATTTAGATCAGAGGTACCCACAGGGAGGTAAACTCCTGGAAACACCTGTGGTTCCAGCCCCGGCTCTCAGCCCAATGCCCTCTGTGTCCCCCAGATCTCCTTCTTCTCCCTCCTCTCCGTGCTATGTGTCATGCTCAGCCTAGCTGGCTCCGTCCTTTCCTGTAAGAATGCTCAGTTGGCACGGGATTTCCAAGAGTGCTCAATGGTAAGATGAGGGGAAGAGGAAAGACTAGGAAGATCCAAGGGGTTGGATACCTGGTTTTGCCCCTAACTCAGGCCTCTCCAATTTTGCCCCTCAACCCAGGAAGGAAAGGTCTGTGTCTGCTGCCCCTCTTTTCACTTGCCTAGACCCTGCAGGGACTCCGGCCAGGAACTGAAAATATCCCTTAGCACAACTTGTGCTGATGCTCTAGGGGCTCTCAAGGTGAGCTTCCTTGCAGAGAGAGAACACCTCCCTGCCCCATCCCTTTACTGTTCTCTCAGGCCCTGTGCCCACCTGTCTTCTCTGTTCTCAAATGCACACACACAGAGATGCTGCCCCCTTCCTCAGGCATACCACTCCCAGGCTCAGGGAACAAAATAGGAGCCGGGCCTAGGTGCTCCAGCCCTGCCCCCACATGCCCACCCTGCCCTTCCTTTGCACCCACTCACCTTCCCCCTCCATTTCTTCAGAACCTTCTCTTCAGTGTCTGCGGCCTCACTGTCTGCGCTGCCATTGTCTGTGCCCTCTCTGCCATTGTTTGCTGCATTCAGATCTTTTCTCTCGACCTTGTGCATACAGTAAGATGAGGGAGACCTGGGAAGAACAGAGAGAATTTCTTAGATCGGGGAGGGCTGTTTGTGGGAGGCCAGGAGTGTGTGTTTGCTGCTGGTGGAGGGGAGGACAGAGAAGATCAGGAAGAAGAGGCAGATTGAGGCTATGGGTATAGAAGGCATGTTCAAGATGAGTGAAATGTGGGTGTGGGGTATTGTTTACCTAAAGGAGGCATGTTCTGGAGAGTTGGGGGGGTGAAGAAGGAAGAGGAGTTAGTATATAGGGCTAATTGTAACAACAATAATAAGTAAGATTTATAAAGTACTTTAACATTTGCAAATTGCCTTACGAACATTATTTTATTTGATCTAAGTAGGTTCCACAGGGTGGAAACAAAAGGAGAGAGGTTGGGGGTGTGGAGAGGAGGAAAGAGGGGGCAGGGATTGGGACGCTGCATGACCATGTTCTTTTCCCCCCTCCCAGCTGGCTCCTGAGCACTCAGCCTCAGGTACCCTGGGGCCCCTAGGCTGTGTGTCTCCCCCAGCTCCTCTGCTCCATACCATGCTGGACCTGGAAGAATTTGTGCCCCCGGTGCCCCCACCTCCGTATTATCCCCCAGAGTATACCTGCAGTTCAGAGACTGATGCCCAGAGGTGGGGTAGGGGCTGGGGGCAAAGATCACCTGTAAGGGGGAAGGGAGGGAGGGAGGAAAGAGAGAAAATTGTGGAAGAAGGACTTGGGGGGTTCTAGGCTGACATTCTCCCACATTCTCTCAGCATCACTTATAATGGATCCATGGACAGCCCAGTGCCCCTGTACCCCACTGATTGCCCCCCATCCTATGAAGCGGTCATGGGGCTCCGAGGAGATAGCCAGGTGAATTGTGGATGGGGTTTGGACAGAGCTGAGGGTGGAGGCAGGACAGGGCAAGGCTGGGCCTTGGGGCCAGAGTGGTGATAATGACAAATTCACCAAACCCTCCCGTATCATTATTTCATTTCAGTCTCACAGCAATCTTAGGAGGCAGGGCAGGGTGCTATTATCATCCCATTCTAAGCAAACTGAAGCTTAGGAAGGTCACTGCCCAAAATTAGACATCTAGTTAATGGAGAAGCTGGGACTAGAACCTCGACCTTTTGCCTCCATATCTAGAGCTCTTTCCACTTCACCATGATTGGTGGATGGATGAAAGGAGGAACGAGTCCCTGATCCCTCTACCTCCCCACAGGCCACACTATTTGACCCCCAGCTCCATGATAGTTCCTGTATCTGTGATCGAGTGGCTTCCATTGTGGATGGTGAGAGGATGGGCTTGGGGTGTCTCATAAGAGGCTGTATCTCCTCAGATTGGTGGTTTTGAGGATATCTCCTAAGGGCTGGGATATTTGGGGGCAAAGCCTGAGTCAGTGACCTTAGGGTCCAAAATATTAGAATCATAGAATCAGAATTTTAGCTGCCAGGCATGAGGTCAGGGCTGGAGAAGGAACCTACCCTAGGAGTCCTGGGACCAGAGGAAAGAGATCCTGGCAATTGATGGATCTGAGGAAATTGATTTCTTCTGGAGCAGAGATGTCAGACACCTCTCCCAGAATGTGGCCCACAACACTACTGAGTGTTGCTGAACCAGATTAAAATGTCACTGGGAGATATTTAACAATAAAAAATAAAAATACAGTAAAATATAGGTAATACATTTTAAAAGTTGTCAACATGCAACCTACAAAGATCCTTATGTATGGTTTAGTGACCCTCCTCCCCATTTCTATTTGAGTTTGGCACCATTGTTCTGCAGGGTGAAGGGGTGGGATTTATGAAAACGGAGTCCTTGTGTGATAGGGCCAGGATACTTTGATCCTAATGCTTATGGGAGGCAGGGAGAAGTCCTGAAGCTGGGACTAGGGCTGAGCGGCTTCTGTGCCCGGTGTCACCCATGGGTGCCTGGTGCCCACAGTGTCCATGGACAGTGGGTCCCTGGTGCTGTCGGCCATTGGAGACCTCCCCGGCGGTTCTAGCCCATCTGAGGACTCATGCCTGCTGGAGCTACAAGGTTCTGTACGTTCTGTGGACTATGTCCTCTTCCGATCTATCCAGCGTAGCCGGGCTGGCTATTGCCTCAGCCTGGACTGTGGGCTCCGGGGCCCCTTCGAGGATAGTCCCTTGCCCCCAAGACCGCCCCGAGCTGCCCGGTCCTACTCTTGCTCTGCCCCAGAAGCCCCACCCTCACTGGGTGCCCCCACTGCTGCCCGAAGTTGCCACCGGTTAGAAGGCTGGCCACCCTGGGCTGGGCCATGCTTTCCAGAAATCCGTCGGCGGGGACCTCGAGGAGGTGGCCGAGGAGAGGTGCCTCCAGCCCGGCCACCTGCCCGCCGATTCAGTGACAGCTCAGGCTCCCTCACTCCCCCTGGGCACCGGCCTCCTCAGGTGGCTCCTGCCTTGCTGCTTCGATCCCATAGTGACCCGGGCATCACCACCTCCAGCGAGACTGGTGAGGCACCTGGTGGGTGGGAATTGGGCAGACTTGCGTGGGACAGAGCAAGGTTGAAGCCAAAGTGTCAGGAGGGGGTTGGTTTTGGTGTCCAAGGGAATACAGGAGGGAGCAGATGTATAACTAAGGGAAGTGGGATTACTTAGCATCAGGGGAGGGTACCCATGTAAGAACAAGGTTATAGTGTCTATGTAAGTAAGTAAATACATGCAGGAATCTTGATTGAGGGAGCCCTTTCTAGGGGAGGGGGAAGCAGAAGGGGATCTTGGGAAGGTACCAGTGCTATGAATGGTGTGGACTGAATACTACATGGGCAAGATGATCAGGAAACTTGAGTGTTAGGCATTGGCAGCCAGTCACAGGGAGACTTCCCTGTCAGTACTTAAACTCTCTACTTCTCTCCCTGTCTAGCTGATTTCAGGGACCTTTATACCAAAGTGCTTGAGGAGGAAGCTGCTTCTCTCTCCTCTGCAGACACAGGTCAAAACACAAGTTGGGCTCTGGGTGGGCATGGTAGGGAGAGTGTGCTCATTGCTCCTGGGATGACCACTGTCCATCCTTCATCCTCCTCCTTGCTTTGCAGGGCTCTGCTCTGAAGCCTGCCTCTTCCGCCTTGCCCCTTGCCCTTCCCCCAAGTTGCTGCGTGCCCACTCAGCTGAGAAGCGTCGTCCAGTGCCCACCTGGCGAAAGGTGCCCCTGCCTTCTGGGCCTGCACCTGCCCACTCTTTGGGGGATTTAAAGGGCAGCTGGCCTGGTCGTGGCATAGTAACTCGTTTCCTCCAGATGTCTAGGAGGGTACAGGAATCCAATGGACATGGTGTCCATGGTCATAAGCAGGTAGGAATCAAGGGGAGTTTGTCCAGCAAAAAAAATCACCATCTGCCTACCTGGCCCTGGTCTGTCTGCCTACCCACATCCTGACTACCCAGGACCATGGCTATGTTATTTAAATCAGTAAGCATTTATTGAGCACCTGCTGTGTGCCAGGCACTGTACTTCTACTCCATCCTCACTTCATCTCACAGTGAAGATACGGCTTGGTTCTTCCATGTACACCAGGGAGAGAGTCATGCCTACCTGTGTGCCATCAGACCACTGTCTTAAGCCTGCTCCTCTGAAGAACACAGCTGACCTCACAGTCCAGGACTGTCACTGTGTTCTCACCCCCCCCCCCCAACTTCCTTGTCCCCTTTTAGGTACAACGAAGCCCTTGGGGCCGGCCTGGACGTGAAAGCCTCCATCTCCGAAGCTGTGGAGATCTCAGTTCTGGCTCATCCTTTCGTCGCCTTCTGTCTGGCCGTAGGCTAGAAAGAGCTACTCGTCCTCACAGTGTCAATGGGGGCAGCCAAGAAAGCGGGCTCTGAGCCCTGACACCACCACTTGGCTTTGAACTGGGTTCTTTGCCAGCCTGACACCAGTCTAGGCCCAGGTGAACACTGGGGCTACAAGCTACTGGCTGGCATTGGACCAGCTTCCATAATCGCCTCCTTGCACCAGTTGGCAAGAAAAAAAATCTGCTGAATACCTTGTGACCAGTGTCCCTCTCCTTCCTGGCGCTGGGTGGGGTGGGGGGGAACATTCCTTGCTGCTCATCCTTTCCCTACCTCTCCACCCAGGAGAGCTTTGCTCATGCATTGCATGGGGCTACAGGGCCATTGGGGGGAGGCTGCCTGGGGCTGTGCCCGCTTACAGCTGATACACGATGTGCGTGTGTTGGATGGAGGAAGAACCAATAAATTCCTCTCCTCCCCCAAGACTGGTATTGAGTACGCTGTCTCTCTCACAGACTCAGTTTGTAACTGGTAGAGCTAGGTATGAAGAGCAAAGCCCCTCTTGGATTCAGTCTGGGAGGAGTGTTTTAGGGGAAACAAGCATCTAAAGGAAGGGAAGTGTGGGGCCCACCACAGACTTGGGTTGGAAGGAGAGATTTAAAGAGGATACAGCCTTCTGGGCATGGAGTACTTACAATAATGAGAGCATTTTTATTGTGCTTTCTTTACAGATGTATTTTATCCTCACAACAAGGGGGGTGGGCAATACTATTACTATCCCATTTTACAGCTGGGAAGTAGTGCTTGAGGCTGGATTGGAACATATCTTCCTGATCCCAAGCCCTGGAAAGCTGACTGAGGTGCCTGAGAGGGTGCTGCCCTCAGAGGCAGGGGCCAGTGGGAGGGCACAGCTCCGGGGCTGGGAACAGCCTTCTCTGTAGCATCGGAAATAATTCAAGATCATGACAACCCAGTTGCTATCAGCCTGAGAACAGCGAGGATTGGGGGAGATGGCAGGCTACAATCCAGGAATTAGACATTTCCAAACACCGAGGGGTGGGGAAGATGGACGGCAAAGGCTCCGGGGTTTGGATTCTTTCATAGGAAGAAAGGCAACGCCTCCCTCAATTGGGCACCTAGGGTTTTCCTGTTTCTGCCTTCAGAGGTACAAAACAATGGGGCTCATGGAGAGAAGTGGATTTAGTGGGGGACCTGCATGTAAACTTGACGTTATCTTTGTGATGAGAGGGGGAAAGAGGAGAGGGAGAGAGACAGAGAGTATGAGTTTTCCCGTTGTATGAGTTATAATATAAATAATAAATATAATAATGAATAATAGCTTATATTATATATGAGTTATAATATAAAGCTAAAACTCAACAAATTCTCTTCAGGATTCTAGCATCGATCGTAGGGAAATGGGAGAATGGGAGAATGGGACGAGGAGGAGAGAGACCATAAGCATACTCAGCTCTTCTCCCCGGACTCCTGAAGTCTTTCCAGGGTGTGGGCATGTGAATACGCCTGCGCCCCAACTGACCAATCTGGCTGAAGCTGGCCAGCAAGGTCTGTCTGTCATCCAAGCGGACCAATGAGGGCGTAAAAGAGCCTTCCCCTCCTTTTCATCCTCTTTCCCTGCCCGGGGCCTGCCCCCACCCTTCTGTCCGGGCTTTTAGGCGGCTCAGTCTCCAGCCTCTTTGTTTCTAGGGCAGAGTTACCCTCAGAGGCCGGGGCGGAACCCATCTCCTCCCCTCCCAGACTCGTCCTGTAAGGGAGCTTTCCTTCCTTCTCCCTCCTGGTGGGGCTGCTGCTTTGTTATATGCAGTGTCTGGGTTCTGTCGCTGCCGGTGCAGTGTTTGATTCATGAAGTTTTCCTTCGCTTTAGAGGTCCCCGAATTTTATTTCTTGGTTTGGGAGGCTGTGAAGTAAGGAAAAAAGCGCTGGACTGGGGTGGGGGGTGGGGGAGTTTCCGCCTCAGCTCTCTTGGGCAATTCAACTTGCCTTCACTGTATCTTTTCCTGTGGAATGTAAATGATTTGCCCAAACTCCTAGTTTCTGAAGTCGGTTCCAGGCTCGACTTTAGGGGATCCTGCCTAGAGCTGGGGGGAGGGCTGGAAGAATGGAGCAGATTTCTTTTGTGGTACCCTTTGCTCTCACCCTGATCACCTTGTTCTGCAGCCAGTCTCTCGGAAGTGGCATTTTTCTGACTAATGACCACTTTCAGAGGTGCAGCGTTGGACATATGCTCACAGTGGCTGGCCACGTCCCCTTTCTCTTGCTGAAGCCATCACAGACCAGAGGGACACAGTTTTGTTTCGAGTTTGGAGGATTTTGTTGTTGTTGGGTTGGTTTGTTCTTAGCATAGTTGGGAAGAAACAGTTGCGCCTCCGAGATGCTGCCGCGGGTGCGGCTAGCTGGGTGTGGTCGGTCACTTTGATGCCTTCAGTCAATGCTTGACCAATGCCCAACACTACTAGGTGCCTTGGGATTTTAAAGGAAATAGAACTACAGCACATGAACAGAGTTTAAGGTCATCTCCGCCACTCCCGCTCCTACATTTTTCAGATAAGAAAACAGTGCCCAGGAGTTCATAAATGTTAGTTACTACTAAATAACTGACTTCATGTAGTCAATTACTGCCTGAGTCAGGACTAGAACCTGGGGCTATAAACAACCACTTCAGAGTTGTTTACCCCATGCTGCCTCTTAGAAAAAAATGGTTCTTTTACTGATGAAAAATTTATTACCTTCTTACCAGATTTGTCCAGGAGTAAGGCGATTGGATAGAAGGCTGGTCATGCAGTCAGAAAGACTAGAACTGCCTTCCAGAAAAAAGGCAGTCTGACCCAATGGATAGGGCTTCCCCCAGGGTGAACAAGCCTTGGGTTTGAGTCTTGAGTCATTAGGTTTGACGGCGCGTGAAGGTGAAAAAGTTACTTCACTGCTTAATGGGCCAGGGAACTCTTTAAGACTACATAAATTGTAGAACCCATGCGCATCTGCATTGGTAGAGGAAATTTCCTGGCACATCCTCTATAGAAAGAGCTTTTATTAAGCCCTTTCTAAGTGCCAGACACTGTGGACACAGGTGCAAACCAGCAATCCTTGCCTTGAAGGTGCATACCTTCTAATGGGAGGAGACAACACAGAAAGTGGGGGTGGGGGAAATACTCTGTGTGAGAAAGGATATCGTGGCTCCCAGGTTCCAGACAAGATAAGGTGAGGGCTCACCTATCAAAACCGGGGATTTTAGAGACAAGAGTTCAAAGCTGGGAGTGAGATTGAGTGAAGATGGCCAGTGATGGGATACTGGCTCTGGGAAACACCTAGAACTCTGATTGAATCTTCCCACTTGCCTAAGGCCATAAGCCTTTCATTATCACTAGACCCAAATCTGTTACCCTTAAACTAGCCTAGCCCTCCATAGTCTCTCATCTCCAGCTAATTCCCACCCTTAATCTCTCATTACCCCTCCAGAAGACCCCCCCCATCCCCTCCTCTAGATCACCCCTAAATCCTCCCACAATCTTTCCGTATATAAACTCCACCTTGCCTCCTTGAGGGAGTGGACAATTATCAGCTGATTCTGGCTTGTATAGCGTCACAGATACAGAGGCTCCTTAAGAGTCTACCCATTATGGCGACTCTAATAAACTTTGCTTTCCTTTGGCTGAGAGAAGGCTTGAGTCGAATTCATTCAGCAGGACCCAGTGTATTGGTATTTTGGGGTCTGGCACACCCCTAAACTTTAAACCTCAACATTTTATGGTTCCCTGACCTCAATGGGACAAGGGATGGAGACATATCCGGATCAGGTGATCGGGAGGGGGGCAGGGGACGGCGGAGGATGGAGAAATCTCGGCTGGGTTTTTACCCTAGGCTGAAATTCCTGCTCACTGATCAGTTGGGGGAGCAAAGGGTGGAATTGTGCTCAACATGATGACCAGGATTCAGGGGGCATGGTATAAGGGTGACTAAGAAATGAATTAAAGGAAATCACATAATATTTGAGCTAGGGCAGCTAGGTGGCGCAGTGGGTAGAGCACTGAGCCTGGAGTCAGGAAGACCTAAGTTCAAATGCAGCTTCAGAATCTTGGTAGCTGTTCGTGACACCCTGAACAAGTCACTTAACCCTGTTTGCCTCAGCTTCCTTCATCTGTAAAATGAGCTGGAAAACCACTCCAGGATCTCTGCCAAGAAAACCCCAAATGGCATCAGAAAGAATCAGATATGACTAAAAGGATTGAACAACAAATATTTGAGTTAGGCTTACAACCTATCCACTACTCTGTTCCTGTTCTTTCAGTCATGTTGGGTGGATACATAACATCATGAAGTCACCACCTAGAGAACAGGCTCCTTATGAACAAATACAAAGTAATTAGGCTATAACTAAGTTTGAATGATCAGAGTGAGGTGATTAATCAGGGAGGCCTTAATTAATGAGCTTTCTGCACACTCATAGTGACACATTTAAGTAGCATTTTCACAGCTTCCTTGTTTTATTTTTCTTTTCATTTATTTATCCCAACTCCCCAACTTGACTATAAGCTCCTTCAGGACCCAGGGACCACAGCCAGCTAAGTAGCACAGAGAATAGAGTGTTGGACCTTTAGTCAGGAAGACCTAAGTTCAAAGTCTGCCTCTACCTCACTAGCTGTGTGACCCTGGACAAGTCACTTAACCCCAGTTGTCTCTAAAAAAAAAGGCAACACATCCTCAAGGAAAATCAAGGAAACCAAATCCACTTTTGGACTACTCTAGTTGTTCCTGAGTTTTCCTGACATTAAGTCTAAGCTAATTTCTTTTCAAATTCCATTCACTGCTCCTGGTTCTACGTCTGGGGCCAAACAGAACAAATCTAATCTCTCTTCCACTTGACAACCCTTTAAATACTCAAACACAGTTCTCACATTTCTCTAAGCCCCATTCCTTGTACCAATCCTGGCATGTCATAAGCACCAGGCCCTTCCCCATCCTGGCTGCCCTCCTCTAAATATACAGAACTCCTGATGAAGTCTGATAAGAGCAAAATATGATTTTATGATGACTTATGCAAATCACTTCACCACAAGAGACCTTGGTTTCCTCCTCTGGTAAAATGAAAAGGCTGACCCAGATGACCTGGAGGAGGCCTTACTGAGTCTAAATTCTGACTTGCCCAAGTGATGAAATATTAACATGACAATGAGTCACCAATTGAAGTCTCCTGACCAGCCTAGTAGTGCTCTTTCCAATAGAAACCACCTTCAAACACAGCTTTAAGGTTTGCAAACACTTGTCCTCCAAAGAAATTTATAGGGTAGATGGGGGGGGAGGGGGGAACCTTTGGCCTCAAGGTCTCAAGTGGCCCTCCAGTCTAGCCCTTTGACCGAATCTAAATTTCCCAGAACAAATCCCCTCAATAAAAAGATTTGTTCTGTAAAACCTGGATTCATTCAAAGGGCCACAACCAAGGACCTAGAAGGCCACATGTGGCCCCAAGGTGGTAGGTTCCCTACCCCTGGGATAGATAATGCAGACTGTTATTTTTAATTCTATTTTATTTTATGTTTCGAATTCCCTCCCTCTTCCCTCCTCCTCCTTCTCTACCCATTGAGAAGGCAAGAAAAAGAGAACCCATTACAAGTATGTATAGTTATACAAAACAAATGTCCATATTAGCCATGTTCCACCCCCCCCCCCAGCAAAAAAAAGCAATAAAAAGAAAGAAGTGAAAGAAAACACTCTTGAGCAGATTGTCATTTACAGATGAGGACACAGAGATGGGATGTGATGAACAAGGATACAAAACTGGTAATTACCAGAGCTGAAAGATGAAGTGATGGCTTCTGACTCCAAGACCAATGCCCTCCTTGCATTACACAATGACGGCGCCCATATACTGCTCTGTCTCCAGACAAGAATGAATAAGGGATGATGAAAAATGCAAATGCTATCCACCTCCAGGGAGAGAACTGAGGAACTCTGAGTCCACATTGAAGCATGCTTTTTAAAACTTTCTTTTTCTCACTGTTTGTGTGTGTTCTTTTGCAACACAACTAATATGGAAATATGGTTTGCATGACTTCACACATATAATTGCTATCATATTGCTTGCCTTTTCAAGGGATTCAGAGGGAGGAAGAGAATTTGGAACTCCAAATTTAAAAAAATGAATGTTAAAATTTCTTTTATGTGTAACTGGAAAATAGTTAACAAAAGAAATGAAGAGTATATTTGGGGTTTTTTTGTTTGTTTTATGGAGGGCATAAGGCAGGGCAATTGGGGTTAAGTAGGAGAGGTCAAGGGGGCTCTATAAAAATGAAGAGGTCACCCACTAAGATGGTTAGGGTTGCTCTGGAGACCCCAAAATACCAACACGACGGGTCCTGCAGAATGAATTCGACTCATCTTCTCAACCAAAGAGAAATAAAGTTGATTAAAAGTTCACTTGCATTAGACACAGAGTAAGTCTGTACTAGATCATTCTATGGCGCTCTCACTATTCTATGGTGCTCTCACAAACATGAAGACAAGACAGGGTCTTATATATAGAAGGTTGTGGGAGGAATCTAGGGATGTTCTAGGGGAGGAGTTTGGGGAGGGTCTTCAGGAGGAGTTAATGAGGTCAATGAGTGATTAAGGGTGGGAGGCCACCTGGAGACTACAGACAACGGTGGGCTAGGCCAGTTATTTTGATAGGCTCAAGTCTAGTAACAGAGGGTGGGAAGTCTAGTACCAGAGGCTTGGGCTCAGCCACCATGTAAGGTTTATTGCCTCATCAAATGGGATGATTTAATCAAGAGTCCAAGGGAGGTTCCCAGAGCCTGTACCTCAAGGATTCAAGGAGAGGTCAAGGGGGCTCCCAGAGCCCATACCTCATCAAAGTGACTTGCCCAAGGTCGCACAGCTAAGTAAGTGTGTCAAGTGCCTGAGGCCAAAATGTGTGTGTGTGTGTATATATATATATATATATATATTTTTTTTTTTTTTTAAATAATGAATGAGGGAACTCATCCCCAGCTAAGATGGTTGCTTTTCGGAAACATACATCTAGAAAGGTTGTCATGAAGTCATCATTCCAGCCAAGTCACCAGCTTTATTGAACAGGTGGGCCAAAAAAGACACATATAGGTTACAGTGTTAAAAGTGAACCTTGTCATCACATATGGGAAATAGTGGCAAAATAAGGCAGCTAAAAAGAATTAAAGATATGGTTTGATGGACATATCACAAAAATTGGAGAGAACACAGTTCTACCCACTGTGCAACCTAACTGTCCTAACTCAAATATTAGCCTTTCTATAAAGTCTCTAGGAAGCTCCCTCCTACCTACATATACATTGGTCTTACAAAGAGAAGGGAGAGGGGTAGCTAGGTGGCACAGTGAATAGAGCACCCGCCCTGGAGTCAGGAGGACCTGAGTTCAAATCTAGCCTCAGACACTTAACACACACACACAAAACTAGCCATGTGACCTTGGGTAAGTCACTTAACCCCAACTGCCCTACCCTACCACCCTTCAAAAAGCAAAATAATAATAAACAAAGAGAAAGAAAGCAGTGGAAGAGGAAGGGGTCCAGGCCATTATCCTAGATTCTACAGAGGCCCTTTCTTTCAAGTCTGACATTCTCTCAGCTGATAAAACCAAAGCTCCAGGAGAAGGCATGAATCCTTACTCTCATTACCAAAACAGCCCGAAACTTGGGGTCATGGCTGGTTGACGCTGATATCCTGATGTTGATGTCACTCCATGTACTTCCTGGTAGGAAGCTGCCTGCAAGAAAAGGACCCCACCCTCCCACACTCCAACAATTGGCTTATGTCCGAGGCAGTGGAATTTCAAGTATGGACCACCCAGCAACCCTTCTCATCCAACTCTTCCCCATCTCAAAGATGTCAATTGGTCTGTGAAGGAAGGCGCCACAATGACATAATCTCATAGATGATCTGAGTTGAAAAGGATGCTTAGAAATTATCTTGTCTAATAGCTTGGAGAATACTCCAAGAAGTGCAGGAAAGCTGAGCGAACTGGTCTAAATTCACACAGATGAGCCTTGAGGGGAACTAGTATCGGGGTGGAATGAGTTCATAGGTCTTTAGATTCCAAGAATACTATTCTTTCCTACTCAGCTCCTGGAAATGGGTCACAGCTGCAGGAACCCATTTGGAAATGGGAGCTATTAGAAGTATGACTAGCCCTGAGGGCTTTGGGGAAGGGAAAGCCTCTTCTTCAAAGATTATCAAACACCAAGGAGCATCTACTGTAGCCCACGAACCATAGCGCTGTACCAGGCACAGATACCCAATAGAACAAGGTAGATTTGGCAACAGTAATCAATAGCAAGCTTTGTGACTGGTCAAATGACTGCTTCTCTGAGGATCATTTTGTTCAGTTATAAATGGAGGGTGGTGAATTAGATGATAATCTAAAAAGCCTAACATCCTAAAGGCAGAAATCAAAAGTAGGGGTTGAGTTCCTTGAAATCCCAGACTATAGTTATCCTTCCACATCTGGGGGGATGGGGGTTGGAGAAAGTGTTAGGGGCTTGGTGCCCCCCTTCCCCAATCTGGAAAATACATGTAAAATTTTTTGACCCTCCCTTCCTACCAGATAACAAGTTTGAATTATTATGGTATTAAAAGATAAAATATGTTGGTATTATACAATACTATACATATGATATTGTATTGCACACAATATGCATTTCTGAGTTTGTAAACTTTTTTTGTGTTGTCTATGGCTTCTGCGAAACTCCCCCAAAATTCCTATTTAATTTCTTATGCCAGCCCTCAATATATTGAAACCAAGATGGGAAAAATTGATGTGTGGAAGGGATAACTTTATTTCCTTTTTGTCTTTCTCCTTCCTTCCCATCCCCTCTCCCCAAGCCCAAGCACAGTGACTTGTATATAACAGGTGCTTAATAAAAGCTTGTTGTATTGAATGAGATCATTTGGGACCAGGGCTTTTCCCTACAGTAATCTAGATTGGTTCTCCAAGGGCATGTTTTGGTGCTAGGACAATAACCAAAGCCTTTCCAGCCTAGGATGACATCTGAGAGCCTGTTCCCTTGGGTGCTAGCTTATCCTTGAGAATCCAAAGTCACCTCCATACCAGAGGAAAATAATAGGAACAGACAGTTATTTCATTGTGAAACAAAGCCATGTAAATTTTAAAATAACTTAAACAATAAAAAAGATATTTGATTTATTAGAGAATACCTAGGTATTGGATCTATGAGTTCCTTGGCATAGGGTAGTTGGGAATGAGGAAACTCCCTCTACCAATGCATATATATTGCAGTATGTCTGCAACCTATTGTCTTAGAAAGTTGCCTAGATTTGTTTTGTTTTGTTTTCTCCCCAGTTGGGGGTGGTATGGGAGGATGAGAAGAGGTAGGAATAGCAAAAAGAAAAAGAAAAGAAGGTAATTGAGGCAACTTTTTAAAAAAGTATACAAAAGAAAACAGAAAAAAAGGCCAGAAAACACATTCAAGAAAGACACTTTTGAAAGCTACAGTTTGGAAAGTTTTGAAATATATAATGTTTTAAAAGAAAAAGCAAGCCCTATATAATAGAGATATTTGGTTTTATGTCCAAATCTCTTTTTCTGTTCTGCTGTGTATATGGAAATAGCTATTTTATTTGATATATGTTAAATTTAGAATAAAAAGATCATTATTTTGGAAAGCCACTTAGACCACTGAGTACTTTGCTCAAAAACACATAATCAGTATGTATGAGAAATAGAACTTGAATCCAGATCTTTCATGCTCGGGCTCTTCAGTCAATGAACATTTATTTTTATTTGGGGGGAAGCAGTGGGGTTAAGTGACTTGCCCAGGGTCACACAACTAATAAGTGTCTGAGGTCAGATTTTAACTAAGATCCTCTTGACTCCTGGCCGGTACTTTATCCACTCTACCATGTAGCTGCCCTAACAAACATTTGTTACATGGTTACTGTGTACCTGACACTATAGCCTGGAAAGAAATAAAGACATGGGTAGCCAGGGAGGCTTCCTTAAAATTGAGATTCTGAGAGGAAGCAGGCAATCATGGGGAGGTGTCAAAGGATCAAGGTCAGAGGGTACTTCCAGTGTGTGAAGTCCAGGGCTGGAATGAGCTTTCTGTATGCAGAGGTTTCTTGGGGCATAGGAAAGAAAGTCTGGGAGAATGAGTACAACCTAGAAAGTGTATTCACCTACATAGCCACAAGCCCAAGGTACCTTTTGTTTGATGTATACCTAAATAAGAAGTCAGACTATATCAAATATATGTTTAAAATGCTGGCTGAATGAGGGATATCAGTCAGTTCCCAAGCCTTTATTAAGTACCTGCTATATGCCAGGTGAGGCAGCTAGGGTAACAACTGAGTGTGCTGTCCACATACATATGTGTGAACTTTCAAGAGTGCCACCATGCCTCTCTCACAGCCTACCTTCCCCCCAACCCTTAATGGAGCTATGGCCAGCCTTCCCTTCACCCTTTGTCAGTTTTATAACATTTTTTTTTCTCTTTGGAGGACAGGGCAATTGAGGTTAAGTGACTTATCCAAGGTCACTTACCCAAGGCCAGTAAATGTTAAAGTGTCTGAGGCCAGATTTGAACTCAGGTCCCCCTGACTCCAGGGCCAGCGCTCTATTCACTGTGCTACCTAGTCACCCCACAACATTTTTCTCTGGGGAAATAAATGCTAGTTAAAACTCTACATACCACATATGACAACCCAACCACTAACTCAGGAACTAATAGCTGTATTTCAATAGAATTGGTTTCCTTTGTCATCCTATGTATTTTCTTTTATTTTATTTAGTTTGAGTTAAGCCTTTTATTTAATGTTACAAAAAAATATTTAGTCAAACAGCCAAAGCCCATGTCATCATCAGACTCCTCAGATTCTTCTTTTTTTCCTTCCTCTTTCTTCTTCTCCTTGGCTGAGGCAGCTGTGTTAGCAGGAGCAGCACCACCAGCTGCTGGGGCAGGTCCACCAACTCCTACATTGCAGGTGAGACTTGCAATGTTGAAATTGGACAGGGCCTTTGCAAATAATCCATGCCAGAATGGTTCAACATTTACACCTGCTGCTTTAACGAGGGCACTGATTTTATCCTCCATGACAGTAACCTCATTGTTGTGAAGGATGAGGTCAGATGCAGGTGAGCTGGGAGGCGGACAGTTCAGCAGATGGATGAGGAGAGGCTTTTCGTAGTGGTGTTGGTCCCTGGCTAGAGTAAGGGTTCACCCCAAAGTGGCTTTAGCTTCCGAAGAAGAACCAAGCACCTTACAGACAACTGAAGCCTATGTATTTTATTTTATGCATTTAAAAACAAGATTCTGGGGCAACTAAGAGACTCAGTGGATAGAGCACTGGCCCTGAAGTCAGGAGGAACTGAGTTCAAATTTGGCCTCAGACACTTACTAGCTGTGTGACCCTGGGCAAGTCACTTAACCCCAACTGCCTCCAAAAACAAACAAACCATGATTCTAAAAAGGGGTCCATAGGATTCACAGGACTCTCAAGGCCTCTATGACCCCAAAAAGCATCAGGACCCTAATCTAGCTCCACTTCCTCCATTTACAGATAAGGAGACAGGGGACCAGAGAAGGAACTTGACTGGCTTCACAGCTGTTAGAATTCAAAGTTCTGGTGTCTTCAGCCAAGGTTCTCTCATTATGTCCCTTCATGTTTGTACAAGAGAGACACCTGGAAAACTTCTTTATTTGGCTTAGCTGGGTGTTGCCTTGACAAAACAAAAATAAGGAAAGTGCTTGTGTTTCTAGACAAACGTGTTTATGGAAAGTGTCTGTGATCCTCCTGTGGCCCCATCAGCTGCTGTAGTGGCTTGAATTATTGGTGAATGTTCTATGTGGTTTTATAATGTGGAAGGTAAGGCATAGCTTCTTGGCAGGTAGGTTGTGATCTCTCCTGAGAGGAGGCTGTCTTTTACCTCTTTCTATGCCCCAGGGCACGTATTCTTACCATTTGGAATAAATAGGGAGTGCTCAACAAATATTTGCTAAGCTAGATGGTAGAGTGGTAGAGTGTTGGTCCTTCCCAATCCCCATTCACTTTCATTCTTAAGCTTCTGAGGACCCAGACTCAAACACTGAACTCACATATATCTGCATTCAGTACAATAAAACATGTATTAAGTGCCTACTATGTGCAAAGTACTGAGCTAGTTCCTGGAGACACAAAGATGGAAAGCCACACAGCCCCTGCCCTCAAGGAGCTCACAGTCTATTGTGATATATAATACAGAGACATATAATACAACATAGAATGTGCTCGAGACAAAGGAGAAATCCAGGCAAAGTGCTTAAAGAAAATTTGAGGTGGGAGAAAACACTTTCATCTGCATTGCCTATTAATAATAATATCTAGGTAGATAGCATAGTAGTGAGAGTGCTGGACCTAGAGTCAAGAAGACTCATCTTCCTGAGTTCAAATTTGCTCTTAGATACTTACTAGCTGTGTGACCCTGGACAAGTCACTCAGTTTCCTCATCTGTAAAATGAGCTGGAGAAGGAAATGGCAAACCACCTTGCCAAGAAAAGCCCAAATGGGGTTATGAGGAGTCAGACACAACTGAAAAATGATTGAAAATGATGAAATTAATAACAAATGATCATTCTAATTTTCCATTCTGGTTTATCAGTGGCATGTGATGTTGGTCACAGGAGTAAACCTGTTTTACTGGAGAGAAATAGGAACAAAGGAGTTGACATTGCAAAATTAAGTATTTCCGGCCTTTAGAAAGCTTATGTTCTTCCCACTGGAGATAAGAAAGGAATTCATACTTTAGGTATGAAGTTAGACTGCATGACCTCTCAAGTTCCTTCCCACTTTGAAGTCCTGAGTCTATGACTTCTCTTCAAGTTACTTCATTTGTAAAAATAATGGAGTTGGAGAAGTTGGATGATATACAAGGTCATTAGGGGGTTAGACTAGATGGCCTCTGGGGCCTTCCCACACCTGCCTGTGATTTAATGCTGACTAGACACTGAGTCACTAGCCCCTTCCCCCTCACCAACTGCCAGTACCAGAGACAGGCTGACAGTTACATCCTCAATCGTCCTACCATCCCTCCAGGTCTAAAGTTTTATGGCTATATGACTACAAGTATTGAATCCCCTGTCATCCAGTGAGGAGGTCAGTACTGTGAGCTCAGGAAGAGAAGACCCATTTTCGTTTCAACCTTAGTCAAACAAAAATAAGACATTCAGTCTTATGCAAAAAAAAAATGAAGTCAGATTATAGGATTTAGAGTTGGAAAGGACTTAGATAACATCTAGTCCATCTCCTCATTCCATAGATGATGAAACAATTGCTTAAAAAGGTTAAGAAAGTTGCCAAAGATCACACCAGTAATAAGTAGGTTGTTTGGTTCCAAATTTAGAAGGCTTTCTACTTACTACACCAAGCTGTTTGCATAAATTTGCCTCAGACTCTTACTAGTTGCATGAGCCTGGGAAATTCACCTTTTCTTTTCTTTGTTAAAATTTTATTTATTTACTTTTAGTTTACAACATTCAGTTCCACAATCCCTTGAGTTCCAAATTTTCTCCCTCTTCCACCCCCCCTCCCCATATAGGTTCTAAAAATACCTTCACATTCAAGTTGTAGAGTTATAACCAATGGAGTGAATGAGAAAGAAGGAAGGAAACAATACAAAACACAAAAGAGAGAGAGAGGAGAGGAAGTCGTTCACTTCAATCTGCATTCAAACTTTTGTAGTTCTTTCTTTGGATGTAGATAACCCTTTCCATCCTGAGTCTTTTGGAGTTATAACCTTGCTTTGCTTCGAGGAGCATGGGTCTATCCAAGCTCGCTGTCACTGATACTATGTAACTGTAATTGAATGTAATTGCATACAAAGTTCTCCTGGTTCTGCTCTTTTCGCTCAGCATCAGTTTATATTAAGTCTCTCCAGGTATTATGAAGTCCATCTGCTCCTCTTGTTTCTTACAGCACAATAGTATTCCATTACATCGATACACCACAATTTGCTCAGCCATTCCCCAGTTGAAGGGTATCCCCTTGATTTCCAGTTCTTTGCCACCACAAAAAGAGCTGCTAGAAATATTTTTGTACATATCCTCCTCTGGGAAACTCATTTAACCCTTTAGCTTCAATCTTCTGGGAGTATGTGTGTGAAGGTTCCTACTTAAAATGTTTTTGAGTAGGCTACTCCAGCCAAGGTCCCTGGTTGTGGAAGGAGAACCAGCCCCTACTCTAAGTCACTGCAGATCTTATCGCCTTAAACCTGATCCTTCTTATGACTTCATTATTTTTGTCTATAGTGTAACTATTTATTAAATGTCTACTATGTGCTGGCCACTGGGTGAGGTGCTAGGCATACAGATATAAAAGTGAAATATTCCTTGCCCTCAAGAGCTTACATTCTTCTGGAGGGACAGTATTTTCACAGTAAGTAAATACAAAATATATTTAAAAATGAATACTTAGTGATAAGGGGGCATTAACCAGTGGAAAAAGTAGTCCCTACTTCCTTTTTCATTCCTCCCCTCCCTTTTTTCCCTTATGTGACCTAAAAACTTTTTTATCTGTGCCTTCCCATATGCAGTGCTAGCACTCTGCCTCAGACCCTTATTACCTATCTTATTATTACCTTATTATCTGTCTAGACCCTTATTATCAACTATTTATTTCAACAACCTAACAGTTTTTATTTCCTAATACTCTCTCCCCTTACTCACATCTATCTTTCCTATTTATGACAGCATCAGTCTGTAAACTAGTTTGCCATATATGTAGATTTGGTCATGCTACTCCTCTTCTCAAAAATCTTCAGTAACTCCCAGCTGCCTACCAAGTAAAGTTCATACTCTTAGCCTGGTGTTTAAGACCTTCCACAGGGGGAAAAATTTTTTTTCCCTTCTAACTTAATATAACACTTTTTTTCTGCTCATACTCTGCCCTTCAATCAAATATGACTACTCACAGCTCCCCACAGATGCTTGATGCTTTTCCTATGTCCTTGCATTTTCTCATGCTTTCCCATCTTCCATCCAGTGAACCTTAAATGTCACCTCATACAGGTGTGCTAGAGCGGAGATCCATCAAACTGAGCTATTTGTTAAATTTTCTTTTCTTTTCCTTCCTTCTTTTCTTTCTTTCTTTCTTTTTTTTTGCTTTTTTGGAGGGGGGAAGGCAGTGACTTGCCCACAGTCACAAGGCTAAGTAAGTGTGAAGTAATCTGATTCCAAATTCGAACTCAGGTCTTACTGACTCCAGGGCTGGTGCTCTATTCACTGGCCACCTAGCCGGCCATAGTTAAATTTTCACTGTGGTCATTTACACCTTGGAAATCAAGGAACTTGATGTTTTGTTGGTTGTTTAGACTTAAGCAAACAGAGCAAATATTCGAAATGCGGGTCATGCTACATTTGCCATGTATCTCTTCCATGTAACTTGTGTTCCAAGTTCTCTCTTCTCATGTGTCAATGTCAGGATCGTGAAAACTCTCTGTCTCGAAAACAGTGAATTTGCAGACATTTAACAAAGGTTTATTAAATTCAAGTCCTATAAACTGTTTTATTAAGCAAAACAAGCAGACAAAGCATACATAAACCGCAAACAGCAGATAACATCTAGCTGGAAAGAACTTGGACTTGGATTTAGCGTCTGAGCAGGGACAACGCACATCAGACTCACTCAACGCATATTATTCTTCTCTACCTCGCTTTACGGAAAATTTGTCCATAAACCGAAGCACATTTAGCTGATCCCATTAAAATCAGGCTTTTGGCTAAAAGTGGCGAAAGGTGGCTGCTAGAGGCCCATAAAAGTCCCCTAGGGTCCTGCTTCGGGGCACACCCTGCGGACTCGGTTTACGCCACACTCCACGCACGGTCGTGTTTCTCTGACGCAGGGTTTGAGACCTTTTAAATCCCAGACTGGACGTAGGGTGTATGCCCTGTCCGACCACCTCCTCCTCCCTCTGCTCCCATCCAGGTGCGGGGTGCGGTCGGTGCAGAAGCAGTCCAAGCTCCCAATTCCGGTCTAGGTGCTTCGCCCTGCACAAAGATGGCCACGTCCGCGTCGGTGACAGATCACGTGACAGACACCAACGTGTCACATGACCTCCACCCTATCGGTTCGGGGACTGCTGTCTGGCAGCTCGCACACTCTTCCTCCCCGGAGCTGGGGAGCCCTGCTGTCCTCCTGAGCTCCAGCTGAAGATGGAACCTCTGAAGCGCTGGACAGAGGTGAGGCGCCCAGCCCAGCCTAACCCTCCACATTCCTCATCTCGCGGCGTCAGGGCTGGAGACCCTTGATCCCGGGAGGGAGGGATGAAGAATACAGAGCAGAGACAGGGAATGGGGTGAGGAAAGAGGCATGGAGCCAAGTACCAGCTAGATAAGAGACGGGTGCGAGCTCGGTCCAGCCTCCTAGCCATCCCGGAGCCCTGTCCTTCATCCCATCCCCATCCTTTATACTCAAGCCCTCATTCCCACCCTCATCCTCTTCCCGTCCCTCCCCCCACCCCCACTCCCCCGTCCTAGATAGCTTTCTGGGGGGTTGGGCTAAGAAGCCGGTGGCTGGAGACGATGAATGTCTAGGAAAAGCTCCGCTTTGGGGTAGGGATGGTAAAAATAGGTCAGAGGAAGGTAAGGGGTACATACCGTTGTCACCCCCAAAGTCAACCCCCTCCTCAATTATCCTTATTCTGATCTCAGGAACATCCCAGAGAGATGGTTAAAGTAAGCAACGTCGCAGCAAGTATCTTGGGATTGCTTTTGCTTCAGATGATTTCCTGCACACCAAGTGAGTGACCAGAATAAGGAGGTAGAAAAGCTCATAACTTATAGAGGGTGGTGGCACTGAGAACAGAAGCTCTTTTTAGTACTTCCTTGGTGCAGTGCTGGGTACATAGTAGGTGCCAGAAAAATGTTTAGTTATGAAAAAACGGGTGGAAAGAGAGGCACCGACAGGAGGAAACCACTTGCCTTCTGCCCCCTTGCCCATGTTTCCTTTGACTTTCCCATCCTCCTGTGTGCCTGTATCCAAATACAGGTGCCCGTCCGTGTGTCCCCCAAAGCTTTGGCTATAGCTCTGTCGTCTGTGTCTGCAACGCCACCTACTGTGACTCACTTGGTCCTGTAATGCTTCCTGAATCTGGTACCTTTAGCAGATATGAGAGCACCCGAAGTGGCCGGAGATTAGAACTGAGTGTCGGGTCCATCCAGAGCAACTGGACAGGCAAAGGTAATCACTCTCCCTCCAGCTCAGGTAGATCTAGTACCTCTCGTGAAACCAAGAAACTCAAGGCCTTTGGGCCCAGAGACACGGCCAAGCCACCTAGTGTTGGGGACTACGATGAGATCCTTTCATCAGGAACCTCTTCTCTCATTCTCCAGGGTTGCTTCTAACTCTTCGCCCAGACCAGCAGTTCCAGAAGATAAAAGGCTTTGGAGGGGCAATGACTGATGCTGCTGCCCTCAACATTCTAGCCTTGTCACCTCCTGCCCAGGACTTGCTCCTTAAATCTTACTTTTCTTCAGAAGGTGAGATATTTTGAGTATGGAAAAGGGATTCCATGGAAATTATCTCTCTCCTCTGACCCAGGGGATTCCTCCTTCCCTTCTCAATGTCCTTACATTTCCATACCCTCCCCTTCATCCTATACATTCCTGAGGATCCTTGAGCCTACTTTTCTCCCAGGCATACCTGGTTTCCACAAACCTTGACCCAAATTCATCAGTTTTCCAAACTAGACTTCCATGCACTGCAGTTCCGCTTTTGGGGGTCTCCTTCCCCCAACCTGGCTATGAGAGCCATTGCTCTTTCCCAGGCATTGAGTATAACCTCATCAGGGTGCCTATGGCCAGCTGTGACTTCTCCATCCGTGTCTATACCTATGACGACCATCCTGAAGACTTTCAGTTGAGCAATTTCAGCCTCTCCGAGGAGGACACCAAGCTCAAGGTGGGCATAGCTGGCATAAAGTGGCTTTGCTTCCTTGAGGGTAAAGAATCATCAGGCTGAGGAAGTTATATGGTCCCCACCCTAAGCCACCCCAACATAGTTATGGAGGAACAAGGGCGGGAACCAAAGACTGGGCCTGACACACTGGTTAAGCCAGTCACTATGTCAATTTCTTCACCTCACTATCTACCTATTCCTTCAGATTCCCCTTATTCACCGAGCTCTGGCCCTGGCCCAACGCCCTACCTCACTCTTTGCCAGCCCCTGGACATCACCTACTTGGCTTAAGACCAACGGGGCAGTGAATGGGAAAGGGTCACTCAAGGGAAAACCAGGGGACAAGTACTATCAGACCTGGGCCAGATACTTTATCAAGTAAGTATTGGGCAGGGATGGGAAGTGGAGAGGTTAGCCCATGGATACTTTGATATTTGCCCTGTCACTCTGGTGCTCCTGTTTCTGAATCTTTGACATCTTATCCTACCTTACCAGTTTCTAGGTCTCCTAGATTTAACTTTTTGAGTCTTTCCAATGCACCATGAACTTTCTCACAAATCTCAGTGTAGGGGTCCCCATTTTCCTTGATTCCTTGCATCTCTCTTTAGGTTCCTGGATGCTTATGCAGAACATAAGCTGCGGTTTTGGGCAGTGACAGCAGAGAATGAGCCCTCAGCAGGAATGATAAGTGGCTATCCCTTCCAATGCCTGGGCTTTACTCCAGAACTCCAGCGGGATTTTGTTGCCCTTGACCTAGGCCCTGCCCTTGCTCAAAGTGCACACCATGACACCAAATTACTAATACTGGATGACCAACGCCTTCTACTGCCCCACTGGGCACAGGTGGTAAGGCCTTAGCCACCCAAATCATGTGGGTCCTTTCTAGTCCAAGACCCCCTGATTTTGGAGTACCCTTCTCTGGTCCCTAAGGTCCCAGGAACTTAGGATACCTTTTTGCTTCTTGATCTTGCTAGACCTTCCTAGGGTTCTATCATTCCGACTGTTCCCCGCCCTCCAATCCCATACATTCACATTTTCCCCTTCTGTTCATTATATTCCTGGATCTAGACCTTCAAAAGGTCCCCCTTCTTCCTTTCCTAGGTGCTGAAGGACCCTAAGGCAGCTCAGTATGTCTCTGGGATAGCTGTGCACTGGTACCTGGACTTCCTGGCCCCAGCCAATGCCACACTGGGGGAAACACATCGGTTGTTCCCTGATACGATGCTCTTTGCTTCTGAGGCCTCTGTGGGTTCCAAGTTTTGGGAACAGAGTGTGCGGCTGGGTTCCTGGAGCCGAGGGACACAATACAGCCACAGCATCATCACTGTAAGTCTCCCGTGTCTAGCTAATCTCACCATCACTTTCTCCTTTCCCCAATTCTGACACCCTTCTACTCAGTACTTGACCTTGGTTTGTCAGGGGACCCTGGGACAGACATTTTTCTCTTTCTTCCTGCACAATCATATTCTCCACGGTAATTTCCAGGACACCTAGGTTCCCCATCTCAACACCGATCTTTGTTCTCTGCCCCTCCAGTTACATCCATCTCTACTTCCCCATGATTTTCTAGCTTCTTCCCAGATCTCTTTATCCTGCATCCTCCTTGCTAGATTCCCGGGTTCCCAACCCAGGGCAGACCCACCTGTCTTTTTGCCTGCTCAACACGATCCTCATGCCTTCTCTGATGCCCCAGGGCTGAGTCTATGTTTCCTTGTCTCCATCCCACCCCTTGCATAGAATCTTATCCACTATGTGGTTGGATGGACAGACTGGAACCTTGCCCTGAATCCTGAAGGGGGGCCCAACTGGGTGCGCAACTTTGTTGATAGTCCCATCATCGTGGATATAGGCAAGGACAAGTTTTACAAACAGCCTATGTTCTACCATCTTGGACACTTCAGGTGAGCCAGCAAGTTGTGCATACATGAGAGAGGGAGAGGGGGAGAAAGAAAAAAAAGGGAGGTAGGGAGACAAAGGGAAAGGGACAGAGAGGAAGGATATGGAGGTGGAAGGGTTCTATGAAGCAGGATCCAATCAAGAGTGGGAATGTCATGAGCCTGGCCCACCTATGCAGGAAAAAGGCCCTAGAATGGATATCTCTCAGTAGAATATTTGGGGTTCTGGGCCAATGGCCATTCATGTTCTTCTGAGAATCATCAAGGGTTTATACAATTAGAAGGCACTTGAGAAGTCTACCCTTCTCCTTATTGTATAAGCCCAGAAAAGTCAGGTGACTTGCCCATGGCCACACAGCTAGATAAATATCAAGAAGCAGGATCTGAAGCCAGGTCCTTCTTGGCTCCCAAGGCCAGCAGTCTGTCCTCTGTGCTGTGTTTCCCTGGACACAGAGAAAGATGTTGGGGATTTCTTCCCAGAGAGCAGCTAGGAGCTCAGCCCAGATGGATGAGGGCTGGAGCCCTGATGCTGTCTCTCTTGTGTCCAGCAAGTTCATTCCTGAGGGTTCCCAGAGGATAGGACTGGATGCCAATCAGAACACCAACCTGGAGACAGTGGCCCTACTGCGTCCTGATGGTGCTGTTGTCCTGGTGGTGCTCAACAGGTGAGTGGATGGAAAAGGTAGGCACTGTGTGCAGCTCTGGGGCTGCCAAGGTAACAGTGACCGCTAGGGGGAGCATTCTCTGACTTGTTCCTCTCTTCCCCAGCTCTTCCCAAGACGAACCTCTTACCATTGCTGATCCTGCCGTGGGCTTCATGCAGACCTTGGCACCTGCATACTCCATTCAGACATACCTCTGGCAGCGCCAGTAATAAAGTGGGCATGGGCACAGCTGCGTTTGGATAGTGGACATTAAAAGGATGGAGCTAACTCACCCATTGCTTCTGCCTGGAGAGACCTGAAGCAGGGGGGTGGATTGAGGAAAGCAGGGGGAAGATCTAAGCTGCTGAGCTGTGGTCTGGGTGACTCACTCTCCCCTCCACTCAGTGCCAGGGGCTTGAGGCCCCTAGGGGAGAGGGAGGGGGAAGCCCTAGTCCCCTCCAGCATGCATGTATGAGTGTGTGCTCTGTGCTGGCTATGGAAACTGGCCCTGTGCCCAGAGTGAGCTCACTGTCTGTACAAACAGCAGATTCAGGGGAGAGGGGAGTAGAGAGATGGAGCCAGGACCAGAAAAGACCAGGAAGGTAGGGAAACCAGACAACTGAAGTGAGGAGAAGAGTGCTTTCCCAGAGACTTGGGGTGGTTAAGGAAGCCAGGTGCTCTGGAGGAAGAATCTCTGGGGCTAATAACCAAGGACTGTGCAGAGGGGCACCAAAGGGAGAGACTCTCTGACACCAGGCCACTGGGAGCAAATTTATTCCAGGGGGTGGAGATGGACACCCCATCTCTGGAAGTGCCCAAAATGGGAACAGACAGCAGCCATTTGGAATGCACAGCAGTAGAAAAGTCAGTTCAGGGAACACCAGGATGTCATTCATCCTCCTCTTCTTCAGTAATACCCAGGGCCCGGGTGCCTGACGTTCGAGTAGGAGCTGCCCGCTGTATAGAGACAATGCCACTGAGCAGGGCATAGCCCACCATGGCTGCCAAGCCAGCCAACACTGACAGAATCTGCTCCCTCCGCCGGTAGGGCTCTTCATCAGTCTCTGAAGTGGAAGGTGCTGGGCGTGGTGGTGGGGCTTCAGCTGAGAGAGGAAGAGGCGGGGCAGAATGTTACATGAACAATGGGCCAGAAGACAAAAGTTTTGCATATTGTGCCCTTCACCAATGCCCTTCCATCTCACCTCCATCCCAAGGGAAGTAGAGACTGAGGATGTTGGTGCAGTAAGCACACAAGTTGCTCAGCCCTCGAACATGGGCCTGTAGTTTTCCATTAGGCAGTTTAGCCTGAAGCAGCAGGGCCACATAGCTGAAGACAAAGGCATCCAGGGAGGCAGGACTGGGGCAGAAATAAGACAGAAAATCAGGGAAATACAGAGATTGGGGCTAGAGAAGATCTGGTGAAAATGGTCACGCTGAGAGAGAATCAAGCTGTAAGCCTGGGGTGAGCTGTCAGGGCCAGATCTGGGGCAGAAGCAAGACTTAGGTAGGGAGGCAGAAATGCACACAAAGTCTTAGATACATGTTCAGTCCCCCCAGGTACTGGTGGTGGGTGAGCCCTGAATGGGGCTCTGTCCCAACACAGGATAAAGGGCACATTGAGTAGGGATGCAACCTTGTTAAAATTACCACTCCATGGTCCTGGCTGGCTCCACAACCCTATCCCCACCAGAATGGATTCCCTGGTCCTACATACAGCTCCACTGTCACCCAAAGTTTCTGCTTACCTCAAACAACCTGGGCCCCCCAGGAAGGAGACAAGGTGACTTATCCTTTTCCCAAACCTTACCACAGTCCCTGCTTATCCACCTCCCGCCCATATTGCCCCAATGTCCCTCCTCCTTTTGCCCATATAAAAGCATCCTTCTGTTATTCACTCATGACCAGGCAAAAAACCTTGTGGTCTCCAAATTAGCCCAGTCCTCCACGATCCTCCCAAACCTCCTTCTCACACGTCCTTGCCCACCTCTGCCCCTTCCCCAAATGCCTCTCTAGGCTCAGACTCACGAGTCTCCAAAGAAGAACTTCTGGGAGCCCAGGCGCTGAGAGAGCAGGGTCAGGCACTCCCGGGCCTCTTGATACAGCTAAGGGCAGGGGGGAAGGGAATGGCACAGAGAATGGGGCAGCTTCAGGAACAAAGGCACAGGCAGCCTCACCTCTTTGGCACTGCAATCCCACAATTTCACCCAACCTTGTAACCCCTTCCCCAAAGGCACCTCCTTCTCTACTTCCTCCTCCTCCATGGGCCTCTGTTCCCCACATAAGAGCTGCAGCCGCTCTAAGTGTTTCTTCTGCATTCGGCCTGGTAAGAACAGGTTGAGGGGGAAGGGCATGGCTTCAGCGTACCACTTTCTAGTCAGCTCCACATAGTTTTTGGCATCAGCCCAGAAGGTATGGATCTAGAAAGGGAAAGGAAGGGATGGAGGGGACGATGACTGTCTAGGCATCTCAGTGGCTCCATCTCCAAGGATATCTGCATTGTTTTCTTGGCATCTCTCTGGCCTATCTTTGTCAGGTAGTGGGGGAGATGAGATTAGGGGTCAGACCAGTGGGCACCTCAAAAGTGCAGGCATTCTCACCAACACAGGCAGCAACTTCTCCTCCAGCAGCGACATGAAGGCCAAGGTATCTGCCCCCTGCCGGGCTGAAAGATCATAGTCTGCATTGTATTTCTGTGGAGGAAGCAGTCATGAAGGGGATATCAGGGGAGCACCTAAGCATTGCTCCCCAAGACTTCCCCTAAGAACTTCTCCCAGTTATCCCAAAGGGTAAACCCTGGGATGGCTCTGGCTTTGGAGTAAAGACATTTCCCCTTCCCCATGGCCCCCACGTCTGGACCCAGCCAGTGGCCTGTTGATGTTGGCAGAGTGCCCACCTCTTAGAACTTGCCAGCCGACAGGGCCCTGCGCCTGTTGGAGGGGGGGAGGCCCAGCCACAAACTCGGAGTGGCTCCCAGCATTTCCTCGGAAAGCTGGCACTATGCCTACTGGAGGCTTCTCTTTGACAGCAGCCTGCCTCTCCTCACATTCATACAAATACCACAAAGAGGCCAGAGTCATACCCAGAGACAGGTTTGTCTCTGTATCTCCTCAGGAACCCAGGGGACCCTAATATAGCAGAATGGAAAGAGTGCCGCCTGTCCTTTCACCCTTTGAGCCACAATCTTCTTTGTTTTAATTTTTTTTCAACTACTAAGCATATATTTTTTTCTCCCTTTGACCTCCCCCCATTCCCACTGAAAAAATAAAACCCTTGGAACAAATCTGCATAGTTATCCTAATACCAGAGACCAAGTGGCTTTAGACTGACCTGACTACCATGTTTGACTCTTTGCTAAAATTTAGCCACCTCACACCATGGCCAAGAACCTCCTTCCTCTTCATACTCTCCTCCAGGGCTATGTCTCAACCTATCCTACCCGCCCTCCCCCCCCCCCCCTCCATTGTCACTTTCCCCATCTTTCTGCTTCCTAAGCTAAGTCTTATCTTTGGCTCCCAAAGATCTCATGACCTAATTTCCTTCTCAGCCAGATAGTTTCATTTGCTTTCATCCTTAGTCCACAAACCCTCCTCTTGTTATCTCAACCCCTCCACTCTTAGGAAAAGCAAAATTGAAAATGGAGGACAAGTATTCTGTCCAACCCACCACCAATATCCCTTTGGCTCAGAATGCCTGCACCCGACCTGTTTCCTTAGATGAGTGATAATCTTATGTGGCTGTGAAATGACCCCAGCATCACTTGTTCGGAGGGCAGGCAAGGTTCCTGGTGTAGAAAGAGAAAGACTTGATTATGAAAATATTTGTGCATGCATTTAGCTGACATTTGTTAAGAATTTAAATGGAAAATAAAGGCCTGCAAGGGATTGGGTGGGTTGGGGTTGGGGTGGAAGTAAGTTAAGCCCTTCCTAGAAGCTGTCTTTACAAACACATCCAGATTCCCTTTGATCTCATCACCTCTTAAGTAGATCCCATCCCAGCCCTCCCTGCCAACCATTTGGTATCAGTGGGTACCTGAGGGGCTCCTCCAGGGGTTGGTGATCTTGTGTACCTTGAGAGGGGCCCCAGTGAATCTGGCATAGGTCTGCAGGGAAGGAAGGGAGGGAGTAGTAAAGCAGTGCCCATCAAGACAGCTCAGGAAGAGCTTAGGATGTTTGTTCCTATCAGGGGGAGTAGAAGGAAGGCACTGCCATGATGGGGAAAGAAAGGCAATGGTCTGGGACTCTGGCCAGGACCTGTATCCCTCCATATACAACATATGATGATGCTTTTTTTTTGGTGAGGAATGAGAATATCTGAGGTTGTGCCCAGGGGTTATATGTGAGCTCTGGAGAGTCCTCTATGAGAGGACTTATAAATGGAAATGACTTCATAGATTGCCTTAGTTCAACCCCCATTCTGAGGGTCCTTAATGGATCTAGGACTTAGATTCCCTCGGGAATGCAGCTATGTTACTCCATTGCAACTTAGCATCTTAAGTGGCTGGCTGGTCTGTGTTAAAGGCAGGATTACTTCCAGAAAGCCAACTCCATCACACTGTCTCTCAACTCCTTCATGTTATATACAGTGAAATATATATGGTTATATATGGTCTGGGGAGTAAAATCACCCCCCTGGTGACTGGCAGGGTCAAGGCTGGCTTCTAGGACTAACTCAAGACTCGTGGTTCTCCATCAGATCCAAGGGGGATCCTCTTAGTTCAACCCCCACCTTTTATAGAAGAAGAAACCAAGGCCCAGGGAGGCAAAGTCCAAGGTCATGAGGCTAGTGGATGGTAAGGCCGGATTTGAACCTAGGTCTGCAGACTCCCAATGCAGGGGTCTACTCGGCTGTAGGGTGCGGGTTCTCAGAGATCGCCTAGGAGCCGGATGATCACCTGGGCACTAGATTTTAGTCCAAACCTTTTGTAGATACAGAAACTGAGGCCCTGGAAGGGGGGCCCACTTTACCAAGGTCATGCAGTGAGTAAGACGGCAGAGGCGAGATTTCACTCGCTCCTGCTCCCAGTCCACCGCGCGGCGGGGCGGGAGCCACGGATGCCAGCCTCGGCCTCGGCACGCTTACCTCCTGCCTCAGTTTCCCCCATGCCACCCGCGCCGGGTCTCTTGCATCCGACCTCAGGCTCACCTCCCCAGCCCCTGAGCGGCCCCGGCTCTTCGGCCCAGCGGGGTTCCCGCCCTCACCAGCACCACGAGGCTCTCCAGGTCCACGGACGGCAAGCCCCAGCCCCCAGCCCAGCAGTACAGTTCCATGGGCGCCGCCATCTTTTCTGCCCTCTGTCCCGGAAGCAGCTCCGAGCTCGTCGAGCACCAGTGGGCGGGATAGGCCTTCTCGGAGGCCCGGTGGAAGAAGGGGGCGGGGCACCCGGGAGGCTGGGCAGAAACCTTCTGGGGGCGTGGCTACGAGCCGAAGCGAAGAGAGGCCGCCCAGGGGAGGGGCTGCGGGGCGGGGCGGGGGAGCGGCTTCGATATTCATAGTGGTGGGGGGCTCGCTTCGGGGAGGGGCTACGGGGCGGAGCCGGGGAGCGGCTTCGATGTTCTTGGTGGTGGTGGGCTCGCTTTGGGGAGGGGCTGCGGGGTGGGGCGGGGGAGCGACTGCGGTGTCCCTGCGAGTGGGGGGCTCGGTCTGGAGAGGAGCTGCTAGAGGGAGAGGGGGAAAGGCCTTGGAAATGGAGACAGGGGGACCCCTGTGAGGAACGGCCCGGGCTCCGGGCCGAGGTCCTGGTCAAGACTGGAGGGGGGCCTCCCTTGGCTGCCGGGCTGCGGTGTTGCTCGCAGTCTTTCACTAAGAATAAGACCCAGCTCTTCTTCTGTTGGAAGGAGGGGCTTCTGTGGCCTCGGGTGCCCCGGGCCCCCGGGGGAGGCTGTCCCCGAGGCGGGGCGCGGGGGGGGGGGTCCCCCAGCTGCATGCTTTCCGTGGCGCGTTATGTTTGGAGCAGCCCGCGCTCCTTGTCTCCGTGGAAACAAAACAGGGGCGGTGGCCTGGCCCCGAGGCTGGGCGGGGTGAGGGGGATAGAAGAGAGGGAGGACTCGTGGACTGTTGCCTTGGAAACAGAAGCTTGTCCCCCGATCCCCCTCACCCCCGTTCCAACCCTCCACCCTGTTCCCCAGTCTCCATCTTCCTCACCTCCCAAATTCAAATGGTTCCAAGTTCCCCTCCACCGGGTCCTGATGTCTTCCTCTTCCTTAAAGTTCCCCTCTCTCCTCGTCTTTTGACTTATAACTCCCCCCACCCCGCCCCAATCCCCTTCTTCTGTACCCACCCCTCTGACCCTTCCAGGCTCCAACTTGTCCAGGCACTGAGGAAAAGAGGAAATAATAGGGATCGTCAGTGCTTCCTCCCGCTTTCCCCCCATCTTGACATGGTGGGTTAATAACCTCTAGCTTGTGAGCATCCCTAAGGCAGGCTAGTTTCTGCCATTGCCCTGGCATATTCTCATGCCAGGAGTGGAATAATGCCCACAGTTTCTCTAGCATCGCCCCCCAGCTAGCTAGCTACTCCAACCTTCTAAAAAAAAAAAAGCTTGGCTATCTAAGAGACATATAAATATCCCCCGTGTGATAGGAACACTGGGGAGAGTGGGATTCCCCAGAATATATGGGAAGGAGAAAGTGAAAACTCTGGGAGAAAGTGCCAAGGCGTTGGCGGGAGAGGTGAGCAAGAACTTTGTAGCTGAGAGGCCTCTGGTTTTCTTCCTCCAGAGCCCCTGGAGTTATAAAGCTGGGGATGCCTCAAGGTTGATTGGCAGTTCTTTGTTCCTGCCCCCCTCCCTCTCCCCGCTGGCTCCCCCTTGCTCCGTTCCTCCGCCCCCCCCCCTTCCCCTCCCTCCGCCTTGCCTTTCCCCTCCCAGCTCCTGGGGTTGTGAGCCGGCTCATCGGCATGGAGACGCAGGAACTTCGGGGGCCCCTGGCTCTTCTCCTCCTCTGCTCCTTTGCCTCTGCTAGTCAGGACCTTCAGGGTAAGCCTGCCCTTACACCCCTTTACCCCTTCCCAGCCAATCTTCGCACCCTTCATGCTCCTTACTCGAGGAGCTGGGAACGTGTGAGTGCCGGAGACATGAAGCAGGGGCCAGAGATGGAGAGGAGACAACAAACTATCTAAAGTTGAGAGAATGAGCTGATGGGTAGGAGAGGGGCATCGGCTAAGGCCAGGTATGATGCAGGGCAGGAAGCTCAGGGGATACCAGGAATTGATTACCTGTAGGGTAATATTTTAATCTATGAATACCCTCAAGGAGCATTTTGGAAGTATACTCTGTTGCAGCCAGAGATTAGTCCTGGTGTCCATCTACTGCACCACTCTATCCCTGTGGTCCTGGTTGCTCCAGAGAAAGGGGATGGTAGAGGTCCCTGCTCTCCGGGAGGTCTGGTGGTAGGATGGGCTGAGTGCCCATGGGTGTGGGAGAGATGGGGGTGGGGAGGACGACACAGATACAGATTCTTTCCTCAGTTTGAGTAAAAACCACAGATTAGCCACAGGACATAGCGTCTCGAGGAGCTGTGGTCCCCCTCTTCAGTGAGAGGGGGAGGCTGACCAGATAGCTTGGTGGAGATTTCGTGGAGCAACTATTCTTTACCCTAAATACTTGTATTGAACTCCAGAGAGTAGGACAGGATCAAAATGCAGGATGAACCGAAAGCCAGCTATAGGGAAAAAATATAACTTGGCACAGTGGGCACCAGGTGCCCACTTTTCCCTCCTCTAGGGATAGTGGCTCCTTGGCGCCACCTACTGGGAATATCTTTAGATTGCCTCACCTCTAGGTCTGGTATTCCAATTTGCAACTAGAACCCCTAACAGAGGAGGGCAATGTGTTTTAAGAAGTTAAAACCTCTAGCTCCACTGCCAGCAGCACTCTGAGGACCCCAGGGGGAGGCTGAGGATCCCTAAAGATGGAGCCTGTACCTCTGCACTTGGAGCCAGACTCTTAACTCTGGTACATTCTACCCTGGCAGTGATTGACTTGCTGACTATGGGTGAGTCTCGGCAGATGGTGGCTATGGCAGAGAAAATCCGGACAGCCCTACTGACAGCTGGGGACATCTACCTTCTGTCTACTTTCCGACTGCCTCCCAAACAAGGTGGTGTGCTCTTTGGCCTCTATTCTCGTCGTGACAACACTCGTTGGCTGGAAGCCTCTATCGTGGGCAAGATCAACAAAGGTAACCCGTGGGTACCATCTTCCCCACACTAGAGTGATCAGTGGTGGAGATATTTGATCTACATTGAGTATTTTCAACCCAGCCTCTATACTTTTATGTCCTACTGGGGAATAGAGTGTTGTCTGACTGGCCACGGATCAGTCTTGAGTACCTTTTTGATAAGTTCCTAGGGTCATTCAGGGGCATTTCAAATGGCTGAGAGAGGGAGAATTCAAATAGCAAGATGAACACTGCAGATTGAGAGGAGAAAGACCTCTTTCTTTGGGGGGCTTTCATGTCCCAGAAGGATATATATCATGATCCCTGGAAGGGGGGAAAGGGTAGGGTTCAATGGGTACAGAACCTTCCTACTGGAGGCAGAAGTCTGATGGGGGGGGGGAATTTCTAACCTTCAAATGATGGCAGATCTCAGAGGCAATTGATGCCCAAGTAACACTTAGCCATTATTCACCATTGGAGTGGAAAACAGTAGCACATACTGACCCTACCCTTCCTGGGCAGTGTTGGTTCGGTACCAGCGGGAGGATGGGAAAGTACATGCAGTGAACCTACAGCAAGTGGGTCTGGCAGATGGACGTACGCACACTGCCCTATTGCGCCTCCGTGGTCCTTCCCGGCCTAGTCCTGCTCTACAGCTCTATGTGGACTGTAAGCTAGGTGACCAGCATGCTGGGCTCCCCCCACTGGCCCCTATTCCTCCTGCTGAAGTTGATGGGCTAGAGGTTCGAACTGGCCAGAAGGCTTATCTGAGAATGCAGGTGAGTAGAAGGCAGACTTTGGCCGGGGGGGGGGGGGAGCAACAAAATGAGAACCAATGGCCAGAGTCTTGCTCTCTTCCTGTCCCACCAGGGCTTCATAGAGTCCATGAAAATGATTCTGGGAGGATCAATGGCTCGAGTCGGGGCACTGAGTGAATGTCCATTCCAAGGGGATGAGGAGTCCATTCATAATGCAGGTGATACACTGATTTTGGATCTTTGATCCCATGATCCTTGACTCTCATGGATTCTGGTCCTCTTGATTGCCAATGCCCTTGACCCACAGCTCCCTTAATATTTAGCCCTCTCTGCTTTCCTTTTCCCTGGGTTTCTGACTCTGTGATCTCTTTATTTCTGACTTCATAACTTCAAAAGGGCTATATCTAGGGGGTGTGGGTCCCAAGGCAAATTATCCTCTGTGGTTCTTATTCTCCAACATCTTTATTCAAGCAGCATCAGGTGATAATGAATACCAGAGGAAGCTTAGGAGAAAAGACTTTTTAAAGAAAGGGCAACATCAAACTTGATGTGAGAAATGTGAAAGCCAATAGGGAGATGGGAAAAGATATTTTGGTGATTGAATGAGTGTATATAACCATAAATGTATCTCTCTTTTTAAAAAAAAAACATAAACTGGTTAGATACTGCTGTTGCCTCTCCTCCTCCTTTAGACATCTGCTTCCCTTAGTAACTTTCCAGCTTCTTAGACCCTGCAACAGATAGAGCCTCCCAAAGTATAGGGACTTAGGCAATTATCCCACGTGAGGTGTTCTATCCTAGGCCCAGTTCTGTCCTTTCTGACCCTCAAAAGTCATAGTCTAAACTCTAAGCTTTCTCAGTATTTCTTATATGCCCACATGCCCATCTTCCCAATCCATTCTTCATTGCTTCCTCCATCCCCTATCCCATGATGGTTCTATCTTTTTACTATGTCATCTTCTCTCCTCTAGTGACTGGAGTACTTCACTCTATCCTAGGTGAGCAAGGAAGGGTTATAATATGGGCAGTGGGGATATCTGAGGCTCGATCATTGTGTGTGTGTGTGTGTGTGTGTGTGTGTGTGTGTGTGTGTGTGTGTGTGTGTGTGTGTGATGGAATCAGTGGTTGGGTCCATTTGAGCTTGATGGATTAAGAAATAAGGAATAAATTAATACCTGAGTTATATCCTTGGGTTGAGGGCATGGTCCCAAAAGCACCTTGGGTGTATCTTGGGTGATTCAGTGACTAACAAGCCATATGCCTGGTGTTCACAGTTCTGAGGCTTCTGATACCATCCCATTTCTCCACAGGGGAACAGACCAAGGCACTAGTCACCCAACTTACCCTCTTCAACCAGATCTTGGTAGAGCTTCGAGAGGATATCCGGGACCAGGTTAGGGGCTAGGAACAGGCAGAAGGTTAGGAAGTGGGGGTGTGCCACTGTTGACCATTCCCTTCCCATCCTCTGGTTTTTTTTCAGGTTAAGGAGATGTCCTTGATCAGAAACACCATTATGGAGTGTCAGGTGTGCGGTGAGTGGGAGGGCCTGGGGAGGGACCTAGGTATGGCTATTGTATCTCCTCCAGTTCCTCTGCCCCTGTCCTCCATACTCCTGTGGTTCCAGTCCTGCTACCCATCTCATACAGCTTTCTGCCCATTAGTCCCCTTTGTTTCCTCCCAATCCTCTCAACTTCCCCCCACCCAATGGTGCCCCCCTTGGTGGCTCCTGATGATGCCCATCCCCCAGGCTTCCATGAGCAACGTTCCCACTGTAGCCCAAGTCCCTGCTTCCGTGGTGTGGACTGCATGGAAGTCTACGAGTACCCAGGCTACCGGTGTGGGCCTTGTCCCCCTGGTCTTCAGGGCAATGGCACCCACTGTACTGACATAAATGAGGTGAGGGGGAGAAGGTTAAGGATGGCAAAGGGAAGAGTAGGGAAATAAATTAGTAAGGGTATAAGAAAAAAGGGAAGGAAAATACTAGGATGGTAAGAGATAGAGAGGTTAAGAGGTAAGGGATAAAGAAGGGGACTGAAGGGGATGGGGTAGATTTTGAAGGGATACAAAGGGAATTGGAACAATAAGTAGGAGGGATAAGAAAACCAGGAAAGGGTAGGAGGCATAGATGATATTTGAATGACACAGGGGAGAGAATGAAGGAATAGGGTGAGGAAGACCAAAGAAATAGGAAAAAAGTTTGGGTGCAATAAGCAGAAGACTGGAAGAATTGGGAGGGGGCTGATTATAGGGTTCAGGGTAAAAAGACAGGATTAAAAGAGTACAGAAAAAAGGCTTTATGCAAGAGGAGGCAGAAGAATAGGGAAGAATGTGAAGTACTGAGCTTGGAGAGGTCTAGAGGCTTTGGGCAACTTATCTAAGGTGGGGATGATGCTGAATCAGGCCTCTCCTGTCCTTTCTTGCAGTGTGCCCATGCAGATCCCTGCTTTCCAGGCTCCAAATGCATTAATACCATGCCAGGATTTCACTGTGAGGCCTGTCCTCAAGGGTACAAAGGGACCCAGGTGTCTGGTGTGGGCATCGACTATGCTCGTGCCAGCAAACAGGTTAGAGGGCTGGGCTGTGTGGCTCAGCACTAAGATGGGGGAGCTGTCCAGGGGTTACAGCACTGACCTCCTGCAATTACGTAGACGTGATTATTAGCTTATCTGCATGATTTGGAAACTGTCCAAGTGCCTACGTTTTCTCTCTTGACTGTTCCTCAGCCTTTGCCTTGCAATGCCTTATCCTTTGTTTTACATGATGAGAGCTGGTTGGGTCTCCCTAAATCTAACTCCTTGGTTCCTCCAGGTCTGCAATGATGTGGATGAATGTAATGATGGCAACAATGGTGGCTGTGACCCCAATTCTGTCTGCACAAATACTATGGTGAGTTGGTGAAACATAGCCCCATGAAACAGAGAGGGTGACAGGTTTGTAGTCAGGAGAGGCCTGACTTCAGATCCTGCTTCTGACAGATATTAGTTGTGTAACCATGGTCAAGGCACCTAACCTCTCTGAGCCTCAGTTTCTCTATACGCAAAATGCGAATAAGACCACATATGGTATCTATGTAATGTGGTTCTTATGAAGGTCAGCTAGGTGGCATGGTAAATAGAGGGCCTCGAAGCAGGACCTGAGTTCAAATCCACCCTCAAATACTTATTAGCCATGTGACCCTGGGCAAGTCACTTAACCTTCGTTTGCCTTATCTGTAAAATGGTGATAATAGCACTGATTTCCCAGGATTGTTGTAAGGATGAGATAGTATGTGTAAAGTGTCACTATGTAAATACTAGTTATTATTGTTGTTATTAAAGACATGTGAAAGTGCTCTGTAGTAAGGCTTAAAATGACAGGTGAAGACAGAAGAGAAAGAGACAGAGAATGGAGAGAATGTCCTTATAACTCATGGCTGAGAAGAAAAGAATTCTAGTTTTCCGTTGTTCCCATCCGCCCACTTCATGGGAGCTCCCAAGCTGCCATCTCTTTTTTTGAACTTTAGAACTGATAGAGGCAATGGGAAGTCCCATTATTCTAATTTCCTGCTCCTACCAGAATGGCATAATATATCCTTTTATTCCACACCTTAATGAATTAACACCATGTTCCCTGCTACACAAATGTCTGGCAGTGAATGCTGGGTTACTTACCAACTGATGCTCCCACCAATCATTTCCTCTTAGGGATCCTTCAGGTGTGGTCCATGCCGTTCAGGTTTCCTGGGTAACCAGAGCCAGGGCTGCCTGCCAGCCCGGGCCTGTCAGAGTCCAGCACACAACCCTTGCCATGTCCACGCTCACTGTTTGTTTGAGCGGAATGGTGCTGTGTCTTGCTCGGTAAGCCAGAGGAAGGGAAAAAGAGAGAATCATGAGATTTGGGGGCAAAGGGAAGGGACTAAGGATTGGGAGCTGGAAAGGGGGTGGGATGTGTAGTAGGGACAGGTCTGGGAGAGGGAAAGACCTGGACATGATATGGGAGAGAAGGGTTGGTGTGGAGGGCAAAAGGGAGCTTTAAGATAAAAGTCATTCAGAGTTGATCTGGATTCCAATGTCCAGTGCTGATACATTCTCGCTGTGAGATCCTAGGAAAGTTACTTCTTTGAGCCCGTTTTCTATTTTGTAAAATGAGGATCATGACCACAATACTGTTGTTTTTGTAACAAATTTAAAATATAAATGATTGTTTCTAGAAATCTCCATCTGAAACCCTAATTTTTCTGCATCCCATCCTAGTGCAACATAGGGTGGGCAGGGAATGGAAATGTTTGTGGTCCAGACACTGACATTGATGGCTACCCAGACCAGGCCTTGCCATGCATGGATAACAACAAACACTGTAAGCAGGTGGGTATGGTGAACATGGGATGGTGAAGTTGTGGTTGGGGGCCCAAGTTTCAGACTCATCTTTATTACTGCAGTGTAGCCTTGGACCAAATCACAGTACCTCTCTAGGCCTGTTTTCTTATTGGTTAAGATAGAGATCATAATGGCTGCTCTCCCTGAGTTCATGAGACAATGGATGTGAAAACTCTTTGTGAGCTCTAAAACTCTATTTAAGGTCATAATTCTACTTCCTGTTCAGGACAATTGCCTCTTGACCCCCAATTCTGGGCAGGAGGATGCTGACAATGATGGAGTGGGTGACCAGTGTGATGATGATGCCGATGGCGACGGAATCAAGAACGTGGAGGTTCCTTATCTCTTGGTCCCTACTTTCTGGGCTATCTTTCCTTTGTCACCTCTGCCACCTGTTCCTCCAAACATCCCATTTTCTCATTCTGTTCCACTAATACTGTCCTTGATCTCTCTCGTCTTTTGAGTTGATAAACCTGGGTTCCTCCAATTACACTCCAAGCACACTTTCTGGGCCCGAGTTCCTCATCTGGGTGATGAAGTTGAATATAATGGTCTCTCAGGTTCCTTCTAGCTCTGAATTTTATGATCTTGTGATTTGTTATGAGCAACTAGAAAAAGGGAATTATCAGACTTGGTGAGGAAGGGAATGAGGAGGCTGGGGCAGAAGAGGGTGCTAAGGGTTGGGTTTGTGGGCAGTCCCTGGAACAAGAGGCAGTAGGCCTAGTGAGCTCCAGGGTGTGTCTCCTGTAGTACTGTTCAAAGCCCTGGCTGGGGTGTATGGGTGTAATTGCTGGGACTAGCACAGGCTCAACCCTTCCTCCTGTCCCCACCCCCCCCCCCAGGATAACTGCCGGCTGTTTCCCAACAAAGACCAGCAGAACTCAGACACAGATTCATTTGGTGACGCCTGTGACAACTGTCCCAACGTACCTAACAATGACCAGAAGGACACAGACAGCAACGGGGAAGGGGATGCTTGTGACAACGATGTGGATGGGGATGGTGCGAAGGAGGTTCAGAAAGAAAAGGGGGTGGGGAGTGTCACTTTGCCTAGGAATGACAGGAAGGGAAGGGGGAAGGGAATAAAGGAGGGAAGAACTGGGGGTGTATGTGGAAAGGAGGCCTGTGATAACTTCAAAGGGGATAATTTGGAGAGGCTAAGATGGATATCTGAGAATGACAGTAATGGGAATTTTTGTACCCACAGTGTGGACTGGTACAATGGAGGGAGACTCTGAGTATGTTTGGGTTGATCTTGTAATTGATGTTTAATAGGGGATAGTGATAGATTTGGAGGAAGGGGACAGAAGGGAGTAGTGGAAGGGTGTCTAGGATACAGGAGATGGAAAGTATTGGAGCCAGGGTGGAAATTAGCCTTGGAAAGCCCTTCGCTCACTAGCCAAAGAGACACATACGTGGTTCTTAGTGGAGGCATTTGCTTATCTCTGGGGAGGGAATGTTTAGTCTTGAGGTGACTTTTTATTTCCCTTGATCTTCCTCTAGGAATCCCTAATGGGCTGGACAATTGCCCAAAGGTCCCTAACCCCCTGCAGACAGACCGAGATGAGGATGGGGTGGGGGATGCTTGTGATAGCTGCCCAGAAATGAGTAATCCCACCCAGGTACAAGGGAAAGGAAGAGGGATGTGGGGCACGTGGGCGGAGCAGGGGCTGGGACTAGAACAGAGTCAACCTCTTGCCTGGAAGAAACAAGGAAGGGGGCGGATACTTGGTGGGGTTGGCCAGAGCAAGAAGTGAAAACAGGCCCCTATCTCTCAGACAGATGCAGACAGTGACCTGGTAGGGGACGTCTGTGACACGAATGAAGACAGGTAGGGTCTTGGCCAACAGATAGGTCTCCTAGGGGATTCTCTTTTCTTTTGGGTCCTTTCAAATTTTCTCATTCAGCAGTTTTAATCCTTTCTTCACACTGCTGAGCTGAGAATAATTTCTAGAATCTGTTCTTCACCCTTCCTGATTTGGTTCCTGCCCTTAAAACTCAGCTGCTTCCTGTAGGACTTCATCATTTCTAACTGCATTGGGAGGGATGGAAAATGAACCAGGGAAGGCCTGGGCTCAGAGAAATCCAAAGCAAAGGAGTGGAAAGTATATAGGATATAGTACTCTGTGGGGGCCTTAACTAAGTGCCATCTCTCTAATGGGCAGTGATGGTGATGGGCACCAGGATACCAAGGACAACTGCCCCCAGCTACCCAACAGCTCCCAGCTTGATTCAGACAATGATGGACAGGGTGATGAGTGTGACGGAGATGATGACAATGATGGGGTCCCAGATTATGTGCCCCCTGGTCCTGACAACTGTAGGCTAGTGCCTAACCCCAACCAAAAGGACTCAGATGGTGAGGGCTTGGTTCGGTAGAGATCCTATTCCAAGTTAGCTATCCTGGGACATTAAGAGGGAATACAAACCCTTCTATGCTTAAGAATGGGGAGGAAAATGGAGGGAAGCTGGGGGAATGCATGCCTAACCCGGGTCTGATGCAGAGGCTGGGTTTGGGGAGGGCATAACTGTATGGCTCAGAGTAGGAAGTATTATGCCCTGAATCATATGTGCTTAGGCAATGGTGTGGGGGATGTGTGTGAGGATGACTTTGACAACGATGCGGTGGCTGATCCCCTTGATGTGTGTCCTGAGAGTGCTGAAGTGACCCTCACTGACTTCCGAGCTTATCAGACTGTAGTCCTGGATCCTGAGGGGGATGCCCAGATTGACCCAAACTGGGTTGTACTCAACCAGGTAGATATCCCTGGTGGGGTTTCTGAGTTCCTCAGGCTTCATAAGCCTGGAAGGGAAGGGAAGGGGAACACTAGGATTAAATGCCTTGTTTCTTCTCCTCCTCCACAGGGCATGGAAATTGTTCAGACTATGAACAGTGACCCTGGCCTGGCGGTTGGTAGGTAGTGGCCATCCTTTTCAGCAGCCTGGGAATGGGTAGTCATGAAGTTGGGTAGTTGGGGGGGGGTGGGAATGAAAGAAACAAGGTAGGTATGGATAAGAAAAAGGGGGATTAGAGGGCAAAGGAAAAAGTCAGAGGAGTCAGGGGAATGCAGTAAGTGGCCAATCTCTATGCCCAACTCCACCGTGGTCCATAGTGACCTCTTTCTGCTACCACTTTCCTGTAATTAAGTCTTGATTTCTGCTGGTTATCAGAGCAAGTGACCATTAGTGAGGGACTCTCTCTCTCTCTTCTCCTCGCCCTTTCAGGGTACACAGCCTTCAATGGTGTAGACTTCGAGGGCACCTTCCATGTGAACACAGTGACAGATGATGACTATGCTGGCTTTCTCTTCAGCTACCAAGATAGTGGCCGCTTCTATGTCGTGATGTGGAAGCAGACAGAGCAAACTTACTGGCAGGCCACCCCCTTCCGTGCTGTAGCCCAGCCTGGCCTGCAGCTCAAGGTCCTCCAAGCTATCCCTTCAAACCTAGGGGACAGGCAGCCCAGGCCTTCCTGCAGTTGATCCATGGCCTCTTACTTCCCTGTCCCTTCTCCATCCCCCTCTCTAGACCTACCCTATAGGATTCAGGAATCCCAGAAATTTCTAGTCCTGTTTTCTCAATTCCTCCTAGTCCATTTTCTTTCCATGATCAATACTCTATTCCCCAAATGATTCTTCTGACACATCTTCCTTGCTCTTTAAATGTATGACACCCGTTGTTCTTTCCTCTACTCCCTCCCTCAGGCAGTAAAGTCAGTGTCTGGTCCAGGGGAACACCTCCGAAATGCCCTGTGGCATACGGGCCATACACCAGAGCAAGTTCGCCTACTATGGACAGATCCACGAAATGTGGGCTGGAGGGACAAGACTTCCTACCGATGGCAGCTGCTTCACAGACCTCAAGTTGGATACATTCGGTGAGGGAAGAAAGAGACAGAGCCCCCTCTGGGAGCCCTACATCATCACCCACCATACAGCCCCTTTTCTTTTGCCCTCTTCTAGGCTAGGCACAAGCTGGCAACTTGTCAAGCTTCCTCAGCCAGTTGGCCCTGCCTACCCTAGGCAAACTGGAATTATAATTTTAGAAATGAAAGGGTTTTTATTTATCATCTAAGTTCATCACACTCATTTCAAAGATAAGGAAATCAAGGCAATTCAGCTAGTTGGTGGCAGAGCCACCAGACTCCAAGATTTACTAATTTCCAATCTAATGGTAAGTGTTAGGGTAATGTTTACCCTAAACTGTTTCTGCTTACTTCTGTTTGTAGGACTAAGGCCTCTCTAACTTACATTTCTTTAGCACATACTAACAGTCCACTTAACACAACTTCTACACAAGCCTCAGTTCAGACAACACTTGTTACCATTATAAATACCTAGACTCAGTGAGGTAGGGAGGGAAAAGAAGGGGAGATGAAACTGCTGACCTTAGGAAACTCTGGAAGTCAGAAAAGTAAGCAGATGAGACTTGCCCGAACACAACATTACTCACCATAGCCAAGTAGCTAGCTGTGAGTATAGTTCCCACCCACACCCTCCCCAGGTCCTTTCCCCTTTAAGGTGCCCGGGCCTGTGGGGGGCCAGAGCAGGGGAGCGCTGTGTGTCTGTGTGTGTGTGGGGGGGTAACTAGAGCCTGGGAAGCGGGTGACTTCACCCCCCTGCCCATTGTGCCCATCGCCATGGCAACTCAATCCCTGCTTGGAATGCGGCTGAGGCTTTGAGATGCAAAGGGGGATGGACAATGAGCTGGGGGCCCCAAGCCTGAGAACAACTCCCCCCTTCCTCTTTTCCCCCTCCTCCACTCCTCTCTCAAGTCTGATGAGATCATGAGGGACTGGCAGGGAATTGAATGAGAACTTTGGCTTGGTAACAATTCAAGGTCCAGAGAACACCCCAAAACTCATGAATTTCCTTCCCCTGGTCAGGGTGAAGCTCTATGAAGGTCCCCAGCTGGTGGCAGATTCCGGGGTGATCATTGATACATCTATGCGGGGGGGTCGCCTGGGTGTCTTCTGCTTCTCCCAAGAAAACATCATCTGGTCTAATCTCCAGTATCGGTGCAATGGTGAGGTCCCTGGGAAAAGGGGGAAATGGGATTCAGGATTCCCCACCTGCCCCTGGTGTCTTTCAGCACATACACTTAGCACTTCTCAATCTTACCTTACCCAGATCTAAAGCTAAAAGGGAGCAGAAAACAAGAGTGGGGCCCTGGAATTAAGAAAGGGTGGGGGGGGCAGTTCTCACCTTCTTTCAGTCTTTCCCTTGGAGAAGGGGATGGTGGCTCTTTGTGGGGTGCTTCTCAGTCTTAGGGTCATCCCTGAGTGAAGAGATAGGTCAGTGGTCTCTCTGACTTCCCTCCTCTCCCCTGTTTTCAACCCTTCCAGACACAGTGCCTGAGGACTTTGAGCCATTCAGGAGGCAGCTGCTTCAGGGAAGGGTGTGAGGGTTGCTCCAGGAAGGTCCAGGATCGTCTAGTCCAGACCCCCTGGTTCCAGACTGGAGGTTCAGGGGACGAGTCTATTCCAACTCTCGGCTAAGCATGAGATCCCTTCCACTCCAGATGGGTTGGGGGTCCAACCGCTCAGTCGATGGGAAGTTTGGAGATGTCTCTTGGGTTCCGTCCCCTCCCCCCACCCCTTCCAGGAAAAATATCTCTATAAAGTTCTTGTTGTTTTCTACCCAGTCCGGTGCATGTGCTTCTCTGGGAGGGGAAGAAAGGGAAAGGGGGGGGGGGGAGAAGCTGGTAACGGGGATGTGGGGGGGGGGTCGGACGAGGTGAGGCCACAAAGACCCTAACTTGGGCAGGGGGCAAGGAAGGGGCAGGACGGGAACAAGCCGGGAGGACGAGGCTGATGGGACTCACTGCGGGCGGCGCCCCTCCGGGGGGTCTCCTCGGGTCAGCGGTCAGGGGCCAGGCTGCCCTGCTCGGGGTGAGGGGGAGGCCGGGGGGCCGGGGGGGCCGGAGGCCGGGACGAGTGCAATATTGGCGGGGAAAGAACAACACTGCACCACGTCCCGTCCCTCCCGCCCGCCCGGGGCCCGGGGTCCCCGCTCCCCCGGAGCTGGGCCGGGCTGGGCCGAGCAGGAGCCAGACTCTCAGCAGGGAGAGCAGCGGTGAAGAGACGTGCAGCCTGGACTGCCTGGACCAGGGCGAAGGGCAACTATGTGCTTGCAGAGGCCGGGAGCAAGAGCGGGAGCGGACTCACCGAGAGCCAGAGGGCGGCGGCTCTCCGACGCCCGGGCGCTCCGCGCGCCTCCCCTTTAAATACCCGGACCTTGCGGCGCGGAGCCGTAGCCATGGTGACGCGTGTCCCAGCAACCAGGCTGAATGGCTGTCGCTTGGAAACCTCGGAGGTTGGGGCCGAGGTCGGGACCGCCCACCCAGAGTTCTAGCTCCCTGGATTGGGGGCGGGGAAGAATGGAGAGTGAGGGGGGGAGGGGCACCTCCGGCTTCCTTTAGCCTCTGCTCGGCATTTTGACTCACCACCCGGGCTCACGGCCCTACCCCCCGCCATGACGTTTGACACCACCCCTCCCCCCAACACACACACACACACACACACACACACACACACACACACACACAGACACACACGCACACACACACACACACACACACACACACACACACACACACACACACCCCCCACACACACACCCAAGTCTCGCGATGTCGCCGCTCCGCTTCGCAGGGCTCTGTAACCTCTTTTCCCTCTGCTGCCCCATTCCCTGGCAGAGGAGCCTTCCCGCATTGCCTCCGCTTGTGGGCACTGCTCCTCCAGCCCCTCACCATCCCCATCTGCCCGCGCCCCTCCACGAGCCCCGGCCGTTCACAGACTCTCCCCCCAGTCTCCCTTCTCGTCCCGTCTCTGGCTTTGGCTCCGGTCTCCATCCAGCTGCCCGAGGGGGATCCTAAAAGCACCGGGCTGACCCGCCCTTCTGCCCTGGAAAGAGCCCCAGGGAAGGGGGCAGTAGCGGCGGGGGCAGATTAAGGAGGGCTTAGTCCTACACGGGCAGACTCCAGCTAAGGCTGTACAGAAATGTGCACACCTCTTTTGGAGGGGATAAGAATACGCTGGAACGCTGTTGTGCTCTAAGAAACGATCAGGATAATATTTAAGATAGCGCTTCCTACGTGCCGGGCAGAGTGCTAAACAACATCATAGCTGTTAATTCTTTTGATCCTCACAAGGCTGGGTGGTAGGGGCTACTGTGTTCATTTTACACAGGAGGAAACTGGCGAACAGGTTAAATGACTTGCCCAGGGTCACACAGCTAGTGTCTGAGGTCCAAGTGTCTTAAACTCAGGTGGGCTTGGACTCCGTCCACTGCAGCCTCCTAGCTCCCTTTGAAACGATGATGAAATGAAGGAGTGGAGGAGAAACCTGACAAAACTTACATGAACTAATGTGGATCAAAGTGACCAGAACCAGCAGAACAGTTTATATGATGGCAATGTGGTAAAGCAAAAAGACTTTGATAGAATTGGGAACTCAGAGCAGTGTAAGTTCACAATTCCTGAGGAATCCTGATGAAAAAATGGTGTTTTTCTTGACTATATATGTTTGTGATCCCCCCCCCCCCCCGCCACTTTTGTTCTTTTTTCAGGGAGGAAGAGGTAGAGTGGGAAGGAGAAAAAATAGATTTTTGCTGATTGAAAAAAATTTTTTTTAAAGAATTCTGAATTTCTTGAGATTCTTAGTTCAAATATTGGCTCTGCTTCTCAGCAACCTAAGTGACCTTGGACAAATTACTTCACCCATTTGGATCCTAGTTTCCTTCTGCTCTTGAGCTTCACAAAATCCAAACTTTATTACCCAATCCACATTCTAGTGTCTGATCTACTGTTATCTGCCTCTCCCCTCTTTCTTTCTCCAAGTCATTCTTTTTTTTTTTTTAAAGCAATTGGGGTTAAGTAACTTGCTCAAGGTTACACGGCTAGTCATTATTTATGCATGGGTGCTCATTTTCTGAGGCCGGATCTGATCTCGGGTCATCCCAACTCCGAGGCTGGCACTCTTACTCACTGCGCCACCTAGCCGCCCCTTTAGGGCAATTGGGGTTAAGTAACTTGCCCAAGGTCACACGGCTAAGTTTTTGTTTGTGTGGATTAAGTGTCTGAGGTCGGATCCGAACTCAGGTCCTTCTGACTCCAGGGCCGGCGCTCTACTCACTTCGACACCTAGCCGCCCCTCCAAGTCATTCTTAAGAGTTTAGTATGAGGCTTGCAATCTTTCTTTCCTGTCCCTTGCAGGAGTAGACTTTAACACTCAAGTTGATAGTCCTCCAAACACCCTAACCCCCCAATTCCTCAGTCTAACTCCTGTAATTTTACTCCCCCACTCAGTTTCAGCAATTACTATTTGATTGACCTTGCCATCATGAACGTTTGGGTCCCAGTTTCTGTTCAAAGAAAAACTCTCCTCCTTAGACAAAATCCAAACTTATCACCCAAACCCACTATTATTTACTGTTCGATGTTGCTACCCTTCCTCTTTTCCCAAGTCATTCTTAACGAGTTTAGCACTCAGGTCACAGTCTTCCTTTCATGCCATTATATTAATAGACCAATGTATGTGTTGATGGTCCGTCAAACACCCTAACCCCTCCAATTCCCCAGTTTGTTTAAGTCCCATGATCTATTCCTCCACTCCATTTCAGGCAGGATTGACCTTTGCCATCATGAACATATGTTTCACTACTGTGTTCAAGAGCCCAATTTCTGTTATGTAATCATTTCATCTCTCCCTATGCTTTACTCCTCCTAAACCTAACTCTTCCTTCTCATAGTGACCTCTTAACCCTTCATCCTTGAGTACTTTCCTGCTCTAGTTTTACTTTCCTCCCTTCCCAGTCCTGAACCTCTAATTATTCAGTCCAAAACTTCATTATTCTCTACTCTTGAATCTTTTAGTCTCTCATCCTGTTGCTGCTCATTCAAATATGGACAAATGGAATCACTCCTCCCATCAGCCTCCTCCTACTCACATGCCCCTTGACATAGTGAGAGGAAGACGAGTAACCATGCTGAGTGGGTCCCCTACAAATTTGTGTTATCCAATTTCAACTGGGCTCTTGCTGATTAAGGCAGTCAGGTCTTTTACTCTTACTCCCTAAATGATTCTCTAGGTCTTTTACTCTTACTCCCTAAATGATTCTCTAGCTCACTCCTCACAGTGATTGTTCCAAACCTATTCTTTCAAATCTCCCACACCAACCTTCTTCTTGTCCTTTCAGTGTAGAGTTTCCCCTCAGTCTCCACTGAAAAGAGAGAGGTTATTTCCTATGAGCTCCCTTGTCTGCCCTTTTCTGTATCTCACAATCAATTAGTGACATCCTCCATTCTGTCTTTTACTCTAGTCTCTAATGATAAGGGGGGTATCTTCTCCCTCATCCCAAAATAAAAACAAAACCCCAAACTTAACATGGCCAGTTCTTCATGGACTCAAACTTTTCTCCAGAAGATTGACCTAATCTCAACCCTCCTCTCATTCTAGTCTTCAGTCTTTCCTCTACCAGATTCATTTTCTGCTGCCTACAAAAACATTCAAGTTTCCCCAGCCTTTAAAACAAACAAACAAAAAAACCCAACTAGATCTTACTATTCCCTCAGTTTATCTCCTATATCTCTTCTCTCTCAATCTCTTTTTTTTTTTTGGAAGGGGGAAGGCAAGGTAATTGGGGGTAAGTGACTTGTCCAAGGTCACATAGCTAGTTAAGTGTCAAGTGTCTAAGGTCGGATTTGAAGTCAGTTCCTCCTGGCTTCAGGGCTGGTGCTCTATTGCCACCAAGCTGCCCCTCTTCTCTCTTTCTGAACAACGGGGTGGGGGGAGGGGGAGGTGACAAGGGAGGGGAGAGAAAGCAAAATTATCTACACTTTGCTTCCTCTTCTTTGACTGTCTTCTTAAGTCAAGTCCACAAACATGTATTAAGTATAGTACCAGGCACAGTACTGTAACTGATCATTCCAAAATTACCAAGGTTTTCTCAGTTGCCAAATCCGATCCTTCATCCTTCCTGAACTCTTTGTATCAACTGACACTGTTGATCCCCTCTACTCCTGGATAATCTCTCTTCTCTGGGTTTCCATAACTCTACTCTTTTTTTGTGGGGTGGGGGGTTATGGGAAGGGTCTACCTGTCTAACTGCTCCTTCACAGTTTCCTTTGTTGGATTGTTATCTATATCATGCCTCCTAACTGTTGTATGTACCTAAGCACTCTGGACACCCTTTTCTTCTCTCTCTATGCTCTCTTCAGTTGGTGATCTCATCAATTCCTATGGGTTTAATTATGTTCTCTGTGCAGATGGTTTCCAGTTCTAATATATCCAGATGTCAGATTCTCTCCTGAGCTCCAATCCTGCATCACAAACTCTCCACTGGACATTTTGAGCTAGATGTCTCATACGCCTCTTAAGTTCAATATGTCCATAACAGAGCTCATTATTTCTGCCTCCTCTTACCCCTAAATTCTTTTCCAAGTTCTGCATTATTACTGTAAAGTTTTCCAATGATCAGAGACCTGGGTTCACCTCAGTTTCATCTTCAACTTTATAGGCTTCCTTACCTGACATATCCATTCAGCTGCCAAATCTTATTGTTGCTAACTCCATAACATCTTACAACCAAGCTCTTCTCTCTACCCATGTAAGCAGGCCTCCATCACCTCTCACCTGAATTACTGTAATAGTCACCTAACCCATCATCCTGCTTCAAGTCTCAACCTATTCTGTTCCCTCCTACACATTCCTCTCGAGGAGATTTTCTTTAGGTGCAGATCTGATGTCACTTCCATACTCAGTAAATGCCAAAGGTTCCCTGTTACCTCTAAGATAAACAGCCTTATTGCATACACACCCTTCCCTTTCATGCACTTTACAATCCAATCTGACTACCTCACTGTCCCTCACATGATACTCCATTTCCCACCACCATGGCTTTGCTCGAGACATCCACCTGTCTTACAAATCCCTAGTTCCCACTAAAGACTCAGCTCATGAAGTCTTCTCTGATTCCCGCCTGCAGGTGTTAGTGCCTTTCTCCTGACCCAAAAATAAAATGGAACATGACAAACACTCTCAACCTTCTCCTATGTTGAACTTACTTTCTTTTCAGGCAATCAGACTTAAGGGACCTGCCCAGGGTCACACAGCTGCAAGTGTCTGAGGCTGAATTTGAACTTAGGTTTTCCTGACCTCAGGGCTGGTGCTCTATCAGCTGTGCCATCTAGCTGCCTCTAGGCCATTTCCTTTTTTTTTTTTTTTTTAAGCAATTGGGGTTAAGTAACTTGCTCAAGGTTACACGGCTAGTCATTATTTATGCGTGGGTGCTCATTTTCTGATGCCGGATCTGATCTCGGGTCATCCAAACTCCGAGGCCGGCGCTCTTACTCACTGCGCCACCTAGCCGCCCCTTTAGGGCAATTGGGGTTAAGTAACTTGCCCAAGGTTACACAGCTAGGTTTTTGTTTGTGCGGATTAAGTGTCGGAGGCCGGCTCCGAACTCAGGTCCTTCTGATTCCAGGGCCGATGCTCTATTCACTGCGCCACCTAGCCGCCCCTGCCATTTCCTTTTTGGCAGTTACTAAACTGGGCAATGTTTCAAATATAATTTATCTAGATTTTGGCAAGACTCTCCACAAAGTATCTCATAGTATACTTGTGAAGAAGGTGGAGAGGTATAGATTAGATGATAATCTCATCAGGTGAATGACTGGTTGAATGATCAACCTAAAAGAGGAATTGTCGATGGTGCAATGTTAACAGGACAGAAGGTCTCTAATGGAGTACCACAGGGATCTAAGCTTGGCCCTATGATGTTTAACATTTTTATCAACAGGAATAAGAAGGGAAGCTGTTTGAGGTCAGGGGCTCTCTGCTCTTGTCACTGTATCTCCAGCATCTAGCACAGTGACTAGTACAGAGTTGGGCCTTAATAATTGCTTGGTGTTTGGTTAAGTCTCATCATCCGTGCTTATAATGGAAATCAGAGAAGGGTGGAAGCATCATATGGTCCTGCTTCTGCTCTTTACCACCTGTGTAAACAATTAATTTCTCTTTTCTGGGGCTCAGTTCCTGTAAAATGAGCTGAATTAGATATTAATAGCACTTGTCTAGTAAGGCTAGACAAATAAGAAATCAAATGTATCAAATAAGAAATTTGTAAAAAAAAAAATGCTTAGCATGATGCCTGGCATATTGTAGGTACTATAGAAAGACTTATTTCCTCCCCTTGCCTTCCCACTAGATAGCTTCTGAGGGGTGTACTGGGTAAGGGTTAGGGTTAGGGTTAGGGTGATGGTAACTGGGAGGTGTAGTGGAGGTGTGATGGGCAGTGGGTGTGATTGTGGGGTTGTGGTGACTGGGAGGTGTAGTTGAGGTGTGATGGTGAGTGGGAGGTGTAGTGGAGGTGTGATGGAGGTGTGATGGTGAGTGGGAGGTGTAGTGGAGGTGTGATGGTGAGTGGGTGCTGATGTGGGGCTGTGGTAATTGGGAGGTGTGGTGGAGGTGTGATGGACAGTGGGTGCTGATGTGGGGCTGTGGTGACTGGGAGGTGTAGTGGAGGTGTGACGGGCAGTGGGTGTGATTGTGGGGTTGGGGTGACTGGGAGGTGTAGGGAAGTGTGATGGAGGTGTGACGGTGAGTGGGAGGTGTAGTGGAAGTGTAGTGGAGGGTGATATGAATGGGAGGTGTAGTGGAGGTGTGATGGTGAATGGGTGTGGATGTGGGGTTGTGGTGCTCTAAATGCGATGTTTCTTTCTTCCTTTACACGGAGGAAGAAGAATGCTAATTCTAGCAGTAGCGGATCCCGACATCACAATTTATAGGTTTTCCCTGATAAACCTCCCTTACATACACATTATCGTATTTGCTTTTCAAAACAAACCCACAAATTAGGTAACACAAGGATTGTTATGCCCTATTTTATATACAAAAGTTAAATCTTAGAGATTAAGTGACTTATTTAGGATCACAGTTCGTGACTACTAACGGATCTACTCTCAGGGCTCTCTAGTCCCTAAATCCAGCGTTGGTTTGTGTTCCTTTAGGGACTTCTCCCAGGGGGTTGCTATTCCCACTTAACCATCAGTTATCCACCCTCCCCTCCTCCACCTGGCTACCACCAACCTCTCTCCCTAACCCTTGAAGGGCTCCAGATGACCACCAGGGGGCAGAATAGTTCCATTACCTGGAATGCGTGCAGAGTTGGAGGATGGAGGTGGAAGGACCCCAAAGATCTTACCCTCCTTTCTTTTTCTTACTTCCTCCTTCCTCCCCCATTGCTCCCCCCACCCCACCCCACGCACCCGTGAGAAAACTCAGAAGGCACCCAGGCATACCGAAAAACTCACCCTGGGGCAGGGACTGTCGGGTTAGGGCCAGATCTACAGTGCATAACGAACAGGGAGGGGCTGGCACTGGCACTGGGTGGGGCTGTTTCGGGAAATGGGGGATAGCTATTCCAAACCCAGCTTTCCTTTCTGCTGGGGCGGGGGTCCTAAATTAATCTGCGTCCCAGGGGGTCTCGGGGCTGGAAGGTGATGTAGCAGCCCCGGACCCGGTGCTCCCATTTTCCCCACCCCAGGCACTGCCCCAGGGTCCAGAAAGGTCTGGGGTTCCAGGTCGCCTGGCTCTCCTCTATGTGGGGGGGGGGAGGAGAGGAGATGGAGATGACGCCAGGTAGAGAACAAACAGGTTGTCAGAGGGGTTGAGTGATCTGGAGCCCAGTGTACCCGAGGGGTCAGGAATGTGTGGGGAGGAGGAGGAAAAGTAGAAGGGAGGAGGGACTGGGGGGGTGGGGTTGTGTCACCTGTCACCTGCTTTGGCTGCCGGAGCCTCGGGCGGAGGACCGGTATAAAGCAGCGGGCTCCTGAGCCCGGCCCAGCCTTTTGGGCAGAACCTGGCCCAGCCTGCTCAGTGCTCTCCTCCGTTGGTTACCACCATGATCCCGGGCATCCAACCCACCGTGGTCCTTGTACTGTTCCTGGTACTTACAGGTGAGGACGGGGGTGGGGGGGTGGGGGGGGGTGGGGAAAGATATGGTGAAGAGGTAGTTTGATTCATACCATTTTTTATGGCCTCTGGGCTAGTTTTTACCTCTGGTACAGTGAGCTAGAGGGGGAGGGAATCCTGGTGCCAGGGTGAGCTGGACGGTTCAAAGTTGGGGCCAAAGTGAAGGAAGGAGAAGAAGTGGTCTTAGCTTAGCGACGTGGGACTGAAAGGAGGCCCTACTGAAAGGACCAAGTGGCCAGCAGTGAGGATACCTGCTTAACTTATCTAGAATGTTTCCTGGGGGTGAGGGCAGAGGAGGGGTGTGGCAAATATGGAACTCTGTGTGTGTGGGGGGGGGGGGAGGCAGGGAGCAGAGCAACAATGGAAGAAAATTAGAAGCAGGAACATGGAGGGGAGTTATGGGCCAACAATGGATTCAAGGAAGGTGGAGTATCTGGTGTCTTTGGGCTTTCTCCACCCACCTTCTTCCTAAAATTTCGTCCTTTTACTTTCTACCCAAAGCTCTCTGGCTCTGTTGCTTCTCTCTGGTTAGATTGGGTTCCAGTCTAACTTAGTGTCTCTGACTTCTTATAGCTATCAGCAGCAGCACCTTTGGCACAGCTGCCAACCCTGGCCATGAGGAAGCTACAACAACAGCTCTGGACACAAACAGCAGCAACAGAAATACAGAGAAAGACAGGATAACAACCATTACCCCCAGTGTCACAGCTTCACCTAGCACACACAGACCAATGAGTGCTGTTGATGAAATCAATGACCATCACAGTACCACGACCATACCTCATGCAGACAACAGCATATCTACCACATTCACACCCAGTGACCATCACACCTCCACTACACCCCTTAGTCACCACAGCCCCACATCTGCACCCGCTGACCACACCTCCACTACACCCCTTAGTCACCACAGCTCCACATCTGCACCCACTGACCACCACACCTCCACTACACCCCTTAGTCCCCACAGCCCCACATCTGCACCCACTGACCATCATACCTCCACTACACCCCTTAGTCACTACAGCCCCACATCTGCACCCACTGACCATCATACCTCCACTACACCCCTTAGTCACTACAGCCCCACATCGGCACCCACTGACCATCATACCTCCACTACACCCCTTAGTCCCCACAGCCCCACATCTATACCCAGTGACCACCACACCTCCACTACACTCCTTAGTCACTACAGCCCCACATCAGCACCCACTGACCACACCTCCACTACACCCCTTAGTCCCCACAGCCCCACATCTGTACCCACTGACCACCACACCTCCACTATTCCCCTTAGTCACCACAGCTCCACATCTGCACCCACTGACCACACTTCTACTACACCCCTTAGTCACTACAGCCCCACATCAGCACCCACTGACCATCACACCTCCATTACACCCCTTAGTCACCACAGCCCCACATCTGCACCCACTGACCATCACACCTCCACTACCTCCCTTAGTCACTACAGCCCCACATCTGCACCCAGTGACCATCATACCTCCACTACACCCACTAGTCACCATAGCACCATAGCTACAAAAAGCACTCAGACTACTACAGCAACAACTGGTAACCCCATGAGTATTTCTTCAACCCTTCACCAAAAAGCCACCCCAACCCCCAACAATAACCACAGCTCCATATCACAGCCTATCACTATCACCCAGAGCACCTCTCACTTCCCAGTTGTCATTTATGAGACTGCCATATTTTCCCTTTCATTCCGCATCCTCAACAAGCATTTTAACTCTTCTCTGGAAAACCCCAGCTCTTTCTACTATCAAAGCTTGAAGATTTCTGTTGATGATCTGGTACGTACCACCCTCTCCCCATAGGTTAGGAAGACTGTTCCCCTAGCCCCCAAATGGCCATTTGTTCATCTGGCATTCTGGCTAGACTTCTCTCTTCCTCTCTTTTTGCAGTTGAGGCAGACCTACAAAAACAAGGCATTTGTGACCTTTTACCTGCTCCAATTCAGGTACCAGTCTGCAAATATGGGTGGTGTTGGGGGAGGAGGTCACCAGTTGGATATAGCAAAGAGCACCAATTCCAGGAAGAGGGAAAAGTATTCTGAACCAGAAGCTGGGACCTACAGGACTTAGGTGCCAATCTCCCTGTGCCCAGAATGGGCTCTGTGATTACAGACTGTAATCTGGTCTTCCAAGTGGGCAGTATCACAACCAATGAAGTACAGAAACTGTTTGCTGAAAATGTGAAGAACAGTAACCTATACAACCTGACTATTTCATCATCAGATATAACTGGTAAGGTCCCACCCCCCACCACCTCTGCCAGGGTCACTACCCAGTCACCCTCTGGGAACTTGGAGCATTCCCCCAAATAGTCTGCCCCAGAGCCAATAATTCATATTTCTAGGTTCTATTGCCCCACACTCATGGATATCCTTGGACCTAAGTACACAGTTCTTCCAGGCACACATTCCCTTTTTGTGGGAGGGAAGCAGGGGTCTTAAAGAAGATTGGGACAAGGCATCTTGGGATTCTTTTACCTTCCAATTCTCTAGTCCGTGAGTGGAATTCTAAAGCTTCTTCTGATTCTGCTGTGCCTGGCTATGCCATTGCCTTACTCGTGATCGTCTGTATCCTGCTTGCTTTGGCAATTTTCCACCTTGCTGCCCTGGTAAGTGCTTTGTTCAGCCCAGATGTTTGGGTCCTGCCCCATCTTGGTTCCCTAACCATTTACCGCTGTACCCCTTTACCTTCATCTACACCACTCCCAGGGACTATCTCAGTTCCGCCGGAAACATTGTGGACAACTGGACATCTGCCCATCCCAAGATTCTTACCATCCCATGAATGAGTACCCTCCTTATCATACCCATGGACGATATGTGCCCCCAAGCAACACAAAGCGAAGCCCCTACGAAGAGGTGAGGCTATGGCCAGTGGGCACTGGGAAGGCAAGTGTGGCTGAGACCCAAGAAAGGGAAAATATTCATTGTGGAGTGGGCATGACAGAGCACAGATATCATAGTGTACTGAGGGAATCTGAAGGGTTTCAAAGAGACACACAGGAGTGGGCACTGTAGGACACGGGAGGACAGACACTGCTGGGTGTAGAAGGTCAGAAGGGTAGTGCCCAGGAAAGGGGCCTGGGAGGCCTGGGAGTGGCTGGTGCAGGAAGCATGATGAAGGGAGTTTAGGGAGCCAGTCACCACCCCCTTCGCCTTCATTCCCTCAGGAGAGTGCCAAGGACAATGGGTGCCCACGGTGCCTGTACCAGCACTTTCAGGGCTCAGTAGAATTGCTGCCTGTATAGGCAGCTGTCTGGGTGCCCAGAGGAGTGTGGTGCCTGGTGCCCGGGGTAGGGGGGTGTGGGTGAGGTACAGGGCGGGGGCAGCAGGGCTCAGGTACGAGTCCTGTAATAGTGAATTGGCAAATGCTTAGAGGAGAGGGGCAAACATTCTGTTTTTATTTTTGCTTTAGTTTTTTGGTTTGTTTTTGGCGGGAAGGCAGTAAAACCAGAGAGGGGTTAGATGGAGGGGGAGTACGATTCCCAGAAGGCCCAGAGGCAGATTTTCCCCACTCCCCCCTCCTTTTCCTCTCCTTCCCTCCACTTCGGGCTCCAGCTACTGGGTAAATAATTACCACTCTCTACCTTGGGCTAAAACTTTTGGTGGGGGAAGGGAGAATCTTTCCCTACTCCCTCCTAGTTATGTACCCCACTCCCTGCCTTCCAGCTCTTTGTTGGGTCCCTCTCTTTGGGGTGGAGAGAATTAAGGGAGCTAGAGATGAGGGTGGGGGTAGGAAGACTAAGGCTAGGAGCTAAGGAGGGGGCTGAGCAGAGGAAAGGGAGAGGGAAAGACGTTGTTTACAGTCGCATGGGGTTGTTGGTGGGGCCCTGGGCAGGTGCTTCTTCTGTGTTAACCCTTTAGGGGAGTCGGGAGGGGACCCTAGTGCCTTTATTCCAGAACTTCACCACCAAGGGGATCTAAGGGGCATTATGTCCTTGCACAAAACCTCTTCCTTGCACCCCTAAAAAATTTAACACACCCATATTCCCTCCCCTTGCCCAGATCTCTCCAGGAAATGGTAGCAACAGCCTCTCTTATGTGAACCCGGTGGCCACTTCTGCTAACCTGTAGAGGAACGGTGCCAGCTTTGTGCCGCGGGCCAAGCACTGCCAGGGGCATTTCCCCCATTTCTTGGCCTTCCCCCTTCCCCCTCCTGGAAGGGAAGCAAGGAGCCCTGAGTGGGTAGTTTCCCAAGCACTCCTTCTCTGAAGGCTCCTTAGACACAGCTCCCTCCCCCCACAATCCATCTCCAGATAAAGCTGTCCCAGACTGAGTGCTGCTATCCTGCCCTTATGCCCTGTCCTGAGGGACAGTGATGCCTTTTGGCAGATGGTGAAACCAGGGTGGGGGGGAGAGGAATCTGCATGCGATTCAATAAATCTGATGACCCCCCACAAACACAGAACATCTTCGAACCTCTTATCTGTCCTTCTTTACTCTGACCTAGCCCACCCTCTAACTACCCTTAAGCCTCAAAGTCTCCAGTGGCCTTGGGGTAGTACTACTTTGGGGGGGGGGAGAGTTGGAAAAGGAGGGGAGAAGGCTTGATGGTGGGAGGTTAGGGACCAAGGTAAGCATGCTGATGTCTCTGGAGAAGGGGCAGTCTGAAGACTAGATCATCTACCTCCATCCTCCTCCATTCCACAGATGGAGAAAGTGAAGGCACAAACATTTAAATGATTTGTCCTAGGTCACAGCTGTAACACTGGGACCCATTGATAGTGAGTAGAATTGTTTGAGGGGAGGGAGCAAGATCCTGGTGGGGAATTTGGGGACTGTATTAGGAGGGTGATAAATGTCTTGGGGGGGGGGTAGTAATACAAGACCGAGGTGGCTTACTTGAATGTCAATAAGGAACTTAGAAGTGAAAGATGAAGAGACCAAAGGAAGGGAATGAATATGGAGGGTGTGTTGTGTGGAGGAAGCCAGGGGCTTTGGAGTGGGGGAAAAGAGGTGTTTGGGGTAGGAGAGTGTATTAGCAAAGGATATGTGTGGAGGTGGGTAGCTCCTTGGTCTGCCCTAGTTTAGCTGTTTGACCTGGATTATTGACCTCCTCCCTTGTGCCTTATTTACCTCATCCGTAAAAAAAGAAGTCAGGCTAGGGGCTAGCAATCTCTTGAGGTCCATTTCAATTCTAACCTTCTGTGATCTATATTCCAAAGGGACTGATAGCCCTGGCAGGGGGTGGGGGGATGTCAAGAGTTGGTCAAGTGGGATGCTTTATAAGATTGGCAATAATATCTAAGACTACCTGCTGGTGTGAGTGGCCTTGGTTTGTCAGAAATCTTGCGTCTCACCCCATTTTTGATGATTCCCAGAAGGAAGGAGGAAATGAAACTGAGAGCCAAGCCCTGTGTCAGAAGGCCCAATCTTGCCTAATCCCTTCCCTCCATCTCTTCCTGTCTCCCCCTAACCCTAGATGTGCTTGGTCGTGCTGGCTCAGTCCAGATAGGGGTTTCTTCTCACACCAAGGCAGGTGGAGCCCTTGGTTCTCTCCTTACCCCCTGGCACAGTGCCAGGGGGGCAGTGCTATTCTTAGCTGGCTTGGTGTTAAGTAAATCCCAGAGCCTTGATAACAGTAGCAGAGTCAACAGATCTTCGATAAGAGAGGCTGTGTTAGATCCGGGGACTGGCACGGTACCAGTACCTTCCTCTTTCAAGGCCAATCCCTTAATTAGCCCCTCCTTGCCTTATCAGGGTCTTCTCCCCACCTCCCAGTTTGTGGTGGCTTAGGGTCCTTTTCCCCACTCGCTCTTTCTCCCAATTCCTCCATGAATGGAGAGGTGGTTCCAGCACATTAATGCCATCTTGGTTGTTGGACCACCCCTGCCCCTGCCTCCTTAGTTATATACCCCAACTGATGGGTGGATAAGGACTGGATGCCATTCCTTGTCCAGTCCCCATTCCCTGTAGCTGGGGTAGTGTGGCCTCTGTTGGCATCCCATCCCAGAGATGTCTCCATTTGGAGTAATGGTGCCCTCTGGCGGCTTATCTGTTGCATGGCTATATATGTGTGGGTAAATATAGACCATATGAAGGGGTTGGATGGGTTTGCATTTGAATGCTCTGTGTGTGACATATGATGGGTTTGCATTATGTCTGAGTGTGCATGAGTACATGTCCTCATTGTGTATGCCTTGTGTCCTTTGCATGTATATAGGTGACAATTATATGGGTGTGTCACTCATTAGCTTTTGAGTATCAAGATATTGTAGATAGGTCTCCTCTCCCCACCCTAGGGAGCTCTAGTAGAGTGAAACCCTTTCCCTTGGGCACCAGACCCTGTAGTAATCCCACTTCCCATGACTCTGACATGAAAGTCATTATATCCATCACTATGAACTATGGGAATGGAGTTTTGAAAGGAATGGTTAGACCTGGGTTGTGTCTGGCATCACCCTTTATTGTTAGAAACTGTGAAAATAACAGCTGTTGGCATAGACCAGAGCATTACCCACTCACAGGGAGCAAAGGATGGGCATGAGAGATGTTGCCCAGCCTAGCCTGCCATGGGGTACTGGGCCCTGCCAATCAGGGCCCTGGGAAGACTTGGCACACTGGCATTAGGGAATGGGGAGGGCAGAACATGCAGGGGAAAGGAGAGAAGAGGACATGCAGCTGGGGAGACTGGGATACCCCCAATAAAACAAGCATGACAGGAAGGGGCTCCAGTTCCTCTCTCCCAGTGGGCACCTACCTGTGGCCCCCTGGGATAGAGTACCTGGGCCCTGCCAGGCTAGAGAAGGTCTTAACAACCTCAAGTTTATGGTGGGGAGGACAGTATCCATGGGGTTGGGAAATTATCAGGGCGTCAGTGAGGAATTGGGGGTGGGTGGGTAGTCTTCACTGGGAAATTTCCCCCAGACCTATATCCCTTACTCTAAGCCAGACTGAGAAAATCAGGGTACAGCAGTGAGAGGGGGATATAGTAGGCACAGTGCCCATTCTGGGTGACTTGAGTAAGATGCCCAGGTGGGATGAGCAAGAAAATGTGAGTTTTTCCTGGGGTGTGTAAACTCGATAGATCCTATGCCTAGGCCAGGAGATAACTGGAAAAAAGTAGAGGGCAGCCCCAGTGCCTAGGAATGATAGAGGACATACCCAACCCAGGGAGAGTAGAGGAACTGACATGAAGCCCTAGATGGAAGGGTTACAGGGGGGCAGTACCAGGGAAGAACTGGCAGAAATCAGTCAAGGGACAGGGGCAAACTAAGAGGAGACATGGAAGAAAAGATCCTAAGGAAAGGGAGCCAGGGGAGATGCCCAGCTCTGTGGGAGCCTTGGCCGGGGCTTAGGGCTCATGGTGTGGCTTAGATCAGGAATCCAGGAGAACAGGACCCACAGCACCCACCATGTCTGTGGGGTTCAATCCAGCTTGGAGAAGCCCCCAATCGTGACTTTCCTCTCAGGCTTGATACCCACCGGTTCTTGCAGTTGGACTGCACCACCCCCAATAAAACAAAAGGCTGGACAGACAGGCCCTGAACAGTCTAGTGGGCACTCTAGCAGCCCACGGAAAGACACCGCATCCAGGAAGGAGACCCGACCCCGCTCATAGTCCAGGCAGATGCCCAGGCGGGGAGGCAGGGGAACTGTGCAGCCAGCCCCTGGCCCATCTCGCCCTGTCAGCCCTGCCCCCCCACTACTGCCAGCTCCCAACAGGATCTTGCCCATGCCAATGGTCAGGAAGGCAAAAGGTGGAGAAGCCTCCACGGTGGCATCTTCTGCTCCACTGTCATGCCCACTGTCTGGATCGTACCTAGAGGAGGATCCGAAGCAAAGGCTCAGGGCAGGATTGGGGATAGACCGTCCTCCTCCCCTTTCACCCCCATCATCTCCTCCTATATTCTCCTCCTTCCCATCCCCCCCTCTACCTCCCCAAAGGGTCACAGGATTTATAATTGGAAGAGACCTCAGAAAGCATTTAGCCCAAGTCCCTCATTTTATAGTTGAAGAAACTTCCGCCAGAGGAGCCAAGATTTGAACCCAGGGCCCCTTCCCTCTATACTTGTCCCATTCCAGACATTCCGTAGCCTGTCACCTCAGCCTTGTACCTTCTCCCCACCCCCAGGGCCTGGGTTTCTACATTCCCATGGTGCCAAACTGCTCGGTCCCCTTGTCTGCTCCTCTCTAGCCCTTCTGGGCCCCTGTGCTCTCTCCCATCCCACCTCCACCCCATCTCCTTTTATGGCCTGACCTGGGGCTGACCACGTCCGGGGCACCCTGGAAATTCTCCTGCAGTTTGCTTTCTAGCCCAACACCCACTTTGACCAGGTAAGAGGCTGGATCCACAGCACAGGCCCAGTAGCTTCGCCCCTGGGTCACGGCCACATCACCCAGCACGATGTCCACACTCAGATGGCAACCTGTCAAGAGTCGCTCAGCCGCCAGGAGCAGAGGCACCCCTGGTATGCTGCGCACAGCCCGTTGGTCCTTGCTGATGGCCAGCCGCTCTCTGCTAGAGCCCCAGCGCCCATCCAGGAAGAAGTGCAGAACTGGGGGAGAGTGCGCAAGATCGGAAGAACAGGAGGATGGGGAAAGCAGGAGGAAAGCACAAGGTGGGGGGACACACAGGGCATCATCAGCGCCCAGGGAGTATAGGGTTTTAGCAAGGCATCAGTCCAAATTCAGGGGGAGCAGGAGGAAGAGGAGTTTCCTTTGGGAGAATGTCCCCTGGATGTCTCCTCATTTCAAGCCAGACTGCTGGAAGTGGAGGAGGGAAGGGACCATAATGGAGTGGCAGGCAAAGTTCTACTGGGTATAATGCCTGAGCTGGACGATTTGGGTGGGATGCTCAAGCAGGGTGGGAAGGGAGAGGAAACCTGGAGGTTTAAGGGGCAGTTGAATGAATTCCTAAGACAGACAGTAGGCCATGAGGGGAAACAGGAATGAGGAGTGGGTATGAAGGTAGAAGGCAAAGGATGGGTATGGGATCCCAGGAAGAATTTTATGGAAGAGTATAAAAATCATTCCCCCACCCCTGAGCCCCAGACTCCAAGCCCACCTCTGCTGTCCCTCATATGGATACTGTCTGAGCCTAATAATAGGTACCCTCCCTCTCTGTCCCATTGCATATATTCCTCCATGGCTTAGAGTCCCTGTCTCCATCCCTTAGTTTCTCATTTATTTCCACCTCCATCTCTTTCCTTTATGCCTACCTCCCACAAGCCCACTCCTTAATGCCTTAACTTTATACAACCCTTTCAGATTTACAGAGTCCTTTTATAGCCCTTATCTAGTTTAAAACCTTTTAACAACATGGTAGAATAGATTAGGTGGCATATAGTAAAACAGGAATTTGTTGGGTTCCTTGGTGGTCACATGGGGTGAGTTGTCCAGATCTGAAATTTCACTAGTATAAGAACTACTACCCACCCAGGTTACCAACTGTTCTGACTCAGATTACCATGTAGTCTAAGAGTTTCTTGGGGCACTGAATGGTGAATTACCCAGGATCACATGGCCATTAGGCATCAAGGGTAAAACTGGACCCCAGCTTTTCCCAAGTCTGAGGCTAGGTTCTCTCTCCACCACATCCTCATTGTTATTGCCCCCAATTTACAGATGGGAAAACTGAGATTTAGATAGTTTCAGTGGTTTACGCACAGCCATTCAACTGAAATAGATTTAGGACCAGAACCTGAGTAGTCTAGGATGCCCAGCCAATGACTGGCTATTCATTGCTTCTTGTAAAAGTAACACGATTACAGAATGCTTTAAAGTTTGCAAAACAGTTTTCTCATGACAGTGTGAGATAGGCTGGATAGAGCATTTAACAAATGAAGAAACAGACACAGAGAGGTTAAGTGATATGCTCAAGGTTACACAGCTAGTAAGTGTCAGAGAAAGGATTAAAACCTAATTTTCTTCTGTCTCCAAGTTCAAAGCTCTTTGTAGCAGAGAAAGCCATCTAATGTTACTTAGGTACCTGACCACTACGTGGCATTTCTCCCCTCCAGGTTTTGCCCTACGCTCTCTAAGCACTTGCTCTCTTGGTGCCCATACCTGACCTAGTTCCCAGCCCTTGCCCAGCAGCTCACCTGGAGCAGGAGGTGTGTGAAGGTGGACATCCTCGCTGTACTCTCCATAGCCTGCCTTATTGCAGCCTCTGACCCGAAGCACGTAGACCGAGCCCGGGTCGGGGTTCTCCAGCAGGGCGCTGGTCCCTCTCACCTCTTCTCGACGCTGCCAGCGGGTGGGACCTGGGGGATTAGGGACATCTGTGCGCCGGAATTCCACAGTGTAGTGCCAAGCAGGTGGGGAGTGTGGGGGCAGCCTCCAGCAGAGGAAAATTTGGTCGTAGGCAAAGGTGCGCTGGGTGTCGATGACAGGAGCCTCAGGAACTGCAAAAAGAAATAGCGGGTCAGGACACACAAGGGCCTGTGATGGGATGGGGTAAAAGGGAAGGAGAGGGCGGGCAGCGGGAGCCCGGAGGGTGAGTGGAAGTGAGGGGGTGGAGACGCCTGAAGAAGGAAGCTGGGAAATGGAAACACACTGGTACCCAGGCTGGGACAAGCAGGGAGCGGGCATCTAGGAGATGGGAGTAGAGAGGAGTACAAAATATAGGGAGAAAGAGCAAGAAATAGACAAGTGGAAGGAAAAAAGGGGGTAGAGGAAGCACAGGAGAACTGAGAGGACACTAACTAGCCGGGGAGTCAGGGGCAGCCTGGGTGCTCTGCCCAGATTTGCTGTTAACTAGATGGGTAACCTTGGGCAAGTCACTTTGACCTTGATGGGCTTTGGATTCCTCATCGGTAAAATGAGGGGGGTCCTACGAGCCTATAACTGACCTCTAAGGTGAAGGGTGGGGTGTGGGAGGGGGGAGAAAGGAAGAAGACAAGAAACAGAGGAAGAAAGGAGGAAGAAGGAAATGGGTCCCCACAAATCAAAAGGAGAATAAGGATGGGAAGCAAGAGCAGAAGCAGAGAAAGGAAAGAGCCCTAGAGGCAGGAGAGTGAAAATCAGGGGGGAGGTCAGGAGGACAAAGGTGAGATGAGCGAAAGCAAGGAAATACAACAGCAAGGGCAGAGGAGAGAGGAAAGGAAAGGCAATGGTCTGAAGTCGAAAGGCTCGATCCAAAGGCCGTGTTAGGAAAACCAGACAGGTGGGTGAATGAGGAGAGCTCTTTTGAGGGGGCAGGGTAGGACAGAGGGCCCAGCGGGGGGCAGGGCCCCCGGGGCAGGGGCCAGTGACTTGCCTGGGGTGCTCCGGAGCAGACTCCGCCGTGGCCACAGCCTATAAACAGAGAGAGGGAGAAGCAGTGCTGAGCGGAGCTCAATGGAGCCGGGGTCGGGGGCTGAGCAGGGGCTGGGCGCTGGGGAGGCTGAGGGCAGGGCAGGGAGGAAGCTCTCTGAGGTGGACACTGCCCCCCGGGCCCGCTGCCAGGAAGAGGGAGGAGAAGGTGGGGGAGATGGGAGAGGGGACAGGGTCTGGCCACCTCATTACCTCTTAGAAAGCTGAGCTCAGTCAGCAGCTTCATCTCTCGCCCCACATCCAACTGACAGTGGCGGAAGGAGGAGCTGGTAGCCGGGCGAAAGTTCTGAAGGGCCTCTGTTGCCCGGGCAATCCTAGAGGAGTAGGTAGGTGAGGGTGGTCAGCAGAGATGTCTCTCATCCTGCACCCTGACACTAGAATTGGCTCCCTGGGATCTCACATTTGGCTCTGGCTCTAGCACTGGATTTGGGAACCCATCCCACCCCTTAAGCCTCAGTTCTGCTTTGTAACATTCCTTGGAGTGTCCAAATACTTCCTGGATGCTCAAAGTACCAACTCCACCCTTTGGCATGAGCATGGGCATCAGTTCTGTCACTTGTCTACGAATGAGCTTTACCCATTTAGAGCATTTCTTCCTTCTTTCTCCTTTCCCATTCCTTCCACACTACTACCTTGTTCTCAGCCTCTACCCTTTTCTGGGGAAGAGCTTCCTAGTATGGTGCTCAGTGGGTACCTGTGGTGTAGCTGCTTGGCAGCCTGTACAAAACAAGGCTGGTCAGTCTCTTTGAGGACCTCTTGAGCATAGCCCACTAGTCCTGAGCCATCCAACAGGCTCCGGTGCTCCTGGAGCTGGGCCCCCAGCCGTGCTAGCCGTTCCTGCTGGCATTCATCAATGGCCTGCAGCAGCGTTGCCCGCTTCTCCTCCAGCACTGCACCCAGCCCCCGCACCAGCTGAGCCACTTCCTCCTTTGCTTGCTGACCACTCACCTGCCCAAGGGAAGAAAAGGGCACAGGGAACATGATTCTCCATTTTTCTTCCACTGGCCCCTTTACCAATGTTCTGGATGCCTAGCATCACTGCTAGTCCCTAAGTATCTGCACTAATACTATCTCCACTTTCAGAGGTAAAGGGACAAGAATCATGGCCTCAGTGGTGGACCCTTGTTCCCTCATGCCAAACACTTTGTATTTGTGTTAACTTTGCTGGATGCCTACATCACTGCCCATTCCCCTGGGCATCCAAACCAAACAATTTGGCAGAAAGCATTAATGCTACAGCTACCCAGTAGCTATGCCAACTTCCTGGGCATCTGTGCCAGCCTTCTGGGGCTAAATGTTAAGCCTTGGGGTATTTATGCTACTTCCCTTTGGGGCTCTCCCTATGATGACTATCCCTTTTTTCTCCTTTACACTCACTAGAGTCCATGTCAACCTTGCCAGAAGCACCAAAGTACCCAACAACCTTTGCTTACTTACTTATCCCCCCAGACAATCCCAAGGCACCCCAAAGTTACCTTCTTTCAGAACTATCAGAGCTCTCTGACATTTCAGACAGCCCTATCCACCCTGTCCTGGCACCATGCCTGCCCCTCTGCCCTCCCTCACCTCTGTGTGCCTCACTGTCTCCTCCAGTTCACAGATCTGGGTTTGTACAGTGTCCTGATTTCCCAAAATATATGTCAGGCTCTTTGTCAGTTTCTCCTGAGAAGGAAGAGAGAAGTGGGCATTATGCCCGGGCACAGGAGGAGTTTTTGCCCCGATGGTGAGAAAGATCAGATTGGTGTGGCACAGGGTGATTATGTGGTGGGGTGGGGAGAGGGGAAGAGGAGGCAGCTAAGGAATAAAGATAGAACAAAAAGTCTCCTCACCTTTAGAGCCTGATAGGCACTGAGCACGGGTGTAATCTTATGCCCACTGTGGGTGCGCCGAACCCGGCAGAGCTGGCACACTAGCCGCTGGCATGTCTTGCAGTAGTGAGAGACTTCTTCTTTGTGGTCTGGGCACATCAGACCCTGCAGAGAAAATCAAGGCAATGGGATTAAGAAATCCTTTTTAGTCTCCTGGATGCCCGTGTTTAGGTGCCAAAGGCAGAGAGCTAACATCTTGTCCTGGGGTGAAGGGTGGGGCTGCACCACACAGCTAGATTACAACAGCCTTAGATAGCACTACAGTGAGATGGGCTTTTTTTAGGTGCAAGGGGGCATCTAAAATTAGGAGCATTATTCTGGGTTGTAATGGGTGCCCTTAAAATAAGGGGCATTTTCCTGGGTACTATTAAGTTGCTTGTCCAGTCCCTTGCATGAGTATGTCACCATTATTTTGTCAGTGGCAAAGATTCAATTCTGTGTGTCTCTGTGTGTGCATGCATGTATTTCAAGGTAAATAAGCATCTTGTAGATTGCCTGATAATTCTCTGGGTACTGAAAGACCTGGTTCACATATCCAGAGACCCTGGTAGCATGTAAGCACTGTACTGGAGCTAACATCATGCTATACAGAACTTCCCTCTTCCCCAGCTCCTTAAACCTCTGCAGAGGTACCCAGAGGTCCGACTGGTAGGGCCTGCTCACCTTGGGGCGGAAAGTGAGGGTTGGCAGAGTGGGTTCATGCTGGGCCTTCTGAGTGCCCCAGGGGTGGTAGAGCTTGAAGCACTCGTTGCAGAAGGTGGCACGGCACTCGGTACAGCCCTTGGTGGCCTCCAGAGGTGGGGGCTTACAAAGCTGGCACAAGATGGCACCACCCACACTCACACTCTGACGGTACCTCTCCACAACCCGCTCTAGGGTCAAGTTACGGAAGAGGCCATTCAGGCCCCGCTCACCCAGCTCCACATCACCCTGGCATGCTGGGCATGGGAACGTCACAATCTGGGGGTGCAAGGCTCCCCGTTTCCGGCCAGGGTATGTTCCAAAACCTGAAGGAGAGCATGAGGAGGGATATGGAAAGAAGGTAAAGGGGGTGTATGTCAATTCCAGTCCTCAAACCACAGCTGGTGCCACAGCTGGGACACAAACAAATTTATTCCCTAAACAGGTGCCTTGTCATCAGCAGAAACAGAAATATCACTAGACAACGAGACTCAGAAAAGGCACTTTCCACTTAGCCCCCATTTCCCAGTCAGACAACCCTTGGTTTTTCTGTGTAGCTTCACTCCCATAATCCCTGGCCTATGGTTTTCTGTGATTACTGCCCGCTCCCCAAATTTTCCCACCTGGATTTAGTATCCCCACCTGACTTTAACAGCCTGTCCAGGCGGTCTGCTTTGGGGAGGGTCCTACGGCCAAGGCGGGGACTTCGGGTGGAAGGAGTGGAGGCAGGTGAGGTGGGCTCAGAGCTGGGATCCCCAGTGTGGCTCCCATAACCCTGCTGACCGAGCACTTCCCTGGCACAGGCCTGGCATACATTGTGGGCACAGGGCAGCACCAGTGGCTGCTTGTACATCTCCTGGCAGACAGGGCACAGCAGTTCCCTCTCCATGTTCTTCATGCTTGTCTGGAGGGATGAGGGAGGAGGGGGAAGAAAGGGAAGAAGGGCTGTCAGGGGCCTGGATACATGTTATTAAGGGGTGGTGGTGGTTTTTTTTTTTTTGCCCCATTTTGGACCCTTTGCATAAAAATGAAGGCGTAGGTGTTTGGATTTATGGATGAGGTTGGAATGGCTGGGTCAGGATCTCCCAGAGAAAAAATCAAGTAAGAGCCCACTCTTCTCATCCAACCACCTAACTCTGGGATCCCAAGCTAGTAACTGATCTGACATTCCTTCCCCATTCAGATATACTGACCCCCTCCCCTTGCCTCAGTTTCCCTCTAGCAACAGATCGGCATTGGGAGATATGTGGGCAGTACCAGGGTTTTCCCCTATTCCCCTCCCCTCCCCTTCCCTAGCTCTGCAGTAACCCGGTCGCATTTCTCCGCCACCCCCCCCCTCCACTCACCTGGCCCGCCGCCCCCACTCCCCTCGCCAAAGCACGGACGTTTAGTTCAAGGACACAGTCCCTTAGACTGCATGGATTCCAGGCCCATTTCTCTCTAGCGTTCCGCCAGCAGCTGCTCCCTCTCCTGTCCCCATCCCTTCAAAAGACTCCATCTCCTGTCCTCATCCTTCCTGACCCTGCAGTGTTTTCAGACCTCCGAACCAATCCGTCCGCTAGCTTCGATCGCCCCTCTATGGGATTCATCGTCGCCATCCCACTAAACCGCTTTCTGCCCCGCCTCCCATCCTCCCCTGCACAGCATCCCTAGATGCCCCCCAAGGGAGCTGGGGGTAACGAGTGCCCCGCCCCCTCCCCTTCCCCACCGGAAGTAGCCTCTCCCTTTTTCATTCGTGGTGGGGGCCCCCCAGCTGTCCCCTCCCTCACATTCCCCTCCCCAACCTCACCTTGTTCCCTCTCCTAGCAGCCATCCCGGCCAGGGGCGCAGCTGACACAAAGGAGGGAGGGAAGGAGGTGGGGGGGGAAGCCGGGTTGGCACCGCCCCTGGGAGCGCCGGGCACGGGGTTGCCATGACAACCCAGGGCTCGGAGGCGCACGGGGGTGGGGGTGAGAATAGGGGTGAGGGGCAGTGGGGGTGACATGCGGTGGGGTCAGGGGAGAGGTAGAAATGGAGCTTTACCTCGAGGGGAATCACTTCTTGTCCCCTCTCATCGGTTCTCCAAGCACACACTCCCCCGGGAGCATCACCGGCCCCCTCTGACATCCCTCCATCCCTCTTGCCAAGCCCCTCTCCACAGCTACCCCAAACCCTTAAGACCTAGACAAGTCCCCTCCGGACTTATGCCTCAAGTCGCCCCTTTCCCCCACCTCGACATCTGGAGAGCCTCCCTACCAGCTGTTCACAGCTTCCCCAAGTCCCACTGCTTAGATGCTTTATCCCATTGCCACCCAAAGCCCCCGGTTAACAGCTTCCCTCTTCCCCGCGTGCCTCCTGGTACCTTCTCTTCCCTATCCTCCTTCACACCTGCCCCTGGCTTCCCACCCCAGCATTTCTCTCCTCTTAGTCTGGAGCTGCAGCCCGGCATCCGCACCTCCAACAGACCCTCCCCTCCACCTGTTCGGTGGCTATCGCCAACTCCAAACCTCGTGCCCCTGGTCCCTAGCCCATGACCACTTCACCCCAGTTCCCCACCAGCTCCCCGCTTTCCCCCCTCCATCCCCAACTCACGCTGATGCGGACCAGCGCATCCATGATGGAAGTGAAGGTCTGCATATCCTCACCCTCAGCCATGGCTCTCTGGGTGCTCACTGCCCACCCACCCCCAATTTTACCCCCCTCCACCAGTGCCTGATGTGTCCGATCCCGGCTTCGCCTATGAGCCCCCCTAGCTTAATGCAGGAGTCGGGGTGGGGTAGGGGGGTGGGGGAGGGAATATTGACAAGGGGGGGGGCTTGGGGTGGGGCACCACTGCGCATGCTCCAGGGACCGGCTTCGAACAGCGCCCGTGGTTGGGAGGGGGGGGCGCAGAGAGCAGAGAGGGTGCGGAAGGTGGTGAGGGGGGTGGCGGGAAGGGGGTGGAAGGCTGGGACTCTCCCCCACGTGGTTCCTTGGGCGGGGGAGGGTAACCTAGAAATAGAGGAGGCGGAGATTTGGGGAGACTGCTCTTCCTATGCTGTCACCTGCTCCCTGGAGCACCTTTGCTCCTGCCAAATCGGTGTGTGGTGTGTGTGTAGCTGGACACCGCCCCCATTCCCCAACCCCCACCTTCCAGGATTACTGGACTAGAAGGAGGTGGACACCATGCAGAAAGGGGGAGGGACGGGGACATGGGGATCTGGAGGGAGGGGCGACCTGAGGCTTGGGGTTAGCTGTGCAACAAGCATTGGGGAGGAGACATTACGGGTAGGGGTGAACATGGGCACCGATGGGGGATGTGGGGTAAGTTGAATACACGCACACACACACACCCCCGAGGGAATGTGGAGGGGACTGGAGGCATTGGATCCAGCAGATGAGATGAGTACCACGGGCACTGAGGAAGTAGCAGCGCGGACTGGGATGGACTAGAACAGGGCAGGGTGTTCTGTGACCAGCAGAGCCGGGCCAGGGGCGGTGGCTAGAGCTCGCCTTTCTTGTACTTCTACCTCCTCTCCGGCAGATGGCGACGCCCTCAGGCTCAAGGAGGAGGAGTCGAAAGAAGGAGGTGGTGAGGGGGGAAGGGAAGAGGGCCGAGTCTTGACGCATGCGCATATCTCTCCGAGTCCGGTTCGGGTTCTTCCTTTCTCCGAGCCGGAGGTGCTGAGCCGACCCGCACGTGGAGCATCATGGGTAACGGGACCGAGCGGGATCTGGCTGGGGGCCCCTAAGAAGGCTGGCTCGTGGGTGGGGTGGGAGTGGGAGCGCGACGGCTGCTGGGCTGGGGCCGGGGCCTCGGCGGCGCTGACGTGGCCGGTACAGAGAGCAGAGAGGGTGCGGAAGCTCAAGGGGCAGGGCTTCGGCGGAGACTGAGCGCTGGAAGAGGCCGGGAGCACTTCACCCCCATTTTACAGACGAGGACACTGAGGTTCAGAGAGCGGATTCGAACCCAGGCCCAGAGCTCTGTTCAGTGCTGCCTTCTCATTGATCGATCGATCGAATGGGCCATTATCTAGAAAGTGTGCGTGTTAGTGGGAGACGTGGCCGTTACTGGCGCGTCATCCAGGAGCAGGTCCCGGGAGCTAGACGAGACTGATGTGCATCAGCGAGCGCTGGGGGGGCGCCTTTGGTTCCCTAATCTAAAATGGCACCTGCCTCCCACGAGTGTTGTGAGATTTCATAAAGGCCCACCCAAAGGGGGGTTCCTCGTCTTCACCTGGGGTCCTTTGTTTAAAAATATTATTAATAGCCATGCTTCACCATCCTTAGCTTCCTATGCAACCCTGTACATTTTGTTTCATGCATCAAAAAAAATTCTGAAAAGGGGGCGGTCCATAGGTTTCACCCACCTGCCAAAGAGATTCGTATCCACAGAAAAGGCTTCAAAGATTATATCATCATCATCATCATCATCACCGTCATCATCATTATGGCATTGGTGGGAGACTAGGCATTGTGGGAAATCACGAAGGGGCCTTGAATAGTATTGAAATGACAAGGCACAATTTTGGGGTGTTACTGGCGAATTACAGGGAGAGAACTGGTGAATCATGGCATACTGGGGCAACAATGGGATCAGGTATATTAGAAGATAATGGGTGTAGGGGAGCCAGGAGTGTTTGGGAGGGGAGGCAAATTGTGAGTTGTTTTCTTCCTTTCCCAATTTTTCCTTTCAGTGGTGGGCACGGGCACTTCTTTGGCCCTCTCTTCCCTCCTGTCCCTGCTGCTTTTTGCAGGGATGCAGATGTACAGCCGGCAGCTTGCCTCTACAGAGTGGCTTACCATCCAAGGAGGATTACTGGGCTCAGCGCTCTTTGTTTTCTCCCTCACTGTATCCTTTCCGAGGGTGGGGATATGGGTGGAGGGTGGGAAATGGGGCTTTAGAGGAGGGAAGCCTTTACTTGTTAGCAGCAGAAAGACTAGGCACATCAAGAGATAGAAATATAGATAGATAGATGGATAGAGAAAGATAGGTGGAGATAGATGAATAGATAAAGCTGTATAGAGAGAAAGCTATAGAGATAGATGAATAGAGATTTAGATAGAGATAAATGAATACAGACATAGAGAGGTAGAGAGATGGAAATAGATTGAGAAAGAAATATATTGACATACAGATGTAGATATATATATATATATATAGAGAGAGAGAGAGAGAGAGAGAAATATGGGTGAAGAAAGAGATAACCTATATAACACTAACATAGCAGTTGTAAAGACAGTACTTGGTAACCCTCAAAGCGCTATAGAAATATTATTTCCATCTTCCTTAACCTTTCATCTCAGGCCTTCAACAATTTGGAGAACCTGGTCTTTGGTAAAGGCTTTCAGGCCAAGATCTTCCCTGAGAGTAAGTGAGAATCTGGAGGTGTCCGGTGGGCACTGGGATATGGGAGATCTTGCCTTCCAAAGAGCTGGATTGGTTGGGGAAGGGGGAGGCCCAAGAGGGTATGTAGGAGACAATCAGGGCAAGGGAATGATGGGTTAAGTAGGACTCAGCTTACAGGTATATTTTTCCTTCACTTCTCCATTGACAGTCAGACATTCCACTCCCATACAAAAAGGATTTATTAAGTACCTTCTTTATGCCAGGAACAGTGCTGGGTGCTAAGGTTTAAAGATAAAACAAAAAACAGACCTTGCCCTCAATGATCTTATATTTTATACTAGGGGATACAGTTTGTAAACAGGTAAGTAGGTACATGATAACTTGAAGAGAGAACACTTAAAACTAGGGGCATCAGGAAGACAGGTAGGTGGTACCATGGACAGAGTACTGGGGCTAGACTCAGGGAAACCTGAGTTAAAGTCATCCTAAGAAACATACAAACTGTGTGACCCTGGACAAGTCATTTAACTGGTCTCAGACTTAGTTTTTTTTATCTGTAAAATGGGAATAATGATAGCATCTACGTCTAGGATCATTGTGAGGATAAAATGAGTTAAAATTTGTAAAGCACTTTGCAAACCTTAAAGTAATATAGATAAATACTGTCATTGTCATTATTATAATTATACTGTGTGTTCTGAAGCAGGAGCTAGTGGAGAAGACCTCTGAAGCCAAAATAATTCATCACCTACCTTGTGGGTAGGGTGTGAGCCAGACAAATAGGCAGTTTTATTCTAGGTTTTGCTTTCTCTTCTGAGAAGGAATATTATCCATTGCTGACAAGGAAAAGAGACCATGGAATCATAGATTCCAATTCCGGAGGAACCTCAGAGGTCATAGTCTAACTCTCTTATTTTACTAATGAAGGCCCTTAGAGGTTAAGTGACTTGCCTCCAGTCACAGAGCTAGTTAGTTATTTAATGACGGGGCCAGGATTCTGTCCCAAGATCTCTGACAACAACTAGTGATCTTTCTAGTTTCCTCCCCCAGAAAGAATGAGTCAGAACTAGACAGCTTTCTAGCTTCTCCTGAAACAGACTCTCTTCACATAGCTTTGGAATTGAGTATTGAACATGTCCTAACGATTATATGCCCCCAAAGCCAAATAGGGCAGATTTTAAAAGTCTCTCTTGTGACTGTTCAGGTAGTAGAAAGTTGATTGTATTTTGTTTTTTAATGCAGGCTTCAGTTACTAGGATCAGGATTCACTGAATCCAATCCCTTCATTTTACAGATGAGGATACTCTCTGGACAGAACAAATGGCACCCTTTACACAAGTGAATTTTAGCTGAAATTGTGCCCCCAGAACCCAGACAAAAATATACCTTCCTTAATACCTTTAGTCCATATCCTGAGAAATTCAAAGTGTGATAGATACCTTCATGATCAATAACACACACACACACACACCCCAGTATTCAATTCAAGGAGTGTTAATTTCATACAATATTCTAGGCACTTCCATGGATGATCTATGAGTGAGGGCACAGTTTCCAAGGACTAAAACCAAAACAAGTCCAGCCTTCAAGGTGCCAAGATTCTCCTGGGAGAATGTGTGATAACTGTGACAAGAAATATTCAAAATAAGTATAAAGCAGATTTTTTAATAGCTTGGGAGAAAAGAAGCATTGACAGGTGAGGGAATCAAGAAAAGTTTCTTGTGGGAGGACACATCTGAGTTATGTTTTGTGAAAGGAGGTCACTCATGATGCTGTCTATATCCAGAGAAGGAACTATGGAGTGCATACTATTTTCACCTTTTTTTCCTTTGTGTTTTTGTTTTTTTTTTCTTTCTCATGGTTCTTCCTTTTGTTCTGATGCTTCGTTTACAACATGACTAATGTGGTTGTACATGTATAACCTATATCAGATTGCATGTCGTCTTGGGGAGGGGGTGGAACTCAAAATCTTATAAAAGTGAATATTGAAATGTCAGTGTCACATTACACTCACTATTAAGATGTAAATACAGAACCAAACAAAAACCTGTTCAGCTCATAAAACTGAGCCCCATCCTCGTCCCTCAGGTGAGCCTTCCTCCTGAGTCTCAATGATCTTGCTGCAGGCTTTCAGGCTTCCCTCCATCCAGACCCAGAGACCGCCCAGCCAGCCGCTCCTCATTTTATATTTAAGAAAAGAAAGCCGGAGAGAATCGATTGGCTTCGAGGGAGTGTATGCTGAGCTGATTCCCTAGAAGAGGAGGCTGGGGCCCTGAGAGTTTAGTGATTATGACGGGGACATATATAGTCCTCAAAAATTTGAAGGTTTTTTTTTTTTAATCTCATTTAAGCTTCATAATAGCCCTTTGAGGCCAATGCTGCTATATTTTACATATGAGGAAACAGACTTAGAGAGAGGAAGAAGATGGCATGGGAAAAGAAGCATTTATATAACACCTACTATGTGCCAGGCAAATACTATCTCATTTGATCTCCACAAAACCCTGTGAGGCAGGTGCTGTTACTATCCCTATTTTACAGTTGGGGAAACTGAGGCAGACCAGTTAAGTGACTTGGTCATGATCACACAGCCAGTAAGTATCCAAAGCAGGATCTGAACCTAGGTCTTCCTAACTCTTAGGTCTAGTGCTGGGTTCACTGTGATATAATGATTAAGAGAATATATATGGCTTGTTGGGGACTGAACTATGACTTGAATCCATGCCTCTTGCCCTCTTTGCCATGCTGCCTATTTCAGGCATCCCTACAGGATTCAAGGATGGATTACCTCACATTCTGTTCCTTACCAATATGCCCCAGGTTCCTTCTGAGTTCTGCCCTCTTCTTTTTCCCTTCCAGTTCTCATTTGCCTCTTACTGGCTCTCTTTGCCTCTGGCCTCATCCATCGTGTCTGCGTAACCACCTGGTAAGTATTAGGGCATCGTGACAAGGGGCAGAGTGCCCATATCTACTGCTGCAGTGTTGGTTCCCTTTCCTTATTGCCTCATCCTCTTTTATCTAACTTATTTCAATTTTTTAAGGATACTTGGCATGTATATTCCTTCCAGTCCTTAATTATATGATGCCTATGAGTCCCTGTGGCCAAAACATTTGTCATCCTACAACCAGTGTAGTGATGAACATTTCCCTTTAGCTGTCCTCAGGCAGCAGGCCTACCATCCACCACCAGGCCCAAAAGCCTTTCTAGCTTGGTATCACGGCTGGTGCTATCCAGCCTTTGAGACCCATGAGGGACCTCCATACTAAAATGGAGCACTAGAGGAAAACTTGATAAAGGACTGCCTCTAGCAGAAAATAGACTCCTCACTCCTCCCACTTCCACTTTACGCCTATCCTTCGACCCTGTTACTCCCCTGCTTCAACCTGTTCTACACACCCATATTCCAGGACAAATGACCAGCTTTGACACCCCTCAAGGATTTAGTTGCTGGTCCTGGTAGTTTGGCTATTGATGTGACCTCTTTCCTTCCTTCACCTTGCAGCTTCATCTTCTCCATGGTGGGTCTTTACTATATCAACAAGATCTCTTCTGCTTTGTATCAGGCAACTGCCCCAGTCATTGCCCCTGCCAAGGTTACAGGCAAAAGCAAGAAGAGGAACTGACCCCTAACTGACTAATAAAGCTGACTCCTTTGTAACCCACTGTGTGCTGGTTTATTTTGGGTAGTGTTAACAGTGTGTGTGTTCTGTTGGGGAAAAAACTGCAGGCATGATACACTTTTAAGCTTAATCTGCATTATTAATATTTTCTCTATAACTTAATTCTAGTCAAGACAACCAACAAAACAATAAATTGAGCCCTGATTTGTATCATTTGTCAATTTTTGAGGTGTTAATGCTCACGCTGAACATTAAACAATCAGTTCTCTTGAGCAGGGATGAGCTGACTCCGGCACCTCTGTTGGTCTCTTCCCGGATGAGCAAAGGGTGCATGCTCATTCTTCATGATGGCAGATCTTCCACAACTGTTGCTTTCCTGCATTTAGGCTTCGGGTATATGGCCTGGAAGGAACTTAAAAGTTTGTCATCTGGCCCAACACTTTCATTCTATAGACAATGAAAGGGAAGCTCCTATAATTTAAGTGATTTCCCCAAGATCATTTAGTGAGCAGCAGAGCTGGGTTTTGAACTGATACCAGACACAGGGCTCTTGGTTACACTCTGCTGTCTGCACTTCCCCTGGGCTCTACCAAGGGTTCCAACATTTGCCTGCTTTTGACCTTTCTTTAGCCCAAGCAATGATCAGCAATCCTCCTTTGGAGGATAAGAATGTTCTAGGTCATGGAACACAGAGGCTAGAACATAGGGCTTCCTTACCGAAAAAGGAGCACTGGAATGGGACAGCAAAAGGAATCTTTACAAGTTTGTCTCCCTGATTAAGACTCCTCAGACAAATCTGCCCCTTCTGAGGCCTCTGGTTCCCACTCTGCACACTGGCTGGGGAAAGCCTCCTTCAGGCTTCTCTTTACTCCACCTTTGAGCTGTTCTTTGTTCTTATGCTCTCTTAACTCCACCTTTATCTCTAAACCCTACTCCCCAATCCTTTAGCTAGCTTAACAGCTCTAGCCCTTTTTGAGAAGCAGTTTGTCCTTTTGGATGGAGTGCTGGGTTTGGAATGAGAAAGACCTGCATTCAAGCCACTTCTGACAGTAGCTATAATGCCAGGAACAAATCAGCGAAGCCCTCTGAGTGCTTCCTCTATAAAGTGGGCGTGGTGACTGCAACACTTACCACACGTGGTTGTTGGGCAGCTCAAAGGCTTTAAATCAATGTGTAAATAGAAGTTACGATTTATATAGACAGTAAGTAGGTTTGGCATAAGGGAAAGAGAAAAATTTGAGTTTGATTCCTGATTCGGCCCTTTGCTACCATGTAACCTAGAGCAATTCACTTTCTCTAGATCCTCTGGATCAGGAGGTGAACTGAATGATCCCCAAGGTTTGGAAAAATTTATGAATGAAGACTCCATAAATGGCTGCAAAGAGAGCATGGACATTTTGCTGTGTGTGCTCATATGTTTAGAAAGTTTTATGGTATGAACTTGGTTTCCTTCAAACCACTGCCTACCTGTCCTCTATACATGGCTGGCTTGCCTGCCCTTGTCTCCATGTGCTTTGTCTTCCAACCAAGAAATGTGGCACTCCCCAAGATGAGAAGTAATGTCTTCTGAATCATTCTACTCTCACCCCTTTCTCTTCCCCCACCCAAGGGCACACAGGAGGCTGCCTAGGTTGTGGAGTCAGAAGGAGAAAATGAGAGCCAGAGAAATGCCCTAGTTGATAGAGGAAAGTATGTTTTATAAGGGTTAGGGCCAGTGTTTTTTTTAATCAAGAGGGCTTGGGTTTTAATCTTAGTTACTTACTACCTGTATGACCTTAGTCAAATTATTTAGCCCCTCTGTCCTTCTATAAATGAAGGGAGTTGGATTAGGTAGTCTTGAAAATCTCTTCCAGCCAGGGGAGTGCTAGAACCAGCTTTTACCTGCTGGAGAGTTAAATGTTAAACTTTTTTTTTCCTTTTTTTTGGAGGGCAATTGGGATTAAGTGACTTGCCCAAGGTCACATGGCTAGTTTTTGTGTTAAGTGTCTGAGGCCGTATTTGAACTCAGGTCCTCCTGACTCCAAGGCTAGTGCTCTATTCACTGTGCCACCTAGCCACCCCAGATGATAAAATTTTCAATGTGAGAATTTGCACCTAAGAAATCAGCAAATATCACATATCAAGGATTGATTTATTTTGTCAGTTAACTAGATTTAAGAAAGTGAAGGAGGAAATGTTAGTTTTGCAAATTAAACTTAAACTTAAAAGTGCTGGTTGATAAACATTTCCCAGTACCCACTCTTCCATCTCTAAATTCTGTGGTCATATTATAGATTGTGGTGTGTGAATTCTCCTGCTATTTCCTAGGACTGCCTGCAGAGGGTGCCTAGAACTCATGTTCATATTTAAGTTGGCGCTCGAATAACCTTCAGCCACCAGAAGGCATCACTGAGATCTGGGAGGGGAGTAGCAGCTCCCCCCCCCCCTTCTAAAATCTAGGCGCTCCCTCACTTCCCACTGTCCTCACCTCAGTCAAAAGACTATAAATAGAAGTTGGAAAATAAGATGTCTGGGAACACCAATATGCCATTCCATAAGAAAGCAGGGAAGAGGGAGGGGAAAACGGCTTACTTACTGGAGACCCACCTCCACACAACCTAAAAGAAGGAAAAACTTCTCATTATCCCGCCTTCCTCAGGATCTGATGAGATGGGGGAGGACCTGGTTGGCATTGCCCATGACATTCTAAGAGGTGAATTTTGTAATTATCCTAAGAGAAGATCAAAGAGCTTGGGTCTCTTTCCCTTCATCCCTGGGCGGGGCTGTTGGGTGTGTTTCCTGCTCAATACCCCTTAACCTTTACCTTTTTATTGATGTCTGTGGTGAGGGTGATGGGCAAAGGGACAAGATCCAGGGCTCTCTACATAGACAGGCAGTGAGATGTCCATTCCCTGGGGCATCATACCTGCCATAGAGATAAGCTGGCACCTGGATGGAGTAAGATGTTGTTACCTATTGTATCTTGGGGTGGAGGGGTGAGAAGGGCCCTAGAGCAGGTGAAAGGCTGTCTTCTGAGAAGTCTAGGCACCTGCCATCTGGCTGCGTGGGCAGAGGGGGCACTTCATGGCCAGGGATAATGACCCCCTCCTAGGGGATGTGTGCATTTACAAGGCAGTTTGGCGCCAGCATCTGCCCTCCACCCGGCATTTCGTGTGCCTGGCTTCAGGGTGCCAGCTTGTGACCCACCAATTAACACTGGAAGGGGGTACTCACAAACAGCTCAATTACTATCATTAAGCCAAGAGCATTTCCACAGCCTGGGGAAAGGTGAGAAGGGTCATAGACCTGACCTCTACTGTTCTCCCTCAACAATTTTGTCCCTGCTTCCCCCAAGAAGCTGCAGTGTGTAGCTGAGGGGGAGGGGAGGAAGAGGGGAGGGGGGTTGTCCTCTGCCTCAGAGTATGGAGGGAAACCAGATGTTTCCTCCCTGCCTCCCTCACACGAGGCTCCGACACCCACTGCCGCCACAGGAAACAGGAGTAAATAATATTCTGGAGGGGTGGCGGGAGTGTAATGGGGGTGGGGAGGCGGGAGAGGTTGAGGATTGAGAAGGACCTTTCATTTAGTCTGGTCTCCTTGCTAGGAAGCGAGAATAAAGGACATGGTGTGATACCCCATGAGGTCAGAGACATTGTGCCCCTTGTGCATAGTCCTGGGGCTGAGGGTTTGGGGGCTGGAACACCAGCAGGGGACACGGTTCTGTAGCCCAGGGTGATCCTTGGGCTTATGGGTCAGGGGCTGGGCAGAGGTCTTGAACAATCAGGCAGCTCGCCAAGTATCAGGGCAAAGGGAGGCAATGCCAAAGGGTCAGGACTAGGGAAACAGTGGCTGGAGAGGGGAGGCGGAGGGGGGCTTAGCGCCAGCCCTTGGCTCCAGCCCTTTCCGGCCCTTATTGTCCTTGGTGAGAACAGGAGAGTGTCCTGTTCTCACTGCCTGCCTACCCCCAGCCCGGCTCCCCAGGGGCTCGGGAAGGATGTTGGGAAACAAGAGAGAGCCAGAGACATGGAGAGACAGAGACACAGAGACACTCAAAGACAGAAACAAAGAGAAAAACGTTCAGCCAAAAACATGTATTGAGACCTACTCTGATCTTAGCTCTGTACTGGGGATTGTAAGAAGGAACTACCGAAAAATAAGCCTGAGTCCCTCCCCTCTGGAAACTCACAGCGTGATCTGGGAAGCAAAGTACACATGCAGCAGTTTCGGAGCCCTTACAAAGCATCATCATTCCAAATGAATTTAGTGCAGACTAAGAAGGGGCCTGTTACTGTGGCCATCAGGAGCCTCCAACTGCTGTTTTCTCCTGTTAGTTTTCTCTCCCCATATGAACATAAACAACTTGAGGGCAGGTAGTTAGTTGCTCAGTAAATGATTATTAATTGATGAACAGCATTGTGGTGTAATGGACTGAGCATTGCTTTTAGAGTCTAGAAGATCTGGGTTTGGATTCCGAGGCTGCTTTTTGTGACTTTGGACAGGTCACTTAATCTCTGAGTTTATTTTCTACTCCGTAAAATAAGACACTTAGGCTAGATGATCTTTCTAAATTTCCTTCGAGCTCTAAATCTCATGAAGACATCGAGAAAAATACCGGTATAAGCAGGAAACTTACTACTCAGAATAATGTTTTCAAATGCACAAAATAAAATACATAGGATTTCAAAAGAAACTGATTATATTGAAATAAAGTATTTTTTCCTATCCAAGTTCACTAACACCTTCCTGCCCCCAAAATCTATTTTTGGATTTCTAGTTCATAATTCTAGTTCATAGTTCTAATTCATAATTCATAAATACTATAGTTAAGGAGGGACTGACATCCAAGAAAGATATTTAATCCTGGGCCCTGGGCCCTCCTGAAAAGCTCTTCACTCTGCCTAGGGGAAAACTACAATGGGAGGAAATATGGTCTGGGACGCCCCCCTCAAGGCCCACTTCCCCCCCATGGGTTTTACTCTCTAGTTCACCTTCCTCCCAGTTCAATTTCCTTTACAGAATTCCTCTCCTCTCCAGAAGGATCGCTCCCTCTTTCGGATTTATGCAATGAAATCTATTCCCTACTAGCCCAGAATCAGTGGTCTAGTTCCAAAGTAGCCAGCTTTCCTGGGGCGTATAGGAGCATGGGGCTCTTGGGAACCTAACATGTAATATGGCTTGGTAGAGAGGATTAAGAACTGAAAACAAAGCTGTGTGACTGTTTTTGTTTTTGTTGAGTTTTTTGTTTGTTTAGTTTTATTTTTTGGAGGGGGGCAGGCAAAGCAGTTGGGGCTAAGTGACTTCTCCAAGGTCACACAGCTAGTAAGTGTCAAGTTTCTGAGGTCCTATTTGAACTCTGGTCTTCCTGACTCCAGAGTCAGTGCTCTATTCACTGTGCCACATAGTTGCCCCATTTGTTTTTTCAGTTGTATGACTCTGGGCAAATTATTTAACCCTGTTTGTCTCAGTTTCCTCATCTGTAAAATAAGCTGGAGATAGAAATGACAAACTACATTAGCATCTATGCTAAGAAAACCCCAAATGTGGTCTTGAAATGTTGGACATGACTGAAATAACCAAACAGTATCACTTGGGACAGAACTGAACAAACTTTGGTACATAAAATGAATGGGATACTAAATCACTGGCAGTTGGGATTGAGTGACTTGCCCAAAGTCACACAGCTAGTAAGTGTTAAGTGTCTAAGGACAGATTTGAATTCAGGTCCTCCTGACTCCAGGGCCAATGCTCTATTCACTGCACCACCAAGCTGCCCCTAGAAGATAGATTTTTAGCTGAGATATGAAGGAAGCCAGTAGCAGAAGAAAGGAGGGAGAGACATCATTAGGGAAAGCCAGGGAAAATAATGAAGAAACTGGGGGTGAAAGGTTAAATGATTTGCCCAGGGTTACATAGCTAAGAAATGTCTATGTCAGAATTGGAACTCAGATCTTCATACACCAAGTCCAATATTCTGTCCACTGCACCATTTAGCTGACACTTTTAGACAAGGTTAACGTGTGAATTTGCTTTGCTTCAAACAAATATAACCCTGAATTGCTATGAGAGACTCTCAAGTAGACAGCATCCCACAAATCCACTAATTGGTGATGATTTGGACCTGGGACCTCTGAGAGGTGTTGGTGAGGATTTCTGGGAGGAAATAAGAAAAAAAGAACAGAAGGATAAGTTGGGGCAGAAGTTTAGCAAGAAGGCAGATATGTTGTCACTGCAAGGGTGGGATGTGAGATATGCCTGAGGTACAACCTATAGAATCCAACTTACCAATTCAACACCATTCTGGGAAAAGTCTAGGAAGACTCTTTTATCTGTGACAGAAGACCTTCAGAACCATCTGGAATGACTGCTCCTGCTCAATAGCATCATCTCAGAGTCCAACAGCCATATGAAGCACCTGGCTGTTGTCTTTCATTCTCAAGAGGACCAAAATGGCACCACTATGCTAGAAGCAAGCTTCAGTGTGTCCAACTGTCCTTGATCAGATCAACACGAACTTGGAATTTCTACCACAGGTCAGGCACGAATCGTCCACGTGAATATTTGGGGTGGATTCTCTAAATTTGCACATCTTGCATAGGACCAAAGAATGGGAAGAAAGGAATAAATAAGTGTAGACTACTATAGAAAAGGCTTTGCGTAGAACTGTACAACATGCTTGGGGTTGCCCTGGACTCTCTCCTAGATAGCCTTGGATCTCCGTGGTGGATGGTCCTATATTCTGGTGGCTGAGACAGACAACAAGAAGACTATTTTCATCTGCTGAGCTTAAGTTTACTTTTTTTCTTTCTTTCTTTCTTTTTTTTAGAGGCAATTGGGGTTAAGTGACTTGCTTGAGGTCATACACTAGTAAGTGTTTAGTCTGAGTCCAGATTTGAACTCGGGTCCTCTTGACTCCAAGGCTGGTGCATTCACCACACCACCTAGCCACCCCTTGAGTTTACTTTTCAAGTGTATGCCCACAATGCATCTGGGGGCACCTGGCATTTCCTAATAGTGACAGAAAAGTAGTCAGAGACTAAAACTATCCAGAAGTGTAATGGCACCTTAATGATACAATCATCTTTGGAAAGACACTGGAAGGACATGAGGAGAGAAAGATGAAAGCATTAGATTAGCATGGCAATGATTGCCCCAGGATGATTTCTACCCCAAAATATCGGAAGGATGAGATGGCATAATCAGCATTTAGTAATGTAAAATAAGAATTACAGCAAGAGCTGACATTTTTATGGAGCTTTAAGGCCTGCAAAGCACTTTATATACATTATCTCAGCTGACCCTCACGTTCTCCCTGTGAGGTGTGTACTGTGGTCATTACAAACCCCATTCTACAGGTGATAAAACTGAACACCTGGAGAAGTAAAGTGAGTCATCACAGAGTTGCTAAGTATGAACCTGGGCATCAGACCCAGGCCTCAGACTCAGCTCTTTCTTTTTTAAATTAAATTTTATTTTATTTTCAGTTTTGACTTATCTCGCTCCCATCTCACCCTAAGCAAGGGTGGTCCTCCATACCACATTGCCTGCAAATCTATTATCCTAAGAGTAGCTGATCTCCAAGGTTCTTTCATCTCTAACCATCTTATGACTCTATAACTTTATTAACAACAGACCTGGTTTATTGTGTTTCTTTCCTGAAACCTACCCTGCTTCCCCAGCTGCCGGCACTCCCTCTCTTTTTATACATCCCTCCAAGACCTTGAAAACTCGTAAAGTCTCAGATGGTTTTCTCAAGTACACAAGGCTTATTCTCATGCCCTTCCTTCCTTAACCTTCCTGCTACACTTCAGCCTTTTTCTCTTTCCATCTAAGACTAAAGCAAGCTCCTCTAGGAAATCTTCCTGGAGTCACACAATTCATTTTCTCATCAAGTAATCTCTGAACCGCCTTTTCCCCTCACCACTCTCTTGTCGTGTTAGAATTAGGTATTTCTGTTGATTATGTGGGTGTTTGTCTTTTCTCCCCTATTAGAGTGTGAGCTCCCTTAGGCCAGGGATAGGCACAATTCATTATCTGGTACTTACCTTACCCCCAAGGACCTACTAAACTGCTATGCAACTATGTGCCCTCAATAAAGAATAGAAATGACTCGTGGTCACGCAGGAATATGAACAGACATAGTTAAGGGAAATGGAAGGTCCTTTTACCTGGGTCAGAGAGGGCAAGGAAGGAAAGAAATAAGGATTTATAGAGCACCTACTATGTGCCAGGTACTGTACTAAGAACTTTATAAATATTATACAGGAAGGAAGGAAATAAGCATTTATATATCACCAACTATATGCCAGGTACTGTGCTAAGATCTTTGTAAACATTATCTCATCAGGAAGGAAATAAACATTTATAGAGCACCTACTATGTACCAGGTACTATGCTAAGATCTTTATAAACATGATCTCATTTGATGTTCACAACGATCCTGGGAGGTAGGTGCTTTGGGGAAGGAAGGAGTGAATGGAACCTCCCCCTGCTCACCCCACTCCCCTAGAGACACATACTTTTAATATGTCTTTGATAAAATACAAAACGACTAAATTAACTCAAATTCTACTACTGGCACTTCTCAAGGAAGTTATTGGCAGCAACAGAAGATTCATACTTATAGAATGCTTCATTTGTGATAACAGAAAGATTAGAAGCAAAATATTTGCCCACAATGGGGGACTGCCTGAACAAATTGTGGTAAATATAATGAAATATTATAATTCCCAAAAGGAATTACAAATAGGAAGAATTCAGAGAAACAATGGAAGACTTGTATGATGTGGTTCAGAAAATCAGATCAGAAGAACCAATATAATCGATGTTCAGAGTGATGTAAAGGGAGTCAACAGACAGAGGCAGCAACACTGGCCAATTACAACAGTCTGGGTTAGTATCAGTGTTAGTACGATACTGTAAAAGTTAAACAACAAACCCCTCATTTCTGTTGACAGTTAATAAACTGTTTTCATGGCATGTACTTTGTGCTGTTGTTCAGTTGTTTTACAGTCTTTTTTATTTTTTTATTTCATTTTACAGTCTTGTCTAACTCTTCATGACCCCATTTGGGATTTTCTTGGCAGAGATGCCAAAATGGTTTGACTTTTCTTTCTTCAACTCATTTGACAGATGAGGAAATTGAAGTAACCAGGGTAAAGGGACTTGCCCAAGGTCACACAGCTAGTAAGTGTCTGAGGCCAGAGTTGGACTCTAGAAGATGAGTCTTCCTGAATCCATGCCGACACTCTACCCACTGGGTCACCTAGCTGTCCATATATACTCATAGGGAGGTTTGTTTGGGTGTTTGTTGGGAAATTACTGTTGTATCAATAAATTTTTTAAAACCAATGCAAGATATCCTTGATAAACTCAATAGAATAGGACTTGTCTTTTTGATAATGCCAGGACCTCTTTCATAAGATCCCAGTTTTAGCACCATAAGAGACCTTCAGAAATCTCTGGAAAGTCCTGATAATGATCCAGATAGAGACAGATAAGCTATTGTGCCCCATAGGTTTCTGAGTCTTAAGGAATGTCTGATAACTCTGGGAGTTTCCCAAGATTCAGTCCTTAACCTCCTGACCTTTTCGAACCTGGTATAATCTCCTTCAAAGATTTAATCATTTTTATGGCTTTAACTATCATGTCTAGGTATCCAGGCCTATATCTCAAGTTTTTTAGTTGACATTTTCAAGTAGATGTACCAATGTGACCTCACACTCAAAATGTCCAAAACCAAAGTGACTGTCTTATTCCCTGAGTCAGTCTCCTCACATACCTCCCTGTCTCTGTCAATGGCACCACCATGACCTAGTCATTCAAGCTGGAAAAATTAAGTCATCTTAAATTCTTCCTTCTTCTCCTCCTCCCTCTTCCCCCATACCTAATCAGTATGGAATCATCGAATCTTCTTGATTTTTCCCTTTGAAATGTGTAAGTAATTATACACCTCCATGAGGTCAGGGGCCATGACTTATTTAAACCATGTAGCATCCTCCATTATCTAGAACTGGGATCTGTGCACTTGAAGCCCCTTCGTTGAATAATTGGATGAATGGGATACTGGCCCTTGTCACATCTCATTCAAATTAGTTCATCAGTCTCCTTATTGGCCTTCCTTCTCATCTCTCTCATTCACATCTGTCTGCACAAATTCCCAGAATAAACAGTTGCTTTCTGTGCCTAAAAAGAAAAGAAATGAGAAGACATTCCCACACCACCCCTCAGCAAAAATGGGAGGTCTACAAGTTTTGCAAATTGCACCTATTTTGAGACTTTTCTAATATCTTAATCAATTATGCTTATACTTTTCTATTTGTTTTATGCAATGGCTTTCTGAAGGGAAAAGGGGAAAAGTCCTAGAGGAAATTATGGTGATAGAAAAAAAATCTCAATAAAAACATATTTTTAAAAAAAGCACATTGTGTATATCCTGCCACTCCCTGGCTCAAAGATATTCAGTGACTCCCATGTTCCTATTGCAACGAGTTTAAAATCTTCTGCTTGACTTTCCAGGGCCTTCCACCACTCCCCATACACACCCTCTGATCTTGTCAGGCTAGTCTCCTCTGTGGACCTTGAACATGAAGTGTTTGATATGTGTCTTCATTCACATTGTTCCCATCACCTGGGATGCCCTCTACTTTTTGCTGTGATGATTTTTTAAATTCTACTCGTCCTTCAAGATCTAGTTCAAGTCTTTCCATAACACCTTCCCTGAGTACTCTAGCCCTCATTGATCTTGGACTCAGGATTCCTACCATACTGCACCTCACAATTTAGTCTCTAATTATATATTGCCCAGTCTTTTATTGCTCATTACCAATTCATGTGTGGTGACAGTGTCTTCCCAACTGAAGTAGAAACTCCTTGAGGTCAGGTCTTATATCTTTGATTGTCCTTGTAGTCCCATAATAAACTCACAGATGCTCAAAAAATCTGCTTATGGTCCATCAGAATAGAATATGTTCTGCTCCATAGTTATTAACTATTTTAAGGGATCCATCATCTCATTGATGTGGGTGCTCCCCCTAGCCATATTTACATTCCATTCATATATTTTCATCCTATTCCATTCTTGTCTATGCCCTACCATAGATCCTACAGAAAGGACATGCCACCACATGAAAAAAATGCTCCAAAATAATAATAATTACAGAAATGCAAATCAAAAAACGCTGAGGCTTCATTTTATACCCCATAAATTGACAAAATGACAACAGTCAATGTTGGAGAGGTTGTGGAGGACTAGGCACACTAATACATTGTTCATAGAGCTGTGAAAAAAATTTTTGGAATTATGCAAATAAAGCAACTAAAATGCCCAGACTTCTTGAGCTAAATACTCTATCACTGGGCTTTTATCTCAAGGAAACCATTGACAAGAAAAAAGTCCCTATATGCTCCAAAATATTTAAAGTAGCACTTTTTGTGATAGCTAAAAATTAGAGACAAAGTAGGTGTCCCATCAATTGGGAAACTGCTAAACTAATTGTGGCATATGAATGTAAAGGAATATTACTGGGCTGTTAGAAATTATGTGTGATGAATACAGAGAAGCATGGAAAAATTTATATGAACTGAAGCAGAGTGAAGTATGTAGGACCAAATAAACAATATATATAGTAACTACAACAATGGAAACAAAAGGCAACAACAACTATTCACCAAAAAATCAAAAGTAAATTTAACAAAAAAGAATCAAGCAGGAACCAAACTAAGAGACAGGAGAAGATTCCCCTTTGTGGAGGTGGGACATCCACAGGTATCACACGTCACACATGTTTTCAGCCTTTTTCAATTTATCAATCAGAAATGTTTCACTTAACCTCAATTGCCCTCCAAAAAAGCAAAAAAAAAAAAAAAAAAGAAATGCTGACTTTTTTTTTCTTTTCTAAAAAAATATTGTTCATATGGAAGGGAGAGGGAGAGAGATACTAGAGATAGCTATGGTTATGTAAGAAATAGAAAACATAAATAAAAACTCATTAAGAAAGAATATGCATAAGATGATAGAAGCTTTCCTCTAGGTCTTTTAACATTACCAGTGTCACTGGGGAGTCCTGACTCAGGTTTACTTTTGGTAGTTCAGGTTCAAGACTTGAATGAAATGAGACACAGAATATTTAACAGATAACTAAAGATAGTTTACTTAGCCATAGAATGGAAGGGATAAAACAATTGGCTTAGGCAGACAGTCTCTTTCCCATATAGAAATTAGTCTGGTCATCAGGGCAGGGTATATTGACTTCTTCTATGGAGCATCTACTACTTGGTACTGAAGAATACTGATTTCTTGTGGGCTAACCTCTTTTATGACTTTAGGTCACCAGACAGCCAAGCCAAAGCCTCAAGCCTTAAGCCTTATCTACCCAGGTTATTAAGCCTCAAGGACAGATTCCTTTCCTTTTAGAGAAAACATAATTAGCCTAGATTAGGGTAGAGATTTCTCCTACCACAGCTAGGTACCAACGTAGCTCTTAGATTGTCCAAATGTTATCTCTTACTTTTTTTTTTTTTTTTTAAAGCAATTGGGGTTAAGTAACTTGCTCAAGGTTACACGGCTAGTCATTATGCGTGGGTGCTCATTTTCTGAGGCCGGATCTGATCTCGGATCATCCCAACTCCGAGGCCGGCGCTCTTACTCACTGCGCCACCTAGCCGCCCCCCTATCTCTTACTTTTAACACATTACTAGACCATCTCCTTTTCCAATTATACATTTTCTAGATGAGACCTTTTATCCCACTTCTTTTATATGGATTATCTTTCCATCCAACTTCACATCATAGTCTAGACCAAAGACATTCTTCTTCCATTTGGTTTTTCCTGTGTAAATTGTTAGGCTTTATGGAGGAGGTGACATCTGAATATGATTTTGAAAGAAGAGGAGTGTTTTAATGGGGGAAATGAGGGTGGAGTACACCACATGCATGGGAGATGGAGTGTGAGAGGGCACAGAGGCTAGATTGTCCATGAGGACAAAGACCATGTCTTAATTATCCTTTACCTCCCCTGGTGAACAGACTTTTATATATAGCCAGTATTTAATAAATGCTGAATGAATGTTGTTGTATGAATGAACACCACCACCCCCTAGAAGACAAGGCAGAAAACAGCATTAGCCTGGGAAACCTGAAAGAGATGAGACTCTGAGTCAACAATCACACACACACACACACACACACACACACACACACACACACACACACACCTCCTCCCCCAAACCCCTGAGCTGATCTCCACCTGTCTCAGAGTTCCACCCGTCTCAGAGTTCCACCCCTCCTTGAGCTTGCCTAAGTGAGATGAAACAAAGGATGCAGTTTGACTTGGAGGGACCTGGAGCCTGGATTGAGCCACAGCTTCCCCTGCCAAGTCTCCTTGTGATATAAAAGAAGGGAATGGTAAGGAAGGAGATAGATCAATGGAGAATAGGGAGGCAAAGGGAGGCAGAGAAAGAAGTAATTGACACAGAGACAAAAAGAGGGGACAGGATCAAGCCTAAATATGTGTCACTTGAAACATACAAGAGAAAACAAGGGAAAAGGCTCTTGAAGGTCCTTTCTGGCTCTAAAATTCTGGGCTTATGAGTCTCAGCCTCCAATAAAGGCTCCCACTGTTTTAGTAAGTCTTACCTCCCCCCTTCAGATGAATTGTGCTGAAACACTGCTTTGGTCATATCCCTTCCCTACTAACAAATCTTTAAGGCTTCCCTTCACTTAGAGTGTAAAATCCTTATCTCTCAGCTTGGCTTTAGTCTTTCCACTGCCTGGCTCCTATCCACCTCTCCATTTCACACTACTCCAGTAAAGTTGGGTTATCTTTCCTTTCTCAAATACACCTGGAATTGCCTCCCTCACCCTATCTCTGGCAATCCAATTTATCCTTTCAAAGCTAGCTTGTAAATGAGTGCCTCCATGAACCTTGCCTAATCATGATAGCCTGTGGTGCTAAGATGGTACAGTATCACTACAGAATACAGATGGCATAGAATTGACTTCTTAGCACCCTTTCTACATTATACAATAATCATTCCTTGGAACTCCCAGGTTGTTACTTAACTTTTGAATTGAGTGGAGTACTTGAGAGTTAGAAGACCTAGATTCATGGGATTTAGAGCTGGAAAGAGCTTTAGAGATCACTTATTTTACAGATAAAGGAAATTAGTTATACAGCATAGGAAAGCTGGGAGCTCAGTCTTCATGAAACCCAAAGTTTACTACTGGGGTAAGGACACACTATTTGATAAAAACTTCTAGGAAAACTGGAAAGAAGTCTGGCAAAAGCCAGATTTAGGCCATATCATAACATATACCAAAATAAGCTCCAAATAAATATGGTGTAAATATAAAGGGTAACAATCATAAGCAAATTAAAGGAGCAAGGAAAGAAATTTCCTTTCACAAGTATGGATAGGTGAAGAATTTATAATCAGACATGGAAAAAATGGACAACTTTAATTACATAAAATTGAAAAGTTTTTAAACAAAACCAATGCACTTAAAATTAGAAGGGAACCATAGAAAAAAATCTTTGCAGCAAGTTTCTCTGATAAAGATCTCATATGCATTAGGAATGGATTTCAATTTATAAAAACAGGAACTATTTCCTGGTAGATAAATGGTCAAAAGATATAAAATAAAAGGGTAGTTTTCAAAGGAAGAAATTCAAGGTATCAATAGCCACATGAAAAAAAAATGCTCCAAGTCACTAAAAAGCAGAGAAATACAAATGAAAGTAACTCTGAGCTTCCACCTCATACCCATCAGGTTGGCAAAGATGATAAAAAAGGAAAGTGATTGTTGGAGGGCTGTAGAAAAACAGATGCACATAGGTACTTTGTATAGAACTGTGAATTAGTTCAGCCATTCTGAAAAGTATTTTGGAACAACATCCAAAACTCACTAAACTGTGCATACTCTTTGACTCAGCTATTCTATTACTACACCTAAAACTCAGAAACGTCAAATAAAGACCCACTGGCAAAAAAATATTAAAAGCAGCTTGTTTTGTAATGGTAAAGAACTGGAGATGAAGGGGGTGCTCGTTAATTAGGAGGGTAGTTAGGTGGCAAAGTGAATAGGGCACTGGACTTGGAATCAGAAGACTTATCTTCATGAGTTCAAATCCAGCCTCAGACACTCACTAGCTGTGTGACCCTAGGCAAGTCATTCAACCTGGTTTGCCTTAGTTTCCCCATCTTTAAAATGAGTTGAAGAAGGAAATGGCAAACCACTCTAGCATTTTGGCCAAGAAAACTCCAAATGGGATCATGGAGAGTCAGACACAACTGAAAAATGACTTAATAACATTAATTAGGAAATGGTTGAAGAAATCAAGGTATTGGTTGGTTGTTGTCCTTCATTCTCAAAGAGAATGACATCGCTATTTTAGAGCCAAGTTACAACTGGTCCAACTGTGGCTGATCAGACTGAAACAAGCTTGGAGTGTTCTACCATGGGTCAGCACAAGTAGTGCACATGACCATCTGGGGTGGATTCTCTAAATTTGTGCATCTCCTGTTTCTTTTGAGTTACTTCAATTCTACTTTGCTCATAGAGCACAGTACCTTCTCTGGTGAGGGCACTCCATGCTGGTCCTGTGCCAGTGTCTATTGTGTCACACAATCAATTCCAAAGTTCTTAAGAGAAACCTTGAGAGTGTTGCTGTATTGCTTCTTCTGACCACTGTGTGAGTGCTTGCCCCAAGTGAGTTCTCCATAAAATGGTCTTTTAGGCAGGTGTATGTTTGTCATTAAAAAAAAAATGTGACCAGCACATAGGGGTTGCACTGTCTGAAGCAGAGTTTTAATGCTTGGCAGTTTAGTTCAAGAAAGGACATCAGTGTCTGGTAACCTTTCTTGCCAGGTGATCTTCAGAATCTTCCTAAGACAATTCAAATGGAAATGACTCAGTGTCTTGGCATGGTACTAATAGACTGTCCAGGTTTCACAGTCATACAGAAATGAGGTCAGCATGAGTCTGTAGACCTTCAGTTGGTTAGTCAGTCTAATACTCTTCTTTCCCACACTTTCCTTTGGAGTCTCCCAAACACTGACAATTCCTGCATCAACCTGATTATCAATGTGGACATCTCTGGAAAGTATACTGCCAAGCTAAGAGAATTTATACACAGCATTCCAAATTTCTCCATTTGCTGTAACTAGTGGTTCCATGTATGGGTGTTGTCATGCTGGCTGATGGAACACCTGTGTTTTCTTGCTGTTAATCATTAGGCCAGAATCAGCACAGGCAGCAGAAAATTGATCCATATTTTGTTGCATCTCAGCTTCAGAGGCTGCATTGAGCTCACAGTCATTTATGAACAAAAAGCCATGTGCCGACACTCCCTCCTACTTTTTAAAGACATCTCATCACCGACACTATCTTCTGTTTACCTAAACACAATAAAGCTTGGCCGATGCACCGTTGCAGCAAACAAACATTGGCATTTGGCATTTAATGGCATATGAATATAATGGAATACATTAGAATTCCTGTTAGAAATTATGAAGTAGTTCTGGACAAGTTTGGGAAACCTTGTATGAACTGATGCAGAGAATACTTATATAATAGCAGCAACATTATACAGAAAGGTAAAAAGAAAAAAAAAACAACCAAACTTTGAATAACTGGAGAACTCTGATCAATCTAGTGACTAATCAAGGTTCTCTTTGGGTTTTTTTGTTTTTTGTTTGTTTGTTTTTGTGTTTTCCGGTTAACAAGCTCACTTTAATCAATCAAACATATATTACCTAGTTCAGGGGGAAAAGGTCAGCACCCCAAATTTCAGAGTACACAGACAGATCAAACAGACAGACTTCCAAACTGTCCAACCGTTATCAATATCAAAATCACAGTTACCAGAGAGGGAAGCATCAACATCTGGGTTTTCAAAGCCGGGGGGCTCTCAACGGCTGCCCAGAGTCTCATCTGGTCAAGTCACACAACACTTCTCAAAGTGAGCCCCAAAGCAAAGCCTCTCCTAAGGGTTTATATAGCCTTCTCCTGGCTCAGAGAATGTCACAGCCCTCTTGACCCACTGTCCAATCACAAAGCAACAAGGTGTGGGCATTCCTGAAAACCAAGCCTCCTACCACAGGCTCCAAGTGACCACATTAAGCCTATTAGGGGGCAGAGCATATTTTCAAATCAAGGAAGGTTCTCAGAGTCTCTTAAGCCAATCAAAGGGCCTAGAGGCAGGGAAGATCTTTAAATCTGCATTTCCATTACATTCAGCCCCAAGATCTTTCATGCCCATAGCATACACAATTTACATTTAAATTAGCACTAAACATCTCTTAGGTCACATTTTTCAGGTACATAAGAAAATCACAATATAATCTCAAAGTACAAATAGTCCAAGTCTTCCACTCAGTCACTTATCAGTAACAATCATATAATAGTCACAATATAATATTCACAACATAGTCGTCACTTATCAGTAGTTTCAAAGTACTTGGTCAAAGTCTTACACTCATGGGACAAAGCCTTGACTAACTCAATTAGTCTCTTATCAGTAACAATATCTCAAAGTACTCAAAGTACAATCAGTCACTTATTCAGTAAAGTCTTACTAAGTATGCCCATAGCATAGATAATTTACATTTCAATTAGCACTAACCATCTCTTAAGTCATATTTTCAAGGTACATCTAAAGTTACCAAAGTGGCCACTGGGCCTTAAACAAATACAAAATACAAAGCATTATCACATCAATTCAAAACAAGAGTCCAAATAAAGTTCTCTTGGGAGGAGGGGGGGTGTCCTTCCCCTCACACTGCTCCAGCCCCTGCTTCTAAGTCCAGAGAGGGGGCTGGGCAACAAAACCAACGTGGGATCCTTGGGGGTCCATGGCACTTCACCCCACCCACCATAGTCACAAGTCCATCCTCCCCCTGGGTCCCAAACTGTGGGATGCAGCAAGGAAACACATTCAGTGCCCCTGCTTTGCCACACAGTCCTTATCTTGTCCTGTGGCTGAATTCCAAACTCCTGGGTTCCTTCTCCTCCAGCAGAAGGCAGCAGCTCCAGGCTTCTCCACAAGTCTCCATGCAGGCAGCTCACCATTCCTGCTCTCAGCTCAGTGAAGTCAGCATGCAGGCCGTTCTTCTCTCCTGCTCCATGGCTCCACGGAGTCACAGCTACCACAACTGGGAAATAAACAATTATCCCAGCTCCCATACTTTCCTTTTACTCAGCAGATCCCATCCTTATCGCCATTTTGTAGTGGCAAGCACCCCAACATCCCCAGGGTGGCTGCCAACACAGATTCTTAGATCTGTTTTTGTAAAGGAAAGCAACTCAAAATCGGTTAACAAGCTCACTTTAATCAATCAAACATATATTACCTAGTTCAGGGGGAAAAGGTCAGCACCCCAAACTTCAGAGTAAACAAACAGACCAAATAAACAGGCTTCCAAACTGTCCAGCCATTATCAATACCAAAATCACAGTTACCAGAGAGGGAAGCATCAACATCTGGGTTTTCAAAGCCAGGGGGGCTCTCAATGGCTGCCCAGAGTCTCATTTGGTCAAGTCACACAACACTTCTCAAAGTGAGCGCCCTCAAGGTTTTCTTTGTAACAGGGATAGGGATTGGGTAGCACAAAGGAAGGAAGGAAGGAAGGAAGGAAGGAAGGAAGGAAGGAAGGAAGGAAGGAAGGAAGAAAGAAAGAAAGAAAGAAAGAAAGAAAGAAAGAAAGAAAGAAAGAAAGAAAGAAAGAAAGAAAGAAAGAAAAGAAGGAAGAAAAAAAAGAAAGAAGGAAAGAAAGAAATGAAGGAAGAAGGAAGGAAGGAAAGAAGGAAGAAAAAAGGAAAAAAGAAAGAAAAAGAAAGAAAGAAATGAAGGAAGGAAGGAAGGAAGGAAAGAAGGAAGAAGGAAAGAAAGAAAAAGAAAGGAAGGAAGGAAGAAAAAGAAAAGAACTAAAAGAGAGTTGTTGAGATACTTTTTTTCATGAGGAGAACAGAAGGAAGGCAATAAAGAAGCATAGACATAGAAGCAAGACAGCTTTGAAAACAAAAGACTGAATTTTTATATACCTAAAAAAAACCCAAACTAGGTCTAATTGAGAACTACAGTTTTATGTAATCTTCCTCTACTGTGTATGTGAAAATATCCGTTTTGTCTGTTGTTTTTCAAGTTCAGAAGATAGAGATTGAGAGAGAGAGAGATTTATGAAAATGAGTCCCAGAGAAGAGATGTAATTACTAGTTCCAGACCAACACTGTTGACAAGTGTCAGAGCTGGGATTCAAATGTAGGTCTTCTGACTTCAAGCCTAGCACTATTTCTGTAACACTATCTGGATATGGACTTCCTAAGGTCCCTTCCAGTTCTGATACATACATATACATATATATATACACACACACACACATATATACATATACACACACATATATAAATATACATAGTGATATCAGATAGATATAAGAGATATATATATGTGTATGTTTTATATAAACATAAACACACATACACACATACACACACATATATTTCAGAGGTTGTGAGTATGACATAGTGGATGAAGGCCTGGCCTTGGAATCTGGATAAGTGGAGTTTGAGTGCTGATTCAGCTGTGTTCTAGGTATGTGAACATAAACAAGTGACTTCACCTCTTAGTTGCCCAGGCAACTCTCTAAGTCTTGAAGATATTGACTGTTGTTCTTCCTTATTTTCTGAAGAGCACCAATGACATCACAAGGTGATGTCTTGACTTGAGAGTGAATTGGATTTAAGTGAGGTAGAGCTGCACAAAGTCATCAGCCTCATTTGTCTATCTGTGGAAGGAATTTCCTTACCAGAAATTCCTCACTCTAAGGAAATTGTAGGTCAGAAAAAAGAGATAAATCCTATAGATTATTTTAGCCTAGTTTCCTCTCTGTATAAATAAGTAAATAGGTAAATGAATGAATAAACAGATGATAGATAGATAGATAGATAGATAGATAGATAGATAGATAGATAGATAAGGGAAATGACTTCTGTCCATTTGGTCCATAGGAAGAAAACTTCATTTCCAAGGAGGCCCTGTTCTTAGGCTTGATTGTGTAGATAGTCTTATCTTTTTGAACTACATTTCTTTTTCTCCTTTGCTGGTTCTTCATGTAGGGCATGCCCATTAACAGAAAGCATACCCCAAGGCTCTTACTGGACCCTCTTCTCTCTCTACACCCTGGATTCTTAACTTTTTTGTGTCATGGATCATTTTGGTGATTTGGTGGAGCCTATGTACCTCTTCTCAGAAATTAAAAAAAAAAAGTTTTATGGATGTCTTTTTTTTTTTTAACATCACTACAGTTTCCTCCAGTACCCCTCTTCCATCCCTTCCAGGGAGTCATCCTACATTAAGAAATAGAATTTTTTTTAAATCAAAAAGGGAAAAATCAGTACAACCGATTGGTATATTTAAAAAAATTCAGAAAATATGTCCAATGTACAATACTCATTAGGATGTTTTTAAATAATTGAAGGCAATGCTGAATTTCAGTTATAGATTATGGAAAATAAACTTGTAATTTTTTGTGCTTTGTCACTGGCTATCCCTCCTGCTTACAATACTCTCTGGTTTTACCTCTACCTATGTATTAGCTTCCTTTAAGACACTTCAAATCCCACCTCCTGGAAGTAAACCTTTTCTAATCTTTCCCACCCATGCCCTCCCATCCCTCTGCTACAGTCTTCCCTCTGAGATTATCTCATATTAATACCTAGTTATTTACATGTTGTCTCTACCATTAGAATGTGAATTCCTTGGGATGAGGGGCCATGTTTTTACTTTGCTTTGCATTTCCAATGCTTAGCACAATGTCTGGTGCATTGTAAGTGTTTAATAATGCTTGTTGAGAGCAGGATAACCTCGTAAGACTTACATGAACTGATACAAAGTGAGATAAGCAGAACCAGAAAAACATAGTACCCGGTAACAGCAATATTTTATGATGACCAACTGTAAATGACTTAGTTATTCTCATCAATACAAAGCTCTAAGACAATTCTGAAGGATTTAGGATGAAAAAATGCTTTTCACCCCCAGAGAAAGAACTGATAGAATCTGAATACAGACTGAAGCATACTTTTTAAACTTTATTTTTCTTGGGATTTTTTTTTGGGTCTGTGTTTTCTTTCACAACATGACTAATACAGAAATATGTTTTGCATAACTGCACAGGTATGATTTATATCAAGTTGCTTACCTTCTCAAAGAGGAAAAGAGGGAGGGAAAGAATTTGGAACTCAAAAATGTAAAAAATGAAGGTTAAAATTGTTTTTACATGTAATTAAAATATTAAAGACTTTAAATAAATTATTACATGTATTTGGAAAAAATAAAATATTTGAAAAATAGAAATGTTTGTTGACTGCTCATCAAATATAATTACCTGTTACACTGTACTATTTTACAAAGTTGTTGTGCAAATAAGATGAGATGTGCTTTTCAACAGTAAAGTAACTCATAAACGTGAATCTGAGGTAAAAATATAAATTATCATCAATAGTAAAATAGCCATAATTATTATGACTTGTCTTTCATATGTTTATACCTTGACCCCTTGTCTCCTTAATTAGGCTGTAAAATCCTTAAGCATAGAAACCCTGTTTGTCTCATTCCTTTGTGTGCTGTGGACAAAGGTACTTTTGGAATTGGGGAGCTAGAGTTAACTCCCACATTCCCACAACACCAGCCAGAATTGTTGTGAGCATTAAAACTTTGGTGCAGAACTGGGACAATACAAGTTGACTTTGCCCTCAGGTGTACTGATCTGACACCCAGCCGGGCACCATTTGGTCAAGAAGAATATAAAAGTGGTTTTTAGGGTTTTGGAAGGGAGGTCTGGTGATCCCAGGGAACTTCCTTGCTACTGGTTTTTATAAAGTGTGTGTATATACATATACACATACACATACACATATACATACATGCATATACATACACATATACACATTATTTCTATATACACATCTGCAAACATATATACACATATGCATACATACACATATATAGGAATTGGGTACTAGAACCCCCCCAGTCTCTGAATGATCCATAGCATTACATGAACAAATGTGAACAGGACAATGGTCTTTATAGCTCATGGCATGGTGTTAGAGTAGGTACTCAGCTTTAACTTTAATCAACAAGTATTTTATTGAGCTGAATGGAATCCTGGTTTTGGCTGTTTTACTCCCAGTAGGTGATGACTTTCCTTCCCACTTAGACCTAACATAGCATTCATTTTTCACACTGTTAGAATATATGGTTTTGTGTTAAGTATATTTGTTTGTGTGTCATTCCCTACTAATAATAATATCTGACATTTATGTAGTCCCACACCATCCCTCTACCTTCTCTCTGAGAATACCTTAACTTCTCCTTGAATTAGAAAATAGAGAGCCTTTTCTATGGGTGCTCTCTTTTCCCCTCCTGTATACTTTAAAGACCCTAGTCATCAGGTAGCATTCTCTCTGCCTTTATTCTTGTCTTTGTTGAAGAGATTGTCCTCCTTACCAAGACCAACACCTAAATTTGTACCCTTGATTGCATTGTGTCCCAAAATTAGATTGCTCCCCTAAATCATTCTCCTTCTCCCATATCTGAGTATCCTACCTTACTGTCTACAAACGTGCCTGTGTCTCCTCATCTTTGAGGAAGAATTCTTCCTTGAACCTACCATCTTCTCAAGCTATGATGCCCTATCTGTCTCCCCACAATTTCTCCTGTAATGTTCTTTCACTTCAGCCTCTTAAAATCCATGGGTCCCTTCAAAGCTCAAGTTAAGTACCACCTTCCATCTGAGGCCTTTCTAGTCTCTTGAGTTTCTACAGCCTTTTTCAATCAACCAATTACTCAATATTTATTAAGCACCTACTATGTGCCAGGCAGTGTGCTAAATGCTGGGGATACAAAAAGAGGCAAAAAGGCAGTCCCTGCCCTCAAGGAGCTTACAATTTAATGAGGGAGAAAACATACAAATTTTTACAAAGTAAGTTATATACTGGAAATAATCAACAGAGGGAAGGCACAGGAATTAAGAAGAGTTGGGGAAGGCTTCCCATAGAAAGTGGGATTTAAATTGGGACTTAAAGGAAGCAAAGGTCAGTAGTTGGAGTGGAGGAGAGGAAATGTTCTAGGTTTTAGGGACACCCAGAAGAAATGCCCGGAGTCAAGAGATGAAGAGTCCAAAAGATGGAGAGTCTTGTTTGTGGAACAGCCAGGAGGCCAATGTCCCTAGATCAAAGAATTTGTGACAGGGAATAAAGTATAAGAAAACTGGATAGGTGAGAATGGACCAGGTTATGAAGTGTTTTGAATGCCAGGCAGAGGATTTTGTATTTGATCTTGGAGGCAACGGGGAGCCACCAGAGTTTATTGGGGGTGGGGGGTAGGGTGACATGATCAGATCGGTGTTGTAGAAAAATCACTTTAGTAGATGATTGGGGGATGAATTAGAATGGGGAGAGCCTTGAGGCAGGCATATCTACCAGCAGGCTATTGTAATAATCCAGGCAGGAGGTGATAAGGACCTATACCAGGGTGGTGGCAATATCAAAGAAGAAAAGGGAAAATATATACCAGAGATGTATATACCAGAGTGAAATCAGAAGTCCTTGGCAACAGCTTGAATATGGGGTGGGGGTGGGGGAATATAATGAGGAACCCAGGATGGGGCTCCTTGGTTGCCAACCTGAGGATCTGTGATAAGGGTGTTAACCTCTACAATAATAGGGAAGGTAGGAGGAAGGGAGAGATCAGGGAAAAGGATAATGTGTTCTATTTTGGACATATTGAGTTTACGATGTCTACTGGACATTCAGATTTCTGAAAAGCAGTTGGAGATGTTAGAATGAAGGTCAGAAAAAAGACTGAGGCCAAAAAGGTAGATTTCAGAATCATCAGCATAGAGATGATAGGTAATCAAATCCATAGGGGCTAATGAGATTACCAAGTGAAGTATTATAGAAGAGAAGAGGGTCGAAGGAGAGAACCTTGAGGGACACCTACAGAGAGCATGGATCTGGAAGAGAATCCAGCAAAAGAGAAGGCAAATATATATATTCTATATATTGTATATGTGCAAGTTACATATATGTATGTGTATGTGTATATATATATATGAATAGATAATGCATGTTGTCTTCCTCAGAGCATGTTAGGTTTTATGTATACACACATACATACATACATGCATCCATACATGTATGAGAAACCTAGAAAACAAAAATGACATCATGTGTGATCATAAGCTCCAGCAGGGCAAGGGTGGGGTGTCTCAAAGAATCTAACATGTTTGAGTTCAGGGGCTTAATGGAAGTTGGGGAGGGTGTCTCTCTGTGCCCTATGAGGCATCTCAATGCGGGAGGTAAACAGGTTTGTAGAAAGGGCAGGGGCTTTGTTCTAGAGCCCCAAGTCTGCTCCATTCATTCATTTCTTCATTCATTCTTTCATTCATTTGGGGTAGTGGCAATCAGTACTTTGCCATCCATGGCTCTGGGAAAGGGAGAGGCTACGGCTTCTCACTGTCCTCTCATCCCTAACTACCCAACTGTACCCTTTCTCCTTTCCCCAAAGTGGGGAAAGAAAGCGAAATAGAGGAAAGTGGCAGATACAGGAGAGCGCTCTGAACAGCATCTCAGCAGGCCTCACGGAACCCCGGTGAAAGACTGCAACTCCCATGAAGCATCACAGGTAGCGGCGCATGCGCCGAGGGCACACCTTTCCTGGTTAGGTCGCCTACATCTGCAAATAGTGGAAAGGGATTTCCTTTCAGGCCGGCGGTTAGAGTTGCGAGGTGAGGGGAAGGGGGCTTGTGGGCTAGGGGCTGGGGAGCGGAACTGGAGGGGGAGCGGCAGCGAGAGGCGGGAGGCATGCGGAGTGGGGAGATGGGCGTCCTGCGGCCCTCACGGCTGCGCTGCTCACGGCTCGCGCGCTTCCTTCCTCCCCACCAGTGACCATGACCAAACTGGAGCGGTGGGTGTCCACGCTGCTGGTGCTGTTGCTCATCTGGCTGTGTCTGGTGCAGGACCTGCTCAACCTGGGATATAGTAAAAAGTTCCACGATGTGATATTATCCTTACCCGTCTATCTCCTGGTCACCGCGGGCAGCTTCACGCTGGGCACCCTGGGCTTGCGCTTGGCCAACTTCAATGACTGTGAGGACGCTGCCCAAGAACTGTTCGTGCAGATCCGGGAAGCCCGGGCCGACCTGGCCAGCAAGGGCCTCACACTGTGATCCTCTTAGGCCCCTAAGCTTCCAGGTCCTCTGCTGCCTCTCCGCACCCAGCCCTAGGCCATCCCTAGGGCCCCTCCTCAGCCAAATTAAAAGAGTAAACGCTCCTTTTCTCCTTCCTTTGACTGGACATTTCTGGGGCAAAGCAATGTAGCGTCTAGGGGAAACTGAGGCATATGGACAGAGGTTGGGGAAACACTCGAGAAGAGGGGTCCATTTGGGAAGAAAGTTGGGGAGGGAGAGAACACTGCAGAAGATGAAGGGTGGGAGAGAGAAGGGGTCAGGGGAGAGACACTAGCAGATGGAGGTTGGAGGTGACCCAGAGAAAAAGGAATGGAGAGAGGCAGAACTAGGAAAACTAATTTCCTTTGCTTAGATTGATGGATACCAGGACCTGCTTAGCAGTATGGTGAAAGCTATGGGCTCTTCTCAGAAAAAAATTTCTAAACACATGAAGTAAAATACTTAGGATTACAAAAGAAAACCAAAGGCTACAGAAAATTCAAATGTAATTTTTCCCTATCCAAATTCACAGACCTTTCCCCAGACTATTAAATATAGTTACAAAGAACCTCAAAGGCCATCTAATCTAGTTCAAACTCCTTATTTCACAAATGATAACAACCCAAGTGTTGTACCCATTAAAAGCTAAAAGGCCCAGAGGAAGACCTCCTGTGACTTTTGCAAATCCTCTAGGGAGTATTTTGGGAGAATACAAGCAGGAATGGATGGGTGCAAGAATACTATGGGTCCTTTGCAGCATTGAGGCATAATATATTAAGCCATGGACCTTTCTGAGTTCATTCTATCAATCACCAAAAGGCCTCATAGCATAGTACAAGTGGAATAAGATTCTCTTTTCATTATTTTCCAGGATGGACTGTTAAATTACTCCCTGCAGTCTCCCCTACCCCATCAGATGTCTCTTCATTCTTCCCGGAAGTCCTGAAGTCTAGCTTCATATCTAACTACTCTAGTCTCTGCCTTCCTCTTAAGACCTTCTTCCTCTCCTCCTCTCACTTTCTAAAACCTTCCCTTAACTCTCAGTTCTGTTATTTCCACCCATCACCCCCTTTCCTCAACTCTAGATAAATTCCTTATTTCCCTATCCAATTTGGTGGAACCATAGAGAACCATAGAGAACAGATTGAGGAGTGCAGAGGAAGGGTATGTATGTGATTTTATTATAAGGCACAGAATGAAACTAAATACTATCCCAACCCCACCTTAAAAAAATAATCTCTCAAAAATAAAAATGAAAATTCCTCCCAAATAAAAGCCCTAATTTTGGTCCCTCTGCTTTCGAAGAAGCCCCTTCCTCTTCTGCTCCACCCCACTAAGAAGGTTGAGCACCGAGGTATAGCTGAAGAGTCTTTGGCAACAGGCTGGCACCAAGGTAACAGGTGAAAGTATAGGTATGGTATACCCTCCACCATCCTTAGGTCTGAAGAAGGCTGTAGCTCTTTTCTTGAACCTGGCCGTATTGCCAGAAAAGCCCCAGGCGTATCAGGCTAGTGAGAATTCCTGGTATGTTGGGCACCTGGAAGGAAATAAGAAGTCGCAATAAAGTGGGGGGCTGGTTTCCCACTCTGTATACCCAGTACTATCCCTACCCTAGCTCACCATAATGTAGGGGTCTCTGAGGTGGAAGCCATAGAGAGTCCAGGAGGCAGAGGCAAGGAGGGTAGCCACAGTGAGAGAGAAGGACAGGCATTGAGTGGACTTAGTTTGGATGATCTTGACCTGTGGGGAAGGATGTCATTAATGTCCTTCACACCCTCCCAAGAAGGGTCATCACATCCTTCCCCCTTCCTCTATGCAAGGTAGCACCTTCTCCCCAAACCTAGATAGATGGGGGGATCTCTTCCTCCCCAACTTCTAGTATAACAGGTAGTAAAGTTCATAGGAATCAAAGAATTTTAGAGATTGGTGAGTTCTTAGACCAGTCTGACTAGATCTAGTCTGACTTCGGTTTAGAGATGAGAAAACTGAAAGTTGGATAAAGGAAGGAATCTTGCTCTAAATCACAGGGGTTGACAATCCCATTATCCCTATTTCTGTTCTATTTCCTCCAGCATCTCTTCTCTTTTGGAGAGGCCAGCACCTGAGTGTCCGTGACCCCTTCCTAATAGTCCCTCCCACACTGAACCCACCAGGTCAGCCAAGGGTGACAGGTACATGCTGATAGTGAAGATGCTGCAGAAAAGGCCCAGCTGTCTCAGCCGGGATGTCCAATCAGGCACCAGGAGCTGAAAGTAGCTGTAGCCCAGGAGGAGAAGCCCCAGCAGGGCAGCAGTTTGCAATAGGGCATTACGCTGTGGGAGAAAGGAAGAACATGGTGATAGCAGTCCCAGCCAGTTACCCAAACCTCAGCAATCCCCAAGTCACTGTTTCTGTCATAGTCACTTGAGGGCTGGTGAATGACAGAAGTAATCATGCAGAAATCCTTCAAATCTGATGGATAGGGAGCACACCCATATGCACCAATAAAAGAAAAGCTAACTAGACTGAGCCCTAGATAATTAGCATCTAGACACTTCCCCTCTTCCCATTTCTCATCTGCATTGCTACAACCACCTAGTATATAGTCTTACAGATATTTAGGGGTTAAAATATGCTAAATTGAATTGGATCAGTGCTGAGGAAATATGAAGCAATTCAATTAAACAATTAAATAATTGTGGAATACTGTTAGGGATCAAACCCTGAGGGTAAAGAAGAATATCATGCAGGAAGGCTTCCTGAAAGGAGGCCCAGCTAAGATAGCCCTCCAGGAAAAGGTGGCAGTCAATATTGGGTCAAAGGAGAATTCGAGGAAATGTTGACATTGGCTGGCCAACGTGGCAGTACTCCAGCAGGGCCTGAGAGGCTGAGAGATGGGGTTGGCCTCTACCTTTCGGGGACAATAGTGGAGATATGTCAGCATATAGAGGGTCTGGAGCAAGGCCCCCAGTGCGTTCACCACGATGAGCGTCTTGTCTCCCTTGAGGAGCCCGTAACTCAGCCAGCTTAGGTTGCTGCAGGCAGGAGGACGATGGGTTGGGTCCCCAAGGAGTAAGAGAGAGAGAGGCTGCTTTAGCCCCAGTACCCCAGAGGCCAGAAGCTGGAAGCCTTCCCTCCCTCTTTTCTCCCTCTCCTCCCCAAAGTCTTGCAAAACCCCGTCTCCAGCCGGCCTCACTTGATATCCGTGGTGAGAAAGGGCAAGAACTGGATATTGTTCACACTCCGAGTGGTCTGCATGTGCCGGAGGTCCGAGCTGTAAAGACATGGAAGGGTTAGGAAGGATGCTGGGGGCTGGGTCTGGGACCAGGACCAGGGTGAGACCCTCCCCTTCTGGGACCTGCTGGGACCAGGCTCAAACCCTCACCGTTCAGGCCACTAATTGCTTCCCTGAGCTCCGCCCCCTCGCCCCTTGGCTCCTCCCTCTCCTCCTACACCAGACCCAGCGGAGCCCACCACAAGGAGGTTGTGATCGGGGACGTGGACTTGGACTTGAACTTGGGGCTCTAAGTTCCCAGACCTGGGGCCTCATCCCTGGCTTCATTTTCCCCTCGGGGCCTTCTAGACTCCAGCCCCCAGCCCCAGTTTGGTTCTCACAGGCCGGTAGAAAACATGCAGAGGGTGAAAAGCACGCAAGCCCAGGAGAGGAGCGTGTCTGGAGCGACGGCTGACTCCATCTCGGCCTCAGCCGGAGGCCTGAACTCTCGGGCCTGACTCCCTGGTCCTCGGAGCCCCGCCCCCAGACCCAGGCCCCGCCCCCAGCAGACTCCTCCGGACTTTGGCCCCGCCCCTTTTGCGAATGACGAGGTTGACCCGCTCCCCGCCCTGCGTATCCTGGACGTGCCCCGGCCGGCCGCGTCTTCTCCGCCTGCGCCAGCCTCCTCCCCTGCAGCGGGTGGTCCGGGAACACGGGCTTCCCACAGTGCCTTGCACGGACATAGCATGAGTTCCATAAATGTTTGTTGATCGGTTTGACACCCACCTCGCCTTCCCTCCGCCCACTCGTGGAATCACTTCCCTGAACACTTTGTACTGCCCCGCTCCCTCCGGGCGGTCCTGACCAGGAAGTGCTGACCTTTCAGGCCCCAGCGCAGGGCTTCCCACGTGGCAGGTGTGCAGTAACGCTAATGGCTGACGTTTGCAAACTTCGGCTTGCTTTATTTCTCACGGCAGTGGGTCTTCCAAGTATTGTCCCCATTTTGCAGAATATAAGAGAGGTGATGTAATTTGCCCGTGGTCACACAGCTAGCTATTGTAAGATATATCTCAGTCTAGATCCCTTCATCATGCCCCGTGCTGAGACAGTTAAGATAGAGGGGTGGGCCTTGGATCCATCAATCGCAATCATTCAATAAGCATTTATTAGGTTCTTGTTACATGCCAGGCACATGTGTGTGAGGCGGTTACATGGCTCCGTGGATAGAATGCTGGGCCTGGGGTAGGGAAGACCAGAGTTCAAATGTGGCCTCAGATACTCACTAGTTGTGTGACCTTGGGCAAGTCCCTTAACCTCTGCCTTGGAGGCAGTTAGGTGGATAAGGGCCTGGAGTCAGGAAGAACTGAGTTCAAATCCAGCCTCAGATAGTTGTATGAGTCCAGATAAGTCACTTAACCTGTTTGACTTGAGCTACTGGAGAAGGAAATGGTAAACCATTCCAGTTTCTCTGACAAGAAAATCCCATGAACGTATTGGTGTCCTGTGGTCCACAGGGCTATGAAGAGTCAGACATGACTGATCACTGATCCACTGAATGAAAGTGTGCCGAGCACTGTGCTAAACACCAAGGACAAAGAGCAAAAAATGAAATTATTCTGGTCCTTAAGGTTACATTCTCTCTAGGAAGCCAGGTACCTATATAGGCATCTGGAAAGTATATACCAAATAAATATGGGGTAAGGGAAAGAGCATTTATTAAGCACCTACTACATACCAAGCACTGTGCTGTGCTTCCCAGATCTGTTAGCTCTGTGTGTGTGTGTGTGTGTGTGTGTGTGTGTGTGTGTGTGTGAGTAGGGAGCTAAGAGGAAGGAATCAGCAGCTGGAGGGACTAGGAAAGGCCACCCATAGGAGTGGGCACTTGAGCTAACCCCTTGTAAAGGAATCTATGGTATGTAGATGAAGTGTGTGCATTCCAGACATGGGGACAGCCGTGACCCAAGACTTTGAGGCAGGAGACAGGAGTATGAAGGGGGGGGGCGGGGAGGGGGATAGTAAAGCCAATTTGGAGTACTTGAAGGGGAGTAATGTGTAGGTAATGGGTTGAGGGTCCTGTTAGAAGGGGAAATCAGGAGAAGTTGGGTTGAAATCCTGGCTCTGACACATACTACTAGCCTTATGACTATGGACTGATCCTAAGGCAACTAGGAACAGAAATGACAGATTATTTGCTGATCTATGATCTGCATAGGAGGAGTCCACACCAGGACTGACACACCATACAATGGTATAACCTAAATCAATTAAAAAACATGTATGAGGTACCTATGGTATGCAGGTGAGTTTGGAATTCTACCTCCCACACAGTCTTGGTAGTAGAGATGTGGAGAACCACCCACATACCATAGTGCTGGCGTTACCCCCATATCCCAGCTGACTCACTCTTTCCTGCCCAGACCAGGACCCCAGGCAGTTTGAGCACCTGAACCCAATAAATCCAAGGTTTCTGACCAACTATATCCTAGTATCTAAAGGGAAAGGGAGGAGGGACTAGGGAAAGTCTCTTTTATGCTTCAGGAGGGCAACAGAGAAAATTGCTTTAGAAAAGGGCTATGAATTCAGGAGGGGTGACTCAAAGAGAGGGTGCTGGGCCCCCACTCTCCTGGAGAATGAAATAGGGGCTGGGGTGTAGTGGAAGGACCAAGAGGCTGGACATCAAGAGCTTCTGGACTATGGATGGAAGTACTACACTTATAGAAGGCTGGAGCTAGAAGTATCCTAGTCCCCATCTTACAGAGGAGAAAATTTGAATGATAGTGGTAGGCAGGACAAATGGGGAGAGGCACTAACTTCTTTCTTAGCACTCAAAAAAAGGATCAATCCTAGACATAGAACTGAAGGGGGTCTTCAAGATCCAGTGGTGGCAAAGAAGTGGAAATTGAGGGGATGCCCATCAATTGGGGAGTGGCCAAATTAGTTGTGATGGAATACTACTGTGCTGTAAGAAGTGATGGGTTGGTTGATTTTAGAAAAAAACATAAAAAGATTTGTTTGAAATAATAAAGAGTGAAATGAGCAGAACCAAGAGAACATTGGATATAGTAACAGTAATACCATTTGAAGCACCACCTGAATTACTAAATTATTCTGAATATTATAAATACTGAAATCAACTAGAAAGGACCTTTGAAGGAACATGCCAACCATCTCCAGAGAAAAAGTTGATAAATAGAAGTTGTGTGTATGTATATGTATATACAGCACTACACAGACACATATAATCTGTATCAAATGGTGCCTTTCTCTAGTATGGGGTAGGGAGGGAGAGAGACAATTCAGAATTTAAAATATGACAAATAAAACAAAATTAAAAAAAAAAAGATCAGATGACTCAGTTGCCTCCTTTTACAGTTGAGAAAGTGAGGCCCAGATTGGTTTCCTATGACCATCAACATAGTAACAGACCCAGGATTTGGCCTCCAGTCTCTCAATTCTAAACCCAGTGTCCTTTTCACTACACTGTATTGTTCCCAGAACAGGAGAGTCTCTTAAACATTCAGACAAAGGGAGAGGTGGTCCCACGTGGGCAGAGAGGTAGCCTTGGCAGGGTCTCTGATTTGTGCACTGAGGGGGCAGAGGAAGTCCAAAAAATGTAACACACAATTTCATTCTGACAAAGAGCACGTGTGTAAAAAACAACAGCTTTAGTTGTAGAAATCTCTCTAGGAAGAGATTTTACATACAAATATATATACAATGGGCACTGCCCTTATACATAGCACGTGTTGGGGCACTGCCCCTCCTTGCCTGCCTGGTGTTGCTCTGAGACAGCCCCCTGAGGGGCGGCTCTGAATTAGGAGAGCCCAGGCTGTAACCTTCTTTTGCCAATATGGCATTACAGGTGGAATTGTATGTGAGTGTGTAGGGAAGGCAGACCCTGAGTGCACACAGTGTGCTTCCTTCTTCCCATCCTCCCCTTCCCACATGAAAAGCTCAGTTTCTCTTTCTACTCCTTTAGAGTTCCAACTTGGGCACTCCTGGGTCTTCCACGGAGGGCATGACCATTCTATGCCCAGGGTCCATCCATAAGCTACCCACTTCTAAGAGGAGCAGCTGCCCTTGGTTAATTTCAGGTTCTTGATCTTTGGCAAAACAGGAGGGATGAAGAGAGCCGTGTCCTCCCAACCATGGGGCAGGGAGCAAGTTGGCACTGCCAATCTTTCCTGGCACCCCTAATACTGACCCATGCCACAAGAGTGGCAGGTTTATACTACGCTGGATGGAGTTCCTTGGGTAGAGGATTCCAGTTTTCTCCCTTGCAAAGGGGCCGTTACCCCTTCCTTCCCCAGCCAAGTTCTAGTCCTCAAAAGCTGGGATTGATGCCCACCCTCAGGGGGTATGAAGCAGTATGAGGGGCAGAAGTAGCACAACCCAGGCAATTGGAAAGGTCCGAGGGGCAGCACTGTGTCCAACACTATGCAGGACCTGGACATTTGCATCATCTGGAAGGAGGGAAAGAATAAATCATAGATTCAGAGATGGTATGGGCCCAATTAGACAAGATCTAATTCAATCCCCTTATTTTACAGACGAGGGAAACTGAGGCACTGGAGAAGGAATATACCTTTCCTGAGTAGGAAAGGCAGATCTGGAATTCAGACCCAGATTCTGTGACTCTGAATCCAGGGCTTTTTTCTACTAGATCACATTGTCTCAGGGACTCCACTTTAGTGAGAAAGCATCCATCTGTGGTACAGATGTTTGTCACATTACTCTATCATCTCTTATCACCAAACCCCAATGCAGTCAAGACCACGAGCTCATGTCATGTGGGCATGTGTGAACCTCCCCAGTAACGGTTCCTAGCTACCTTTTCCTCCCTCTTCTGCCCCCCTCCCCCTCCCCCTTTCTAGTTAGAGTCAGCTACCCACCTGCTGAAAAGTGATTCTCATTCTGTGATTTGGCATCGACCTGAGGGCTGTGAGCTGGAAGATATCAAGAGAGGAGAAGTGAGAGGGCAGACACAGCAACCTGGCAGAAGGGAGTGGGGGTGGGGAACTGCCATTCTGAACAAGCTTGGCCCCAGGAGATTTCTATCCCCACCACCACTCTAGGTCTTATGATCTAGAATCCCTGGGGTGGGGAACTTTGGTCTGGAGGCCACATATGGCCCTCTAGGTCCTCAAGTGCAGCCCTTTGAATCCAAACTTCACAGAACAAATCCCCTTAATAAAAGGACTTGTTTTGTAAAACTTGGATTCAGTCAAAAGGCTGCAACTGAGGACCTAAAAGGCCACACTTTGCCTTGAGGCCACAGATTCTTCATCCCTGATCTAGACTTTAAAATTTGGAGAACCATGTGGTTCAACCCCTTCATTTCTCAATTGAGTAAAGTGAGGCTCCAGGGAGGTTGTATATGCCCAATGTCTCACAGGCAGCTAAGTAAACAAGTCAGGATTCAAATCCAAGTCCCTTACTATAAACTCAATGCCTCTGTGATGCTGAGGGGGGGGGCCAGCAGAACTGACAAATAGTCCATATACTCACTGATTTTGCCATCAACAGTCACTCTCAATTTCAGACACTGGTCTCCATGGTGATGGATGGGTTTGGCTGCAAAAGACATCCATACTGTGGTGAGGAGGGGCCCCCCTCAAAGGAAAATCCTGGTTCTACCCATTTGTCCTGTTTTTCTTAGCTCCCGACTTTCTTAATGTTTCTAATTAAATGCATTTCTAAGACTGTTGACGATACTTGGATATTAATGGTTTCCTTAATGGATGAAGGTGCCTGGTTATTAATGATCTGTATATGTCCATCTGAGTGTCCAGCCTTATATCCTGGAAACCAACTCCCCAAATAAGGAAAAATAGGGACATGATAAAGATAACCTGTTGTAAAACTTTAAGGAGATGTATCACTGAAATAAGAAGTGCTGTCAATCTCCCTAGCTATCTGCCTGATCTGGCAAGGGGAAGGGGAAAGGAAATAGGATCCCTAAGACATGTTAAATGTATGTGTTGTGATTGGTTCCACCTGAGACTTAAATATATACCTTGCTTTGTTGTGTAGGTGATATTATTTTTGTTTTCCTGTTTCATGTGTAACTGACACCCTTGACTCATAAAAACCTTCCTTTGATCCAGTGTAGTCTAAGGTGGGCAGAACAAGTTGCTCCTCTGGTACCAGTGTTTGGTTTAGGGAACCTCTGATCCCTGATGCCTGAAGAGTAGAGTTTGAGCAACTTTTGAAAAATTTAGCTCCAGTAAGTAAAATTTAGCATCCAGTAAGATGCATCCAGGCATCCAGGCCTCGATGCTTGGTTCCTGGCCGCCCACCCCATTCCTATCCTAGTCTGAGTACTAGGATAGAATACCATGTGCTCTAGCCAAGCCAAGCTATCCCTCCTCCCCAAAGCTCTTCCTGCTTGTCTACAGTATGCCCACCCCACGCCCAACGTGCCCATTGACTCACAAATATAGTAGTAGCTGTGTCCCTCTTTGAACTCCTTTCCTAGGGTAAAGGGGGTGAAACGTTGGAACTTCTCAGACAGCTTCTCAGGACCATGCCGGGCATTGGGCTGGTTACACTGCCATCGCACCTGTTCCTTGGATTGTGGCTGGCACAGTTGGTATTCCTCATGATCCACCAGGTACAGCGTATAACGCTCCATGGCATCTGGGGCCACCAACTCATCCTCGTAATGTGGACAGATGATATCTAAGTAATCATTCAGTCGGACATGGACTGTGTAGTCTTCACTCTGAAATCTGCACATGGAGCAGAGGAAAAGAAAAGGAGGAGAGTGTCAACTTAAATTCAATAGCAAAATTGTTGAGTTCAAAGCATCCTTATTAGCCACATGGTCCAATCTAGGATTATTCCTCAAAGAATTCCTTCTATAACACACCCAACAAGTGAACATCCAACCTCAGCCTGGAGACCTCCAGTGGGAGGGAAAGCATGCTGATTTTATTTATTATTTTATTGTTATTGAACTTTGGAATTTTATCTATCATGTTATTTTAGCTCTACTATCTGTTAAATGCTTCCTCCTCAGTTTTATACCAAGTCCTGAAAAATCCCACCAAGAAAGCTCTAAATACTGCTTTTGTACCCTAAATCTCACCATGAAAGCATTAAATGCTACTTTCATCCCTTGACAATCTCTCCATTAAATTCCCAAATGTCAAACTCTCAATGTTGTTATGGTATATAACTCTTTGTATCCCTGTTTGGGGTTTTCTTAGCAAACATACTGGAATGGTTTGCTATTTCCTTCTCCAGTTCATTTTAGAGATGAGGAAACTGAGAAAACACGGTTAAGTGACTTGCCCAGCATCACATAGCTAGTAAGTATCTGAGGCTGGATTCGAACTCACCAAGATGAGTCTTCTGGACTCTAGGCCCCACACTCTATCCACCATACCACCTAGCTGCACCCTCAATAACTCTCTATACAACCCTCCCAATATAGGGATTCTTAACATTGGATTCATGAGTTATCTATTTTTAATATTTTGATAACTGTATATCAACACAACTGACTTACTTTGCAATATATTCTATTTCGTGCATTTGAAATTATTATTCTGAGAGGGGATCCATAAAGTTTGCCAGACTACCAAAGGAGTCCAAAACACCAAAAAGATCAAGATCACAAAATTTTCATTCCTGATTTCTCCCTATCCTCCTTTCTATTCCTCATCAGCTTTCAAATCTTCCCCCAAATCTACACTAACATTTGCACCTCCATCCTACTGACAGACACCCATTAGCTTCATTCTGTGCACTACTCTTCTGTCTGATAGGTAGAAAGATGGATAGGACAGAGAAAAGAGAGAGAGGAAGAGAGGGAAGGAGAAAGAGGAAGGAAGAGGAGAGGGAGAGGGAGAGAGAGAGAGAGAGAGAGAGAGAGAGAGAGAGAGAGAGAGAGAGAGAGAGAGAGAGAGAGAATGTGGACCAATGATACCCTGAAATCATTATGATACACCTACAAATGTGAAATAACTGCAAGGATAGTTTCTTCCAGTTGGTCTCTGAATCTCCCCAAGTCCTCTAGTGTGATTGAAGCCCTGTCTCTAGTTTAGTTCTAATCCCCACAAATGTCTACCTGACCCATCAAATAAAGCTCCTTCACCAATACCCCATGTCCTCCCAACTCTGGCTCAGATCTGTCTTTCTCAGCCTTTTCAGTCTACACAATCTCCCCAAACCATCTTCACCAACTCACCCGGCTATCTCAAAAGCTCCTCAAAGTCATTTAAATCTATGCTATCTCATTCCCACACCTCCACTCTCTTCCTTCTCTAGCTCTTTTCCAAAATTCCTCCCAATCAATGCTTCCCACCCACAACTCCCCAAGTTTTCTTAATCCTGTAAACCCTAGTTCCTGAAATCCATACATTTAGCTCCCTGAGAATTCCAGAAATGCTGGATTTCTCTGATTAGCTGCAGCCCCCTCTGCTTCCTTCCAAGGAAGAAAAGGTCTCTCTATTTCCCCTCTCCCCCTCCCCACATTTGCCCCCAGGCTTTACAGGCTCCAGCCTGACTGCCCACTTGCCCCTCCTTCCACAGATCCAGACACCTGGCTCCAGGCCAGGGGGGGTCCCAGTGGGAAGAGTAGCCATCTCAAACTGGTCAGTTTTCCAAAATGTTCTCAGCCAACACCAGAATTGAGAAGGGGCAGTAGCCTTGCTTGCCCACTTGAACAAAATCAATGCATGGAGGGTATCAGGGGGATTGGGCCAGAGCTTGCACCAGATGCCTGTCACATGGAGCACTGGTGCCCAGCACCACCCAACACCCAAGACCAGGCAGGAGCTTGTCCAGCAGGGCCATGCCTGCAACCAGACTGGGCATTCCCAGGCCCTTCCCCCACCTCAGGGAAGAAAGAGAGAGAGAGAGAGAGAGAGGCTTTTAAAATTCCTCTCTGGAGAGATAAACATAGAAGCCATTTCAGAACAGGTATTTCAGCTCTGGGGCTGGCGTCTCTCTCCCTCTCCCCATGACAAGCACTGACTCACTCCCTCACCGCCTCCACCACTAGCCCCAGCCCCAGCGCCCCCCAGAGCCTGTGAGATGTGCCAAGGTGGCTGTTCTCTACTTAAGAACCCTGCTGGTAGTCAAAGAGTCCATACATCCTTGGGAACCCCCAAGAGCAAAGGGACAAGCCTGTGTAATCTTGCACAGCAGGGCCTCAGTCCCTGCCCAAGGCCAAAGAAACATGTGCCCACTTCAGATCGAGGCTTTGCTTCCTTCCAACACTGCTCCTGCCAGCAGGCTTGGAGACTGTTGCCCATTGCCATTAATCACCAATAGAAGCCTCTTGATTACCCATCTCTCATAAATATCTCAACTTGTTTCAAGCTGGGCCCAGCCTCAACACCAACCTACTCTCACTTCCTCTGGGCCCATTTTCTGGTCCAGAATTGGGTTAAATATGTTTGATCTTGTGGGTGAGATGGACAGGGGCTGAGACTTGGCTAGAATGGGGCACCCCTCACATACTCTCCCTGGATTGGGAAAGTCTCTGATTTCACTATTACTCTCCTTCTGGGAAGTGGGGGAGGAGAAAGGGGGGGGAGGTTGGCAAGGAAGAGGCTCCTTCCTGAAAGAGAGGAAACCTGGGAACTTGGGAACGGAAAAGGCCAGGGCTCCCCCCCCCTTGCTAATGGTTTCCTGCTCCCCCTCCCCCCAGCACCTGGCACTGGGCATAAACAAGGATTTTGTACTCTCCCACTGTGGCAAGACCAGGTCAGGAGAGTAAATCCTGGGAAAGGAAGGAGGGAAAGGGCAGGCTCAGCAAGTGGCCCTGGGCAAGAGGGCATTGCCCTTCTGGGATGACAACAAGCTGGGGACCTCCCTCCTTCCAGTAATACAGGATTGGAGGAAACAGGTTATGTTGAAGGGCATGGAATTTAAAGCACAGGCCAGATTCTAGGGATAGTAGCCCCAACCTATACCCACTTCTCTGTTCCCTGCCCTCCACCTTTCCAATACTCCCCCGAAAACAGTTCCCACAATTTCTAAGGACTCTCAGGCAGGAACAAAGGAGCTGACACCGTCTCCTGTTCCTCCCAGTACCCTTTGCCTCCTAGCTTCAAACCAGTCCAGAGAAAAATTAACTCCTTCACACCCATTTTAAGTCTTTCCTGATTTTAGTGCCTGTGTCTTTCCCTCCCTACTTCATCTGTGCCCTTCAGCAACCTCTCTTCCCAGATGTTCTCCTTGGTACTAACTCTGCAAAACAAGTGCCTGCCAATCTCTGGCCAAGCTGAATCCAATGGCTACCACTTACTCCCCATTTCAGGTCTCAGGAGATGGTATATGCTCCATTTTGGCCACAGTCCCAGCCCACCCAGAACAGAGAACACTTTCCTCTATGACAACAAACTGATTTGTGCCAGGTTTCAGGGATTCATCTAAATTACAAGTAAGAAAGGACTCTGGGAGTATTTGTCTGGAGGGTCCAAAAGTACTATCCATGCCCAGAGCAAGGGGATTGGACATGAGGGTTATCACTGCACGAGGATTCATGACTGATAGGCGGTGGGGGGGGGGGGGGATAAGGGGGTATCTAGGACCCTACAGTCACTGGCTTCATAAAGTCTTGGAGGGCATTCAAAGGCTATGGGAAAGCACAGGAAAAGTTAAGTTATGGAGGGCGGGAGGAAGGGCGAGAGGGATACTCCCTTCAGAGGTATAAGAGAAGGGGAAAGGTTTACAAAATTATGCCTCTAATAAAACTCTCCGAAACGGGGAAAGCAGCTGTGGATTCTCTGCAGTTGCATCTGGCTGGGCAATGTCAGTTAACGTGCCCAAGTACCAGGGCTTGGGTAAGGCTGGGGAAGCTTACTTGGGGTTTGAGCTGTTCCAGAAGACGGTGTGTCGGTCGGCGGAGGCCAAACTGCAACATAAGCCCAAGAGCGGAACCCACAGTAACTCCATAACGTGGCGCCTAGCCGGGCCGGGCTGTGCCACACTGGGCCAGGTCGGGTTGAGTATGGAGACAGAGAGTGTGGGGAAATCTCTAATAGACTCCCGAGCTCCTGTTCTTTTCCGTGGCTGCAGTCCAGGAACGCGCTAACGACTCTGGCCCCTTAGCCCCAAGGCTCCGCCTTTTGGGGCCGACACCGCCCCAGACACCCCGCCCCGCCCCTGCCCAACCCCGCCCCGCCCCGCGCGCTCCTGGCCCAGACGGGTAGGGAAGGGAGAAACCTGAGGAGCAGAGCCCGCGAGCCCTGGAGAGAGAGAGAGAGAGAGAGAGAGAGAGAGAGAGAGAGAGAGAGAGAGAGAGTGTGTGTGTGTGTGTGTGTGTGTGTGTGTGTGTGTGTGTGTGTGTGTGTGTGTGTGTGTGTGTGTGTGTGTGTGTGAGAGAGAGC